>CM062296.1:614635055-615235055 GCA_031216915.1 Pictodentalium vernedei
GAGTCCGTTTGTGTCCATAATTTATAAGTTGTGAAAGACATCAATAATAAGGCCACAATGTGGACTAACAAGTTGTGAAAGGCATCAATAATCAGGCCACAATGTGGCCTAATTATTGATGCATTTCACAACTTATAAATTATGGACACAAACGGACTCAGAATCAAGTAAATTGCTAGATATTAAAATTTCTTGCCTAATGTTCCCTATAATGGTCAACATGGGGGGGGGGGGGGGGGGGGGCGCATGACTAAAAAAAAAAATTTGGGGGTAGGGTGGGGGCACGTACTCCCCTCAGCACCCCATGGCTACGCTACTGATAAAGGGTATATTTTTGTTTTGTTTTGCGTATTAGGGTTCAAGGACACTTTCCACAACCTGGGTCACATCATGTCGCATAGTTTTACTGGAAGTCGAGAAGGAACCAAGAGTACCCGGAGAGAACAACTGAAAAACGGTAAGTAACTACCGGTCTCATCAGTTTACAATCACAACCCAAGCAGGGTTAGCGTTGGCTGGAGGAAAGTGTGTCGTATTGGCGCACAACACGTTGTCCATATACGTACAGCTCGTCGATGTTACACTTGCCTTTATTACGTGCCTATTACTTTTCCGTCAGTTCCATATTTACAAATTCGCGTGGAACATGTGTTCCATACGGATGTCTGTTGACGTGTTCAATACGGATATCTGTTGAAGAACGTTTTTTTCCGTCTAACGTCGTGGATCCATCAAAAGAACAAAACTCAGAGCATTTTCGTATCGGCCAATCGAAACGTAGAATTCTGACCTAGATCAATTCGGAAGCTGCGCTGACAGCCGATAAGTCGAATGTCAATTGGAAAATGTTTTTGTCCAAATCCACCAAAATGGACGAAATCAAGCTTATTCTACAAATGGCGAGTGTTTTTATAGCACTCAAGTTCTGACTATCTCTCAGATAACGGCAGATAATTTCTTTAAAATGCGAATAAATAACCTATTTGGACGCAATTTTCATTTATAGTGTTCAGTTTATGTATCGATTTGTCACATATGTTTGCCAATCGCACCTGGGTTTTGTTTTTATTTCAAGCAGATGTCAGAACCAAATAAATGACAAAGAGTTTTGAAGTTTGAAATTTTCTGTATGTGATGTTTAAATTAAAAATACGGTATTCATGCCACAGCGGAAGGATAGAACCCGAGACTACGCCTCTCGTTCTATCCTTCCGTGTTTACACTCATGCCGGATTGACGAACGCATTCGCACATCCTAATGTTCTCTGAATTGAACCCTTTGAACCCGGGCGGCCGCTTTTCCGTTCCAGAAAAAAGATATGTCATACTTTCATTTAGTTGGATGGCTATTGAGTTAAAGTGTAGGTAGATCAATCAATACTTTCATAGTGCTGCCCCAAAGCTGCACGTTGAAAATATTAATTGGCCTATTCCCAAATAATAAATATGGACTCTTCCGGTTGCTTTCGTTGAACTGACCTGGAAGATACCATCAGGGTTCAAAGAGTTGTCCATTGCTAACCTCTCTTGTGCCCAGATAGTAAATTAGAATCCGACAATCACTCAACGTGGTTCAGCGGTTTCTCTCCAAGTATACTGTAACTTTCTCCTAGATCATATTAGATAACCTAGGTTATTGAAAGTGTTGTTGAACTCCCAACACACAAACATAAAAATGTATACATCTACCTTTTATGTTCAAATATGTAGATGGGTACGATTGATCGTCGGCAAAGTTTAAGTAGTTATTAACTGTAAAATGTACCCGATATTGTTCTGTTAATTTCTCGGAATTCGTGAACTCATGTTGGAAAATTCTTGTTTGGTTCGCTTGAGTAATATTTGCGAGAATGTACATTCAGTTTATTTTCAATTTTGAATGAATACTAAAACTGTTTTCTTAACCCTTAAGCCCCCATATAGCCCCAAACCGCCACTTTTATATTGCATTGAAGCAGGTGCTCCCTTGTGTAATCTTTTTTATTACTCTTGTGTGTAGACGGAATTTTCCCTGGCAGTGGTTCTACATCACTGCTGGCTGCCTGCATAGGCAGCCAGCAGTGATGTAGAACCACTGCCAAGTCATCAATAACTATGTAAGCAGAAAAAGGCCATAAATACTTTAAAATTAATCTGAGGACTTAAGGGTTAAAGGTGATCTTATTTCTAAAGTACGGGGATAGTGACTTACAATGATAACCACCGCGGAACAGGGGCACCGGAACGGCCCAAACATTGGCACGACTATAACACCCAGATCCCTGATTTTCGAATTGTTGCCATCGATTATGTGGAGGGGGGGGGGGGGGGGGGGCAAAGGCAATTTGGAAGGGAATTTTAGTCATATTATGTTCCTCGAAAGACGAACTTTTTGTCCGCCCAGTATGCCCATTCGTAAATCCGGCCCTGCCCCCAGAAAATGTTTGAAAAATGACATCTCTCAGACCCATTTTGGGTTGGAATACTAAAGAAGTAGCCTCAAAATCTCCTCATCTTACGTTAACTGGTCATTAATAGTCGCCATTTTGTGCGCAATATTAAAGAAACAAGACGATCTTTGCGCGCACTATTTCAGGATATCCGCAAATTAAAAAATCATAGCCCAGTTATTTGATATGAATGACGTTCGGCTGAAGGTCGATCGCAAAAATATCGTGATCGGCAAATTTTTTGCCCCGACATTGGTAGGGGCGGCTCCGGCGCCCCTGCTGCGGAGTGAAACTTCATTCCAAACGGTACCTCCTGAGTAAGGTTTCATTAAAGTTATGAATTCATCCCTGTAGACAGATAATTTATTCAACGGTAAAAGCGTAAAAAATAAGTACATTGTGACATAATGATTAATCATTACATGCTTTTCCGTGGGAGGATGCCATAGCCAGACTGGCTATCTACCTGGCATCTCCCAATAAAGTGAGTAGGTAAAATTGTTTACAGACCATAGATCACATTTGTATTGGTTACACGGAATTAAATGTCTTTTTTCACAAACACGGCCGAGGATATTTCGCTTTCAAATTACCTCCACTATTTATATTTATATTTATTTATTGGTGTTTAAGGTCACATATTTATGCACAATGGCTAATCGTGACCGTGACAGTTTTACGGGTGGAGGAAGCCGGAGTACCCGGAGAGAACCACCGAGCAACGACGAGCAGCTGTCAGCTCTCCAACATCGTAACTCTGAACTCTGCACCGCAGCACAGTCAGGGTTAGATTGGTTGAAGACATGCGCACCATCGACGTGCAGTACGCCTCAGTACACAGCGTCATCGTGCCCCCATGTAGGCAATCGGGGTGAAGTGTCTTGCCCAAGGACACAACGCGGTTGCCGCAGGTGGGATTCGAACCGAGGACCTCTCGGCTTGCAGTCTGCGTCTCTACCAACTGAGCCACCGCCCCCCCCCCCCCCCCCCTACCTCCACTATTCACAATACTCATTTTGTGAACATTTGGAAAGGACTTCTCCTCAACACTCCCCCATTTGAAAGCTCCCAAAATGGATTTCGGGTGTATTTTAGTTTTACTTCGAGAATAAATCATTGAAAAAAATGAGTGACGAACTTGGGAAGGGCATTGTCTCCCCTCTCTCGCCCCGTGGTCCGAAGGCAGGGAGGGAAGCTGCCCTCGTACTTCCGGCGTCCCTGGAATTTACAACCTAATATGAACATTCTGACAAAGGAAACACATGTGGGGTTCTTGTTTATTTTTTCAAAATGGTTTCACAAAGGAAGTTTACACAAACAAATCCCCTTTGTCACCCGCAAAATGGGAGCATAATAATGCAAAAACTTTCAAACTGGTATGGGTTAGTCATTAACCTTGACCTTGTTACCTTGACCTCCAATCGAAATGCACCTGACTATACATAGTTTGAATCAAGACCATCAGCAGATTATGTTTGCTCCGATGCGAGGTTACCCTGGCTGTCGAAAGTGTCGCTAAACCCCAATAAATAAATATGTAAGATTTTGTTGCCCATACCAGGCTATATTACCATTAATGAGTATTGTTTACTGAATCCACACCCTCACAAAGTAACAGTACGGTCCAAAATAGCCATTTGGCCGAATATATCCAATGAGTAATCCCGGGTTTTACACTTTAATAGAAACCGAGACCCAAATTTATTTTAAAAAGCTGCGAAATGTTCCGCCGATGGATCTCTGGGTGCATTTCTTATAATTCGATTTATTGTGTGATGGTCACCCACGTGTGTGTATCCACTGCAAATTACCCGCAAATGAGGAGTCACATGAAATAGATTTGTTGAATTTTTTTAAAAAGCAAATACAGTCGCTGCACACTGGCCGTAATCCACGCGTCAGCAGTGATGTCCAAGCATGCAATCACCAAGTAATAAAAATCATCCTCAGCAAAATTTTAATCAATGAAGCACCGGGTTGTACACGGTGCTTAATTAATTAAATTTTCTATGATTAACCCTTTACCCAACGCAGACGATTTCAAAATTTATTATTTTAAATATCATTTTTTAAATTTTTTCAAAAAATTTCAACAAAACCCATATCATGTGATTCTCTTTGGAACGAGCTCGACGAGCTCGTTCCAAAGATGGGTCACATGATATGGTTTTGTTGAAATGTTTTGAAAAATAATATTTTTTCAGCTGCTGAATTTGCATATTACGCGAGCGGGTGCGGGCGATTCGTTTGGTAAAGGGTTATTCCTATAATCAGTGTTTGGAATCTAATATTATTGCGTCCGTGGAAATATTGCCCACCCGTGGAAAGTGATCAGTCCACAACGTCCGTACTGTAATTAAAATTAGTGCTTTGACATCGTGAGGATTGGGGATAGGATTTAAATTACCAGTTTGTTTCGCAGCCGTTCAGCAGCAAACAAAGAAAAGCAAGTACAAGTCAACTACAAAATCTAATACAGAATATTGGTCCTGAACCCACCGGGTCTGCTGGGCTGCTTCCTATGGTCATTAGCTGAAAATCTGCTTTTGCTCCGTTGGCTTTTTCATGGCATTTAAGACTTATCTGTGTGCAATGTGGTATCCGAAACTGCGGCGAGTGTAACTAAATCTGTGAGATAGCTGAAAGAAGCACATACCCAGTTTGAAGTTATGTTACCAACCACAGCGGCACAGCCGCCCCCCCCCCCCCACCCCACCCCACACACACACTCAGAACAAATCCCCATTGTCCTCTATATGAATTCAGCGATCTGCGTGGGGCGTACACTAATCGAAATTACAGCTTACATCTTACATGCCACATTTGGTGGAAATCGACATTCTTTCGAGCCTCAAAATGTCTTCAAAGAGTACATCGAAGGAATATTTTTCAAAACTTTTTCCGATGAAAGAGTCAACCCTGGGCCTCCTCGGGGAAATTTAAAAAAATATACCCTCCACCCCAGTCAAAGTGTTGCGAAAGGGACACCATTTCCACACCTCCCCACCAAATACTTCAATTTGTCGTGATATGCCTACACCATAAAATACTTGGACCCTCCAAAGATCCCTGTGCCGGTTCTCCCTCCTGAATATAGATATTTGACTCCGCGCCTGTACAAGAGATCTCTGTAAAGTACATTTTGCGTTGGGAATACAAGTACAAAATGCGTGCTCAATAAATAGGACGCTGGATGAAAAAGATTAATATGATCTGTTCAAAACATTTGAGAGTAGCGTGTTTAAAACAGGTTGAACGGTGCTGCAGATGTTTGACTTAATTACAACCTCCGTGCTTGACTACTTAGTATTTACCCTTCAACACCTGAGTGAAGGAAACTGGAAATTTTGAAGACGATATTGAGGTCAGGGTCTTAGGAGGTCTCAGTCTTTGTAAAGATTTGTTGGTGGGAGAGGGGTCTGCAGAGAGTCCATATACCTGGTTCGCCAAGTTTTCCACCATGAACATATTTATTTATTTATTTATTGGTGTTTAAGGTCACGTGCTTATGCACAATGGCTAATCGTGACCGTGACAGTTTTACGGGTGGAGGAAGCCGGAGAGAACCATCGACGAGCAACTGTCAGCTCCTCAACATTCTAACTCTGTTCAAGCTCCGCTCACGCAGGGTTACAGCGGTTGAAGACATGTGCACCATCATCGTGCAGTACGCCTTAGTACCCGGCGTCATAGGTGCCCTCGTGTAGGCAACCGGGATAAAGTGCCTTGTCCAAGGACACATCGTGGGTCGTCCCGGGCGGGGATCGAACTCGGGACCTCTAGCATAGAAGTCCAACAGTCTACCACTGAGCCTGCCAAGAACAAGAAGCAGAGAAGCAAGCAAATGGCAAAGATGACCGCCCAAACTACTGAACTCTCGCTGGGAGTACCGGTTAAAACGGACTTGACAACCGACACTTATTCCCAGTTCATTGTTCGACATTCGTTATCAACCGATTGTATCGGTTGATAACGGATGTCGAATAAGGAACTGGGAATAAGTAACGATTGCCACGCCTTCCCGGTTAAGTCGATGTTAGTGTGTGGTTTGGAGTCGGTACATACGTATTTGGTTAGAATTAACCAAGCAGAAGAGGCCACCTTTCAAATCGTACAACGAACCCGCCAAAACTGCAATGGGATGGGGGCAACTGTGGCACCTATTTCCCAACTGTTACAGATCCGATCTTATGCGATGTTGAATACAAAAAATCAGTCACATAAGCTGGCAATCTCTCAAATCATTTGTCGAATTATGTAAGTTATTTGACGCTGTTATGATCTAGAACCACTCTAGCCCCCCCCCCCCCCCCCCCACGCCCCACCCCCCCCCCCCCACCCAACGTCCATCGTCTATTTGTAGATTCACTTGTCTGGAATGCTCAATTGGTTGCAGTGGAAGGGGGAGAGGACTGCAAGACGTTAGGTTGCCATTTTTATCACCAAAAACCCCAAAGACCCCCCACCCACCCTTTCTTGCATTTTTTACCATCAAATTTTAGATGCCTACCCCCAAAAACAATTGATTTTATGGGATTTGTTGCTCTGATACAGTTTCTGACATCTTAAAAACAACTGGACTGTGATTCCTGCTTACACCCTTTGATGGTACCTATTCTTTAACCCTTTACCCAACGTAACGTCCAAAACCGACCAGCGCTATTCTCAAAAATCGCCAATTAAATCGCCCATCATTTATGTATTCATGTAAGACAGGCGTATATGCCAGGTGGGGCTGTCACGATTAATAGATTAATCGACTGTTGTGTCAAGGTGACAGCTAAAAGTGGCGATTTTCTTGTTTAAAAGTGTACATAGTTTCGATAATATTTCTTCCTGGGTTAAATGTAAAGCGTAAAGATAGGTATGTGACGGACCCTGAAAACAGATTTGTCAAACTAACGTTAATTCAAGAGCTTCTAAATGAAGTATGAAATTTAATGTCCATTATGGTGCACTTGTTGAACGCCACACGGGCTATCTGATAACAGATCAGTACTAAGAGAGACAATATTCTCTCCGGTTATCATTATCTGGGTAATTAAAGCCTGTTAAAATCTAATTGTTGGAAACCAGTGCATCATACATCTTCTGGACACACACCCATATTACGCATCTATCCTGTCTCCGAAATGTCAAAAGAGTTTACCTCAAACAAAATTCGCATTTATGTATCTATCCATATCGAATTACAAAGCACTCGTTAAATCAGAATTTATACGTTCAAACTTTGCGTTCCGACTGTATAAAGAGTGAAGCAGAATTCTGAGGGGCAATTGGCCTGAGGGCACTCAGAGAAGGTCCGAGTTTAGCCTTGGCCGTCGAGGGTCATAGACACCGAAATTGAAAGTCCGCGTATTGTCGTAACCCTGTGGGGGTTGTAAGGAACCGATAGTAGTTTGTTAACGGTTGCGAACCGTAGTGGCATAGTAGCCAAAGAAGGAAAAGCTGTAACGTTGAGGTCTAGAGACCGTATTAAGAGCTTGAGTAAGCACTTGAATAGCTCGCGAGATAAGATAGTTTTAGGTGGTGCGAGAATTGGTGATGTTGAGAACACTTTGCAGAATTTTTTATGTAAGCTTTGTAAGCATGTATCTGAAGGCGAAGAATAACTTAATCCCGTGAGAGCCAGGCAAGGTGCAAGGTGATCGTGAACTGTGGTAGGCGCCGATTGAATTGTGATTGAACTGCGAGAACGCTGATAGAGTCACACAAGCAGAACATTATATGACTTGAGCCCGAATGACTGTGAAGTAACCCTGCGAGGAGGAAGCAACGAGAAGTGAATAGACACTTTGTATGTATCACGAACCGTGAGAAAATGAAGATGATGTGAGGTTGATCCAGCGGACACAGCTAGCTGTGGGAGACGTCGAGGGCCCTAAAGAATAAACTTTTATCCGCGTAATTAGTGTATTCTTATGGATAATTTTGTGAGTAATTTGTTTCATATTATATTTCTTCGTACATGTGAATAATCTTTTCAGTGAATTATCGTTGATCACACTTTGGCGTTGTAAGCCACAGGCACCTTCAGGAATCCTAAGAGTCCCAAACGGATAGGGCATTGATAAGGTGGCAAGGTTTAAGTTCGAACTGGGGTTCAGACGACAGTCACTGGCTGTCGGCTGAGCACTGATAAGAACATAAACTTTCCTCCATCATTTTGAACATCAATTTCAACCCCGTAATCCTGTGACATGTTGATCGGTCATGCCGAAATCGATTAGTGTTTTTCGATGTAGAAGAATCGGTAAATTTTACCCCGTTTTAGACGGTTAATAATTAAAAAAAAATTATCAAAAACTATTGTTTCTAAAGGTAAAAGGTCAAGAACGTCGACGTTAAACCCCAAGAAGCCGTTAGAAGCATTTGTCTTTTAGGTACATTCAAAGATTTGATGTTCTGAACTTTTGAACCGTCAGTGTAATAATCAAGACCGGTCGTTAGTTGCGAACTTGCGAAGTTCGCAACTGACGACCGGTCTTGATTATTCCACTGACGGTTCAAAAGTTCAGAACATCAAAGCTATGAATGTATCTGAAAGAGGCTCGTCTTCGTTGTTTACTTGAGGTAGGTCAACTGACTTGAACTTTATTTTTAAAGACTTCAAAGAGAGGGAGAGAGGAGGAGGGTCATCTAGGTACTATTAATCGTTATTATCGATTATTTGCGACGATTAATCGATTCCTAAATTAAAAAATCGCGATAGCCCTCATGCCAGGTGTGCTGTTGAGTGCCTTTAAGTAATATATTAAAGTCCACATTTGATTGTGATAGCCAGGGAGACGATGCAGTGAATATGCAGTTAACAAGAGTTTGAACCATCCTATATGAACCAGCGATTATAAATATTCTCTTGCTCATTTTGGATGGATCAGAGACTACTTCTCGTGGGTCTTGTTGTGTTGTGTTTTTGTCTATTTTTACTGATTTTATGGGATTTTGCCTGTTTTTGTTTTCAATAAATGTTATAAAACGCTATTTATTAGAATCGCTATATATTTACAAGCCTTTTCCCTGGCCCTTATGCTTAAAATGAGATAACGGTCTTAATTGTTTGATCCTAATACTTGAACCTGACATTTTTCAAATAACTTTAGACCATTTAAACTATTAAGAATGTTCTCTTGGACGAACCCAATACAAAGTCCTGCAACATCCTGCAAAATCTGATCCGAAATATGAAAAAACAATTTAAAAATGCATGCAAAAAATTTCCTCTCCGATATTGGTACCCACCCCATAAGAGGACTCACTGAAACCAATTTTTCTTCACAAATTCTAGGGGCTACAATATCATGATAGTGGATGCATTATTAATTTTCTCGACACAATAAACAACAAATATGATCAACTAGATTTGAAAAAAGGCTTAATGAAAAACTGCACAATCCGAAAAAAGTGTATTCTCGGGCCTGAGGTATCCACCCACCCCCTATCTCACGTCTCGTAAAAAATCCAGCCCCACCCTTCTTGGTTACATGGAAAAGGGAACTTACGGTTCGCTTTTCCGACCAACTGAAATATTCCAGACGTCTGAATGCAAAAAATCCGTGGAATCAATAGCTGTTGGATTAAATTATTACCGAGCCTCGCTTCAGACGTTTTGCTCTTTTTCTCGACTGCTTGTCCACTGTCAATTTTTCTTCACTCCAAAATTTATGCACATCGTGTTGAAAGGGTTAATGACTTTACCTAAATTATTAGTAAGGCCCGACGAATCTCGAATCGAATCAAGCAAAAGGTTCGAAACCGAATCGAATATCGAATCGAATCCACCTTTCATTTGTTACGATACTACGGTCTATTGTAGTGTCTTTCTCCGTCGTGAACCCAATATCAATAGGGGTGCTAGACTATTAGAAATTGACAGGTATCACAAAGGTAGTCGACGAAAATGCCATTTATCGTCCTTTGAGTGCAACAAGGCGCCATCTGTAATTCCAAAGCATAGCAGATGGCGCTTTAGTGCACTTAACGGCCGATATACTGAGTAAATGAGCCGTAACGCAATCTCCACTATCGCTTCAAATGCCATTTTTATGAATTTTCAGACTGAATATGTGCTATCTAGTTAGACTGGATGCGTTCATCAAAGCCAGAAAATAAGTAGACTGTCATCTGCAAAATGAGGTCCCCAGAGGGTGAATTTAGTGACGCTACCCTGCACAGCAGGGTAGCATCACTAAATTTACCCTCTGTGAACCTCAGTCTGAATCAGGGTCACAAAACTAAACAGAAAGAGGTAACCAGAGGATAAATTGGCCCACTGTATAGGAAAGCATCATCAAATTCACCCCCTGTGGACCTCATTTTGCAAATGTCAGACTGCTTATTTTCAGGCCTGCGTTCATCAGAAAAAAGTTGGGTGAGTTATCTTCAGAAAGTCGACAATAAAAAATTGTATGAAATCCAAATCTATCCCAGGATTCGATTTTTTCGAATCATCGAAATGGTTTCGAATCGAATCAAATAAGTGACAAGATTCGAAATCGAATCGAATCTCGGACGTTCGCAGGACCCTAACTATCACGCATATTCGTTTAATGAATAATGACAACTCATCACAGCTGTAGTTTTATGACCATGTTTAGCTCCACACATCGTGTTTATATCTTTATGTTTTCAAGGCGAATTGAATACTTATTGATTGGAATATCTATAGCAACTGAATCATGAAAGAATAGTTGTATATACTTGCGAGTAAGGGGATCTGATATCAAATCAACGATAGTTTGCGTGCAAACTCCGCGAAAAGTCTGTGAACAAACAGTCGGTATCTGCGTCGGGTTCCTTCCAAAACTTGACTGGTGGCCTGTGAGCAGGAGCGTCGGAAGCACTTCAGGGTGGGGGAAAAGGGCATTTACACGCACTAGCATGCCTCGAAGGCCCGAAATAATGAATTTTGAGCGGCGCCCCCTCACATAGAGAGTGAGGCGCCTCCTCCCAAATTCCTCAAACTCCCCAAACTCACCCATTGAAGTCTGAAAACTCCCAGAACGGATCTGGGGGTATTTTAGCTATACCTCGAGAATAAATCATTGGAAAAAATTGAGTGACGAACCTGGGAAGGGTATTGTCTGCCCCATCTCGACTCAGTGGTCCGAAGGCAGGAAAGGCAGCTGCCTCCGTTGCTCCCGTGCTTCCGGCGTCCCCCGCCTGTCAGCTTGATATGCACCCACAAACCATTATCGTGTCCATTGTCTTGTTTTCTGGGGTTCTTTTTTCAAATTGAGGAGGACCATTGCTTGGCGCACCTAACTTCTAACTTCGCCTCGCCTAAATAGTGGGCGCAGGATGCTTTCAACCAATGCCACCTTCTTTCAAGCCCAGCTTGTGTCTAGTTAGTGCGTTGAAAGTTTGACTGTTTATCGCCTCTCGGTGCTTCTCCGTGGTTCTCTGTCTTTCTAATCCCGCCAAGTTGTCCATGCACACAACACCCAAAACAACACCTGGGGAGGGATGGGTAGTAGGGGAGGGATGAGTAGTAGCCTTGTGCCCCAACACGCGGCACAAATTTTATTGCTGACCTCCATTCCAAAGAAAACAGCTAATTTCTGACCACCTCAAACTATGTTGTACAAAACAAGGAAATCAGACAGAAAACCCATGGACATAATACCCATGGGCATAACGTTAACCCTTTACTAACGGTCAAAACCGGCCAGCGCTATTCACAAAAAATACTATCCAATTTTCATTTTTTATCACAAAAACATAGCTTATGACCCCTCATTGGAACGAGCTCGCTGAGCTCGTTACAATGAGGGGTCATAAGCTATGTTTTTGTGATAAAAAATGAAAATATAGTTATTTAAGTATTTTATTTGCAAGTGTCGACTGCTTTTCTTGTTAGGTAAAGGGTTAATGGGCGTTCACGATGAATCAGTTAATGCATATGTGAAAGGGAAAATTAACTTCGGTTCAAATTTCAAAGTTTTGTACGATTCACGATCATTTTCTTTTTAAAAAAATGAGTGAATGTAAAATTTTAAAAATAAAACTTATCGCTTCTCTATCAGAATGTAAATTAAATACATTGCACTTTACAAGAATTAATGTGGGGAAAACACTTTTTGTAAAAAAAGCTTTAACAATGGAACAGCCGATGATTTTCAAAAAAATTTTAAGTGGAAACATCGCATTTTAATAATGTAACAAAGAGAAATTGGAGCTGTGCAGACAATTCAATATTTTAAACAAAAGAAATTAAATGACCAATACTCAACAATATTTTTTGGAAAGCTTTATGCAGTAACCAGTTAATTTATAAGGTACCATTACCGTATGGAAATTCAATATTTTAACCCTCTGAGGACAAGAGGCCACATTTTACGATCCAGGAACATGATACGTCATAATTTCCTTCAGTGGTATGGCTGCTAAGTGAATGTGTGGGATAGACCAAATAATATTAATTTTAATTATGAAAATATTAATTTGTCTACCTCCAAATAATGAATATGGACTCTTCCAACTGCTGCTATTGAACTAACATGGAAGATACCACCAGGATTCAAGGGGTGACCTTCTGTCCGAAAGCTGCAAACTGAAACTACTAAATCATTTATACCCATCCTGCAACCATAAACAATGAATGAAAAAAAAATGTTTATGGGGCTTTTTCCTATCTTCGACATGTTTGTAAAATTTTATTTTGTTTATTTCAAATATTTAAATAATTAAAAATGTATATATAAAACATATATTGTTGTCTCCTATCCCCAAATTATGTAATGTGTGGACAAAACTGTAACTAAATGAAATTATTTAAAAATTAAATGCGAAGTTTCCGCTGATGGTCTTTCGGGTGCAACCCTGGAGAACCATAAGCTCAAATTTTGCTCGCGCTTTTCAGTGCATCTTCTCCAAGTTATCTGGCTGAAAGTCCATAACATGTACCGGGCAGAACTTCCTGTGCTGTACCAGTGAACCTTGCCGCCACCTGCAAGCAAAATTCGAAGAATTTAGTAAATTTATAATACGCTCCTATAAGGTCAAGTTGACTGGTCGGTTTTGTCTCTTTTTGCACTGGTTAATAAAAATGATACATTATAACAAGTGCTTCGTGCACTTGCCCATGTTCATTTACTCCATTGTGTGACACTTGTATTCTTTTCTCAAACATTTTGAGCGTCACACCGATTCAGTTCAGCCCACTGACGTCAAATAGACAAAGGAGACATCTGAGTTATTAAGGGTTGCCATTCGGAGTCGGCACTGTTAAACAATTTCTATGTTGTAGTGTTGTGTCAACTTTATTATACATTTAATAGGTATTGACTTAAGAGTTTATAAAGAATTCGTGATGTTGAGAGAACAATTTGCATAAAGAAGATGTGTGTTTTCTGTTGTTACTTGCGTAGTAGATTATTCAATACATTTCGGTAGTTTAACCACACACGGCCTTGACGTCTTCAAGGTGAGTGGTTTACCCACAAGCGATTTAAACACCCTTCAAGGTGACTTATTTATTTATTTATTGGGATTTAACGACACTTTCGACAGCCAGGGTCACCTCGTGTCAAACAGTTTGACAGATGGAGAAAGCTGGTGAACCCGGAGAGAACCACCGAGCAACGGCGATCAACTGCCAGACCTCCCAACGTACGAATTCCACACAAGCAGGGTTAGCATTGGTTGAAGGCAAGTGCACCATCGACGTGAAGTACGCTTTAGTACACAGCGTCACCGTGTCCGTACGAGGCTATTGGGATTAAGTGCCTTGCCCAAGAACACAACGCAGTTACCCATGAACCTTTTGGTTTGAAGTCCAATTCCGTAACCACTCAACCACCGCGATCCATTTAACCCTTTACCCAACGAATCGCCCGCATCCGCCCGCGTAATATGCAAATTCAGCAGCTGAAAAAATATTATTTTTCGAAAAATTTTAACAAAACCATATCATGTGACCCCTCTTTGGAACGAGCTCGTCGAGCTCGTTCCAAAGAGGGGTCACATGATATGGTTTTGTTGAAATTTTTGGAAAAAATTTTAAAAAAATTATATTTAAAATAATAAATTTTGAAATCGTCTGCGTTGGGTAAAGGGTTAAGGTGATTTATGTTTAACTCTGTGGGGATTTAGTTAGTCGCACAGGCAAGGTTGAGTGATATGCCCAACGGGTCTAATGCGAATAAATCGACTTGTGACACTAGTCGCATAGCGTTTGATGCGAGTTTTTGTTTACAACATGGCATTATGAGACGGAAAATGCGTTGAGTAACTTAATTTACCTTGTGTGAGGGTGGTGTATCTAAGTAAATTGGCAGTGAGCGTTTGCTCCCCACCTCAGAATTTTTTAAAAGTAGGCTATATGCCCCAAATGGTACTATCTGAGGACATTTTGACTTTTTAAGGGGCGACAGAACGTTAATTTCCACTACACGCTAAAAACTAAAGTGTTAAAAACTACACCTGAAGTGCTGTATTTAACACTTACTAAGTGCTGAACTAGCACTTTGTTCAAGTGTAGATATCCCAGAACTTGACAGATGTTGACAATAATACCACTTGACAAGTGTAATGTCGCGACACTTAAAAGGAAACAACGCAGATGACGCGGATCAGGCTCGAACTCTCGAGCCTGATCCGCGTCATCTGTGTTGTGTCCTTTTAATTATGTACCCACCAAGCGCAAATCAAATTATGGACGATTCTGGAAGAACCACCAATGCTAGACACATGGGAAGTGCCATCCATTCAAGTTTCAGATGTCTGACGAGTGTAATGTCTAAGTGCTTAAAGCATTGCACTTTGAGTGTTAAAATCAAACCCTAAGAGTTAGAATGGGTTTAACACCTTGAAAGTGTCAGTTTTAACACTTTAGTTTTTAGAGTGTACATGCGCATGTGGGTGTTATCTGTAATTACATTAGTTGCTCCACCATTCAGATTAGAGACTTCGAAATTGTGAAGAGGAAGGTGGCACATCATTGTGGTATTTTAATACAAACACACCGGGGCATGAGACACCCCCCACCACTCCACCATACCCCACCACATGAAACTCAAGCAGTATCAGTTGCCTCTCAGCGTAATGTCATAGAATTGGATATTTTTGGTGCGCACTCTCGGGCAACGCTACTGGGGTATTTGATAATATACATGGGCATTGGTCAGTCCCCCCCCCGCACCCCAGAAAAGAAATGTTAGTTGGGGTTTTGGGGAGTCCGTGATCGTGTTATTTGATAATATACAGGGGCATGGGGGAAGTGGGAATAAGTGGGAGACAACAGTGAAAATAAAGAAGTTAAAGATTTAACCCTTTACCTAACACGAAAAGCAGACGACACTTGCAAATAAAATACTTGAATAACTAATTTTTACCCTTTACATAACACAAAAAGCAGACGATACTTGCAAATAAAATACTTGAGTAACTAATTTTTTTTCATTTTTTTATCACAAAAACATAGCTTATGACCCCTCATTGGAACGAACTCAGTGAGCTCGTTCCAATGAGGGGTCATAAGCCATGTTTTTGTGATGAAAAGTGAAAATATAATGAAAATTGAATAATGCTGCCGGTTTTGGCAGTTACGTTAGGTAAAGGGTTAAATTCGGACCTGGGTTATCACAAATATTTCATCAAATGCAAATTCTCTTCAAAACCTCTTTATCAAGTCGTAAATCGGATTTCAAAGTCGCCATCGAACCCCCGATTCGATTCGAGGTTCGATTCGAGAACTGAAATTCCCCTTCACAGACCTATAAGACTGCGTGCTCAACATCTCTTTTTGTCAATGCCGACATCCAAGTTGGTGGAAGGATGGGATACCACGTGACGTCCGTGACGGGCGACATGACAAACGTTACTTATTCCCAGTTCCTTATTCGACATTCGTTATCAACACCGATAAAAATCGATTGATAACGAATGTCGAATAAGGAACAGAGAATAGATTGATAGATAGACAGCTTTTCAATGCTATTCCAGATTCTGGGGAAGATATGTAATGGAAGGTTTGCAGAAAATTAGGTGCGTGGCTTACCTTTTCATAATTTGCCTGACTGTCTCGTTTCCATACCCAGGGGGTTGGCATTTATTTTTTATGTGTGTTCAAATCTAGACAGAAGCTTTTTATTATACCAATCGTGCATAAATAGGAGGATGTGGAGTTTATACAGGTCTTCAAACTTTAAAATACGATTCTGACGAAATAATGGATCTGTGTAAGCGTTGTATCTTTTGTTGGATATGACACGGATGTCTTTTTTTGGAGAATCGTAATTGTTTTTGTTATGGTAGAATGGCTCCAGGCATGGATGTCATACAACATATGACTATGAATTAGGGAAAAGTATAATGCCTGCAGGCACCTTCTGGGAAGTATCCGCTTCACTCTGCTAATGGTGTAAATAGACATTTTAGAATTGACTGCCAAAATGTGACTTTTAAACTCAGATTTTCGTCCATTTGAATTCCCAAGAATTTAACAACCTTTCTTCTTGATTATTGCCAACCATCGATATAGGTGAATTATTTACTATGACAGACCCTGTTGGTGTCGAATATGAATCATTATTTGGATGAAGAAGAATAAATTTAGTTTTTTTCACATTGAGGCACAGTTTATTGGACGTACACCACTTGATTATCTTTTCAAGTTCGATGTTTGCCAACTCTGTTAATTTATCCAGGTTATTATCAGCCATGTGGGCAGTCGCGTCATCTGCATAGCATAGAAGTTTTAGTTTTGTTGAGTTAATTATGTCATGGACATATACTAGGAAGAGTATAGGTCCCAGAATAGATCCCTGTGGTACCCCGGTTGTAATTTCTATAAAATCAGAATTAGCATTAGGGAGCGAAACTGGATATTTTTGGTGCGCACTCTCGGGCTACGCCACTGGGGTATTTGATAATATACATGGGCGTTGGCCAGTCCCCCCCCCCCCCCCACACCCCAGAAAAGAAATGTTAGTTGGGGTTTTGGGGTGTCTGTGGTCGTGGTATTTGATAATATACAGGGGCATGGGGGAAGTGGAAATAAGTGGGAGACAATAGTGAAAATGAAGAAATTAAAGATTTAACCCTTTACCTAACACGAAAAGCAGACGACACTTGCAAATAAAATACTTGAATAACTAAATTTTACCCTTTACATAACACGAAAAGCAATCGACACTTGCAAATAAAATACTTGAATAACTAACTTTTTTCATTTTTTATCACAAAAACATAGCTTATGACCCCTCATTGGAACGAACTCAGTGAGCTTGTTCCAATGAGGGGTCATAAGCCATGTTTTTGTGATGAAAAGTGAAAAAATAATGAAAATTGGATAATATTTTTGTGAATAGCGCTGGACGGTTTTGGCAGTTACGTTAGGTAAAGGGTTAAATTCGGACCTGGGTTATCACAAATATTTCATCAAATGCAAATTCTCTTCAAAACCTCCTTTTCAAGTCGTAAATCGGAATTTCAAAGTCGCCATCGAACCCCCGATTCGATTCGAGGTTCGATTCTAGGACTGAAATTCCCCTTCACAGACCTATAAGACTGCGTGCTCAACATCTCTTTGTATCAAGGCTGACATCCAAGTTGGTGGAAAGATGGGGTACCACGTGACGTCCGTGACGGGCGACATGACAACCGTTATTTATTCCCATTTCCTTATTCGACATTCGTTATCAACGCCGATAAAAATCGATTGATAACGAATGTCGAATAACGAACGGTGAATAGATAGATAGACAGACAGCTTTTCAATGCTATTCCAGATTCTGGGGAAGATATGTAATGGAAGGTTTGCAGAAAATTAGGTGCGTGGCTTACCTTTTCATAATTTGCCTGACTGTCTCGTTTCTATACCCAGGGGGTTGGCATTTATTTTTTATGTGTGTTCAAAGCTAGACGGTAGCTTTTTATTATACCAATCGTGCATAAATAGGAGGATGTGGAGTTTATACAGGTCTTCAAACTTTAAAATACGATTCTGACGGAATAATGGATCTGTGTGAGCGTTGTATCTTTTGTTGGATATGACACGGATGGATTTTTTTGGAGGATCGTAATTGTTTTTGTTATGGTAGAATGGCTCCAGGCATGGATGTCATACAACATATGACTATGAATTAGGGAAAAGTATAATGCTTTCAAGCACCTACTGGGAAATATCCGCTTTACTCTGCTAATGGTGTAAATAGCTCTAGACATTTTAGAATTGACTGCCAAAACATGATTTTTAAAACTCAGGTTTTCGTCCATTTGAATTCCCAAGAATTTAACAACATTTCTTCTTGATTATTGCCAACCATCGATATAGGTGAATTATTTACAATGATAGACCCTGTTGGTGTCGAATATGAATCATTATTTGGATGAAGAAGAATAAATTTAGTTTTTTCACATTGGGGCACAGTTTATTGGACGTACACCACTTGTTTATCTTTTCGAGTTCGATGTTTGCCAACTCTGTTAATTTATCCAGGTTATTATCAACCATGTGGGCAGTCGCGTCATCTGCATAGCATAGAAGTTTTAGTTTTGTTGAGTTAATTATGTCATTGACATATACTAGGAAGAGTGTAGGTCCCAGAATAGATCCCTGTGGTACCCCGGTTGTAATTTCTATAAAATCAGAATTAGCATTAGGGAGCGAAACTCTTGAAGAGATAATCTCTGAACCAGGAGTCTGCATGTCCCCTGATTCCGTAGAGTTCTAGTTTCCTCAGTAACATTTGATGGTCTCTTGTATCGAATGTTTTTGAAAAATCCAAAAATAGCCAATGTACAATCTTTTGATTGTTTATCATTCATAAGTAGTTCATAAGTAACGGTTATCGCGTCCGTCAATGATGATTTCCTCCAACGAGCTAAAGCACAACGAGAGTTCCTCCAACGAGCTAAAGCACAACGAGAGCAATTCCTCAAAAGAGTGAGGACAAAAGAGCAATGAAAACAATTGTTCAAAAGAGTAATTTGCACGTACGACTCTTCGATTAATTTGAGAATTTGATAATAATTACTCCATGGTAATCTACTGCCAGAGGCTAACTATAGGAGGATAATTCCCGTATAAGTCTATAGCCCCCAGCCAGACGTGTTGTCATGTAGTTCTATTGGGGTGGAGTGGACAAAGATATCTTTTTTTTCTTTTTTTTTTTTGGAGGGGTGGGGGGGGGGGGGAGGTGGGGCTATCATTTTTATGCTGTAGACATATCACGAAAGAATGAAGTCTTGTGTGGGGGCAGAGGCATAGAGTTGGCTTCTCTCCTGTGTTACTACTGGGAGGAGGGGGGGGGGGGTATTTTTTTTATTAAAAATACGCCTCAAATGGAACTCTTTGAAGACATTTTGATAATTTCCCCAAGTGTGGTACGTCATTTGTGATTTCATTAGTTGCCGTTGAATTCAAAATGTTTTTCTGGAGGTGGGCGGGGGGGGGGGGGTGGATATTTTATTTTTGGGGGGGGGGGGCGCAGGTTTGGTGACCACGAGATCCACGAGGAGTTCGATCAAAGACATCTTATCAAACTAGCTTTATACTCTCATCTAGGTACTGGCTCACACAACGGCTTCATGGTTTCTGGATCCAGGCTTCTTATATCCTATTACACTGGCAACTACACAATGGCCACGAGCTACCATGACAACGTTTTTCGTTCCTTCCCGTCCAGATATTCTAAATACCCGGATAAGAATCGTTCTGTCAATTATATGTTGTCTGGAGCTAGAGGGCACAAAGTACTTGTCTAGTGGCTAGGATCTAAGACGCCACAGGTTGTCTAGAGGTTGCTATGGACGGTATATGAACTAGGATATAAGAACACAAGCTCCAAGAAGCCCATAGGGCGGTCTAAAACCCAATACAGGGATAAGTGTTTGAGGGGAATTAAATAAGACTTCGCTGATGGATTTCTCCTATTTTTATTTTTTTATTTATAGGGATTTAACCCTTTACACTTGCAAATAAATTCTCAAATAACTAATTTTTTTCATTTTTTGTCTCAAAAACATAGGTTATGACCCCTCATTGGAACGAGTTCGACAAGCTCGTTCCAAAGAGAGGTCATAACCTATGTTTTTGAGACAAAAAATGAAAAAATAATGAAAGTTAATTGGCGATTTTTGTGAATAGCGCTGACCGGTTTTGATCGTTACGTTGGGTAAAGGGTTAACGACACTTTCGATAGTCAGGGTCATCTCGTGTCGGACAATTTTACGGGTGGAGGAAGCCGGAGTACTGAGCAACCACGAGCAACTGCCTGACCCCCCCCCCCTCCCCAAAGTACTAACTCCACACAAGCAGGGTTAGCATTGGTTGAAGGCAAGTGCAGCATCGACGTGCTGTACGCCTTAATACACTTGGCCACTATGCCCCCCCCCCCTCCCCCACGATCACCTCATGTGACAAGACAATAAGAAATTATCCTCCGACAGAAGATCACCGTGAAGTAACTATTCTGAAATACCCATTTGTGTGTTTGAGTAAAATTAGATTTGGCCTCACTGATGGATTTCCTCATGGTCTCATATGGTAAATCCGAAGGGGTCATAACCTGCTTCGGGTATTATCATCCCATAATTATTCTCCGATAGTGAATCATCGGTGGATTCAGAGAGGGCGCACGGGGCGCGTTGTCATTCTATTTTGTATTTCAGTTTTTTTTCACAAGCATCGATACCAAGGGATACAATATTATCGGCGACAAAACACAGACATTCACTACCTTTGGTAGTGGATGTCTATGTTTTATCGCCGATAATACCGTAGGCCTATCCCATGAATACCGCTACAGACATATACTCCCACGCAGGTAGCCGATATAAATTGGCTTCTTTTCTTCAAAATTTGAATTTGGGAATATTTTTATTGGAAAATGTTGCGGCCATGTGCAAAGAAGCCAGCGGAGGGACACACTGTCCTTCCATGTTCAAATTTTTCCCCACGAGACCCCCCCCCCCCCCCCCCGCCCTCCCCCAGGACCCCGCTAGCAAGAGTGGGATATCCCAGTCTCGTGCTTGCCACAAACTCGCTACTTCGATCGTCGAGAAATGCCTCGTATCATCACCCATGACTGAAAAGTGACTCTCCTTCAAAACCAAAATCACGGGACCGCCATTGTCCGGATCTCCACGACCTAATATTCTCATATACCCAGATGAGTTGAAAGGTCGTATACGAGCAATGCATTCTTTCGAGCAATTGTTTCCATTGCTCTTTAGCCCTTTTGGTAAAGTCATTATCATCTGACAACTAACCGGACTGAACTTGTCAGCCTTTCCCGTCACTGATGCAAAGCGACGTTTATGCAAACAGTCTGTATTCGGCTGCCTGTAATGCTCATAAAATCAGAAAGACAAAAGAATATTGGTGTAAGTTACAGCTGCACATGTAGAAACCAAGCGTAAGAATGAGAGTGGTGAACCTGGATCCGGAGGGGTGGTTAACTAGTTGTGCAGCGGTGGGAGACAATAGTACTGAGAGCCAGCAGGCAAGAGTGAGTTTGTCTTGGTCTATCATGGCCAATGGGTGGTCTCGGAGCCAAGAAGCCATATAGATTAGGAGCCAAAACCTACCAGCCGTATAGGAATTAGATGCCAGAAGCTATGGGACAATTCATGAGTCAATAACCAGAGTCGTCGAAGAGTCGTACGATGACTCACTCTTAGAGCAGTTGCTCTCATTTCTATTCATTTCAGTCTAAAAAAGCCGCATAGGCTCTCGTATCAGGCACTTGACTCTGTATGGGGTGACAGGGAAGGAGGAGGTGGACTAAGGTGCAGTCTGAATGAATTTACTATGACTTGGCCGAGAGCAGAGGCCGTTACGGGTTGGGAGATAGCAAGGGAAAGCTTTGACTAGATGGAATTGTATGGACAAGGGTAGACATAGCACGTACTTCAATAAGTAGAAAAGGGCAGAAAAAACGAAAATTCTGCGTGCGAAATTCAAACCGGATTGCCTGCTTTTTTTTTGGGGGGGGGGGGGGGGGTCTCTGCTGATTCGAAGTTCTTCTACATATCCTCATACAATTGAAGGCCTTTCGTCTCTATAATGTTGTGGCCTATTTGGCCCCAAAATACTCGAAACGCGGATTTCAAATATTTACCATATAAAACCCATTAAGAAAACCAGAGTAACCGGACAGCCCCTCCCTTAGAAAAAAGCCCCACACTGTCGTCATAACACGACATAGAAATCAAGATGATGGTCTCCACCATAGAAATCGGATATAAAAAAAGACATTATATCCGATTTCTATGGTCTCCACAATAGAAACTATATGTCAGAAACACGTGTCACTCTGGATACCATAACAACCCATCTGACACCCACAGTGTACCACGTCATGACGTCACAAATATACCAGTGGTGCATTCCTGGGGGAATGCCGTTCCTCTAACTTTGACTGAGTAAGGACGCCGTACGGCTCCACTACAATTTCAAGACATGGTATGGCGTGATCTTCTCGAATATTCAACACAGAGAGCACTCTGCATGTAACTCGCACATTTTAGCTGCATATAATTCGTGTAGACAACAATGCCCACTTCTTTTGACGAGTTTACTAAATTTTAAAAATATTTCGGTGTTGGGCTCCGGACCCCTTCTGCGATGGAGGGATAGCTCTCCCGGTCTCTCCCCAACGATGTGTCCGGCTTTGGCCATCACTGTGCTTTGAGTGTCTGTTCGGAACAAGCACTGAACGTGCAGCTATGGTGGACGCGCGATGTGAGCCGTTCCATCACTCCTTAATTTCGGAATTAATCACCGAAATACAGTAGTAGGGTTAAAGTATGGATATATCGCACACGTGATTGCAACGCTAGATTCTGTGGAGTGTATCCACCATGTGTAAATTATGTATCCACCAATATTTAGAGGTGATAACTTGGTTAGCTTCATATCGGCCGAGATATCAGCCCAAGGTAACTTCATGGAGGTCGAAAGCTGATGTGAAGTTACCTCGGGCTGATATCACGGCCGATTTGAAACTAACCAAGTAATAAGGAATAACCTCTTTATCTATTTATTTATTTATTTATTGGTGTTTAAGATCACATACTTATGCACAATGGCTAATCATGACCGTGACAGTTGTTCCGGTGGAGGAAGCCGGAGTACCCGGAGAGAACAACCGAGCAACAACGAGCAGCTGCCATCTCCCCAACATCGTAACTCCGCACTGCAGCACAGGCAGGGTTAGATTGGCTGAAGACATGAGCACCATCGACGTGCAGTACGCCTTAGTACAGGGCGTCATCGTGCCCCCATGTGGACAATCGGGGTTAAGTGCCTTGCCCAAGGACACAACGCGGGAGTCCGAATCGATCGCTCAGACGGTCACCCATCTAAGGACTAACCGGGCTCGACGTTACTTAACTTCTGTGATCTGACGAGAACCGGTTACCGCAATGCCACCGCCCCCCCCCCCCCCCCCTTTATTTATTTAACCAAATCAAATAATCATAAAATGTTCTCAGACCTGTTACAGTTTTCTGACAGTGTTTATTGTTTCTCATTCTTTCCATGAAAATCCGAAGTGTTCTCTTTTCCAAATTCAGCTATCCGAACGTCGTGGCTTCCCCAGTGGGGAAGCCGCGACGTTCGATAGCAGAACTATCTCTTCTCTCTCTTCGACGAATCTCCGCTTACGAACTCGGAATCTTAATTCGCATTGAATTTTATGTCCAACTCTCTTCCTTTTTCTCTTCATCCACCTTATCCGTACTTATAGCCACCATTAATTCCTCACCATACAAAAACTACTCCCTTTTGCCTGGTAATGCCATTTTTTACTGATTGATTGATTCAGACGAATCACGGTGAACGATTTCGCTGTAAACAAAATTACTGCGCCCAATAACACATCGATAGGGACAACTCTAGTTTGGTTCACGTCGGCCGAGATTGAAGTCACAACGGTCGAGTTTGAAGTCATAACTCGATAATGTGCAATTCTGAAAAAGAATATTATATCTAAAAATAATTTGAATTAACAGGTGGATAAACGATTAACAGCCTTGAGCAAACTATTCATTCATTTCTTGCGGAATCTAAATGTCAAATCCAGTGATGCAGTTTTCACGTGTCATTCACCCCGGTTTATCTAATGTTGTATTATGATTAATATCAAATAGGGCTGCAATCACGATTTCAATGCATCGCGATACATTTGTACTCGATACGCATATCGTATCGTTTCATGTGTATCACGATACAAACGATACACTTCCAGAAGGTTGGCATGATGTAGTCAGAAGTTGCATTTTCAGGCCCAACAAGTCTATTTTGTGATTTTCCAACTTATAATTCCACCACAGGAGTCTGAAATTCTATCAGTATAGCTATAATTCACTTTCAACGTGATATTTACGTTCCCAACGTAATCCCCTTCTGAAAAAATCTGAAGGGGATTACGTTGGGAACGTAAATATCACGTTGAAAGTGAATTATAGCTATACTGATAGAATTTCAGACTCCTGTGATTCCCCTTGTTCATTTGTATTTCAGTAAAATATCAACTCTGTCTAAATTATAAGCATAGTTTGAGGCAACAGACCTCTCACCTCTGAGTTGAACCCAGACTCCCAGAGGTCCATTGGCTGAAACTTGCTTGTCTTTCTCAAGCACTAAAAAGGAAATTGGATGTTACTGGTCAAATTGAAGTTGGACTCTGTGCAGTTTGGGGGCCTTTTATTACTGATAATTCACTCTCAATGTAATGTATCGTGAAAAAATCGTATCGTGAAAAAAAATCGTGATACATATTGTATCGTGAGACGTATCGTTGCAGCCCTAATATCAAATAGGTTTTACTTTTTTGTCTCAAAAACGTAGATTATGACTCCTCATTGGAACGAGCTCGTTCCAATGAGGGGTCATAACCTATGTTTTTGAGACAAAAAATGGAAAAAAATCGTTATTCAAGAATTTTGTTTGCAAGTATCGTCTGCTCTTCAAGTTTACCAAGGGTTAAAAGGAAAGGCAGACGACTCTTGCAAACAAAATTGTTGAATAACTAATTTTTTTTCCATTTTTTGCATCAAAAATATAGCTTACGACCCCTCGTTGAATCGTTCCAGCGAGGGATCATATAAACTATGTTTTTGAGACAAAATATGATTAAAATAAGGAAAATTGAATGGTGATTTATGTGATCAGCGCTGGTTGTTGTTTTGTTTTTGTTATTTTGGGTAGAAGGTTAAGAAAATAATAAGTTTTGGTTATCCGAGTCATTCTGTGGATAAATGTTTATAAACGAAGCTATGGGATTCTCAGATGGGGATGGTCAGTGTCCATCTCTAGATTTTCCAATTGTACTCTCCCTTCCTTCCCGGTAAGTAAAATTCCGACCACCACTACATAATTTCCAAGAAGTGGGAAATCCCCCTCCCCCTCTGAGTTAAAATTCTCAGGCTACAGGTTTAAAGATACAGAATTCCATTTATACAAGCCCCTTGAATGTAAATCACCCGACTGAAGCTCTCAGAAGACACAAATTCCAACTACAAATCAATATTTGGGGAAAATTTTGCAACTTTTCAATCAATATTTGGAGGCGTTTCACTTCTTTTCAGTCTAAAAACTTTCTTTCTTTTTTTAAATCAAGTTTTACCCATATCTAGAAAAATTCCACCAGCGCCATGTTTCACATTTCCTAATATTTCCGGTTTTGGACTTTGAATTTCCAACTATTGTAAGTTTGAAGAATGAGGGGGTGGCACCCCCAACCTCCGTGGCAACGTCCCTGAGTCGAAGACTATAAAGATTTTGCGGCATTTTTTTCCTTCTTTTTTTAGTGCAGTCTACACTGAAAATCGCCATTTGACAATTTAGTGAGCGAATTCGTGGCAGTATGAATACCAACGCCCCAACAATGTCGGAAGGTGAATATTGAAGTTAACCCTTTCCAACTGGCGCCTTGGTTGTTATCGTTTCAGACAATATCACATAGTGCGAAATGGGAGCATCCATCCGCCAGTTGTAGGGAGGTTCAGTAATAATTTATCCCTTCAGCTCTGAGCAGGGGATTGGCTGGAGGTTTCCGATTGGGGGTGTTGGGTAGTGAATTTCCAACTACGGGGAGGGGCCGGGAGCTGGAACCCCCCTCCTGGTTCCTCCCCATAGTTGCAAATTCACTACCGAGAAACATTTTGAAAATGAAGCCATGAAAGGGAGCATAAAATTGATTCTAGTAACTGAAATGCCAACTCATTTATGATAGAATTATTAGGTTATTATTATTTGGTATTATTCTGGGAATTGAATATGTGCTAAACAAATGCTCAAGCTGAGAACTTTGAGCAATTCACACTTCCCCGGCCTTAAATCAGGTCTTATGCAGGAATGATCAATTTTCGATGTTTCATCATTTTGAAACTGTGAATGATGGAATAAACTCAGAATAATGATTTTACATGATGTGATCTTCTTCAAGTGCATTTCGAGGATATTTTCTTATTACGATAAGTAACGTACTACAGAAATCTCGTATCGATTGACATCATGAAAACTTATGAAGCATACACTGTAGTTGCAAATACTAACAGTTGGAATTTTTGTAGATTTGAAACTGAGTTGGGATTTTGGGAAGTAAAGGAGACATCAGCATCACCAAAGAAGCTCTAACATCCAGAGAGATGGAATTTCCAACTACTCATGACTTGCCTTCCGAATTCCAACTATAGTAAATTTTGACCAGGAATGGGGAGTTACCCCCCTGAACCCCCCCCCCCCACCCCCACCCGAAACCCCCACGTCCCTGGCATGTGGAGCATTGTGATTATTAAGCGAATCGACGAAGTTTGAATGACTTATTGGGATCGTTAGCCTTTTTTGTACTCGGCCAAGCTTTAAGGTACCTCTCCTCCGATTCTGATGAAATTTGACACACTTATAGACCTTTATTTCTAGTTCTCATGTTTGCTTTGGATTTATGATTCTATGCCTTTACCCAAAAGCAGCGCCCAATTTATATGCGTTTTTGACCTAGGACATTTTCAACGGTTCGAGCCTATTTTTCTGGTGACGTTATTCACGTCGACCTCACCAAAATTAAATGTTAAATTTTAGTATGCTGTAGAGCTAAAAAAGTGAGAGATAAGTGTTTTTTTTAGTTTTTGGATTTATCACCATATTTAGGTTTTTCAAATTTTGGGGTCTTTGTGAACATTGTTCTTTAAAAACGCTGATTTTCTAACACACGTAGCTTTCTATTTATAATCCACCGAGCTATGAAATTTTACTCATTATAACGTCGATGATGTGTCTATTAAATAGTTTAATATGCTCGCCTATGTTTCTACCTGTGAAATGCTTGTATGTTAAATTTTAGCTTTTAACACCACTACCGGTGTAAAGCTTCTGCAGCGGTTAAAAAAAATTTACACCCATAGTCGGAAGTTCATCCAAATTGACATTTGATATAACGCAATTCGCCAACTTCAATACATTCACACTTCGCGATGTTTCATTCAAACATACGACATTTTGCTACTATCTACTATGTGCAATGGCTTATTAAGTTTAAAATACATACAATTTAATATTTAAAATAAAATTTAAGAATTGTTAATAATAATTTGATTGAAAGGTAAATTCAATCGACTTTGACGATGTGTCGAGCTGTCAATCAAGCATTCGCGTGCAGCCGGTAATACAGCCCACCGTCGCAGATGTATACAAAACAAACCCGTGTGTTTGCGATAGAAAGTGTCGTTTTTTCTACATTTTAAGTGACAAAGTCGATTATTTATTAAGAGCATCGTATAAATAAAATAAATAGGTAGTATAGGGCCGGCAATCAGATTTAAACCACTCGTAGAAAAAGGGTTTTAACCACTCGGCAAGCCGAGTGGTTAAAATCCTTATCCTACTCGAGGTTTAAATCTGATTACCGGCCCTAGTACCTATTTATTCTATATTTACAATTTTAACTTTCAACGTTTTCCCAAAATAACGTCACATTGGCGTCTTTTTCACGAATGTTTAATATCTACCACGTTATTCATATTCGTGAAAAAGACGCCAATTACTCAAAGGTTTAGAAAAAAATCTTCAATAAATACTATATCTAAAATGCAATC
The DNA here is from genome assembly GCA_031216915.1 of Pictodentalium vernedei. NCBI lineage: Eukaryota > Metazoa > Mollusca > Scaphopoda > Dentaliida > Dentaliidae > Pictodentalium > Pictodentalium vernedei. Next base: position 614,663,531 of record CM062296.1, read on the forward strand.
CACTTTTAGCCGACAAAATATCAGGATGCCGTTGCGGGGACGATCGGACGTCAACGTCGCAAAAATTAGTTCGCGCGATTGCCATGTAATCGCCATGTAATTTTAGTGTGTTGCAGAACTTAAAAAATTTAAAAAAAATAGCTGTTTTGTATATTTTAATTTATCGTCATTTTGACGTTTCTACGTCAACTTGTGTTTTTTGGTGCCCAAGACACTGTCCGTCGTGCCTACAGCCATTACCATAGCAATTACAGATACAAAACCTCTCAGGTTGGCGTGCTGGTAACATTTTTTACCACTGCGCTATTGCTTGTGATTGACGCAAAACTTTTGGACTTACAACTTGAATAACGCAAGATAAAAAACGTACAGATACCCCCGTTTGGTGTAACTAGTGTACAACTATAGCCATAGCACTTGCGGAAACCAAACTTTGCATGTTATTTATTTTCGATTGTCGAAAAACTTTTGGAGTTACAATGCAAATAACGTCAACACAAGGAAAAATACCAGTTTCTCGTTAAATCACGTCTACAGCAATTACCATAGCACTTACACTACGGTCGCCGTAGACTAGTCATCTTCCACAGGTGAGCAATATTTCCACAGACACAATAATATTAGATTCCAAACACCAATTATAGGAATAATCATCAAATATTTAATTAATGAAGCACCAGGTACAAGCCGATGTTCATTAATTAAAATTGTGCTGCTTCTAATTTTTATTAACGGGTAAACGGATGCGTGTACATCACTGGCCACACATGGGTTACGACCAATCCACGGAGACTGTACTGTACAGAGACCAAACATCGCATGTCGCCGCAGCAATGCCATTTCTCGAGCATTGCCAAGCTTCTTTGCGACTGACGCAAAACTTTGGAGTTAGCAGGCAAACAACGTTAAAACGGAAAGTAATCCGAGTTGGTGGGTAATATTAGTTATCCTTGTGTTTTCCAGGGTGCATGGGAATTTACACCGGTTTGGGAACTCATGCACCCTGAGGCAAGGATAACGGATTTATTTCCAAGAATTTTGGTGTACTTAATCCTTTAACCTACATTGTGGGCAAAAACTGAGAAAGAAATTGTACTTTGTAAGTTTCTTAATAAATAAAACCAGTTAAATATGGATGTCATTGGAACTGGCTCAATGAGCCAGTTCCAATGACATCCATATCTGTAATATTTTATTGCACATAAATATTAAATCTCCTGTATTTTTTATTTTTGTTCTAACATAACTGAGAAGAAGGTATGAATTAATAATTAGAAACTGGAACTTTTTTTACCCACACAGCCTACTATTGTATATTCTTGTTTTTACACCGTGGTTAAACCACGGTGTAAAAAAACCCACTGTGGATTGCAAGTTACACCGTACCTCTCAGCCAATCAAAACGAAGTATTTTGTTTCATTTGGAAATAATGCTACTTATAGCAATAATCAAAGCACGTACAGGGAACAAACGACGCATATCGCCGCGGCAGCAGGGGGGAGAGGGGGCGGAAAAAAATGCGTAAACATAGGTGGAAATTTTTATTTTGCAGATTTTTTGACCCACCCACCCTTTCCTGCATATTTTTTCCATGACATTTTGGAGGACCCACCCCCTTCTCGTACATTTTATATACAAAACTTTGGCACTCGAACACTAACTCGAAACGCGTAATGCACACTGATTCAATGCATATTTTTTATATGTCCAAACATGTTTCCATTTACTCTATCAGATGCATTTTTGAAGACTTACGAGATTCACATCAGTTCACAAAAACACATTACTCTATAGCTTGAACCCCGTGTGGGCCCGGATATAATAGGTCCACATTTGGTAGCCAGGTTGTTAACGTTCAACAGCGATGGCCTGGCTGTTCATACAGACATTTTAATACTATATTCATGTAGCAAATTATACGGAATTTGTTTTATCCTAAAACTGAGGTGTCTGTGTGGATGAGCTTGTTAGTTCCTCCAGTGGTTGGTGAATTCCTTAGGACATCCAGAGGGTCTGTTTGAATAATTCTACCTTCATCTTGGGAACAAACCACGTTGTGATATAGGCATCATATAGCCATAGTTGTTGAAATTGATATAAAACTCCAATCAAACCAGATCAGACAATTGAGACAAACTAAATGTGTAGCTTAATATTCTTACAAATCTAGTTTCTCTTTGTTTACCTTGCAAATGAAACTCAGTTATTCTTTTTCCCAGAAACCTTTCAGTTTTAAACCAAATTTAAATAGGCTTTTTCTAATTTTATCTCTGAAATGCACTTCGAACAGTCCAGTTTCTGTAAATCATGGCATATGCAAGCATATGTGAGCACTGTGCCTGTTGTGCCCATACTTAATTTACTACTGCTTATATACTGTAATGGTATATATGTTGCAAATATTGGTTGAGTGAGTGGGAACTTTATTTTTGTTCTGTCTCAAGAAGGGCAGACCTAGTGTTTTTATTTTTACTATCGCATTTGCATACCAGGATAGCAAAGACTTTTGTTTTTGTTTAATCAGAATTTTTTTTTTTAAATAAAAATTTATATTTTCAATTTTTTCATTTTGAAAAATCAGTCCCACCTAGCTTTTATGACTCATTAGACAATATTATATATACTATGCTTTATTTTAAAGAATGTCCTATTTAAAAAAAAACAAACTTGATATGAATGAATTATGTTGTGAATGGATATTTTTGTTGACTTTAGGTGAAAATTGTCGGGCAATTTTTTTCCGATTAATATTGGGAACCCACCCCATCCATAAGTCAGTTTTGGATGAAATTCTACAGTATATTTATATTTTAGGGGGTTAGTTTTGTTAATAATACTTCTAAATGGGCTTTTATAATCAATTGGTGACAGTTTGGGACACAAAAGATGCCATAACAGTGAAAAAGGAAAACAATGCATTAACTGTTTTCGCACATTTTTATGCACTTGACATCAACCCCCACCCCACCGTCCCCACCCATGTTCATGCAATCTTTTTTCCGCCCCCTCCCCCCCCCCCCCCCGACGGCAGTGACATCTCTTGAGTATTGCCAATCTTCGTTAAGTTCAAGCAACAATTTTGGAGTTACAATGCATATAACATCAAAAAGGAAAATACTACTTTCTGTTTCTGACAAGCCTACAACCTTAACAATACACATCGGCACTGGCTTCCAAAACAGCGTAGATCGCCCTTTCGGTGTTGGTCGTGCTTCGTTGAATAACTTCTGGAAATTCGCTTTGCGATTTCAAAACCATCTGGTTTTGATTCTGATTCTCTTCACAGCTCTTCACGCAAAAATTATGTATACCAACCGAGTTGCAGCCTGGAAGCTGATGGGGGAAGGGGGCGATTCGCATCGTCCCATGAGCTGTCTGTCGGATTTTTTTTTTTTTTTTTTTTTTTTGCCGGTCGAAAAAAAAATGTTGGTCGTTCGATTACCAACATTTTCTCTGAAAGCAGCAAATTTGAAAAATAAAAGTGACGATACGGCGAACCTACAATTTTCACCACGCAAAACTACCCTTGTATCCGTTATATGAATGCCCCCTTTATCAGTATCTGCCAATCGAAAAGTCCTGCACTTGAAATAATTCCGTCTGTTATTAATAGTCTAAAGAATTACTTTCATTAATCGACCCCGATTGTCCACATGGGGGCACGATGGCGCCGTGTACTAATGCGTACTGCACGTCGATGGTACGCATGTCTTCAACCAATCTAACCCTGCCTGTGCTGCAGTGCGGAGTTACGATGTTGGGGAGCTGGCAGTTGCTCGTCGTTGCTCGGTGGTTCTCTCCGGGTACTCCGGCTTCCTCCACCCGTAACACTGTCACGGTCATGATTAGCCATTGAGCATAAGTATGTGACCTTAAACATCAATAAATAATAATAAATAATTTTATTTGAGCTCCATTCTTTAAGTGCAAGTACTACAACTTTAAAGGTTTCATATTCTGTGGATGCGATTCACATTTTCTTTCAACTGAATTTTTTTCATCAGTATCGATTTTGCCTTATTACAATTTATGGGAGAGTGCCTACAGGCACTCTCCCATAAATTATAACAAGGCAAAGACTTGTGAACAAATTTTGCCGCTTAGAAAAAGTTAGCAATCCACCAGTTAACTGGTCAAAATGGACAGTATTGTTCCAGCCAACATACAGAACATTCTACGCATCCTCAATTTGATCTACAATTCATTCTGTGTAGGTTTAGTGGGGTTTCTAGGTTAGATTGGAATGCTGTATATAGTCAAGTTTAGAAGTTTGAAAAAGTTTGCGTACTCACTTCAGCGTGTATTTCCGCCTCTCCAGAAGTTGAATTGTTTTTATCCTCACATCAAGGCAACAATTTCCCCCTCTATTTCCTTTCAAGGAATGCTTCAATTTATTTCTCGTCCTTGAAAACATTTGCCTTTGTTTCTTGTTGACAGTTGGGGACTTTCCATATCAGTGTCAATCTGGAACATCAAACTTTTCAACTCAGATCTGTAATATATTATTCAAACAAAGTAGGGGATATTTGATAAAAGTGAGATATATGAAGAAATGTATTTATATTTTCACAAAAATGACAGTTGAGGCATTGCACTGTGACATCTGCTGAATGATTTCAACGATAGTTGGGTGTCTTGGAAGAACACATTCCACGCACTGAGCTGTAGATCAGTCAGTCAGAGAATTTACCACATTCAGTCCAAGACCTCAATACCTTGTAAATCCTCAGCGGTTCGCGAGACAAGTGCGGATCCGACATGGCATACTCCTCGCCAAACGTCCAATATCAGCTTGACTGATGTTATTCCATTCTTCCTGCAGTGCAGCGGCGAGTTCCTGGCCATTGGTAGGGGGCTGGTGGCGTTGTTGTAGGCGCCTGCCAAGCATATCCCAGACGTGCTCGATTGGTGAAAGGTCTGGACTTAGTGCTAGCCAAGGCAGTGTAGTGATGTTCTGCTCCTTGAGGAACTCTGTAGCGACACGGGCCCTGTGAACTCTTGCATTGTCATCTTGGAAAATGAATCGAGTCGTGACGTCGCGCAAATGGCACCATATGAGCTACGAACATGTTGTCACGGTAGTACTTCCCTGTGATACGTCCTTGGATGACACGTTATGCTGTTCTGCTTGTCATGGTTATGCCTCCCCACGCCATAACCTATCCACCACCAAAACGATCGTGCTTCCTAACGGTTACGTCATGGTATCGTCCGTTCCACCTCCGCTACACTCTGTTTCTCCTGTCGTGGAAGTCGAGGGTGAACCTCGATTCATTGGAAAACACGACGCTGCTCCACCGACGATTGTCCCAGCGCTGTCGTGCTCCGCATCAATTACGCCTTGCGATGTGACGTTCAGTCAAACGTGGAATTATTCGAGGTTGCTGAACATACAAATTCCAGCTGTGTATGTGATTTCGGATAGTCTGACCACTCACTCGCACAACTGTGCAGCTGCTGTCCAATTTCTGAGGCACTTTGTTGGCGGTTACGTAATGCTGTGGTTTGGATGATACGATCCTGGTTAGCAGTTGTCGCCCTTGGACAACCTGACCGGCGTCTGTCATCAACATTGCCTGTCTGACGGTAGCGTGACCACAACCTGCTACTTACCGGTTGAGTAACGCTGAGAATTTGAGCCACTGCAGTCTGTCTGTTGCCAGCTTCCAACATGCCAACGGCACCTAAACGTTCGTCACGTGTCAGTCTTCGCATACCTCAAAAGTTACGTTTCGACCAGAAACTATTGATGAACGAGTTTATACCAAGAAAAGAACGACGAGGCCTCCGAAAAAGCCCGTCCAGTACAAATGAAAATTTCAAAACGTACCCCACAGACATTAACGCGGCGCTCGTGCGAAAAACCCGCACAAGGTTTTTCGTGGGCCGGTGACATGCATGATCCACACTAAACTTGGTTGCATACTGATGTGTCCAATCACGCGTATCCAATACCATTTTCCGAAAATATCAACATCAGTTTGGATATCCTTTTTTGAATAGTATAGATGCCGATCACAGTTATAGCCCTTCTTAAGACTTTTCCCTTCCAGTTTCATTGGTTTAATGGTTGCACTAAGTTCACAACATCAAAGAACGATCGACAAGCGATGACTGCACTTCTACGTTACAAAAAGTGTCAATTTGTTGCTGTCCATGCGAGGTTTATACCAAATTAAATGGCTAACTTGGATGTATTGATTTGTCTGTAGAAACTTACTTTTTCTGTTTGAACAAAAAAAGATGTTTACTCGTCAACTCGGAACTGGTAAATATTCGGAACCGGTCAAACGACTGTATTGATAAGGTAACATGACAATGGAGAATTTCGTAAAGATAATTAATAGTAGTGTGGAAACGATTAGTGAATTTCATAGTCGACTAGTCACCAACCATCAGTCGATCACAGTACTAGTCGATTAGTCGACAGTCTCTCGTCTGCGTCACCAGTATCTGTGGTTCTAATTCATAACAAAATGTCTTGCAAGTCGCAATCTGTTATTCAGGCTCCTGTTGTCTCCCGGACGTAAATCTATCATTGATTCTCATTTCCAGTACTCCAGGTTGTGTGGTTATAAACACAGCACTTTTGGCGAAAAAAGCCTTCGCGAAAGGCTTAGCATCTATCAACGCAAATCACTCACTTTTGCGTAATAACTCATAGACATGTGCAAACTGCCAAATTTGTTTGCGGAAAACGTGATAGATGCGAATTGCAATTGCAGTTGGTAGGCACGCGCTTTAGTCTCTGTAAGACTCCTGGCCCCTTCTGGCATACCTGGGCGCGGCCCGAGCCCAGGTAGGCCTGGGGTGGAAAGGAGTCTTACAGAGATTACAAGTGCCGGTAAGCCATGGTAACAAACGCCATCGAACAACTGTGAAAGTTGAGACACTGAAGGCGCCGCCGTTGACATATGCTTCATTCATGATCAGATCTTGATCACCCAGTTCATGATCGCGGCACGACAAGCTGGAAACATCAAAACAAAGATGACCGGTGGATTGAGGAGTGAAGAGGTCTGGGTGATTTTGTAATCGATTACAGTTATTAAATCGTGCGTGCGTGCGTGCGTGCGTGCGTGCGTGCGTGCGTGCGTGCGTGCGTGCGTGCGTGCGTGCGTGCGTGCGTGCGTGCGTGCGTGCGTGCGTGCGTGCGTGCGTGCGTGCGTGCGTGCGTGCGTGCGTGCGTGCGTGCGTGCGTGGTTCATATTTCTCTGTTAATGAGACTAATGTGGATTTCCAGTCACTGAAAAGTTCATTAAATAAGTTTAGTGTTTTCGGGTTCTGTTGTGGTGGGAGAAAATTGGTTAAGAAGACAATTTTGGTGTTCTAAGACGAAGGAGAACCTCCCGAATTAAAAAAAAAGTTTAGTGTTTCCAATTTTAGTATAGTTGTGTTAGGCGAAAAAGGATCTACGCGGAAGAAAGTGTTCGAGAAGAGACTGTGTGTATTTATTTATTTATTTATTTATTTATTTATTTATTTATTTATTTTTTTTTTTTTTATTTATTTAATTGTTTATTGGTGTTTAAGGTCACACATTTCTGCACAATGGCTAATCATGATCACCAGAGAGACTTTAGGTATCGTTAGACGCGGGGTGATCTCCCGAATATCATATTAAAAATCCTTTAAAATTCGTATTATTGGAATGTTTTAGATCATTTGAAATGAGGTCATCTTTCGGGCGTCTCATGTCGTTATCCCGGTCCCTTATCGAATGCCAACTGCGTGTGGAAAACTTCAGTTCTGTGGTATATTAGCGGTTAATATGCAATGCGTAATCTGGGCACATGGCGCCCATGTCCCGAGTGGAGGGGTATAGGAATCTACATCTTACTAAAATAGAGAAGAAGTTGAAACTTTTCGCTGCGACAGGACACAACCTTCAGCTGATGCTTGGGCTACTGTTTAAACATCCCTTTTTCAGAGCACGTATTCTACACTGTTTGAAGAAGCGGCGCCTTTTTGGCAGTTTTCTCGATCGATTTAATTATCGAGCAGGTTTTAATTGAATCCATCAAGAGTAGAGGTACGATTATCCGACAGTGGCGTAGTCACAGAAGGGGCTAGAGGCCCATGCCATCCCGCTGAAATTTTAGACCCCCAACCCCTTATATAGACTCAATGCAAGTTTCACATACTCCAATATAGGGTTGCATGCGCTACAAATGCTTCAGGTTCGCTCTAAGAGCACTACATTTTTCAAACTTTTCTCGGAAGACGTAGTTCTAACCATGACCCTCCGATCATCTCCACTGCCCCTACTTCCCGAAAGAAGTCGGAGGAAGAGTAACAACTGCAAGGCCCGAGTTGAAACTTGGAGGAGCCCGCCTCCTCCCCCCCCCCCGGTCTTCCGAATATCATGTTTCCCCCTTCACTCAAAAAAACCCCAAAACACTGGATATGGCACCCCTGCTAGAGGCAACGGAAGCTCGATAAGAGTAGAGGGGAACAACTTTTCAAGGCTATGAGTTCAGCCCAGTGGGAGAAAAGTTACAATCGTATATCAATGTTACAATCGTATATCAATAAATGTACAGTGACATACTAAAGTCTCTCGTTTAGAAGAGCATGTTGCGGTGTGGTCACTGTCCTGTCCATTTCTTCTACTTCAATCATCTTCCAACCCGAAGGCTAACCTTCGTGTTAGAAGATGGGTGAAGTGGAAGAAACGAACCGAAGGGACCGAAGGTGGGATTCTTTTGCCAAATGTTGCTTGGATTTGCAAATAATATATTACAGAAATGCCTGTATACGTTTGCGTGAGCCCATTTTAGATAATTGTGTAACCGTGCAACATATCTGTGGGAAAAAGTGGAGAGGCACGTGTCCCCTGTGTCCCCATGTATCCGACGCCTCTGCCCCTGCTATAGAATCTTGGTGGGAAGAGGGGGAAGTGGGTAGCTAGTTAGGATTAGCGTATAGGAGGACTGACAAGAGTAAGGGGTATGACCGACCGAATCTGTTCATCTACAGTGGGCGAATAATATGCAGAGATGTGCAGAGGCTCGCAATGCAACGACATACATCACTCATGACAAGCACAAAATTAGTGAACAACACGTCTACCCATGAAGACCAACAAGCAGACATTGTTATGACCTCCGTTCGAAAATTCAGCAATGGTTCACTGTTCACACATGAGCCGTTCAATGTGGACAAAGGGAGGCTCCGCTAACACTCATCCAGCCTTGCAGTTGGAGATGACGTAAAGATGAACTCTGATCGAACAGAAGAGGTCGGAAACAAAATCCAAGAACCAATCTGAGCTAGTGAAAATTCCATTCTTGGGGGCTAACATTGGTAACGTCAGCAGGCGCGTTGCCAGGGTGGGTGCGAAGGTTGCGAACTCACCTCCTCACAAAATTGGAACTCCCCTTGAGGGACTATCTCCTATTTGTAATTTGAAAATTTTGATAAATTGTGCGACCTCACTTATCCCAATAGAGTGTAGGATGTATCGGGGTAAGTTGTTTTAAAACATAAATGGTATCGTTTGTATGTAGTTTCTGTGAAACACCTATAGGCATGTACATTAAAGAGGATTTAAAACCATTGCTGATCACAGACCTGGAAAACATCAGCACCCCGGCTGAGGTATCGAAAGAAATTGGATGGGTAAGGATCAGTCTGAAAAACAAAAGTATTGCCCTTGGGGTTGTATATTGTGCGGTGGAGGGAAGCAAACCCGAATGGAATGATTCGATATACTCAACACTAAGGTCCAATATCACCGAATTACAAAACAAGGGGCTCGGTATAATTCTGATGGGTGACTTTAATGGCCACATAGGTAATGATGAAGAAGGCATAGAGGGTGGGGACAATAAAGTCAATGGAATGGAAGGAAGCTGTTGAACTTCACAAACGAGCTCGGTCTGAAGATTCTGAACAGGGACGCGAGGTGTAAGGGGAAATCGACCTGGGAGAGGAACGACAGAAAATCAATAATCGACTACATCCTCACAGATATTAATTTATGGAGGGAGGTGATAGGGGTAGAAGTGGATGATGAGGGTAACATGGAGGTGGATAGTGATCACAACTTGATTACAGTGACGATCAGGGACAAAACTCTAGTAAAAAGCAAAGGAAGCTCTAAAGAGATTTGGGAACTCAAAAAAGATGCTGACTGAGCAAAGTTCAATGAAAAACTGAAACCAAAGTTTGCAACCGTACCCAAGAGGGGCAGTGTCCAGAAGATGGCCGACGTCATAGTTGCGAGCCTGGTGGAGGCAGGAAAGGAAAGTGTAGGAAAGGTCAGGGTGACAACACGGGAACTTGGGTACAGAGTGAACGAAGAACTGAAAAGGGCCATAAAGGGAAGAAAAGCTAAATGTGCTGCATACAGGAGAAGTAGAAAACTTAAGGGGGCGGAAAGCAATGAGGCCACAGTTGCTAAGGAAGAATACCACCAAGCACGAAATAAAGTAAATAAGATTAAATACGATAATCGGAGAGTACGAAATAGCAGTCTTATTAGGACGATAAGAACGACAGGGGGGTCGAGTTCGAACGTATTTTGGAAATGAGTGAATAAACGTAACAAAGGAAGTAACCCACAGAGTATTAAAGTAGATGGCAGAGTTACAGACGAGCAAGATCAAGTCGCATCAGAACTAGTCAAGCACTGGGAAAAGGTAAACGATAAGCGATGGGGCATGGGGAGCCCACCAGAGTGTCAGAATCAGGTCGAGGAAAACCTATCGAGCTTCGTGTGCAGCGAAATTAAAACGGTGGAGGTGCGAAAGGTGATATCAAAATTAAGGGATGGAAAAGCGGGAGGAGTGGATGAAATTCCTAACGAGTTTATCAAAAAAGGGGGAGAGGAACTCGTGGAAGGCCTAACTGTCCTATTCAATCGAGCCATAGAAAATCAAGAGGTCCCAAAGGAGTGGAGAGAAAGTAAAGTGACATTTATTCACAAAAAGGGGGGAAAAGACGTTTTGGATAACTATCGAGGGATCTCTGTCAGTAGCAACATTGGAAAGGTTTTCTGAAAAGTCCTGTATGGGAGACTAGAGGAGGTGATTGAGGAGAAGGGTTTTTTGGGAGAAATCCAGAATGGCTTCAGAAAGGGAAGGAGAGTTACAGACCATCTTTTCACACTATCCCAAATGATAGAATCCGCGAAAGCAAAAAAGAAAAAAGATGTTTATGGCCTTTTTGGATATCAAAAAAGGCATACGATAGAGTGTGGAGGGAAGGTATGTGGCGCAAGCTGGAGGCTATGGGCTTAGGAGGCGAGTTTGTTGGAATTATGAAAGCATTATATAAAGATGTACAGAGTGAACTTAGCCTGGGAAACATTACAACGAAACGTGTGCCTATGGAGATAGGCCTAAAACAGGGGTGTATCCTTTCGCCGATCCTGTTTGCATTGTACACCAAAGGTTTAGGAGATGAACTCCTGCGTAGCGAGGAGGGGGTAGCAGTTGGGGAATTGAAGATCCCAGGGCTATTTTTTGCGGACGATATGGTTCTAGTGTCAGAAAGCGAAGAGGGGCTAACGGAAATGCTGGGAATTGTTGGGAAATATGGGAGCAAATGGAGACTCGAACTTAATGAAAGCAAGAGAAAAGTTATACCTGTGGGCAGCAAAGTGGACCCCACTCGAAGGTGGAGAGTGGGTGAGTTCTGCATTCCGGAAGGGAGCAGCAAACTTCTAAGTGAGGGAGAGACAGGTGATTACGAGTATTTGGGGGTAAATATAAACATTACAGGAAGAGGCATCTACCGGAACCACACAAATAAATTGATTCTGAAGGGGAAGCGAATCCTTAACCAAATGAAACTTATAGGGAGAAACAGTTTCAATAAGGTTTTCGTGGGGAAAACCATTTGGGATATGGTGGGGCTGCCAAGTATAACATGCGGTACGGAAGTGGTACCCCTAAACCAGACGGTCGTAAAGAGCTTGGAAATCCTGCAGAACGATGCAGGCCGATGGATAACGGGGTCGAGTAATGCCGCAGCGCTAGAAGCAATCAGGGTGAGCTTGGTTGGATGAGGATCAAGGACAGGATAGATCTGTTGAAGCTCGGTTATCTTAATTATTTGGTAAATCTCCCCGACAGCCGATGGTGTAAAGTAATGTTCCTGAGAATTTTCAACTCAAATATCAAAACTGGGTGGATGGTCCATGTGAGGGAGCTAGTAGAGAACTACTCATTGGAGATCTCGGACCTGGACGTTGGGGCAAACCAGGGTAAAAAAATCGTCAGAGAAAGGGTCATGGAGGATTGTAACCGTAATTGGCGAGAGGGGGTCAAATCAAAGAGGCCTTTGGGTGGCCTGCGTGATAAAGAGAAGCCAGGTTTTAAAGAGTACCTTGATGGCCCCTTTGGGGGGTCACTGTTGTTCAAGCTGAGGTCGCGATCCCTGGAGCTGAGGGGAAAAATTGGGAAAGACGGTGAAAGGGAGTGCCAGATGTGTAACTTGGACATGGTGGAGACCCTGGAACACTTTCTTCTAGAATGCCCAAAGTATCAGTCTAAAAGAATGAGATTCACTGGGAGTATAATGGGGAAGTGGGATGGGAGAATGAAGGTCATGTGGTTAGGGGGAGACTCAAAGGAGAGGGTTAATATGCTAATCGGAGAGATTGGGAAGAATGGGACAAGGGATATCATCAAGCAGTTCGTCTCCGAGTGTTGGGAGGAGAGGAGAAGCGTGGGAATAGGGAGGCAGTTGGGAGTACAGGGGTAACCATGGCCTTCTCGTCCGAGAACCGCGACAAATCAGCGGCTGGCCAAAGTGTTATTATATTATTAGTCACAACCTGGAGGCGCGGTGGCTCACTACTTGGAGGTGCAGGCTGCAAGCCGAGATGTCCTCTGTTCGAATACCACCTGCGGCAACCGCGTTGTGTCCTTGGGCAAGACACTTCACCCCCATTGCCATGTGGGGGCACAGTGGCGTTGTGTACTAAGGCGTACTGCATGACGGTGGTGCATCTGTCTTCAACCAATGCTAACCCTGCTTGTGTGGAATTAGTATGTTGTGGAGCTGACAGTTGCTCGCCGTTGCTCTGGGTACTCCGGCTTCGTCCACCCTTAAAGCAGTCGTGGTCATGATTAGCCATTGTGCAGAAATATGTGACCTTAAACACCAATAAATAAATAATAATCACTCTACTAGGGTTTAATATATTCGTTGGTTTTATAGGGACCGGGAATGAAATTGCCATCAGAACTGGGAACCGGGAAATTTCCCGGGTAATATCAAACAAATTTACGAGAGTAAGTTAAACAAGATGCATTCATTTAAAGAAAATGAACATATTTCATTGGCAATTTGCCATCTATACAAACGAAAAAGTTCTTTTCCTTAAAGAAGTGAGAAAACCCAAACCCGCTTCAATCTCGTCTTCATTTTCAAAATCACCAGTATTATCACCTGTACCTCCTCTAACATCAATACCCTCTTCACTGTCGTCACCAGTCTCCTCTGCTTGAAGCAGAGGAGACTGGAGACAGCAATGAAGAGGGGGTTGATATTGGAGGAGGTAGTGAATAGTGATACTAGTGATTCTGAAAATGAAAACGAGCTTGAACTTTGAAGCGGGTGAAGATCTTGCTGCTGAAGAGGGTATAGGGGCTCCAGAACAGGTTGAGAGCCTCTTTGATTTGGTGAAAAAAGTTCGTCAGGGGTCAGGACTGCAAAAAAATCAGGTGTGAAAGGACTGACGAAATCCTACAAAGTTACGTCGGGGCAGTTTTTCAATTCAGAAAACCTCAGTTCAATACACGAACAGTGCCACGCTTGATTCCCGGTTCCGTGCTATAGAGCGAGACCGGCATTCGGAGCCAGGAACCCGGGAATTCCTGTTCCCGGGATTAAACCCTACTCACCACTCACTACTTTGATACTTTGTTATAACCTCGGCCCCCGGGAATGAAAAAGAGTATCAAAGTGCTTAGGCGTTTCACAGAAACTAGTTGCATGGTCCCTGTGTTACAAGCCCTAATTTACATCAAGCTTATCGCTGTTTAATTTCTGCTATGATCTTCAGATCTTTTGTTCGTTGGACTGTCTATCTTAACCCTTTACCTAACACGCGAAAAGCAGACTATACTCGCAAACAAAATTCTTGAATAACTAATTTTTTTCATTTTTTGTCTCAAAAACATAGATTATAACCCCTCGCTCGTCGAGCTCGTTCCAATGAGAGGAAGAAATAATGAAAATTAATTGGCGATTTTTGTGAAAAGCGCTGGCCGGTTTTTGTCGTTACGTTGGCTAAAGGGTTAAGAGATTTTCTCCAACGCTCACTTTGTCTGCGCGCCTCTGATGGATATTTTATTAGGTGTCAGTTACTTTCAGATGCCCACTTCTGGCAATAAGTGTTCTCACCTTTGTACTAGAGAATACACCACTCTACAGCGACACTCTCGCTCTGACAACGACCAATATCACTCAGGTATGAGATGAGTGGATATGTGTTCAGGAGCAATCAAGTGCGCTTGTACTGGGGTGGCTACTCTCAATGGGCACAAGTGTAACTCTGCTTCCGTTTCTTCATTCCATGACCTTTCATGGTGTGGATACGACGTTATAAACACCTCTTGTTTCCTTCCTTTGTGAGCTGATCATTATTTTTTTTATTTATGAAGTGCGAAGTAGGGTATCTATAAGTGCATTAATGCCGAGGAGCTGTCAATAGCATAGCCATATCGCGTTAACTCTTTACCTTACATGAAAAGCAGACGACACTTACAAAAAAAATTCTTGAATAATTAATTTTTTTCATTTTTTGTCTCAAAAACATAGGTTATGACCCCTCGTTGGAACGAGCTCGACGAGCTCGTTCCAACGAGGGGTCATAACCTATGTTTTTGAGACAAAAAATGAAAATATTTTGAAAATTAATTGGCGATTTTTGAGAATAGCGCTGGCCGGTTTTGACCGTTACGTTGGTAAAGGGTTAAAAACTCAACGAATAGGTCGACTTATCGAGTTTAGGCCGCTGTTTTTTGTCTTGGCGTATTACCGGTACGCGATCAGGGACATAGCTAGAGGGCCTTCACTGGGGGATGCGATCAGTTAGATTTCTAAATGGAGTCGGGGCCTCATCACGACATGCCGCAGGCATGTCCTGAGGGTCACAGACCCGTGTTTAGAGGAGAGGTCTCGAAAGGTATCTTCCTCTCGATAGTGGTGGGGGGAGGGGGGAGGGTCTGCCCATGAGAAAAGTTTCGAACCCCTGAGCTGGATTCTGATTGGAAAAGTCGGAGAATTTGACTGTAAATTGGAACATCATTTTTCTCTGCCCGAAAAATATGACAAGAACAAATTACATTGATATTATTGAATTTCCAACTTTTGGAATTTACATCACCGAATTTACAACTTTTGAAATTTTAGGCGATAATTTGGGAGGGTGGGGGGGCATCCCCACACCTCTCCACTAGCTATGTCCCTGTGCGCGATAGCTGTTTCTTGTGGAGAAAATATTATGAAAAGTTTGAAATTAGAGATGAAAGACCTTACATATCCCCTCCCGTATTAGAAAAGCGTGTTTCACCCAAAAACTGACGTTGGGGGAGGAGACAATCTTCTTTGATTCTAAATGACAACTGACACTGGCTAAGCTTTAATGAACTATCATCTCGGAATAAAAAAATCCGTCAGAGCTCTAAATTCCCAATTCCGTACAAACTCTTTGACAGAGGAGGGTGCAGCTCTCCATTTCCTCCATCTACGCCAGTGCATTCCACAGTCAGCACCCTGTAAACTGTATGGTTTAACCATGTACCAAATACAGTTAGGAGATGGCACTTGCAAAAAAAATCATTGTTTACCTAAAAAACATAGCTTATGATCCCTCATTGGAACGAGCTCAATGAGCTTGTTTCAGTGAGTGATCATAAGCTATGTTTTAAAACGGCGATTTCGGGGAATAGTGCTAGCTAGACATCGTTACGTAAGGAGTTGAATGACTGTTTTTTGAAGTCGGAAAACTCTCGGCAGTGGTTTTCAGGATCAATATTCGTTGGCATGAGCGCTTGTTTGTAAAGGGTCTATGTAAACATTAGATTTTGAACACGTGCCCTCTGCCGAAAGTACACATGTAATTAGCTGGTTAATGTTATTCTTTTACTGTGGCTTGCTTTCATCAAGATTAAAGTAACTTATTAGCGTGTTCTTTTAAAATGAATGTTTTTCGTCAGTCAGCGTGGAACCATGCAAACGACAGACGTCTGCAGAAAAGAATAACTTATATTCACTGGAATATTGCAATCTCTGTCGTGAAAATTAGATGGATCGGTGAAAAATAAGTGCCAGACATCAGTGGAGGGAACTGCGGAGCGAATCAGCTAAAAAACGACCTGGGAAAATCGTATATTGACCGACCTACTTTAACCCTTTACCTAACAAGAAAAGCAGACAACACTTGCAAACAAAATTATTGAATAACTTTTTTTTGCATTTTTTTGCGTAAAAAACGTAGCTTGTGACCCCTCATTGGAACGAGCTCAACGAGCTCGTTCCAATGAGGGGTCATAAGCTATGTTTTTGAGGCAAAAAATTAAAAAATGATGAAAATGGAATGGCATTTTTTGTGAATAGCACTGGCCGGTTTTTGCCGTTACGTTGGGTAAAGGGTTAACACCTGTATACTTTACCTAAACAAATATCAAAGACTAAAAATTCTCATTTGTTGCCTCAAATACATAACGTTTCCAGGATAGAAACTAGCGATGCCAAGCATCGTGGTTGAGAGCGCCACTTTTGCTTTTTTTAAACTGGGCACTTGTTATCACCACATTATAGGGTGGGAAATTGCCCTTCTTTCGTGCTGCAACATATTTTGAAAAAAATATGTCTAAAACACTGAAGCATAACTCCTTGCCTAAAGCCGCTTTCACATTTACCCGTTTTACGTATACGTTTATACTAGAAACGATCCGTTTCTTCTTTTCACTCGAGTCCTCTTAGTCCGTCCGTTTTGGGGATGAGTTACCTGTTACTTCGATTTGTATAAGGATAAAAAGGAAGATATATGTGGTACCTCTTCCTTTTAACTATGGAATCTTCAGATGAGGAAATTATCGTTCGTCGAGTGCAACAAGGCGCCATCTGCAATGCTAAAGCATCCACGCATGAGACTGTGGCTATGGTGTGGCATACGCTCGAGTATAAAGGCGAGACCATTTAAAAGTGTCAGAAGAAATGGGCATCTGGTAGTGACCGACACAGAGCGACTGTGAGCTGGTCACTTCCCACGGATGGGCAATATTTCCACGGACACAATAATATTAGATTCCAAACACTAATTATAGAAATAATCAAAAAAAAAATAAATTAATGAAGCACCAGGTACAACCCGGCGCATCTTTAATTAAAATTTTACTGATGATGATTTTTATTACTTGGTAAACGCATGCGTGGACATCGCTGCCCACGCATGGATTACGACCAGTACACGGCGACTGTACTGTACCTTATTAAATATCCTTCAGAGGCGTGTAGACAAAGTGAACGTAGGACAAAATTTCGTAAGATAAAAGGCCCAACTAACAAAAGAGCTAAAGACAAAATTTAATGTTCTAAAGCATTGCACATAGTGCATTGTTGCACTCAAGGGACGATACATTCCTTTTCTCGCTAGTATTCTATCGCAGTCGACCACGCCGCTTTTAGGGACATGAAATAGTCACAATGACTAAAAAAAAAACGAAAAATCCAAGGTGTCTTCATCAATCTTCCATTAAATGAATTGTGTTTTGATGTGTAGAAATTTGTATGCTCTCTCCTAGTAACCAGAGATTACATTTTGTTGGCATAATTTGATATTTTAATTGCTTCCGAGAAAACATTCGAACCACAGGTACTCGACACAAGCTGGGAAATCGAAAGAAAAATGACATTTGATACCATTTTTGAATCCATGCTGACGTGCCCCTGTAATGGTATATAAATATTAACAAGGCAAACAACTCGCTTTTCGAAAATGATAGCACTCATCTTCGTCCCCCCCCCCCCTCAAATTTGATTCACATAACGTATCCAACAATACCCAGTATCAATGGAAAGGGGAATGAATAAGCTTTACAGTGGTGTATTACATGACCGTTGGGTGTTCTTGGGTTGTTCATGATAACTGGGAGAAGTCGCAGAAAAGGCCGAAAAACATTTAGTCGGACAAGAAAGTGCACAGTGAAATGAGGTTTACGAGCGACAATTATCCGATTTATTATAAATAATTCGAGGTCCCATTGTATATGGAGGGCAGATTCAAATATTAACCGTATACCTTTATCAATTACTAATCTCATATCCACATTTATTAATTTCTGGAGTTCACATTTAACGCTTATACACTTTTTAGCCGTAACTTTGACATCTTTTGACAAGTTGACCTGAGTTGACCGCGTCCTCAGATACGCGACTTGCGCAAAAGCTTTCCCCATTCTCCCATTGGCTTATTTTCATCGATGATTCTCTCGGCATGAATAGTAGCCAATGGGATGTCATTGTGCTTCTATGGATGCCTCTAGCTTGTTTTATTCCAAGGGAAGGTTAAAAAAATGTATAAACGGCAAATGTGATCGCCAGAAATGAATAAATGTGGATCCGAGATTAGTAATTGATAAAGGCATACGGTTAATATTTGAATTTGCCCTCCACAGACAATGGGACCTCGAATTATTTATAATAAATCGGATAATTGTCACTCGGAAACCTCATTTCACTGTGCACTTTCTTGTCCGACTAAATGTTTTTCGGCCTTTTCTGCGACTTCTCCCAGATATCATGAACAACCCAAGAACACCCAACGGTCGTGTAATACACCACTGTAAAGGTTATTCATTCCTCTTTCCACTGATAGTGGGTATTGTTGGATACGTTGTGTGAATCAAATTTGAGGGGGGAAAACGAAGATGAGTGCTATCGTTTTCGAAAAGCGAGTTGTTTACCTTGTTAATATTTATATACCATTATAGGGGCACGTCAGCATGGATTCAAAAATGGTATCAAATATAATTTTTCTTTCGTTTTCCCAGCTTGTGCCGAGTACCTGTGATTCGAACGTAAACAAAGCATGCACTTTGTGGGGATATCCCAGGAAATGACCTCACACGGAAGCTCGATGTCCATCTTACGCAGGGGAAACACCCCTGACAGAGGCAGATTTTTCCGTCGCCGTACGTTTCCTCAATTTTACGGATCAATGTAAACGACCCAAGGTTATTAAGTATATGTTTCTGTTTGGTGTGTTTGACGCATCCGTAAAACGGAGGTGTAAACGGACAGATATAAAGGCAAAAAAGGACGAAACTTGAAAAACTTCTGAAATGAACATTTTCATTTTCTCCTCAAAAATATAGCTAATGACAACTCATTAGAATGAAGTCGCCGAGCCCGTTGCAAGCAGGGGTCATAAGCTACATGTTTTAGACGCAAATTAAAATGAAAAAAAATGACAGCCATGTTTTAATAGCGCTGGACGAATACAATGGCTACCCTAGAGGTAGAGAGTTAATCAACCCAACGATCTTGAATGCGAACTAGCGGACCAAAACTGAAGAATGTCAATCAGTATCTCAACCAGTCAGGCGTGTACCCAGATTCTATAATAGTAATAGGGGATGCCCCAGCCACTTATCATTTGGGGGGGGGGGTGCGACACTCCCCCGTAGCTACGTCACAGCATCCCGTGTCCTGAAACGCCAATGCCATTTAATCCCCAATGCGATATTTGATTCGTTACGAGGGAGACATTTTATCGAACTGTTTTTCAACAAAGGTTCAAATCCGGAACAGGTCTGTTCAGGTTCAAATCCGGAACAGGACGTCATTCACTTTACCACTTGGCTGACCGAGCGGCCAGCCGACCGACTTGGAATTCTTCCGGGAGCATCTGCAGGAACGTATAAGGGAGGGCTTCACCATGCACCACATATTCTGTGAGAAATGCCGAGCTCTGTCGGATTTTTCCCAAGTTACAAGAGGCTTCATTCACCCAGCAAAATCACTAATTACCAATTGTCAATGAGAGTTAACCATTTGTCACAGATAACAACCACATCCGATCAACACCATTCACATAAAACTATATTTATGTTTTATTATTTTTATCAATTTTTGCCTCCAAAACATATACAGAACGACACACTCAGCAATTCATTTGACAACTCGTCCCCTGAGTTCCAATGTGTTCTATGTGCCAGAAGGCACATAGAACACATGGTAACTCAGGGGACGAAGTATCAACAAAAAGAACGCATTTTACCGCCAACTAAATTTGAGAGGGGAACCCGTGTTACTATGTTTAGCTATCGCGATTCAAATTGTAATTGCTGTGCACGATTTGTAGAAAATTCCAGTGTTATTTCGCTTCCATTTAAAAATAGTCCGTCGACGATTTTCGTGCGGAACGGATCTTCATTTTTCGCATGGCTTAGTGTTGCTGTAGATAGGAATTTCAAAGAACAGGCGTGTAATAAAGCTTCTGGACCTAATTGCTGTTAGTGATTCAGTTAATATGATAGCACACGGCGTGGAAGACCCCTTCGTTCCAGATCTTATCGGATATCATTGTCCAGTTATGGTAGAAATAGACTCCCCAAAAGTCATTTCTAAGAATCTTAAGCGCCATGTGTGGTTATTTAACGAAGGAAATTATGATGACCTCAATCATGCACTAGCAAATACTCCGTGGGACAATGTTTTCTCTCACTTAAACCTAGACACCATGGTAGAAGCCTTCTCCTCTAATGTCTTCGACTTAGCCCTCACGTACATCCCTAACAAAATGACTGTCGTCAGGCGAAATGAGCCCAAGTGGATGCATAATCAAATTAGACTCTTGATACGCTAGCGTAAACGTCTATATCGCGTAGCGAAATCCAGAGGTAGGCCAGAGGCATGGGATAAATACCGCCGGAAACGCCACGGGGTCGTCGCGGCTATTCGTAAATCAAAAACCAACTACTATAATAAAATCCAATCTACACTCGATAGTACAGGAACCGATTCTTCGTTATGGTGGAAAACACTTAAAACAATTTTGGGAAAATCCAGGGTTGAGATTCCAAATATTATTCATTCCGACAAGACTGTCTGTAAATACTGATAAGGCAAACGCGTTCAATGAATATTTCTGCAGTTTATCAAGAGTTGATGATACTTATGCATGTCTTCCCTCTTCGCCTCTCCCAGATCGGCCAACTCTCAGCTCCCTAGAGTTTTGCTCCAAAGATGTATTAGATTCACTCAAATCACTTAATGTTTCAAAAGCCTCTGGACCAGATTTGATCAGCCCACGTATCCTCAAGGAATGCAAAAAGTCCCTAACCGAACCATTCACTACCTTATTTAACATATTAATCAATCGTTCACATTTCCCGCTGCAGTGGAAGAAAGCGAATGTAAACCCAGTCCTAAAAAAGGATCCTCCCAACATACTTTCGAATTACCGACCTGTATCCCTATTGAGCTGTCTTGGCAAGGTTTTTGAAAGATGTATCTTCCAAAAATTTTGGCCTTTTCTGGAGGAATACAAGCTACTAAGTCCTTTACAGTCCGGATTTACACTGCGAGACTCAACGGTACTTCAATTAACTGACATTTACGATGCGTTTAGCTGCGCACTTGATGAGGGGAAAGAAGTTAGAGCGTTTTTTGCGACATCAGTAAAGCCTTTGACAAGGTCTGGTATCGGGGGGTTGACTTACAAACTAAACAAAATTGGTATAACAGGCGAACTGCTTGAATTTTTTAAGTCATATCTCAGTGATCGACACCAAAGAGTAGTGATTAACTCTGAAGCGTCCTCATGGAGAGGTATTACCTCCGGAGTGCCCCAGGGGTCCATTCTTGGGCCTCTCCTGTTTCTTGTATATATTAACTATATTACGCTAGACTTAACTAGTAGCATTCGTCTGTTTGCGGATGATACTACTTTGTATTTGATAGTGGATAACCCTGATCTGGCATCAGACATATTGAATAATTATTTAGGCAGAATTGAACAGTGGGCACAAACTTGTTTAGTGGAATTTAATCCCCCGAAAAATGAAACTATGATCATATCCAGGAAAAAAGACACTTCAAATCACCTTTCCCTCCGTATGGCCAATGTCCCGATCAAAGAGGTTACAGACCACAAACATCTTGGTGTGATTCTTAACTCAAGCTGTATGTGGGATAACCATATTGACCACATTTGCACCAAAGCCTGGTCCCGTTTAGACTTAATTAGGAAGAACAAATTTACGTTAGACCGCAAAACATTAGAGAAAATATATTTTGCGTTCGTGAGACCTTTACTTGAATATGCCGACACGGTGTGGGCAAACTGTAGCGACACCAATTCAATGAAAATTGAAAACATTCAAATTGCAGCCGCTCGTATTGTTACCGGTGTTACACTAAGCGCCAGAAAAGAACTCAAATATGTAGAAACTGGGTGGGAAAAACTCCAAATGAGACGAGACAAACATAAATTGATACAATATTTCAAAATGTACCACAACGTTGTGCCGAGTTACATTTCCTGCAGAATCCCACCTCCAATCCACATGACTCAAACCCACAGTCTTCATAACGAAGGTTACCTACGAGTTCCCTATTGTCGGACGAAAAACTACCAAACATCTTTCTTCCCATCGACAACTAAACGGTGGAATGATCTGCCTATTGGTGTTAGAGATAATTGTTCTTTGGTGGAATTCAAAACATTTTTAAACGCGAATAGTCGCAGACCACCGTCGTCCTTTTTTAATTCATCGTCTAGAAAGGCACAAATATACCACTAAGACTCAGATGTAGTAATCTTAATGAACATCTCTTTAACAATCATCTAGCTGACTCGCCTCTTTGTCTCTGTGGCGGGCGTGAGACCGTTGATCACTATTTGTTAACATGCCCTCTATATAATCGAATACGCTTTGAGACCATAGCTCAACTTCCTTACCTAACTGACTACAATGCATTATTGTACGGGTCTGAACTCTACAGTCCTAGCGTGAATGGTAAAATATTCGAAACTGTACAGAAGTACATTCTCAGCTCCGGAAGGTTTAACTGACTGCGATAAATCTGAGTATCCATTCCTCTTGTATATATACCATATGTTTTGCCTATTTATCTGGGTTTACTGCATGCATGGCAGGCGCACGCACGCGCTTATGTATGTGTGCATACGTGTGTATATGTAAGTGCGTGTGTATGCACAGGTATGTGTGCGCGTGGGTGGGATGGGCCGGGCATATTAAGGCAAACTATATAATCGTCTAATGTTTTAAACAAATACATGCTTCTTAAAGTCGTGCCTACCTGTTGATGGTCCTGTGTTCACTCCCGCGCGCAGCGATTCCCGCATCACGCTTAAGCTGGTGATTACTGACGAGAACACCATACACCACATTATTCTCCATTATCAGTTCAACTCCACCATCCTTCCTCGGTAATAATCTCAGATAAGTTTCTAGCCAAACCATTTCCTCCGTGGTTCTATTAGCATTCGACTCACAGGGCACATGCATCCCTATCACCATTCCCCCGGTCAGTAATTAGGAAACAAACTACGCTTCCCCCCCCCCCCCCCCCCTTTTTCCTGGAGCATTTTATCCTACATTATCATTCGGGATAGTGTGATAACCGCGCCCTGTATGGGACCTGCACGCGGGCGACATTCTCATCCGCGAGACAGTGCATTGCTGGAGGTAAAAGTTTCACTTCTGGGAGTTACGTGCGCAGTGGGGGTGGTTCGCGTGTGGTGTTTGAGTGGTCTGCGTTGGTGTTACTGCTGACTTATATAAATACTCAGTCTACAATCCTGTGCTTGTAACTCATAAGAAAGATTCATTTCAAGCCGATGCCAGCTTCAGTTCCCTTCAGTTATCTCCTTCATGCTACCCGCTTATCCTACCAGGCGGTGCAGACTGCAGTTGGTAATATATCATCAATACCCCGCGTATAGACCTCCAATAATGATACTAAAAAGGGAGAAATTATGTCTTGGATAGAAAAGCCGGCCTTGTGAGCCCAAAAGGGGTTAATAACTTTCTCCAGCCTACCTTGATTTCTCATTCCTCTGCCTGTGAGTAATAAAAATCAGTGGTAAGCCAAGCAGATAGTGGAATATATTAGGAATTCTATTGAGTATGGAAATGGTTGGGGGGAGGGGATGGGGGGGGGGGGGGCATTGACTCATATAACCCTCTGCTGCTTGGATATTGATTCTCAGAACAGACTTATCTCTTATTATAGCCTAGTAATTATTCCTTGCCTAGGAAGTTGGTTCCAGTATTCCATTGTTATAAATTCAATCTCTCATATTTTCTTTTCTTTCCATTTGTTCTACCAATTGTCCTTTCATAATAGGAAAGGGTCCACAAGCTACCGAGGTTTGACTGATTAGATCTTTCTCATCGTCTTCTCATTGTTATTTGTAACTGTTGTGTGAGTGGAGACGGTCACTTATAAACTGTTAGCTTACTGCCGAATCCACACCATAGATTATTGTTAGAAATTGTATATAGTGAAGAAATTTTGAAATAAAGATTATTTAAACTATTAAAGCTTCTTATGTCTAGCTGGTTCCAGTAAGGGACCATAAGCTATGTTTTAGAGACAAAAAAATGCAGATTTTTACTTATTCAAATAATCTCCAAGTTGTGTTGGGAAAAGGGTGAAGATCACGCTATTTTTTCGAAATCCATATAAAAAACAGTGTCCAAAGATGAGAGGGAAACCACACGCCTACCTCTTTTAGGTAGTGTGACAACACGCATCGGATTTAAAGCCAAATTAAACCCTGTGAGAGCCACCGAACATCGGCAAGTAACTGGCAGAAATTTCAACTTGCTAACCAACTGAAGCGAAGCTTTGTCTCGAGTAGCATTGGCGGACGACATGTGTATCATTAACCTTTTAATTCGCGCAACTGTTATACCAGACATATCTCATCACAACAATCGAAAGTTTATTGTATTTTGACGTGCTGACTCTAAAACATTTATTTATTTATTTATTTATTTATTTATTTATTTATTTATTTATTTATTTATTTTTATTTATTTATTTATTTATTTATTTATTTATTTATTTATTTATTAACGACACTTTCTACAGGCAGGGTCACCTCGTTTCGGGAAGTTTTACGGGTGGAGGAAGCCGGAGTACACGGAGAGACCCCCGAGCAGCGGCGAGCAACTGTCAGACTCCCCAACGTACTAACTCCACACAAGCAGGGTTAGCATTGGTTGAAGACAAGTGCACCATTGACGTGCAGTACGCCTTAGTAAACAGCGTCACGTGACCCCGCTGGCAGAGGTATGAAAAAGGCACTAGACTGCGGGTATGAGTTAACACCGGAAGTTTCCAATGAATTATAAATTGCCATTTGACACTCAATATTGCTGACATTATAATATATCGCTCCTTGAGTGCAACAAGGAGCCATCTGCAATGCTTTTGCATTGCAGATGGCTCCTTGTTATACTCAAGCTACAATATAACGCTTCAGAGCTCTCCCATACCATTGTATAGCTTCTTTATTTGGTGGTTATCGATCAGGCTCCGTCATTATAACTGACCCCCCCCCCCCCCCCTCCGCCCCCCCCCTCCCCCATTTCCACAGGAACACGTAAAATACGTTAGAAACGAATATTTCGATAGTTTCTCATGCGCAGTTCCTGGAAAGTCAAGTATTCACAACTAATACACTTCTCGAAAAAAGGACACAGGACACGCGTTGTCTCCCTTGGAGCCTAGCCTCAGTGTAAGAGGCTGCTGCCCCACTCCCCACACCCTTCGTCTATTAGTTTAGGTAGACAGTAGCTTGCAAAACGCTTCAGCACACCGCGTCACCGCCCTCTTACAAGTAAGTGGGATCAAGAGTTTCGCGACAACTGCTAATGAGAATCATACCGCACAGTATACGTTGTGTTGAAACCACAATTGAAATGCTGTTCTGTCGTAGGCCTATATCGCTGGTAAAGTACTTAGCAAACCAGTCTGTTTCTAATTTCTGCAAGGAATTTCCCCGTTGTTAGATATTAGCGGATTACACTCGGGAGGTTAGATCAGAATAGATATCGGCTTACAGAGAAAACATTCGTTGCGAATGGAAAAGTGGTTTTGCGGTGAACAAAACCTAAATTGTTGAGGGTCTAATCATCAAGATTCTGTAGGATTTATCCAATATACATGAATATACATTTGCTTCCGCGAGACGAACATTTTTTTGTGTACATGATTTATTTTCTTTGACGCCAATAGAATAAACAGTAGCGATGTGTTTGCGTGAAAAAAGTGACGAAACAGTTGTGTTCAACAAAGAGTCTGGCGTTGGTCGCATTCAGAATCATAATCAGTGGAGGCGCAAGCTGAGGGAACTTGGGGGTGTTTGCTCCAACTAAAATAGATTGCTACTACTTACCCCAACACATACACATACACATCCTCATACATACAACCCTTACCCCGCCCGTATCAGGGGAATCT
This sequence comes from Pictodentalium vernedei, assembly GCA_031216915.1. NCBI lineage: Eukaryota > Metazoa > Mollusca > Scaphopoda > Dentaliida > Dentaliidae > Pictodentalium > Pictodentalium vernedei. The sequence continues at coordinate 614,689,995 of CM062296.1, forward strand.
TGTACCGCCTTGGAAATAAAATGTCTGGCGCCACCATCGATCATAATCACTGTCATCCCCGAAACTCTGGACCGTTTAACCATCTGAGATACTCCGGACCTTTTTAACCCTTCACCCGACACAACTAGAGGACTACACTTCTCCCCAAAATTCCTGAATAACTTAAATTTGTAATTTTTGTCCCCAAAACATAGCTTATGACCCATCATTGGAATGAGCTTAACAAGCTCGTTCTAACGAGGGGTTATAAGCTATGTTTTGGAAACCAAAATTAATAAAATTTGAATGGAGATTTTTGTGAATAGCGCAGGCAGTTTTTAATTTTACGTTGGTTAAGGGGTTAACATGTTCAACTTTCGAGTCATGATATATCTGACCCATCCAGTATATAACACCTCATTCACTTTCCTTTTTTTCTATTTTTGTTTTTCTGATGTGCCTGTAGTCCAGTGAATGTTCAAAGGTCTCGGATGGAACGGGAGTGTACAGGATATCATTGGGGGAGGGAGGGGGGGGGGGGGCTATTCCAATGAGATCAACCAGGAATTGATCCGGTGTTGGAAAAATTTAAAATATTGTCCCTCCAAAACATATACAGAACGACACACTCCGCAGTTCATTGGACAACTCGTCCCCTGAGTTCTAACGTGTTATATGTGCCAGAAGGCACATAGAACACATCGGAACTCGGGGGACGAACTATCAACAAAAAGAACGCATTTTACCACCAACTAAATTTGAGAGGGGAACTCGGTGGTGGACCAATCCCGATGATTCGGAAGGAAGAGTGAAAATTAAAGTACAGTGTAGCCCATTTAATTGTATAGCTGTAAACGGTATAACCCTGTTTTTGGAATGCAACTTCCAAATTTGACCTGTTAATTGCATATGGATTATTGAGTCAACTACTGTTAATTGAATAAAAAATATTGCAGTACGTGTCGAAATTACCCTTGTAATCGCCGAATTCCCTTTTTTGGACCTATTTGGCCTCAGTACATCCGATACAGACATTTAATCTATTATAACTTGTTTGACAAACATGATACAATAGAATAAATGCTAAGATATAATAGAATAAATGCTCAGTTGATCTCTAGGATACAACTTGACGAAATCTCTGCTAATTGAACAGTCCTGCCAAGTGAATAATTTTCAATGGCAAAGAGCCTATTCAATTAACAAGGTTTCACTGCATTGAAATATTCTGTCTGATCCGAGATGAGTTGTATTCTTTCGTTGTTTTTCTTTTTTATTGTTGGAATTTAGAGAGAGGGCTCGGCTCGATGTGGAATGTCGGCCCAAAGTTACTGCAGGTGTTAAAGAGACAAAGAATTCGTGTCTTTGAGCGTAAGGCGTGACGGACGTTTAGAAAGAAACTATGCCCTTCTTAACCCTTTACCCAACGTAACGGTAAAAAACGGCCAGCAAAAAATCGCCAATTAATTTTTATTATTTTTTAATTTTTTGTCTCTAAAACATAGGTTATGACCCTCTTTGGAACAAGCTCGTCGATATCGTTCCAATGAGGGGTCATAACCTATGTTTTTGAGACAAAAAATTAAAAAAATTAATTATTCAAGATTTTTTTTTGCAAGTGTTGTCTGCTTTTCATGTTAGGTAAAGGGTTAAGGTTTAATCCCGGAAACGGCAATAACACATCTCTGCGGCTCCCGGTTCTGAAAGTCAATCACGATACCCGGGAAATTCATAGACCATGCTATCAAAGACTGCGTATTATTATCCTCCGCCAAAATGAAGTTTGCGAGGGATCTAGCAATGGGGTCCGTCCATTCGTCCGTTCGTCCGTAAAAAACTTTAGACCTATGTATCTCGGCCAGTGCATGTCTGATTTGAATTAGTTCATCCGGGCCACCGCAGATGGCCTTGCGAGGTGACCGTCCGTGTACAGTCGTTACTTGTGAGGTTGGGGGATAAAACCGTCAGTACACCAGCCACTTCTGAGGTTTTTTTCAACTTGTGAGGTGCAAAAAACGCACTTATGAGTTGCGCAATTTACCCCATACCTAACACTAAAATCACCTCACAAGTACATCTGCGGTAGAACGTCCGACCGTCCGTTCGTCCGTTCGTCCGTAACAACTTTAGACCTCTGTATCTCGGTCAGTGCATGTCTGGTTTGAATGATCTTTGGTATTCTGATGGACCTTCATGGGGTAAAGGATATTCACAAGTAACGGGTTTTGCTCAATCATTTTTTTTTCTAGAGTTATGGGCCTTTTTTACTTTGAAAATTTCATTTAATAGAGCATAAATGAAGGAGACCAGCTAATTGGGGCATTATTTATTGTATTGGAAACCTCAATAAAAATAGCACAGTGCCTATTTTGGAAAAGACTTGAAATATTTGCACCGGTTGTCCATTCAAAAATTGTGAGAATTGAAAAAATATGCCTTTTCAATTGAGTACGAAACTGGACGGCAGTTGGGGGAATAGCCAATGTTGAACACAAAAAAAAAACATACGTCAACATATATTTTTTTCCTTTTCATTTTTTAATGAGATGATATACTAAGTGTATACATGACTGTTTTCCCCAAATGAGCTCGATGAGCTTTGGAGACATGAAAATGTTAACACTGTCGCCAATGCAAATCATTTAGTGTATTGCAACCCTATGCATTATGTGAAAATGTGTGCGCGCAGACATGGTGTGAATGGTTCTAGGTCATAATTCGGGATGTGTAAACAGACAATATGGCGGAGTTTTTTACCATATCGGGATAAGTTTTCGTTTAGCATAGTCCTATTTCCCCCTCTCTTATAAGTTGTGATATATTGGCCCATTTCAGCTGCAAAATGTCTGGCGGGAACACAACCGATAGATAGCTTGGTACATATTAAGAAGTAGGCCGGTTCAATATTTCGAGCCGGGGCGTCACGAAGTTGACCTATTGGGTTGGTTTAAACCTGATTTGTCCCGACTGTGGTTGCTCAAATCCCAACTGACTAATATTACTTGATACTTTTAATAAACGAAAACAACAGACAGCTCTCAGAGCTGTCTGCTGTTTTTGTTTATTAACGGTTACAAAGCAAACTTGGCTTCTTATGGCAAGCCAATTAGAAGCAACTAAGAACTGTGCACTTTGGTTCTTTGTTTTACAGCAATTTGCAAGGTTTTATCTTCCTAGGAATAAATGAGCAAATCCCGCCTCCAAGGTGTTTATATTGATGGAACGGACAGTGTAGTATTTATCACGATGCGCGCACATTTGATATAATGAACAGATAAAAAAAAGTTTCAGAACATCAAAAGATGGCGAAAACGCCGTTTTCGTATTTTTAAATGGGTTTTAATGGAGAATAGTCAAACGTTCAAACATATACACCCTGAGATCACATTGTTAAAGAAAAAGGTTAACAGTACTGTGACGGGAGGGTATATTGAGAAGCCACTGAGTTTGATGTTTTGCCATGCAGAAATCATTCTTGAATGCTTCTCAATAACCCTGGTTAATTTAGATTAATTTGCTTCTAAAATAAATATTGTTTAAACTGATTTATATTCATTAAAATAGTTCGAAATACAGAATAGTCAATAAGTTTGCATGTTGTAATTAAGGAAGCTCTGTTCACACAATAACTCAAACAGTCTTTGTGTTAATTGCGCTCCCATAATCAAAGCGTGTAAAATCCAGTCGTGTGGCATTTGTCTCAACAAGTCTAGTTAACCCATTGTCAAACAGTGTGGCAATATAGTTTAATTAGCACCTATCACAGTAAATTTGAGATAAGCTTCTAGTCGCTTTTCATTGCCAAGAGAAACAATGAATTTGATTTAGTATATAAGGCCCTACACAGATATTTGAAGTAGAATCGCAGGGAGCTCAAAAGATACACGGTGAAGCTAAAGTAGTGTTAATATTTGTTTTTGTGGCACAGTAGAGAGGTTAAGGGGTCGATATGGCCGCGATCTTCGCCCCCCAGTCGTCTAGTGGATTTTAATTCGGACTCAAGAATGTTTTTTATGGGAAGGTAGATCGTAATCACAACCCCACACGTAAGCTTAAAGAAAATGTCTGAAATGGGTCAAAACCAAGTTCGTGGTTACTCTTGAAACATTCACCATGGATTCCTCGGGAACACTTCAGCTGGGCGTGGGTAAGTCAAACAGAGAAGAGTACTTACGATTTCTTTGTGATATATTTACTTAATTAAATCATAGCGCCCTACACGTGTAAAAAGACTCTGATGCAAAACAAAATTTCAGATACACGTTCACTGAAGAAAATAAAATCGACTAAGACTTGTGTTTCTGAGAAGCAGGAATTCTTTCACCAGTTCGCGTCCGATCTGCATCAGAGGAGTCCGGTCAGGAAACTGACTTTCTGCGGCAATCACCTTGCTTATAATATCCAAAATCCAAACTATTCTGTCAGAAGATAGTTTATCGGACCAGATGTTGACCAGGTGTGTGAAATGGATGCCCAACCCTCAGCAGTAATTCTGTATAACCCTGTTGTAACCGGCCAGACGTCATTACGTGTACTGTATTAAGAGATAACTCTCCCCTCCTTCAAAAGTGAACAGCCAGTATAATGTTAATGAAGTAATGTATTGCCGAGTCCTAATCTCGAAAACTATTAAATTATTATCAGCGGTGACTTATAGCAAAAATACCCGTGCTCGACACTTACATCATGATACTCCTGACACGATGTAACTAAGACTTAGTAACAAGGAAACAAATATTAAACTGTCACCGTGACGTATGGTATATGGTCAGATTGGTATTTGTAATCGGCGTAGAGATGAAATTGCTTATTATGTATCTCTTAATGGGAGGTCGTAAATACCAATGACCTGTACTCGAAACCCTGTAATATACGAACAGCTAAAATATTCGTTTTACTTCTCCTGAGAAAGATATGTTTCTCAGTGAAAAAATTTCATGAAGGTAAAATCATACTTTACACACAAACTAACTTATATAGCCTGTCCTTGGGACCCCCTCCCCTTGGGGATGAGGAAAAGCTCTACGCTCATCAATAAGGACCCACGGGAGGGCATTATGTGACATTTTGTGTGGTAAGCGGTCGGTTCCAGTGCTATCATTTGGATAACAGGACATCAAAGTCATATGGACTTGAGGAACCCGGGCAATTGACGCTAAGTAGTATTAGTATTAGTATATTATAATGATATTTGTAACGACTATGCGAGATAGTAAAGATAGTTAACTATTCGTTATTGTGGTTTAAGGGCACTTTCAGCATCTGAGGGTCGAATACCCTAGATAGCGGCATATGTATTGTTAAGCGAATGAAGCGCATATTATGGTCCACGAAGGACTCGATAATTTTAATGGTTTTATTTAATAACTAATTGGTAAGGACGGATAGGTATAACTGAGTAAAGTAATAAGTTGGCAGACGTTTAAAAGTAGTTCCAATATTTCTCTACGAATTCCGAGTTTGGGAAGCAATTCAAATATAGTTATAGTTTGCATTTCCAAACGTTACTCTTCTTCATTTTTTTAGGAAATCCATGAGCTATTGCTGTAAAATTGTTCGGATATCCAACAAGTCCGGTTATTAAATGTTGATTGCTGTGAGATATTTGGAATACCAGATTCGCTATTAAATTGTTATCATCTTTAAATTGTCTCCGAGTCTTCAGTTGAACTCCAGAGTTACACAACAGACACCGACAGTTATTCCCAACGGTTATATTACTTTATATTATACATCATGTTTATTATATCTTCTTGTTCATTATGTTTGTATTGTGCAACTGACATTATGGTGTAGTGTATAGAGGATATGAAATGAGTGTTTTCCTCATATAATATTTATGAAACGAGTCTAAGAATTTTCCGTTTTGGCGAGCCTCTGGCGAGCCCAAACGGAAAATTCGGACGAGTTTCATAAATATTATATGAGAAAAACACTCATTTCATATTCAATTTATCAAATGACACACCCACGCACAAATTAGCCACTTAGTATGACTTTTTAACCCATCACCTAACTTGAGTTGCAGACGGCACTTGGAAAAACATCCTCGTATAACTAAAAAAATTCACTTTTTGCTTCCAATACATAGGTTATGACCCCTCATTGGGACGAGCTCGTAGAGCTCGTTCCAATGAGGGGTCATAACCTATGTTTTGGAAGCAAAAAGTGAAAATATAAAACAAATGAATGGCGTTTTTCTTGTAGGTAAAAGATTAATACAAAAAACCCACCCTAAATAGGACAGATAACGTAAATTCTCCCTACTGAAATTATGCAAATGTGACCCAGTTGTATTTTGTTTAGCCAATCAAATTGTCCAGTTTTGAAATTGGCCAATGAAAGCTCCCAACTCCAATTATGCAAATTATGAAAATGTGGCATTTTGTTCAGCCAATCAAATTGTCTAGTTTTGAAATTGACCAATGAAATTGACGGAAGGCTTTATTTATCACTGATTAATATGCAAACAAAATATCAAATGTTTTAAAGTGAACAAAACGGACGAGTCATGTGTTAAATTAAACTATTAAACTAAACTAAACTAAATTAAACTATACAGAAAAATATTGTAAAATGCCAGCTTCTGTATTTTTATACTACTCAACCGGAAAATGCCAGAAGTTTGTAAAATGATACGCACGTCGATAACACAAATTCAATAACTTTTCGAAATTTCAGTTTTCAGTTGAAATTCCCATACCCTTAGTGTTAAATTTACCGACAGCTTTAGGAAATTAAAGAAAGCTAAATTTCCCGTAAATCTCTTCCAATGACGAAAATTGTCAGCCACGGATAGCCCAAAATGATGATTAGATGGCAGAAGGTCAAACAAGCGGGCGCGTATAAGTCAGATATAGGGCGGTTTGGTCAGGTAGCAACAGAATGTGGAATCAGAAAGTAAATACACAACGATTGAACAGTATGCACCTGTGCACTTGTAACACGGGGCGTGTGTTGGTGAAATAGGCTTGTAATTGCTCTTTATTTACATGGTCTTCTCACACCCACATAGGAAATCTACGGTAGCGTGGAACGGCGATCAGATAAGATAAGATTTATTCAAGCAATTAACACCTATAGAGAGGAAGACTGTGAAAACAAAACAACAGAAATAACAGAATGAAACACCCAAAAGAAAAAGAAGTTGTTAAAAGTGCATAACAACAAGCTATATATATCAACATAAGGCCCCACAAAGTACATATTCTGTTTATCAGGCCATTTTTATAAAATTGCATGTGGGCGGGCGGTTTTTTATTTTATTTTTTATTTTTGTAATTATTTCTTTGCCATCAAAAGTTCATGTTCTTGGCTTGTTTTGTGTTTGGCCTCATAATCTACAGAATAGCATGGGTGATGGTGTATTTCGCTCTTTGATTGCAAGAAGGCTTCGCAATGCTAGAGCATTGCAAAGACTTCTTGCACTCAAGGGACAAATTTATCAGTTTTATTAACTTGGGTAAAATATCAGACATAAACCATTCAATTTTTATGTTTGCATTGGGTTATGAAAGAGAGCATGCGGCAGCCAAAAGGACCCCGCGGGAGGGCCTGAGAAACAAATTGTTAACTTTTTAGGCCTGAAGAATAATTATTTTATTTTGTGAGCTCAGCTCTCCTATGTTGAAAGAAGCACCGGATCATCTTACAGATGGGATTACACAGCTGGGGAATACTATTTCGCATTATCAGGTTATAGACAGAACAGCATTCGCGTTGGAACTGACGTTTTTTATCGCTCGAGATCGACTTTGGCGGAGGAATAATATGGAACGAGAAGCCGAAAGCTTCGAGTTCAATATTATCCCTCCGCCAAAATCGATCGTGTGCGGGTAAAATGACAGTTCGAACGCATATGCTGTTCTGTATTTAATGCACGCCTACAGTTTAACTGAACATTATTAATCGATTTTGGCGGTGGGATAATATCGAACTCCAAGCCTTCCGCTTCTTGTTCACAAGACATGACAAGACAAGACAAGACAGACAAGACAAGACAAGACCAAGACAAGACAAGACAAGACAAGACAAGACCAAGACAAGACAACAAGACAAGACAAGACAAGACAAGACAAAAGACAAGACAAGACAAGACAAGATAAGATAATTTTATTTTTACCACAATGGCCCACATGGGGTATAAATGTATATACATGGCAACAACGTAGTAAATGATAACAATTTAGTTAAAAGGTAAACATAAAAAACGTCCAATATTATCCCTCCGGCGAAATCGAAGACGTTCAGTAAAATATGACAGTTCGAACGCGTATGCTGTTCTGTATTTATTGCACGCCTATAGTTTACTTAAACAATATTGAAAAACACAAATTATTGCCAAAAATAACCGAAACGTAAAAAAAGAGATAGTAATATAGTCCGCGCACGTGATCCGTATTGTTCAAGGACAATACCAAAACATTTATTGTTCGCTTCTGTCTTTGCAGAAAAAGCGTATATTTTATGAAAATAAAAGCATAACAGACAGGGGGGGGGGGGGGGGACACCAAAAATTTGCAAGACGTGACGTGGGGGTGGGTGGGTCTCTTGAGTGCGCCAAAAATGTGCATTTCCAACTTGTGCAATTTTTTGAATTTTTTAAAAATATATCAATATATCAGCTAATATATACCATCATTTGTGTTTCAAACTTTAAAGATGATGTTGTACATCACATTCTTAACATAAATACAACATCAGGAGGCTTTATATGTGAGAATATTGGGCTTAATCTGGGAATATGTCACACGTTAGTAGGGGTGGGTGTCTTGTTCGAAATGTAGAAAATGTGCAGACAATATTTTGGGAAAATTCTCTCTGATGCACTAAATTCAACCCAAGTTATTTATTTATTAATTGATTGATTGATTGATTTATTTATTGTGTTTAACGACACTTTAACAACCAGGGTCATATCGTGTCGGTGACAGGTTTACGGGTGGAGGAAGCCAGAGTACCCGGAGAGAACCACCGAGCAACGACAAGCAGCTGTGAGCTCTTCAACATCATAACCCAAAGTAACAAACTGCGACAAGAGAAGAATTGTGACAAACAACTTAATCCCGACACCGCAGTAGAATTTTTCTCCAAATTGTACTCTAAAAATGGAGATACGGGCGTTATTAATGATGATAATTCATTTTATTGTCCGGAAATAAAAATAAAGTTGAACAATACTCCTATCACACCATCGGAAATACTTTCAAAGTTGCGCGAATTGAAAAGTGGGAAAGCATCGGGTCTTGACAATATTAGTAACAGTTTGCTGAAAGCAGTTGGTCCATGCATGACAGATAGTTTATCAAAACTCTTCAACCAAGTTTTAACTTCTGGTTGTTATCTGGGAAATTGGAGTAAGTCTGCCCTTTCCTTAATATATAAGAAGGGTGATCGCAATGATCCAAACAATTATAGGGCCATTGCACTAAGTTCCGCTATCGGAAAATTGTTCAACAAAATTATCAACCAAAGATTATCTGATTTTATAGATGATAACAATATTACTGGCGAAAACCAGTTTGGATTTTGCAAAGGAAAAGGGACCACAGATAGTGCCTTTGTTTTGAAAACGGTTATTGACAAATACAATTTTTCAAAAAAAACACTGTATGCTGCTTTTGTTGATTTTCGCAAAGCATTTGATTCGGTGAACAGGGAATTGCTCATGTTGAAACTTCAACATATAGGTGTGAGTGGTGAAGTATTCAACGTGATCAAATCTATGTATGAATCTAGCTTTTATTTGACTAAAACGTCTATTGGGTTGGGACCAGCCTCCCCCTCTTCTGTACGTGTCCGACAAGGGTGCATCTTATCTCCCTCTCTGTTTAAAGTTTTTATTGAAGACATAAAAGACATTTTCGACAATTTGTGTGATCCTGTGTGGATTCGTGGTTACAAATTAAATCATCGTCTTTTTTCAGATGATCTTGTAATGATATCTGATAGCCAGAAAGAGCTTCAACGGTGTCTCAATAAGCTCCACAATTATACTGAAACTAATATGCTGCAAATAAACATTGGAAAAACAAAATGTTTAAGATTTGGATCTGCGTCAGTTAATGGAGCACAAAAGCAACCAATATTTTTTATCGGAGACAAGCGTATTGATATGGCTGACGAATTTACATATCTAGGAATAAAATTCTCAAAAGATGGTACATTCTCTAAAGCCCAAAATGATTTGTTTGTTAAAGCCCAAAAAGCTTTATACTCACTTTTTCGTGCATTTAATGAAACTTCAAGGGTTCCAATAAAGACAATGTCAAAGCTGTTTTACAAATTAATTCAACCTATAGCCTTATACGGGTGTGAAGTCTGGGGATCAGAAATAACGTACGGTAAGCGTCACAACATAGCCTGTGAAAATTTACACACTTCCTTTTGTAAAAAAGTCTTGGGCGTTGGGAAATTTTCCTCCAACCATGCGGTCCGCGCAGAACTTGGTCGATATCCGATATATATCGAGGCGGTAAGTAGGATGGCTTCTTTCGCAATCAAAATATCTGAGAATCATAATGACCTGATGTGGAATGTGGTAGCTGAACAAAGAAATCGTAAAGGCAAACCGGAATCCCCTTTTAAATTACTGGATAGATACGGTCTCGCTGTCCCTCAACATCCACTTATCACTAACACTAATAGTAGTAGTGTATGTACCTTTGAGGGATAGGTTGCCGGACCTCGGTGCCGGACCTCGGAAGTGACGTCATGTCACGTGACCTAGTGGCGCCATGATGTGTTGTCATGGTAACCCGCGTGAGCGGCCATGTTGTGACGTTATCTCCATAGTGATACGTGTTGTTAGTATGCATGCGCAGCGCGTGTTGTTAGGGTGATACGTGTTTCCGTCGTCCATACTATACTGGAGGCCGCCATCTTGGTTTCTATGGTAGCACGTGATTGCTATGTTACCTAAGGCTTACAATAGGACAGGGGTATGTTCGGAGGGTATGTTCGATTGAATCGGAGTATTTTCTGGAACGACTTCCCTGGATAATTACCACAAACAACCCGACAACTTGTATTATTTCGAATTCTTCCAGAATTCTCTGCTTCTATCTATATATGCAATAGTTATCGTTTATCTGGCCATGTTCCTTTATTCTAGAGTATACTCCAGTAGCGTAGAAGAGCCTATCAGTTGGAACAGCTTTGCTTATTGTTACAATATTTGGCTATTTCTGGTCTATTCTTGTTAGTTCTGATCCTATTCCGTGTACTCTTGTTGTTTCATTTATCTAGATCATTTATAACCAATCAGACTGCTTGCTTTCCCATAATCTATATACACAGTTATCTCCCTTGTGTATAACAAAAGCCTATATCCAATGGCCATATCCCATGGAATCCCTTTTTGAAAACACCTGTGGCTATGGAATCCCTTTTTGGTCGTATGAGGCCATGAGGGCTATGTAAAAACCCTCAATGAGTCCTCATTTATTATCCCTCATAGCCTCATTGAATTTTGAGGTTATGAGGACCTTGAAAAATCCCTCAATGAGGTATAATTTTCTACGACTCTTAGCCTCATTTCAGTATTTAATAGGTAGATCCCATGGAATCCCATTTTGGAAAACGCCTGTGACTGTGGAATCCCTTTTTTGTCGTATGAGGCTATGAGGGCTATGTAAAAGCCCTCAATGAGTCCTCATTTATTATCCCTCATAGCCTCATTGAATTTTGAGGTTATGAGGACCATTAAAAATCCCTCAATGAGGCATAATTTACTACGACTCTTAGCCTCATCTCGGAATTTGAGGATACCCATGGCCTGGTATTGTATTATTCGAGGATACCTATCGAGGATACCTTTTATGGGATACTTATCTGAGGATACTATATAGGCTGTACATATCCATATAGGTCTCTTGCTGGCCCTTAGTACTATTAATCCACCTGATGCTTTATGTTATCCTAGTTTGGTCGTATGAGGCTATGAGGGATAATAAATGAGGACTCATTGAGGGTTTTTACGTAGCCCTCATGGCCTCATACGACCAAAAAGGGATTCTCCAGAAGGCAGCCCAATTTGGGCACCTCTTTTTGAAAAACATATGGCCTTTGGCACCCCTTTTTTTGAAATGAGGATAAGAGTCGTATTAAAAATCCCTCATTGAGGGATTTTTAATACGACACTTATCCTCATTTCAGAAAAAGGGGTGCCGAAGGCCATATGCTTTTCAAAAAGGGGTGCCGAAATTGGGGTGCCGGGGATATTGCCATTGATATAGGTTTTTATTATGCAGAAGGGAGATAACTCTGTACGATTAAGTATAGGTTATGGGAAATCAAGCAATCTAATCGGTTAATTATAATTTAAATAAATGAACTAGATAAATGAAACAACAAGAGTACTCGGAATAAGGTAGGAACTACTGGTATTACGTACCACTTTACCAGTAACAGGATGATACAAAGAATTTGGTAGGTTAATACTATGAACGGTTAGGATGGGACCTATAGGGGAATATACCAACCATACTCTGCTGCCGTTCTGTATTACCAGGCATTGACCCCACCCCAGAATACCGCTCAATAATATGAAGAATCTGGTGGATTAGTAGTACCAAGGGCCAGCAAGAGACCTACAAGGATATGTACAGCCTATGCTATACTGCCGTTCTAAACTACCAAGCATTACCCCCACCCCCACAAAATCATCATGTCTACCATAACGTACTACATATACCAGCCATATAATAAAACAAAGCAATCGGTTGGTTAATAGTACTAAGCACTAACAGGGGCCTATAGGTGTATATACCGCCATACTATAGTACCGTTCTAAACTACCAGGCAGTACCCCTACCCACAATATCCCTATGCCTAGCATTGCATACTACCTATACCAGTCATAGGATAACATAAAGCATCAGGTGGATTAATAGTACTAAGGGCCAGCAAGAGACCTATATGGATATGTACAGCCTATATAGTATCCTCAGATAAGTATCCCATAAAAGGTATCCTCGATAGGTATCCTCGAATAATACAATACCAGGCCATGGGTATCCTCAAATACCGAGCTGAGGCTAAGAGTCGTAGTAAATTATGCCTCATTGAGGGATTTTTAATGGTCCTCATAACCTCAAAATGCAATGAGGCTATGAGGGATAATAAATGAGGACTCATTGAGGGCTTTTACATAGCCCTCATAGCCTCATACGACAAAAAAGGGATTCCACAGTCACAGGCGTTTTCCAAAATGGGATTCCATGGGATATACCTGTTAAATACTGAAATGAGGCTAAGAGTCGTAGAAAGTTATACCTTATTGTGGGATTTTTCAAGGTCCTCATAACCTCAAAATGCAATGAGGCTATGAGGGATAATAAATGAGGACTCATTGAGGGTTTTTACATAGCCCTCATGGCCTCATACGACCAAAAAGGGATTCCATAGCCACAGGTGTTTTCAAAAAGGGATTCCATGGGATATGGCCATTGGATATAGGCTTTTATTATACACAAGGGAGATAACTGTGTATATAGATTATGGGAAAGCAAGCAGTCTGATTGGTTATAAATGATCTAGATAAATGAAACAACAAGAGTACACGGAATAGGATCAGAACTAACAAGAATAGACCAGAAATAGCTAAATATAGTAACAATAAGCAAAGCTGTTCCAACTGATAGGCTCTCCTGCGCTACTGGAGTATACTCTAGAATAAAGGAACATGGCCAGATAAACGATAACTATTGCATATATAGATAGAAGCAAAGAATTCTGGAAGAATTCGAAATAATACAAGTTGTCGGGTTGTTTGTGGTAATTATCCAGGGAAGTCGTTCCAGAAAATACTCCTATTCAATCGAACATACCATCCGAACATACCCCTGTGCTATTGTAAGCCTTAGGTAACATAGCAATCACGTGCTACCATAGAAACCAAGATGGCGGCCTCCAGTATACAAAATGGACGACGGAAACACGTATCACCCTAACAACACGCGCTGCGCATGCGTACTAACAACACGTATCACTATGGAGATGACGTCACAACATGGCCGCTCACGCGGGTTACCATGACAACACATCATGGCGCCACTAGGTCACGTGACATGACGTCACTTCCGAGGTCCGGCACCGAGGTTCGGCAACCTATCCCTCAAAGGTATATACACTACTACTACTAATGTTATAGGTAAGCTCAAGTATAATTTGCGCTTGCAGCATGTAAACACGTTCAAGAAGTCAATGTTTGAGGACTGCAAAAAGAATGGAGATAATAAGCTGAGAACTTACAGGTTGTTTAAAAATGACTATGCAATGGAAACGTACTTAGTGGAAACGAACACGGCGGAAGACCGGGAAATTTTCACTAAGCTTCGTATCAGCAATCATAAGTTAGCTATTGAAAAAGGGCGACATTATCAACCGCCGAAGCCTGTTATCGACAGGATATGTACTCACTGTGAAGCAAACTCCGGGAAAACAGAAAACGAATACCATTTTCTTATGGAATGTACACATTATTCAGAGCTTCAATCTGAACTATTTGTTCTGATGAACAGTGAGATTGACGGTTTTATTGATCTGAGAATATTTGAGAAATTCAAATTAAAATTTGAAAATAGAATCCCCAGTTTATGCCATACAATCTGCACCGTAATCAAGGATTTTTTCGCCAGACGATTATGATATGTTTAGCGATGTGTATTGGAAATTCTAGTTCACATCTCCACGATCTTTTGCGTATCAAATTAATAAAAATATAGTACTTTGGTCATGGAAAATTGGTGGATGAAACTGTAATATTTTGAGTACTACTTTTGTTCATGTTACTTGTAGATTATCGCATACTGTCCTGTATAGGATGTTTTATGCTAATAAATGTTATGTTATATTATGTTATGTTATGTTAACCCACGACTGTACTACACACTGCACATGGGTACTGCGTACTACACAGCACAAACAGGGTTAGATTGGCTGAAGACATGTGCACCTCGGCGTGCAGTACGTCTCAGCACACAGCGTCATCGTGCCCCCACGTGGGCAATTGGGGTAAGTTTATTTTGGATTTTAATGGGACAGTGGGGGCTGGGTGTCTGAGAACGGTAGTAGAAAATTTGCACGTAGTGGGTGTAAAAAGGGGCCGAATAAAAAATAGGACGTCACGTCTTGCAATTTTTTAGTGCCCCCCCCCCCCCCACCCCCCTGTAACAGAGAAAAAAAAAATCTTCTCTATTCATATATTCAAAGTTTTCAGTCACCTTATTTATTTCTTTTAGGAGATCTTTTCGCATTTTGTCATTGGAGATATATTCCATAACAAAGTGAAACTTGCCTTCAATCGCCTCCGAACCACAAATCTGACAAAGTCTCTATTTAACCGGGATACGAGGTTACGAATGCGACCCCTTCTCGATTAAACCTTTACCTAACGAATCGGCCCCATCCGTCCGCGTAATATGCAAATTCAGCAGTTGAAAAAAATATTATTTTAAAAAAAAATTCAACAAAACCATGTCATGTGACACCTCGTTGGGAAGAGCTCATCGAGCTCGTTCCAACGAGGTATCACATGATATGGTTTTGTTGAATTTTTTTGAAAAATTAAAAAACATGATATTTAAAATAATAAATTTTGATATCGTCTGCGTTGGGTAAAGGGTTAAGAGACTGTGCTTACTGATTCGGAGTCGACTGAAATCGTTTCTAGTTTTCCGAGATGTGGTATGTATCAAGAATGCCCCATTGATATAGTCCTTTTTAAATGTTCTAGATGTCCGTAATTTGTTTTGACTTCCGTTTCTGTCGTCGTCGTAAATACTGGAAAAGAAATTAGTCTCGTGTCTACTCCAAAGCGCTTCCAAAATGTGTATGTTTTGATGTTTCTGGCCGATATTAACGTTATTGATGTCTGGTGTTTTAAATTCTGCATTTTCATTTTTGAGAGGTTTTAAGAGCGCGTAGTTATTCGCATCCGTGTATACCTCACAGAGTAAAGACTGAAAAGCCAATGAGTTTAATTTGTGGAAGTATTTGTCTCACGCACGGTAGCGACAATGGTGACGAGAAATCTTCCAAATTCCGCGCGTACCGCATGATTAGATGAATGTTTACTCACTTCAGGTACCAGCTTGCAAAATTTGAAGTGCACATTTTCACAGGGGGTGGGGGGAGAAGTGTCAGCTTTATCAGTCACTTCCAAAGCTTTTATTTATTTATTTATAGGTGTTTAAGGTCACATACTTATGCACAATGGCTACCCGCGACCGTGACAGTTTTACGGGTGGAGGACAGAACCACCGAGCATCGACGAGCAACTGTCAGCTCCTCGACATTCTAACTCTGTTGAAGCTCAAGTCCCACAATCTACCACTGAGCAACGGCAACACCAGTTTGACGTCGTATCGTAACATTTGAAAAGTGGATCCGATTCGAGATTCGATTCGATTTCGAACCTTTTGCTTGATTCCATTCGAGATTCGATTCGACAGAAACAACGTAATTCGCCGGGCCCAACCCTAGAATTTCGGGGAAATCTAAAAAAAAAACCTCTGACATCACCGTGAACATCGATTACTGGGTCAGCACGTAATTTGTCGGTTTTACGATCAGACCCCCGAGATTTCCTATTCCAACGAAAGGATATTCCAATATTACTGATTCAGTGTATTGACCACAGATTTCGTTTTAACATTTTCTCTTTGTCGGGGACGTGACAACCGTTACTTATTCTCAGTTCCTTATTCGACATTCCGTCATCAATCGATAAAATCGGTTGATAACGAATGACGAATAAGGATCTGAGAATAAGTAACGGTTGTCACGTCCGTCTCTTTGTCAGTTTGAGAATTGTCACAGAAAAGTCAGTCATTTCCATGCACACAAACATCCTTGCTCATCCAATGGCCATCATTCAAGCATAGAAAAAAGAAATTTCTCGGCATGAACGGTTGCAGTATTCCAGAGAGAAATTGGGCTGAAATCCGCGTAACACTTCGAACCACAAAGAACAACCCCGCACCTTCAAGAGTTGTGAAAGAGGGGAGGGGGGGGGGGGGGGCAAGCCCCTCTTGTTCTAAGACTATGGGCGCAATGGTGCGGTGCATACCCTTTTTCGTCAGAGGAGAACTAGTGGAAAAGACTTCACTTTCTGAAAACTGTAACTGAGAGACATCCCAGTATTCGCTTCTAACGTGTTGTACGTGTGCCAATGGAAATGGGTGGGTGAGAGAGAGAAAGAGAGAGAGAGAGAGAGAGAGAGAGAGAGAGAGAGAGAGAGAGAGAGAGAGAGAGAGAGAGAGAGAAGAGAGAGAGAGAGAGAGAGAGAGAGAGAGAGAGAGAGGGGGGGGGAGGAATCAGGTATAATGACGGAGGCTGGTCAATAATCATTAAACAGATGGTATCAGCTGTTTCGAAAGTATAGTATATTAATCAGTGCCGCCCCCCCCCCCCTCCAACACATACACCTAGAAACATTTTTCATCGCACTCGGCAAGACCTAATATAATCAAGGAGATGATTTTCCCACTTCCCCATCCCCCTACTCACACTTGTCTCTCCAACTGTGAAGGCAGGTTAAAGATACCTTAGTAGTATTTGAATAGAGCGAGGCCACGAAATTGCAGCCACGAAGGTCACCAAGCACACCTGCGTCATTGGGCCAAGGAGAGGCGTTAATATAAGCTGCATGACCTGTTCGCTAACTCATATAAAACAAGCTTTGTACCAAGCACTTTTGAAATACAACCACTTTTGCAATAAAATTTATTACAAAAGTGGTTGACGCGTACCAACCACCTTTGTAATAAACTAACCACTATTGTAATAAACTCATTTCGGTGATAAATCACGGACGTCCATTTTATAGTCGGACATTGGGGTGGGGTGAGGGACTAGTTTACCTAAACATGTTTGTGTGTCGTTCGATGGAATAACGTGTCCATTCACCAGTTAAAACATGGTAGTGACTGAAGAAAGTACGCAACCACTTTTGCAATAAACTTTATTACAAAAGTGGTTATCGCGTATCAACCACTTTTGTAATAAAACCACTTTTGTAATAAACTAACCATTATTGTAATAAACTCATTTCAGTAATAAATCACGGACGTCCATTTTATAGTCGGACATTGGGGTGGGGTGAGGGACTAGTTTACCTAAACATGTTTGTGTGTCGTTCAATCGAATAACGTGTGCATTCACCTATTGAAACTTGGTAGTGACTGAAGAAAGTACGAAAGCACTTTTACAATAAACTTTATTACAAAAGTGGTTATCGCGTACCAACCACTTTTGTGATAAAACCACTTTTGTAATAAACTAACCATTATTGTAATAAACTCATTTTGGTGATAAATCACGGACGTCCATTTTATAGTTGGACATTGGGTTGGGGTGAGGGACAAGCTTACCTAAACATGTTTGTATGTCGTTCAATGGAATAACGTGTCCATTCCATTCACCTGTTGAAACTTGGAAGTGACCGAAATAACCACTTTTGCAATAAACATTATCACAAAAGTGGTTATCGCGTACCAACCACTTTTGTACTAAACTAACCATTATTGTAACACACCTATTTTTGTGATGAACGTTCATTTTATAGTTGGACATTGGGGTGGGTTGAGAGCTAGTTTACTTAAACATGTTTGTGTGTCATTCAATGGAATAAAGTGTTCATTCACCAGTTGAAACGTGGCAATGTCTGGAGAAAGTACGCAACCACTTTTGCAATAAACTTTATTACAAAAGTGGTTATCGCGTACCAACCACTTTTGTAATAAAACCACTTTTGTAATAAACTAACCATTTTTGTAATACACCTATTTTTGTGATGAATCATGGACGTCCATTTTATGGCCGGACGGTGTGTTTGTTTGGAGAGGGGGTAGCACAAAGTAGCGTCAAATCTATTCCCATATTTGGTGGGCGCTAAAATCTTACTGCACACGGCTGGATGGGGAAAGCTGGGTTTGACGTCTATCTCTTTTGATATGTCTGCCCGAATTCCTCCTACGGGCGCAGTTTGTCTTAAACCCCGTAGTTCCTATCGATCTTGTTGTCCCTTTTTATAGGTCGGGTTGAATTCTTCCGCACACTGTTAACCTCAAATGAGGCGAGAAAATTAGAAATTTTATTACACACTATTGACTGGTGTTAGTAAATTATCACAACACAGGTGGACGTGCATCAGCCACCAACATCGCCTAAGTTGAGCTTCGTTGAACCCGGTTAGTCTATTGATGGAGTGGCCATTCAGTGATTGATTTGGTTTAACACTTCGTGCCCTTGGGCAATGTACTTTACCTCGACTGCTGGCATGTGGAGCGGGTGGGGAAGCTGGCGGTGTTCTGAGATGGACTGGTGTGCACGCGTCTTAACCTTAATTATCCTGACTGTGTTGTGCAGTGCGTAGTACTGATGTACAGTGCGTAGTGCAGTCTTGGCTTATGTGACGCTGAAGAGGTTATAGGGTCTCGTCACTGCTTGGTGGTTCTCTTCTGGAACATCGGCTTCCTCCACTCAAAAAACTGTCACCGACACAAAATGACTCAGACTATATAAGTGTCGTAAAACACCAATAAATAAATAAATACATTAATTAATGAATTATAAATAAATAAATATATAAATAAATAAATAAATAAATAAATAAATAAATAAATAAATAAATAAATAAATAAATGAATAAATAGACCCACTGAATACCGTTTCTCGTCGAATGGAACAGTGAATGCTGTGAAAATGAACACATTGCGCGCAAAATCACATGTCTCAAAATGAAGATTATGAAAATGAGTTCAATGCGTGCAAAATCATACGTATCATAGCCTCATTTCGATATTTTTGAATCCACCGAGTCACTAACTAGGACTCATTAAATGGATTCTAGGGGAAAATCATTTTACATACAGGCACTTTCTGCTTTCAATGGGGATAACTTAACTCTTGTTATTTTTTTAAACAATAAACAGAGAGGGAAAATGGAAGAAGAGGAGCCTCCGCCGCTTCTAGTGCCCCTAGCCCCCCGGTTTCTGCTACCTGACAGCCCCTGTCCCTTGCCGCCCATACCCCAAGAGCCGCTGGTTCCCTGCCGCCTCATCCCGAAATCTCCTGGTCCCCTTTGCCCCTGCCGCTGCCGCCCATCGTGTCTGAAAGACGCGATATTTTCAGAAAAAATTCCATCCATGGATAGTTTTTTAGACATTGTCAAGCTGTTTTGGGTAATTATATATTTAATATCGGTTGTTTGGGGGTAATTCCATGTTTTTCTAAAACACACTCCGTACAAACATTGGATCCGGAACATTTCCACGTCCCAGCTACAACATTAACATGGTTACCGGAGTAAAATCCACTAAAATACACGAAAGTCGGGTTCATTTGTGTAATTCTATACTACCGGAACATACTCCCCTCGAATCAAACATACCCTCAAAACATACCCCCGATCTTATACCAAGAGGTAAGGTTTCGTCACCAGGCAACCACGTGGCACTTGAGAAATCAAGATGGCGCCCCATACACAAAATGGACGACCAAAACACGTGTCCCCATATACACCCAAGATGCGCGCGCGCATTCGAATCTCGTATCCCTATGACAATGACGTCACAACATAACCACGTACATTGGTTACATGTCAACACAACATGGGCGCCGCAGTCACGTGACATGACGTGACTTCCAAGATCCATCTGAATTACAAGAGGGCGCCTTTGGCTGGTCTACTGCTGTACTAAACGGCTGCTCTTAGGGATGTGATAGCAGGTCTGACTCTGCAACCGTGAAAAAGAGCTCACATCATATCACTTCTGACGCATGAATCTAAACTTTCGCCGTTTTTTTTTTGAATGAACATAACAAATATAACAAATATTGAGTATTCAGTAGTAAACTCAACTGCACGTTATCCCTCTGGTCTTGTCTCTCCGCGTGCCACAAACAAGTAAAACATGCCCCTTTGCTTTTTGGTACACGAAAGAATGGCGCAACTTGGACGCTGGTGATAAACTGGATTCAACTTTGATCCCTTTGCATCCATGAAAAGGATTCATCACTGGCCCGATTGCTCGCTCTGAAACGGAGTAATAAATTACGTGCAGTCGCACATGTAATCTTATCAAACATCTGAGTCTGAACTTTCATGAACCTAATTTGGCACTGTAACAATTGACTACGGGCCGATTGGTATATTGCCATACCGGAAGGATGAGTGTTTCAGTTGTCAATATAACAGTTGGCAAATGTATTGTAGTCAAAAGAAATTTATTTACTTTGATCAAGTCCTTCCACATAACACGAAACCAGTTACGCATGCCCCCGATCTTGTGCCGCATGGACGGACTGCGCAACTTTTAACTTATCCGTAGCAATAATCGTTTCTGAACTTTCATCGTTCTTGAAAAGAAATAAACTATGCTTAATGCAGAACAGTAACAGTGACCACTCAATGTCAATCTGACGCGATCCCTCCATGTGTTACCAACCAATTGAATATCTTGTTTTACATGGGACATTGACCCCCGAATACAAAGTGGATCAGCGCATCAAACCCCGTGACCAGATATAAAAAAATATGTTTATTCCATTTTAGATTAATATTATTAACGCTCTCATTATCGCATTTGGCAACACAAAGCTCCTTATATGCCAATCCTGCTGACACGGAATGTTTAGTCGAGCAAGCCTGTCAGCTGTACACTGAAGTTTTGTCCAACTGATGTAAACGTCCTGTCTTTTCCGAGTGACCTATTAAACAGATTTTGATAACTTGCGTAACTTGTTTTTCCATTTTATTTTTTTTTCGTAATAGGAATTACACCGCCAGATATGCTGTGGTAGACATACCTCCTCTGACCCAACAATACAGCAGTCTATTTTACCATGTATCGTGACCTGCGCGCTTTTTAATTACCCACACAATCCACTCGATAAACATTGTTACAACCGGTAATGTAATACAATCTATTATGCAATAAATTTATTACATTATTGGTTGCGTTGGGTGGCAAACCTAACCTATAATCCAATAAACTTAATACATCAGCGGTTGTCTTGCATGGAAAACTTAACTGCAAATGCAATAAATTTATTACATTATCGGTTGCGTAAGATGGCAAACCTAACCTATTATGTAATGAATTCATTACATTATTCGCTGCGTTGGATGGCAAACCCAACCTATTATGGAGTAAATTTATTAGATTATCGGTTGCGTTGGATGGCAAACCTAACCTATTATGCAATAAATTTGTTACATTATCGGTTGCGTAAGATGGCAAACCTAATCTATTATGCAATGCATTTATTTCATTATCGGTTGCGTTGGATGGCAAACCCAACCTATTATGCAGTAAATTTATTGCATTATCGGTTGCGTTGGATGGCAAACCTAACTTATTATGCAATACATTTATTACATTATCGGTTGCGTATGATGGCAAACCTTACCTATTATGCAATGAATTTATTACATTATCGGTTGCGTTGGATGGCAAACCTAACCTATTATGCAATAAATTTATTACATCATCGGTTACGTTGAATGACAAACCTAATCTATTATACAATAAAGTTTATTGCATTATCGGTTGCTTTGGATGACAAACCTAACCTATTATGCAGTAAATTTATTACATTATCGGTTGCTTTGGATGACAAATCTAGCCTATTATGCAGTAAATTTATTAAATTGTCGGTTGCTTTGGATGACAAACCTAACCTATTGTGCAATGAATTTATTACGCCATCGGTTACGTTAAATGACAAACCTAACATATTATACTATAAAGTTCATTGCAAAAGTGGTTGTTTACTTTCTTCAGTCACTTCCAAGTTTCAACAGGTTAATGGACACGTTATTCCATTGAACGACACGCAAACATGTTTAAGTAAACTCGTCCCTCACCCCACCCCAATGTCCGACAATAAAATGGACATCCGTGATTTATCACCGAAATGAGTTTATTACAATAATGGTTAGTTTATTACAAAAGTGGTTTCATTACAAAAGTGGTTGGTACGCGATAACCACTTTTGTAATAAAGTTTATTGCAAAAGTGGTTGCGTACTTTCTTCAGTCACTACCATGTTTTCACTGGTGAATGCACACGTTATTCCATCGAACGACACACAAACATGTTTAGGTAAACTAGTCCCTCGCCCCACCCCAATGTCCGACTATAAAATGGACGTCAGTGATTTATCACCGAAATGAGTTTATTACAATAATGGTTAGTTTATTACAAAAGTGGTTTTATTGCAAAAGTGGTTGGTACGCGTTAACCACTTTTGTAATAAATTTTATTGCAAAAGTGGTTGTATTACAAAAGTGGTTGGTACAAAGCTTAAAACAGACTCTGAAGGCACGGCGTTTGTCCAGCTACTCAATCATTCGGCGAAAGGTAACAAACAAAAAGTGTCGGTGGGTGTGTGTGTGTGGAGGGGGGGGGGGGGGGGGTCTCACTGATATACCAATACGTGCGGGATCCAATGAGGGATGTGGCTCAAATTCTTTTTGGGGGGGGGGGGGGAGTGGGGGTCTCACAGGTAGAAATGTATAGTGAATGTATAGTGAACCCGCGCATGACTTGGCATATAGAAGGGTGTATTTTCCTCCCATAGATGTGTGTCTGAAAAATTTGAAAATTAGGCTCCTTCGTATTGCATCTGGTGTCTTCAGGGTCACAGGGGGTTGGGGGGGGGTGTGAAATTCTACACCAACACATTTTTTATTTTTACTAAGATGTTTTTCTTGGGGTGACGTGATCCCAGCGTCCCTTAGCTATACCCATGCCAATATCAGCCTTGTGGGAATGTAGGGTAGTGGGCGTGTAAATCAATCCTTATGTGATAAGAACCTCGTTGGTTGAGCATTGAACACATCTGAGAGCAATAACCATACCAAGTTCCAGGTCAGAAACGGTTGGCTCATTTTTCACAAGCGAGTAACCGAGAGCTATAACCGGATAATATCGTTATGCGTGGCCATTATTTCACCGAGTATGGGATCAAAACTATAGGGATTGGAAAAGCCGTGTTCGCAGAAACTATTCCGTAGTGTGTGTACAAAAGAACGTACTCGACGACGTTTGTTTGTATAAATACTGCGGAATTATTTCTGCGATTTCTCAGTACTCACGGAAATTACCGATTATTAACGAAGTCTTGAATGCCAAAGTCGATTATATCTCAATACATACAATACGGTTTCGGGGTGTAATCAATCCCAAGGGAGAAGCAGCAGATTTACTACGTTTTAACTGTGGAATAAAGATCATTATCGACGATATTTCGGATAACCGGTTGACTGTTCTTTTAATCGGTTAGGTAGGTAACTGGTTCTAAACCGTTCTCCGGTTAACCATTTATGTTCTACTAAATTCCTGAAATATATTATGGTGTAATAATTCTTGCATTCGAACTGGAAATAAGGCTTTTCATAGGTGTGTGATACATACGAAACAGGTATTTGTATATTTATCCAAATATGCACAGAAAAGTGTCAGAGTTGAGTTCAATCCCGCCAAGTACAAGTGTATTCGGTTGCTTTTATTTACTTTTGAACACGCCAGAGGAAGCAGGGTCTGACGAAGTTTGAAAATGCACTGTAGGTGCAAATGTAGAGAAAAGTGGTGAGACACCACCAAGCGATAGACATATGTGTCAGGGCAAAGCCAGCCTAAATATAGGGACAAGGGGCCTCATATATAAAGATAGTGTAAGATCAAAAGATATTCCGCATCAAGGCGAAAACCCTACGTGAATTTCACTTCTCTGTGAAGCTGGACATGGAAAAAACACACGTGGTGTATATCCAGCTTCAGGGCAGGAACCCAGGGGAGAAACGGTATGTTAGATAAGGTCTAATCTCATTTAAGTTATACAGTAGTCGCGAGTCTTACGAGACGTAATCGGTTGGTGGCAGGATATCGTCACGGCCAATTGAGAAACGAGATTCTAAAAGATAGAAATGTCTGTCGTGTCGTCACCTGATCATTAGTAGTGGCAGGAACGAATCGGTTCTCTCGACAAGTGAAATCACCGTTAAGTCACGCGCGAGATGACTTGTATTGATTCTGCCTCGATATACGTCATCTCCCACCGTTTTGGCAGATGGACTGATGAGCGTCTGTCCACCTGACAGTTTAGGGTAAAAAGTATATATACCTTGAAGAGCAGAGCGTTAGGCACACACTTGGGGTCACACACACGTTGGTGAAGTCCAGGGCAGGCGGACTCTGTTTCCTGGCATAGGGATACCTTCGATCACAGGACCCTGAAACGACTGGAATCGCCAGAGAGGGCATTCCACGATTGTTTTAGCTTAAGTTGATAGGCGGCTACAGTGCCAAATTCGTTGAGAAGGAAAACCCAAGGTGAAGCGTTAAAGTTTAGATTGTCGAGTAGCAGGTATCAGCCTGCAATAGTCAGAAGTGTAGGTTAATTGTATTGTGCGTATTAACCCTTTGAAGCGTCAGACTGATTGCGTTGTGAGTAGTTTGTTTTGCTGTCGAAGCATCGTAATACCGACTGGAGATCGGTGTGAGTGACAATTTCGCCCTAGCACAAAAAGGGGCATTTGTGAATCGTGAATTCAACCAGGAACAGTGAATATTTCAATAGGACTTTCACGGAGGACTTTCCTAAGGCACATAAGGTATGAGTAGACAATATCTGACCCAAATCAGAAGTACGGTGGCTTTATAGATGACGAACATTGCTTGTCGTAACCCTCCGACAGCCAGAGGTACAGTTACGCGCAGACGTTGACATTTGAGCCTAATCGGGTGAAGCTCTTATGGCGTGCTCACTGTAATAGCATTTCAGATTTGTGAAGCTCTTATGGCGAGCTCACGGTAGTAACATTTCCAGTGTGTAGACTACAGTGCCAGTACAGGGCTATAGAATGACTATATAATTGTTGAGAATTATTTAACCCTAGCAACCCATTTTCTGTGAAAAGAATCGAATTGTTGATTGTTGAAATATTGAAACGGCTTCATTTTTATGTGTAAATAAAAGAATCGTTGTTATTTTAAATCATTCTTTCCATTACACAGCCTGGAGTGGTTAGGAATCACACCTAACGGAAATCGAACCTATTTCAGGCCAATTTGGCAGAGAAGGAATCACGGCGTCGGTCTAACTCAGCTCCCAGCGCCAAGTTCGCGACACTTGGATTCCGACCCTCCACGTTGGTCTAATTTTCCCGCAATTTCATCAGCGGTACTAAATAACCCCACGTCAGCCCAGGCCATACGGGGCCTCAGGTGTCCTGACATGATTGGCGAGCGCTAACCAGGATTTTTCTAAAAGGTAAAAAATGGCTATATGGAAATTTTGTTTTATTTTAACGGGGGTTCTGTTTATGTTTTGACGCGTTCGGTCAGCTGATGCCGTTCAAGGGTTTAATATCGCAATACAATAGTCCCCAAGAGGATACTTCATAGCCACTATCACTGCGGTAGGTTTCAGAATATTTGGGGCGTTTAATTACGTTAAATTACACAGGTAAATTAGGATTAATTGCCATATTTTTTTTTCTTTCTTTCTTTTCCTTCTTCATTCTTTCTGACGAGTGTTGAAGATAGAAAGAAAAAATCAAAATGGATGTTGTTACACCCCTCGCCCAACTGGTATCATTAGGCAAGGAAATGGGCCTTGAGGGGGCCGAACTTCATAAGTTCGTTAAAGATGAGCAGAAACGTGAGGCTATGGAGATTGCCTTACGTAATGGCGCAAGGGAGAGAGAAGCCCAATTAGAACGAGAGCGTGAGAAAGACGCAAGAGAGGCGAGGGAGAGAGAAGCCCAATTAGATATGGAGGCAAAAGAGAGAGAGATTCAATTAGCAAATGAGGCGAGAGAGAGGGAAGCCCAATTAGCAAAGGAGGCAAGGGAGGCAGAACGAGAGCTCGAACAATAGAGGCACGAGAGAGAATTAGAGCTCCTCAGAGCAAGGGCCGATGTGGAGAATGGAAGTCGGCGCTCAGGGGACGGGAGTGCAGGGGTAGCAATTCATGCCCCACGCCCCCACCTCGCTCATTTTAATGAAAACACAGATGACTTGGACTCGTACTTGGAGAGGTTTGAGCGTTTTGCCTCCAGTCAAATGTGGCCAGAAGACACATGGGCTATGTGTTTGAGCCCTTTGTTGTCAGGTAAAGCCCTCGAGGCTTATACCAGTATGCCTCCTGCACTTCTTAACGACTACAGTGAGCTGAAGAATGCCATCCTTCGGAGATACCAGCTCACTGAAGAAGGATTCCGGACCAAGTTCCGAGAAATTAAGCAGGAGAAGGGAGAAACAGTACCTCAGTATTTTGCCCGAGCTAGGCGGTACTTTGACCGCTGGACTGATCTCGCAGAAGTGAATGAGTCATATGGAGCCCTGCGAGATCTATTTCTCCGGGAGCAGTTTTTAACCACATGCTCCAAGGAGTTGGGCCTGTTCATCAAGGAAAGGGGTCCGCCCACCTATGATGAGATGGCAACTGTGGCAGAACGCTACATCGAGGCCCACGGTGGGAGTGTAAACGCACCCAAATCGGCTAGGGGTGGGGCAAACGGGTTGGCAATGGCACCCGTAAGGCAACACCACCCCAATCCGCCTGCGTCGCAGGCCAGCCGAAATGAGAACGCCCCCAAAGACACAACTTGTTTCATCTGCAACAAGCGGGGACATATTGCCAGGGACTGCTGGCAGAAACAGGTTAGGACCACTGGGAACATTAGACCACCTCAGCAGGGGGCCGGGAACGCAGCACCAAAGGGTTGGAAGCAAGGTGACCGCGTAGATCCAGGGCCCAGTGGACAGACGGCAGCGTTCTGTCAAACTATCGGTCCAGAACACAGTTCCCTCCGGGAATGTATACAAGAGGGAGAATTAAGGCTGGAAGGCGGGAGGTTGTCCCGATAATAAGTGGCATGTGTGAGAGGCTCACAACTTCGCAGGAGAAGGTTAATATGCCAGTGTACCCAGGGTCTGCTCCGGGATTCTGGATGCTCCTTTGCAGCGGTTAGAAGGCAACTCGTTGACGACAAGCAATTGTTGGGTCGTGACCATTTGTGTATTTTGATAGATGGGACCGTTAGAAGGTTCCCCATCGCGAGGATAACTGTGGATACCCCATTTTATTGTGGCGAAGTGGAAGCCATGTGCATTGAATCACCTGTGTATGACCTGGTCATAGGTAATATCCCAGGGGTGAGGGCAAGCCCTGAAGAGTTTTGGTCCAGGGGTAGGGGGCCAAGTGATGGCCCAACGAGGGCAAAGGAAGTCCAAGTCGGTGGGCAAGGACCCCCGGCAGTTGCACTCGGCAACGTACCGAGTAAGGAAGGGAAGGTTCCCAGGGGGAACCAATCCGATGGTCCAGGGGATGGCCCCTACACGACGAAATGTCGGGAAGTTTCAGGAGGGACGACACCTGTCCAATTAGGGAGAAGGGGCCGCAGGCGGTCCAGGCTAAACGCCAAACAGCGAGGAAACCCAATGGGGTCATTGGGGAAAGACTCTCAAGCAAGTTTATGTGGGGGAGTTGAGCGCCCCAAGAAGTCAGTGTCACCCGTGTGGAGAGGGGAGGCCAGACCCACGCAAATGGCTGGGCAAACTTCTCCAGAATTGAGAGGGCACGGGTCAACACAAGTTGAGGGTGTTAAAGTGGATGGGACCGCTAAGGTGGGCGCCCAGGGGGGCGAGGAAAGGGTCCACAAATCAAAGGAGAAGCATCCTAGGTGGCGGAGACCACGCAGTGAGTGCCGGGGGCGCACAGCGCCCAAGGTGCGCAAGAAGTCGTCGCAATGGACCGGGGGGGGGGGGGGGTCGACGGCACGAGGGCCAAGGACGGCCAGTGTCGTTCGAACGAAGGTAATCGCCGGGACGAGTGAGCCTGGGGGATATAGCGCCAAGGGAAGCTCTCGGGAATGCGACAATGATAGGGTATGGGGACCCTGGTGGAATACCCGTAGAAATAACGGGGCGAGAAGTAGGGGTGTGTCAAGGGTTACCCAAGGGGATACTGGGAACCGGGCCCCTACGAATGGTCGGTGGTTATAAAGAAGCAATAATTAGGTGGCTGTGGGCCTGGTGTCTGGGAAGGGGGCTCTAGTCGCAAATATTTTTGTGGATGAGGTGGTAAGCTTCGTAAACCCGGTGTTAAGGCCCGGAAGAATTTTTTTTTATTTTAGTATTATTATTGCTCTGACTGCTGACTAGAGTTGGTTGTTGAGTGCGAATGTGAGATACACTGACCCGTCCGTCGCGAGTGTGCGTGAACGGGGAGCCTGTGTGTCGAGTTTTGTAAGTGTGGGATGCACAAACCCGGTGTTAAGGCCCGGGGAAACCGCGCTTGTTTTTATTGACGAGACTTTGTTATGAATGTGAGGCACACTAACCCCGTCTGTCGCAAAGGCGCGGTCGGAAAACCCGTGTGTTGAATGTGTGAGTGTGTGAGGCACAATTTTAATCCCCTGGTTGAGCTTTGCGAGGGTGAGGCTTAACATAATGCAGGGGTCGTTTGCCCCTTCACAAGACATAGGGGAATGGGAGGTGAAGTTACACTCCGTTGGAACTAACCCATCTGACGCAAAGACGCGGACGGTGTTACTCGTCGGAGTGAGTGCCAAGTGAATTGTTTGCAAAATGTGTATAAAAATGTGTATGTTTAGGTGTAAATATATAGTATTAGAGAGAGAGAGAGAGTGCTGCAAATCTAAGGATAAGGCTACTCTCCATATGTAAACCCGCAAGACGGGAGCATGTGGTGGCGTGTGTGTAGTGGGAATCGAGATGGTCGACGCATGAGCTCGGTCATGAGCCCCACGACCACTAGGGTACAGTTTTGTAGTCTTGAACATGATGGGTAGATTGTAAAAAGGTGTGAGAGGCGAGGGTGCGTGGCTTTGCCCCTTGTGTTTTAAGAGATACACAGGGTGTTTCTCTCGGGAAGGGAGTTGTCAGGGCAAAGCCAGCCTAAATATAGGGGCAAGGGGCCTCATATATAAAGATAGTGTACGTTCAAAGGATATTCCGTATCAAGGCGAAACCCCTACGTGAATTTCACTTCTCTGTGAAGCTGGACATGGAAAAAACACACGTGGTGTATATCCAGCTTCAGGGCAGGAACCCAGGGGAGAAACGGTATGTTAGATAAGGTCTAATCTCATTTAAGTTATACAGTAGTCGCGAGTCTTACGAGACGTAATCGGTTGGTGGCAGGATATCGTCACTGCCAATTGAGAAACGAGATTCTAAAAGATAGAAATGTCTGTCGTGTCGTCACCTGATCATTAGTAGTGGCAGGAACGAATCGGTTCTCTCGACAAGTGAAATCACCGTTAAGTCACGCGCGAGATGACTTGTATTGATTCTCCCTCGATATACGTCATCTCCCACCGTTTTGGCAGATGGACTGATGAGCGTCTGTCCACCTGACAGTTTAGGGTAAAAAGTATATATACCTTGAAGAGCAGAGCATTAGACACACACTTGGGGTCGCACACACGTTGGTGAAGTCCAGGGCAGGCGGACTCTGTTTCCTGGCATAGGGGTACCTTCGATCACAGGACCCTGAAACGGCTGGAATCGCCAGAGAGGGCATTCCACGTTTGATTTAGCTTAAGGTTGATAGGCGGCTACAGTGCCAAATTCGTTGAGAAGGAAAACCCAAGGTGAAACGTTAAAGTTTAGATTGTCGAGTAGCAGGTATCAACCTGCAATAGTCAGAAGTGTAGGTTAATTGTATTGTGCGTATTAACCCTTTGAAGCGTCAGACTGATTGCCTTGTGAGTAGTTTGTTTTGCTGTCGAAGCATCGTAATACCGACTGGAAATCGGAGTGAGTGACAATTTCGCCCTAGCACAAAAGGGGGCATTTGTGAATCGTGAATTCAACCAGGAACAGTGAATATTTCAATAGGACTTTCACGGAGGACTTTCAAAAGGCACATAAGGTATGAGTAGACAATATCTGACCCAAATCAGAAGTACGGTGGCTTTATAGATGACGAACATTGCTGGTCGCAACCCTCCGACACCAGAGGTACAGTTACGCGCAGACGTTGACATTTGAGCCTAAGCGGGTGAAGCTCTTATGGCGAGCTCACGGTCATAACATTTCAGATTTGTGAAGCTCTTATGGCGAGCTGACGGTAGTAACATTTCCAGTGTGTAGACTATAGTGCCAGTACAGGGCTATAGAATGACTATATAATTGTTGAGAATTATTTAACCCTAGCAACCCATTTTCTGTGAAAAGAATCGAATTGTTGATTGTTGAAATATTGAAACGGCTTTATTTTTATGTGTAAAGAATCGTTGTTATTTTAAATCATTCTTTCCATTACACAGCCTGAAGTGATTAGGAATCACACCTAACGGAAATCGAACCTATTTCAGGCCAATTTGGCAGAGAAGGAATCACGGCGTCGGTCTAACTCAGCTCCCAGCGCCGAGTTCGCGACACTTGGATTCCAACCCTCAACGTTGGTCTAATTTTCCCGCAATTTCATCAGCGGTACTAAATAACCCCACGTCAGCCCAGGCCTTACGGGGCCTCAGGTGTCCTGACAATATGCTTTGTGAAAAAAGTATGTGTGTGTGTGAGGCGGGGTAGGGGCGTGTCCAACTCCGCCACCCCAATCTGATTTCAACCTATTATTTTATTTCCGAAATGATATGATCTATTTGACGCTCATACTGTTTTATCGCCACAATATTGCCTTAGATGCTGATGTGGCGTTTAGAATAAATAAATAAATAAATAAATAAATAAATAAATAAATAAATAAATAAATAAATAAATAAATAAAAGACACTGCATTACAGATATCCAATAGCTTACTCCAAATCATCCGTTCGTTAGTTAAAAAAAAAAAATCTCTACACATACTTGTATCGCAGCTGGGAAATTTCTGGTCACTATCTGATAAATTTACATCAAATGAAGAGGCTTTTTATAGTGACCCAATTTATAAACCAAAGTAAATAATTACCTGACAAAATCGATATGTTTTTAGTTCTTTAAACACGTATGTCAATACATGTAAGGTCTACATAGATTTTCTACTCGGCGAAAGTATTATAATTAACTGTTGTATCTTGTTTTAAATTTTGATGTTTTATTTTCTGCGACTGCCTTTTTCATGTCTAACAATATAATTTAACCGACAGAACGGCGCTGCACCTCATAATTTAAAGAACCCGAAGACTTATTCCAATGACGTCTTTAACATTTCTGCCAGGTAATAGAGTTGTGATGTACATACATTAAAAATATTGCAGAGTTTGGAATTGACGGTGCCAAAATAGCGATCCTCCAGGAAGAATATTCCACGCGCCGGAGGCGTGTAGGCCAGGAGCGCCGGGGCATCAGGGCCCCCCTGCACTTCAGTGTAGGGGATCAGACACCGGAAAAAGGGTATTTACTCACACTAGCAGCCCGCCATGACATGCCGAAGTATGCATGTCTCGAAGGCCGAAGGCCCGAGATGAGGGAGTTTGAGAGGAGGTGTCTGTCAAGGTGATAGCTTAAATTTGCGATTTTCTTTTTTAAAAGTGTAAAAAATTTTGGTATTTTTTTTTCGCTCAGGCTAAAGGCATAAGAATGTTTGTCTGTATGACGGACCCTGAAGACATATTTGTCACTTAACCCTTTACCTAACGTAACGGCCAAAACCGGCCAGCGCTATTCTCAAAAATCGCCAATTAATTTTCATTATTTTTTTTCATTTTTTGTCTCAAAAACATAGGTTATGACCCCTCGTTGGAACGAGCTCGTTCCAACGAGGGGTCATAACCTATGTTTTGGAGACAAAAAAATGAAAAAAAAAAATTATTCAAGAATTATTTTTGCAAGTGTCGTCTGCTTTTCAGGTTAGGTAAAGGGGTAAACAGACCAGTAAAGTAATTCATGCAATACTAATTAATCATGGAATTTTATGGCCATTATCGCGCGTCTGGTGAACCAAATGATGAGCTGTCTGAAAATAGATTAAAAGAGTAAAAAACAATGGCCTCGTGCAGTTATTATCTATGTAATTATGTCCAGTTAATAGGTACTTGTCGTAAAAACAGTACATCGCACATAGTCTGGACAAACACCCATATAACGTACCTGGTCTGTCATCGAATGTCAGTATATACCGAAAATCGAGACTTTCAAAGAAACTAAAACGAGAATTTTAAATTAAGATAGACCGAAGCTGCAAAGTTCAAGAGAAGCAATTAATTAATGTCCTTGCGATCGAATAAGAGTCGGTGGTTTTCTCAAATTTCATTCCAGTCTCAAGGCGTGGAAGACTGCGGTCGTAAGCGAGGAGCTGGGGATGTCCCATGCTATAGGTTAGAGGAGGTGCCACATCGATGCGAAAGTACAGACAAGTTGTAATGTAAGGGATTCACAGAGCTCATACTTAGAGCAGAAACAATCGCGGGCCAAGTCGATGGCCATACATAACATAAAACAACATTTATTAGCATAAAACATCCTCTACAGGACAGTATGCGAGAATTAACAAGTAACATGAACCAAAGTAGTACTCAAAACATTACAATTTCATCCACCAATTTTCCATGATCAAAGTACTATATTTTTATTAATTTTGATACGCGAAAGAACGAGGGGATGTAAACTAAAATTTTCCATACACATCACTAAATATACCATAATCGTCTGGCGAAAAAATCCCGGATCACGCTGCAGATTTTTTGGCATAAACTCGGGGTTCTATTTTCAAATATTAATTGGAATTTCTCAAATTTACTCAGCCCACTAAAACCATCGATCTCACTGTTGATAGGAACAAATAGTTCTGATCGAAGCTCTGAATAATGTGTACATTCCAAACGAAAATGGTAATCGTCTTCTATTTTCACAGAGTTAGCTTCACAGTGAGTACATATCCCGCCAGGCTTCGGTGGTTGATAATGTCGCCCTTTCTCAATAGCTAACTTATGATTGCTGATACGGAGCTTAGTGAAAATTTCTCGGTCTTCCGACGAGTTCGTTTCCACTAAGTACGTTTCCATTGAATAGTCATTTTTAAACAACCTGTAAGTTATCAGTTTATTATCTCCATTCTTTTTTGCAGTTCTTAGACATTGACTTTTTGAACGTGTTTACATGCTACCAGCGCAAATAGTATTGAGCTTACCTATAACATTAGTGTTAGTGATAACTGGATGTTGAGAGACAGCGAGACCATATCTTTCCAGTTATTTGAAAGGGGATTCCGGTTTGCCTTTACGATTTCTCTGTTTAGCTACCACATTCCACATCAGGTCATCAGGTCATCATGATTCTCAAATATTTTGATAGCGAAAGAAGCCATCCTACTTACCACCTCAATATACAGAGGATATCGATCAAGTTCTGCGCGAACCGCGTGGTTGGAGGAAAATTTCCCAACCCCCAAGACTTTTTTACAAAAGGAAGTGTGTATTTTTTCACAGGCTATGTTGTAACGCTTACCGTACGTTATTTCTGATCCCCAGACTTCACACCCCTATAAGGCTATAGGTTGAATTAATTTATCAAACAGCTTTGACATTATCTTTATTGGAACCCGTTTCCATTAAATGCACGAAAAAGTGAGTATTAAGCTTTTTGGGCTTTAACAACCAAATCATCTTTGGCTTTAGAAAATGTACAATCTTTTGAGAACTTTTTTCCTAGATATGTAAATTGGTCAGCTATATCAATACGCATGCCTCCGATAAAAAAATATTGATTGCTTTTGTGTGCCATTAACTGGCGCAGATCCAAATGTTAAACATTTGGTTTTTCCAACGTTTATTTGCAACATATTGGTTTCAGAATAATTGTGGAGCTTATGGAGACACCGTTGAAGCCATTGCTTGCTATCAGATATCATTACAAGATCATCTGCCAAAAATTTTTTTTATTTTTTATCCAACATGAGTGTTGGGCCAGAAATAGGAAGTACGAGCTCGCGAATATTGTAGATGGTATTACCTGTTGTAGAAGGCAAGTCATATGTAGACAGGATAGGCCTTGCCAGTATGAACATTATTCTGAGATAAATGGAGGGGAGCACTTAACCCCCTAGGTGGCGACTACTTGAGTGAAAAGCGTCCAGTCAAGTGACGATATATTAGTGGCCGTGCGACGGCAGTGGTAGAGTGACATTCCGTCACAGGTTAGAGGAAAGGCATCCCGTGGATTGGCACTACGTCTGTGGACGTGCGACGGTAATGAAAGAGTGAAATTTCAGTTGTATGTTCGTGAAAAGTCGACCAGCGTCCAAACACCAACGACACGAAGGAAGAAACCAGTGACAAAAGAGAACGCGGGACTAAAAAACTGTGTGGGGTGTGAGTGATGTTTGTGTTTTATCGATTGGATTTTATGTTAGTTACAAATTACTATATTTTTCTACATGTATTAAAATTGTTAATTTCAGTAAACCCCTGTTGAGTTATGCTTTTTGAGGAAAAGTCATTGACCGCTTCAGGATAAGAACCACCCCAACAAAAACGAAACGGGCGGATTCGACACGGTGAGACATACGTACACGAACGGATTCAGGTGACACTCCTTGAGTTTTGTCTGAATACGCAGCGTGAATCTATTTCTCCCAGCAACGACAAAGTCTAGTTTCCGACAGTGTCTCCTTCCATCGCGAGGGGGCACCTCCTCCCAAACTTCTCCAACTCTCTTACTGAATTTTGAAAACTTTCGGATTTGGGATGTATTTTAGCTTTACTTCAAGAATCAATCATTGTTAAAAATAGAGTGACGAACCTGGGAAGGGCATTCTCTGCCCCCTCTCGCCCCCTCCCTCCGGTTCGAATGCAGGAGGGCGGCTGCTCCGTCTGCTATCCCCTTGCTTCCGACGACCCTGGTGTGGACTATTTTGCCCGAGGTCCACTGTTTTGGCACAAACAACGAGATACAGTACAATAATTATTATATCACATCGGACAAACTGAGAAAGGATTTTGCTACCCATCCAGTTCTAAGTACACTGCCTAATGTAAAGGCAAAAATACGCTTCTTAACCCTTTCATCACTGGCGCCCTGGAAGGTATCATTTTTGTCAATACTGTCAACGGCGAAATGGGCGAAACCATTCGGTTTGTTGGGAGGATCAGTAATAATTTATTCCAACAGCTCTGTCCAGCTGTTGCATTAAATTATTATCGAGCGTCGCTTCAGATTCTTTGCTCATCGTCTGCTCGTCCACTTCCATTTTTTTCCTAACGCAAAAATTTTTGCACACCGCGTTGAAAGGGTTAAGAAGAGTGTTTCCAGCCTTTAACTTGGAGTTGGTAAAAAACGAAATTGGATTCAAGAAAAAAAAATCTCTTAAAAGGGCGTGTTGTGTTCCGTCAGTCGAACGTTCTGGAATATTCCGTGGCTATAAAGTTTATTACACGCCTGTTCTATGAAATCCCTATATACAGCAACACTAAACCATGCGGAAAATGAAAATCGTTCCGCAAACATGTACCGAACGGAAATCGTTCACGGACTAAATAGAAGCGACGATTCACTGGAATTTTCTACACCGCAATTACAATTTGAATCCCTTGCGATAGCTAAAGATCGTCCCCTGAGTTCCACTGTATTCTATGTGCCAGTAGGTACGAAATAGTAACGCGGGTTCCCCTCGAAAATTTGGTTGGAGATAAAATGAGTTCTTTGTGTTGATTGTTTTCAAATGAATTGCTGAGTGTCCTTCTCATAAATGTTTTTTACAGACGTAAAAGCGTGTAATACAGAACGACACGCGTGTGTGAATGGGTTAATCGATATGGCACTTGTGCCATCGCGGAAGGATAAAACTCTAGACTGCGGCCTCTCGTTTTATATTTTTCATATGAATTGATGAGTGTCCTTCTGATACTTGTTTTTATAGACGTGAAGGCGTGAAATAAACACAGAACGACACGCTTGTGTGAATGTGTTGTCGATATAGACCTTATGCCATCGCGGAAGATAAAACTCTAGGCCTCTCGTTTTATCCTTCCTCGCTGACACTCGTGCCATATCGATTAACCCATTCACATATTCGTGCCGTTCTGTGTGTGCATAATCAGGCACGGGAATGGTTCACGATTATTTTCTGAACTGTTGATATAGTACGGCCGCCGTAGACTGGTCATTTTCCACGAGTGAGCAATATTTCCACGGACGCAATAATATTAGATTCCAAAACCTAATTATAGGAATAATCATCAACAATTTAATTAATAAAGCCCAACCATAACGAACAACATGGCGCTTCATTGGGTACAATTTTGCTGATGATGATTTTTATAACCTGGTAAACGCATGCGTGGAGGCGCGGTGGCTCAGTAGGTGGGGATGCAGGCTGCGAGACACGCCACACCCATTGCCCACGTGGGGGCTCGGTTACGTTGTGTACTAAGGCGTACTGCACATCGATGGTGCACCTGCCTTCAACCAATGCTAACCCTGCTTGTGTTGAGTTAGTATGTTGGGGAGCTGACAGTTGCTCGGTGGTTCTCTCCAGGTACTCCGGCTTTCTCCACACGTAAACCTGCCGTGGTCATGTGTTGTAGTTAAAACTATTGAAAATAGTGTAAAACCTATCAGCCAATCAGATGAAGGGAAAGTCACGTAAGCTATAATATACATTTATAGATACTTACATTGTGCGGATAGTGGGTTGTCACTGTAATACACACTACTGTACATTACATGTCATGAGAAATTACATACAAATGGTTGTTTCAAATTACCGAAACAAATAACTAAGGTTTATGTAAAAAAATATTTAAACAGAGATGGGCTTTTTCTGGGAAACACTGTTAAAAACTACAAAATTTGGTAACGGGTATTTACGGAAAATAATAATAATAATAATAATAATATGGTTTAGAGCCGAGTATCCACATAAGTGCTCACAGGCTTCACACAAAACTGAAGGTGCATTTTATATAATACAAGCAGGTCAGCAATAAGCCAGTTTATACAGGTGTGTTTTTAAGTGTCTCTTAAATGACTCGAGTGACTGTGGTTTTTTGATGTCGTCAGGTAACGCATTCCACAAATGTGGTGCCGTAATGCAGAAGGCCCGATCGCCAACTGTGACCAGCGTTCCTGCATTCTGAACGGCTGTTTCATCGAATACATTTGACCAATATAATTATGATAACCATATATTTGTGTATGTTGGTCTCCTCATTACCGTTTATGTGACGCCTGACGTGTTTGCTGTCGATGTCCACAGAAATGGGTGACTGGCACCTGCAAGTTGCTATCTTCCACCTGCAAGTTGCTATCTTGCACATGCAGGTTAGTTATCTTGTACTTGCAAGTTAGTTATCTTGCGACAGCCACCCCAGCTCCCCATACTTGCCCCAGTGGCTTACATTCCCATATTTGACAGCCATCCTATCTCAGAAGACCCGGCAACCCATACATGTCCAGAGGCTTACATTCCCGTATTTGACCCGGTGTCCTTACCTCTGCCGCTTGACCAAGAGCGACACACTCGCCCTTCCCCTTGTTCCAGAAGCCCTTCACGCCACGATTCCCTAACCCTGCCTTCTCGACCGAATACCCTAATTACATCAGAGACCCGTCGACCTTATTCCACGACCCAGGCCTCCGCGACCTGCGCCAGTGAACCAGGAACCCTACACCGAGCATTCCGATTAAGAGCGGCACAGCCACTCTTCCCCTTCTTCCAGTACCTCTACCTCAACAAGCTCGAACAGTCGCCTGACAGGTCAGTCAATGCTGGTGATCAATATAATCCAGATGTAGAAGAATCGTTCGAAGAGTTGCTGGGACTAACTCTTTGATTACTAATTTTCTCCTCGAAGGCTCATTTCAGTGAGTCGTTCGAAAAGCTGCTTCTGGAGCAGCTCCCCATTCACACATCTGTATGAGTCATTCGAGGTGTCAGTTTTCGAGGGGCTGCTCTAGTAGCTCCTTGTTTCGAGCCGACAGAGTAGGACAGACTCGATCAGGGAGAAGAAGGGTCGAAAGCCTGAAAAGGGACATCCCTGTTCCTGTTAAGGGGTATTGAGACTCGGCCCAGCATGGTCTACCAACGGCACGGCCACCTATAGGGAAACATCGGCTATTCAAAGACCCTACGGACGTCCAGTCACTCACCTCTATGGACATCGACTGTGGTCAACGTCGTCATGACGTCGCGAGCTCACCGTGACGTCACCGACGTCATTGCAACTCTAACCGTTTTTCACTCTTTATGCCTGACTTTTCCCATTCACACCCCCAGCATAAAGCATCCACACCTAGCCTGCGATGCAATCGATGCGAAACGTACATATCCAGGCGGCTAGACATGGCCAATGAGCCTATAGCGGTTGTCTCAGCGATAGGAATTTCCGTAGTCCGGGAGGGTGCCGGCAAATCCGAACCTAGGTCCGGCCGGCAAATTGGGCTAGGTTGGACCCTTATATACTACTTTTGATGAACTCGACTTCAAATATGACTATATATATAACTAACTTGCAGGTGCAAGATAGGTAACCTGCACCTGCAAGATAATAACTTGCAGGTGCAAGATAGCTAACCCGCACGTGCAAGATAGCTAACTTGCCGGTGCAAGATAGCTATCCTGCACGTGCAAGATAGCTAACCTGCACGTGCAAGATAGTAACTTGCACGTGCAAGATAGCTAACCTGCACGTGCAAGATAGCTAACCTGCACGTGCAAGATAGTAACTTGCAGGTGCAAGATAGCTAACCTGCACGTGCAAGATAGTAACTTGCAGGTGCAAGATAGCTAACCTGCACGTGCAAGATAGTAACTTGCAGGTGCAAGATAGCTAACCTGCACGTGCAAGATAGTAACTTGCAGGTGCAAGATAGCTAATCTGCACGTGCAAGATAGTAACTTGCAGGTGCAAGATAGCTAAGTTGCACGTGCAAGATAGAAATAATACTCAACTGGCGCCTCAACGCTTCCGTATGTTTGAATAAACCTTTGTTCGGTGAGTGTGTGTGGTGAGAACAATATTGTGCACTTTTCTTCATAATTGTATGAAAAATAACCAAACAAATGCATTTTCACCCCAAATGCAGAGGCTTAACCATTAAAAAAGGATTTTCAGAATCAGCTTAATTTATTTATTTTTTTATTTATTTATTTATTTATTTATTTATTTATTTATTTATTTATTTATTTATTTATTGGTATTTAAGGTCACATACTTATGCACAATGGCTAATCATGACCGTAACAGTTTTACGGGTGGAGGAATTCCGGAGTACCCGGAGAGAACCACCGAGCAACTACGAGCAGCTGCCAGCTCCCCAACATCGTAACCCCGCACTGCTGCACAGCATGGGTTAGATTGGTTGAAGACATGCGCACCATCGACGTGCAGTACGCCTTAGTACACGGCGTCATCGTGCCCGCATGTGGACAATCGGGGTTAAGTGCTTTGCCCAGTGACACAACGTGGGAGTCCGAATCGATCGCTCAGACGGTCACCCACCCGAGGACTAACCGGGCTCGATGTTGCTTCACTTCGAGAATCAGCTTAAAATTCCGATCTAGAAAACATTTACAAACCTATTGACCTCTGACATGTAATCAACCCTTTACCCAACGCACACGAAATCAAATTTATTAATTCAAATTTTTCTTTTTTAAATTTTACAAAAGATTTCAACAATGACGTATCATGTGACCTCTCATTGGAACGACTCGGCTCGATGAGCTCGTTCCAATGAGAGGGTCACATGATATGGTTTTATGGTTTTATTTTGGAAATTACGCGATCGTTTGTGGTCGATTCGTTAGGTAAAGTGTTAAAAGTCCCGTAACTCTCGGACTAGAATCATATACTAAGTTTATATCCCGTTACACACCTTGTCTAGAAATAGGAAACGGGATCTAAAAACGATAAACCGGACATTACTTTCGAAATATTGGTGACAAACGTCTGACAACATGTCATGAAAAATCCATTAAACTCTCGGTCAATAATTGAGGTACAGATAAGAGGCAAATCATAAAATAGACATGTTAGGAAAAAACGGAGACAAATGTCTGACAATGGCATTGAAAGGTCAAGTATAGCTCCTGGTTCTATAATTTATTTATTTATTGGGGGGTCTAACGACACTTTTGACAGCCAGGGTCACCTCGGGTCGGATCTGGCTCTATCATCACGTTTGATAAATTTATTTTCTTGTCTATTTTTTTTAATATTGGGGATTAATGACACCTTCGACAGCCAGGATCACCCCGTGTCGGACAGTTTTACGGGTGGAGGAAGCCGGAGTACCAGCAAAGAACCACCGAGCAACGACGAGCAACTGTCTGACTCCCCAACGTACTAACACCACACAGGTATAGGTTTAGCATTGTTGAAGACAAGTGCACCATCGACGTACAGTACGCCTTAGTACACAACGCCACCGTGCCCCCGCGTGGTCAATTGGGATTAAGTGTCTTGCCCAAGGACACAACGCGGTTGCCGCAGGTGGGATTCGGACCGAGGAGCTCTCGGCAGCAGCCTGCATCTCTACATAGTGAGTTACCGCGCTTCCATTTTCTTGTCTATACCTTTTTATAAGAGGGTCTAAACAGGAAGGGGGCAGGGTGTAGTTAAAGGTATACAACCTACCGCCCCCCTCCCCCATAAGTTTTTTTCCAGTCGGGACATTTTCATTTGGACTGAGATCTTAGATAACATCAGTTCTTTCTTGCAACCAATTATCTACTTTTTTACAAGACAAGATCTGAAATTTGGACTTTTGTCACAAACACAGTAGGTTATATAAATAGAAGTCTACAGTACCAAATTCGGGCTGTTATAGGGGCCATAAAACCAATGCGGAGTAGCGGTAAGGCACGTGTTTATTAAAGACGATACTGTGTCACGATTTCTACATGCAGATTTTATATACTCGCCCAAAAAAGAAAGTGTGCATTGCAGAAATTGATCAAACTCCAAAAAAATAATTTCGTAGGTGTAAAGCGTGTTAACCTGTTCATGAATAAGTTATATTGAATACAAAAACAGCTTTCCCCGTTAAAATTGCATTAACGTTAAATGACATGCTGCACGTTTGTGAAAAGGCATGGTTTGCACGTGGAGAGTCTGAAAATTCATGCAGCAGTGTGAATCCTTGGGTATTTAAACACTAAAGTAAGGCCTTCCTATCGTTCACATTCAAACTTGCGCTGTTGTTAAAACGACTCCACATTAGCATGCCAAGATTGACAATGAATCAACGTCTCCTTGCCCTGGGTATGATTAGAGCTGACAGAACACACAAAGAGGTTGCCCAGCATTTGAACTGCCACCGTAACACTGTAGACAGGCTAGTCCATCGACATGCACAACATGATGACGTTCGAGACCGACCCCGCTCCGGGAGACCCCGAGTTACCACCCCTGCACAAGATCGGTATATCCGTGTCGTCCATCTCCGGAACCGGCAACAAACGGCAACGACGACAGCCAGGAACATCCCTAACCTGAGACGGATACATCCTCAAGCAGTAATCAACCGGCTGAGAGAATATGGCTTACGTCCTCGAGGACCTGCAATTCGTCCGATTTTGACATTACTTCACCGTCGTGCTCGACTGCAGTGGTGTAGAGTAGGGTTAGGGTTAGCCTAACCCTAACCCTATCCTAACCCTAACCTAACCCTAACCTAACCCTAACCTAACCCTAACCTAACTCTTCCCTAACCCTAACCCTACCTAACCTAACCTAACCCTAACCCTAACCCACTTCCATGCTAACTTGTTCGCTTCCATGAGGCGTAGATACACAGCAGTAGTCGATGCAGACGGAGGTCATACCAGATATTGAGTGTGTGACTTTTGTGTTTGACCCTTAGTGTCTTTGACTCTCCATGGCACCAAGAGTATTTGTCGTTGCGTAATGAAATTTCTCGTGTTGATCACAAATTGATTCATCTGTGATTGAATAAAATTTCCATGAATGAAAATGATATATATCTTTTTTTAGTGTTATTTTTAGCATGCATACTTTCTTTTTTGGGAGAGTATATTTATGCACAAATAAATTTCAAAGTAGCTTTGCGTTTTTCAACTATAGTCCCGACTGACTAATATTTTAACTAAATCATGGCATGTTTGCACGAAAGGATTTATTTGCGACCTAACACAACCAGAGACAGCAAGGACGCCGGAAGATGGAAAGTGCAATGGGGGCATACCCATTTTTAGGGCAACCCGATTTCACTCGGGGAATAAATAAATGGACACGCGACAGGGTCACACTCTAAAATCAGTTTGGTTAAAATCAATTCAAATCAACTGATATTTAACCCAACTGATTTTAAAGTGCATATGTGCTATCGGAGAAGGAAACAAGCCCTATATAACCTGCCTTAAGCCAATAAATGTTAAAGAATGTTAATTGGTAAACTCTGAAAGTATCACGGAACATCTGAGGTGCAATTTAACACCGATAAACGACGTCCAGGGGCATTTACTGAAGCATGTAACGATCCTGAGAGAAAGTGGAGTAAGGTAGCTCCCGACTAGAAAGGGCAACTGTGTCCCCTTGGCACGGGGAAGGGGCAAGTGGCAGCCTATACTTGTCAATGAGAGACAGCCTATACTTGTTAACGAGTTTAAACCAGAGGCTCTGTGTGGTCTCGCCGTGGCACATGTGTGGTTACTCACCGAGACACCGGGTACGAGGAAGATTGTTTAAGAAGTTCATCTTTTTAGTTAATTTTGTACATTATATAATTAAGTTCAGGAGAATTTTGTGATTTATAATCAGTCGGGATCACTTCGATATTGGCACGAAAAATGTTTGTTAATTTCAGATGTCGTGATATCTGAACCATGTTAAATCGAGATCGTTGCCCGATAGTAACTCCATAGACCTGGGATATGGGATTTAAGCGCGTTATTATACGAAGAAACAACATCCTACAGGCCTATTCTATATATATACGTTGTTGTCGACGAAGAAAATTTAACACCAAGCGATCTATTTGACAAAATCCCCACAGACACGCTCCTTAAATGAAAGACTTCACGCAGAATTCCTGTAAGATTGAAAAAGTTGCGAAGATGGAGAGTATTCCCAGACTGGGGTTTTGTCAATGAGGGTCGAGAAGCAGTTCTATGTTTAATGACCAATAACAACAAAGTTGAGCCATTTTGTGTGTATTTCGATTCTTCCTCTTTCTATGCGCATCATCAGGAGACCTGATGATAGAAGAAAATTTCAAGGAGGTTCCGCTTCCGAAACTACTTTGATTCCGTTTCGGGAAATTCCGCATTTTTCGTTGATTGACTTGCCCAATAAGACGAGTCAATATTTAATATAATGCTCGAGAGGACACTGACAACATTTTCTATATTCCACGTTTATAAGAAGGTGCAATATCTACAGCCTGAAAACTAATAAGATTCCATTCGAGACCCAGTTTGATTCGAAATGTTCTGCGTGATTAAATTTGAGGTTCGATTCGATCCAAAAGTAGGATTCGTAGTGCCCTGCTATGGCTTTATCATGACTGCCACATTTCGAGTATGAAGTCAAGCTTTCAAAAATCGTTTATACCTGAGCTGCCCAGTTTAGAGGACTTTCACCCCAGGTGTATAAGTTACCTGGTCCTATTTTACAAGTAAACCAACATTTTCTTAGCGCAGTAAACATGCAAGCTCTGCTTAACTTTCTGGAGTTTGCACGAGATTTTGATGGGGGCCAGTTAAGGTATTCAGAATCGGTAATATAGTCAGCCAACGTGTGCGACTATTTATTTAATAAGACATATTCTTTTCAATGATAAGGATTAATTTTTGGGTGTTGAGAACATAACATTCACGACAGAAGTCCTTATTTGTAGCGAGTGTAGTACAAAACCCCTCAAGACAAAATTCCTCTGAACAAAACTCTTAACCCTTTACCTAACGAATCGCCCGAATCCCCCCTCCCGCGTAATATGCAAATTGAGCAGTTAAAAAAATTAAACTTTTCGAAATATTTCAGCAAAACCATATCATGTGACCCCTCATTGGAACGAGCTCATTAAGCTCGTTCCAATGAGGGGTCACATGATATGGTTTTGTTGAA
Source organism: Pictodentalium vernedei (assembly GCA_031216915.1). Taxonomy (NCBI): domain Eukaryota; kingdom Metazoa; phylum Mollusca; class Scaphopoda; order Dentaliida; family Dentaliidae; genus Pictodentalium; species Pictodentalium vernedei. The sequence goes on from CM062296.1 coordinate 614,734,987, forward strand.
ATTTTTTGAAAAATTTTAAAAAATTAAATTTAAAATAATAAATTTTGATATCGTCTGCGTTGGGTAAAGGGTTAAAGACAGAAGCCTTCCAGACACAGAAAAAATGACAACGGTACATGAACAAAAAACCTCAAAGAAAACTGAGAAATGGATATATCAGTATTCTCAATCAGCAACTTTATTTTTTATTGGGATTTAACGAGACTTTCGACATCCAGGGCCACCTCGTGTTGGACAGTTTTACGGGTGGGGGAAGCCGAAGTACTCGGAACGAACAGTCGCAAGCAACCATCAGACTCCCCAACGTACTAACTCCGCAAAAGCAGGGTTAACATTGGTTGAAGACAAGTGCACAATCGACTTGCAATACGTTTTAGTACACAGCCCAACCGTGCCCCCACCCCACCCCTCCCGCGCGTGGGCAATCGGGATTATGTACCTTGCTCAAATACATAACACAGTTATCCCTGTTGGAACAGTGGAACGTTTGAATGGAGTCCAGTACCGTAACCACTAAGCCACCGTGCTCCTAGGTTGGTGGTTAAAAATGCTTATCAATCTATGGTACCTTCTTAACTAAACTACTAGAATTACATAAAAATAGAATTTGGGGGGTGATGACCCCCCCCCCCCCCTTCCCCCCAATGACGTCACTGGCCATAACCTTTGAGAAATTTTTAGTGCGGCAACATATGTTTAGACATGGTATTTAATGTAGAATATATATATATATTAAACGTTTCCAGAATAAGCGCTCAGAATTTTGGTTGATAATATGCAATTATGGACTTTTGTGGTGGTAAATACAATGTGATATGAACTTAGAAAACTTATATTGACCGAGGCGTTAGCCGAGGTCAACTTAAGTTCTTTGGGTTCATATCACATTTTATCTGCCACCACAAAAGTCCATAACTGTTTTGTTATATAGTCATATACACCATCCTCAAAAAACAATCTTCTATTTGTCAATTAAATGTTACATTATATCAGCCAGAAATACTTTTATTTAACAATGAAATAGTTATCATCTGCAGAATAACATAAAAATAAACAAGGTTATAGAGATTACGTCGATTGAAATAGAACTGGAGAGGGGATTTCCAAAAGCGGTATTTAGAAAGTTTGATATTCAGTGGAAAACCGATGAACATGGATTTTTGAGTCCTGCTCATGTGTAAAAGATCCAGCCAATTGGAATGTGGTTATTTATAAAGTATTTAATAATAAATTTTCATGACAAAGACGGAAATCTGACGTTGTGCTGGATAAAGGTTGAAATTTGAAACGAAAAGATATGTTTCCTGGAGCCATCACCAAACAATTAGTGAGCCAAATTTCATCGCTGTTTGTTTTATTAATACGGAGCTGTGTCATGTAGTTGCACTTTGTAACAATTATTACATTTTGCAACTTTTATTACAAAGTGGGTTGTAACAGAGCTGTGTGTGTTAGAAAATTTGTGGGTTTTTAATGAAAAATGTTCAAAACGACCCCAAAATTTTGAGTGACGTCAAAACATCAAAATGACGATAAACTGAAAAAACACAAAACACGTACCTTTTTTATTTTTATATTATATGTTTTAAGCTCTATAAAATGCTAAATAAAATTTCACGAAAATCGGTCGAACTTTAATTTTTTAGATATTGACCCCCATGACGTCACTAACTAGTTCGACCATTACCGTTTTTAGGACGCCAATACATTTTGACGGTTTTTTGACGGGAGGTTATATTTCCAAAATTTCAAAAGTGGTCTGTAGGTTTACGAATGCTCGGAAATTAATAAAAATCTGTATAAACACGCAAATTCGACACTGTTTTGGATAAGGTCGAAAATCAAAAAAGTGTCTCGATAAATTCAAAGTCGGGTAGCGAACGACATGTGTACCAATCTTCACGATTGTCAGTAAAGTAGAAGTGCCCGAAAAAAGGGGAAAGGGGGTGGGGTGGGGGTGGGGGTGGGGTGGGGGGGGGGGCTTACTATTTCAATATACCTTTCAACCTCTTTGAAGGTTATAATTAGAAGCTCTTACAGAGTGTACTCAACTCAATTAACCCGAAAGTGAGGTGAAATATGTTGCTTACAATTTGAAACATGTCCTTGATTGGAAGCTTTCCTTCACAGATTGAAGTTACATAAAATAGCTTACAGGGATGTTGCTAGTGCACACGTGTCGTGTATCGGGAACTGATAGGGAAAGAACCTTTTTGAACTGTTACGAGCATGGCTCCTCTATTAACCCTCTGTACTCTAATGTCAAAATGGCAAAGTTTTCGGCAGCAAATATTTCCCATAATGCTGTTGGCTATTTAACCAAATATACCCTGTTTGCCAGAGCTCAGTGAGCTCTGTCAAACAAGAAAAAATGATTAAATTCACAGTTAAACAAGAAAAAAACAGAGTGCTTGGATAAAAGTCTGTTGCATTACCAGAGTTCAGGGGTTAACGATCATGACCATAGCAGGAGAGCTGGTAAGACACCGGCCGACAAATATTTGATTGAAGTGATGGATTTTCACACCAGTCAACCGGCTTTCCTCTTGAACGGGAGGATGAAAGATCAGTTCAGTAAACTTCTAAGTCCGCCGTTGAGATCAAATGGCCATGCAGTCCATACTCTTCTGGTGACGCGGATATGTCCATAGTTGCTCGGCTACTCGAATTGGCATCCAAATTTGAGGACTGTGTTGTAATAGTGGATGATACTGATGCGTCCATACTTCTAATGTAGCAGCATCTTTTCACAGCCTGAGAGTTCTCCTATAGGTTGTGATCTGGAAATAACTAGGTCTGGGGATTCGGCGGACCAGAATTCACTTCTATTATGAGGGACTTTGGTGCAGCATTCGAAAACCTATTAATGTTGTATTGCAGGATGTTCACCATTTTGTGTCAGTTTATCCATTTACCTAACAAATCGGCAGCATCCGCCCGCGTAATATACAAATTCACCAGTAGATAAATATTATTTAAGAAAAAAATGCCAACAAAATCATCTCACGTGACCCCTTATTAGAACGCGTTCAGTTTTGTTGGATTTTTTTTAAGACAATGGAAAATAAATTCAAAATCATAAATTTTAATATCGCCAGCGTTGGGTAAAAGGTTAACTATTTCTGCGTTTTATTTTTCTCTATATTAACCTTTGTGGTATGTCGTTTGTTTGTTTGTTTGTTTATTGAGGTTTAACGGCGCTTTCAATAGCCAAGGGCGTTTCGTGTCGGACAGTTTTATGGCTGACGGAGGTGGAGTAAGTTGAGATCACCGCCTAGCAGCTGGAGCAGCTGCGAAGACTCTCCAACTCACTAACCCGGTGCAAGCAGATTTAGCAGCGGATGAAGGAAAGTGCTTAATTGACGCGCAGTACGCCTTACTACACAGCACCCTCACCCCCCCACCCCATGCAAGCCAGAAAATAAGCAGACTGTCATCTGCGGAATGATGTCTCCTGAGGGTAAAGTTGGTGACGCTACCCTGCACAGCAGGGTAGCATAACTAAATTTACCCTCTGTGAACCTCAATCTGAATCAGGGTCTCAAACCTAAACAAAAAGAGGAACCCAGAGGATAAATTGGCCAACTGTATGGGATAGCATCAGCAAATTCACTCTCTTGGGACCTCATTTTGTAAATAACAGATTGCTTATTTTCAGGTGGACAATCTAGCTTACTGTTTTGCCCAAGAACATAATGCAGATGGCGCGGTTCAGCATCGATCTGCCGTCATTTCGCATCAATGCTGTGATCGACGAACTACAGCGCACCAGGTTTGTCGTCAACAATGTTATTGTGATCGGGATGGGTTTGGAGAATTATAATAACAAAAATTCACATGAAACCATTCCGAGGTATGAATACTAGCATTTTGTGAGAGTTTATCTTGTATTCTGTTTTATGATAAAAACTAGGGAAAATTGAAGAAAAATCAGAATGATTCTTCTGGTTCAAGACATCGTTTTAACGCCCACTTTGGTGGATTCAGGTGGTAATCTTTGGAAGAAACACTACTTATAAATTCTAGCGTTCCAGTGGCAAACGAGTGGAACGAAACTGTCTAATGCACAAAACGCCATGGGGATTAAACATCTCCAAGGTGGATTTCAGCGGTGACTTCCTGCTAGACCAATTCCCAAAATACCATTTACCGTTAGACCGATTCCCCTTAGATCAACTATTTATTGTTATTGATTAAGGATAATTTGGAAAACATATATATCATGGTCAGACTGCAAATAAACTGTTATTTCTTAAGGGACTGTCGGGTTGACAGCCAATCTGGCTATGTCATTCCCTACGGTGTGCCTATTTCTGTAACACAAGATTATGCGAATTGTACTGTAAACCATTTTGCATACCGTGAATAAAGAATTATCTATCTATCTATCTATATTTAATGAAAAGCACTTTATTTGATAAAAAAAACAAAATATATGCATAACATACAAAAATATAGCTTCTTTCATTTCAACACAGCTCAATACATATAATATTTAATTCAATTTCTCGCTTCGTTAGTTTAACATTGACAGATGTAGCTGTACCATAACCCTTGAAACATGGACCCAATTGGCTTCATATTCACTCAACCCAGTTGATTTGGGTTGTTTTTTAATCCAATTGATTTTATCGTGTTTCCGAATTGACCCCCACTCCAACATCTACTAACTTTGCCTTCAATATATGCATAACATACAAAAAATATACAGAGAGTAATCGCTTGACTGAACTGGTCCCGTGAAATAATTCATGAGAGGTGAGGGACGTTGTACAAACACGAGTGCGCGAATGCGCTGCGCACGAGTGTTTTACAATATAGTTCCTCGCCTCGAATGAATTATTTCACGTAACCAGTCCAGTCAAGCGATTACTTTGTTTATTACTTTTCATTATTGACGATAATTATATTATTTAACCCTTTACCTAACGTATCGTCCAAAACCGGCCAGCGCTATTCTCAAAAATCGCCAATTAATTTTCATTATTTTTTTCATTTTTTTGTTTCTAAAACATAGGTTATGACCCCTCATTGGAACGGGATCGTTCCAATGAGGGGTCATAACCTATGTTTTTGAGACCAAAAAAAAATGAAAATAATAGTTAATCAAGAATTTTTTTTGCAAGTGTCGTCTGCTTTTCATGTTAGGTAAAGGGTTAAAAAAAACAAAAAAACAATGAAGTCCCCTTTCCACCCACGGCAAAGCGTCTTCGTTTGCGCGCACGGATACATGACCCAATAGTTGATTGCATAATTCACTTGTGAAGTTATCGTTTATAATCAAACCCGGAAATCCCTGTAAATCACACTTTGGAAAGTAATAAAGATTTATAACATTTCAACATAAGTCAATACATATAACATTTACTTATTTTGCCTTCTATTTCTTGAGTCTGTCGTCATATCATTTTTTATGAAAATCAACCCAACATCTATTGGCCACAAAATAATAAAAACAATGACATCCTTTGAAAGTGTGTGATTACTATAACAAAGGATTGTATATGTTTTGTTATGAAAAATCAGCCCAACATCTATTGGACAATAAAAAAAACTCACATGGCAATAAATAAAATTAAATACATTTATAAATATATCAAATTATCGATTTAAAATTTCTTTAAAAGTAGGATATGTAGTTGGTGTAAAGGGAATTGGTCTCACGGTAATTGGCCTTTTGGATATTGGTCTAGGGGTAGTTGGTCTAAAGGAATTGGTCTAGTGACGATGATTCATTTCAGTGGCTTCCTGATGTGTTGTTCTATGGTCATTAAACACCTTTCGCATAATGAACGGCGACTGATAAAAATTACCAATGGTTAATAGCAAAAGTCCCAAATTCGTCGGGCGGTCAAAAACCTTTTCACAGAATTGACGTCCACGAGTTGATTGCCAGTAAGAGATGGAAATTGAGGCCACATGGCGATTACAGTTTAAGGACATAATTTTAGATTGAACTCCCACATTAAGTGGCAGAGAAACGCTCTCAAACTTTTTGCAATGATATACCTGCATGTTTTAACCCTTTACCCAACGTAACGGCCAAAACCGGCCAGCGCTGTTCTCAAAAATCGCCAATTAATTTTCAAAATATTTTCATTTTTTGTCTCAAAAACATAGGTTATGACCCCTCGTTGGAACGAGCTCGTCGAGCTCGTTCCAACGAGGGGTCATAACCTATGTTTTTGAGACAAAAAATGAAAAAATTTAGTTATTCAAGAATTTTTTTTGCAAGTGTCGTCTGCTTTTCGTGTTAGGTAAAGGGTTAAAGAGCAATCGAATCATAACGACGGATAAGGGAAAACGACAGCTCATAGGAAAAACACAAATTCAAGTGACGTATGTCCCCATTCTTAATTCCGAAAGGACTCTATTGTCGCTAACCAAAACTCAGCTTGTTACCAATTTTCCCCAGTCAAAATCTTTAATGATCAGACTAATATATGCTAGAAATGGGAAAGAAATACCACCCAATTTCAAACCTCTATACCCCCCTCCACCCCATCACACCACTACCACTACAACCACCATCACCAAACGATTTTCAGTGGATTTTGGATACGTAACTGAGTGAAGTCTCCTCCTTTCAGTGACACCACATTTAGTTTCTTGCCAGTTTGTTCGGCGTAGGTCCAAATTTTCGTATTCAACGCCCCGGCTAATTACCCTTGATTAATTCGTGCTTAATTTTCTTTTGAAAGTGTTAGATAAAGGTTGAAGAATGAATATCTGCTTTTGTTGTTTAATTATACCATTATTACCGTTGATTACTATGTTATGAGTACATAACGATCCATTCGAGTGTATTTATTGTCACATTACCGAAGACATTTTCAATTTTATGAATTATGCAAATGGATAAAGAATTCTGAAATAATAATATCGTCCCTTGAGAGCATAAAAGTGTCAACTGCAGTGCTACAGCACTGCAGTTGGCACCTTTATGCTTTCAAGGGACAATATTACCCCATCATTGTCAAGTTGAAAATGACAAATTACCCACCCTCTGCCCTCCAACAATACTCTTCTACTCCTTGTACTGTATATTCAGATAGAGAAGCCTGCACTCTCCTCTACAAATAGAACGTTCTCCCTAAGATATCTGTACTATACATTGGTTCACACTGATCTTTTATATGCTATACAAGTCTGGGGTCACGCACCGCCCTGTTGCAAATGGTTCTACACCAGAGTCGGGTAATGCAAACAATTAACTGCAAAACCTTCAGTAGCAAAACAGAAGCGTCGTTGAAAGCCAATGCTTTATTTTTTAAATTTAACCATTTGGGCCCTGATGGTATGTTCCATGCCAGTTCAGAGCCACCAACTGGTCGAGTCTGTATTCGTTACTAGGGAGGGGGTGGGGGTGGGGGCTGTCAATATTCTCAACGTGCAGCCTTGAGGCTGCACGTTGAAAATCTTGATTGGTCTACCACACATATTCACTGAGCGGAAAAGAGGCCTTTCGAGTTGAAAGGGCTAAGGCCTTTAAAAGTTGCATGCTCCTCCCTTAATGTACGACTGGAAAAAATTACCAAAAATCATTCCATAACATCTTCAATACTTCTAGCCCGAATGGGGGATTACAAGACGAATTGGCATGATACACACGGGAATGGTCAGACCACAATTTTCCGCTTCTCTACCGAAACATAGCTTTCCCCCAAATTTGTAATAATATCGAAACAGAATCCAGATTCAGAAAGACACTCGTAGAGAATTATTCAAATTTATTTTATTTATTAGAGTTTAACGACACTTTAACAGCCAGAGTCATATCATGTCGTTGACAGTTTTACGGATGGAGAAGCCGGAGTACTTTACAGTAATGACGTTACTGCTTCAAATTTCTTGATATGACCAACTAAAAGTGGAGTGGGAGCGCGTTGACTCACTAATTAGATCACTGACCGTCAAACCGAAAGCTTCACGGCTCGATCCTAACCAGCGGTAACTGCGTTGTGTACTAGGGCAAGACACTTAATCCCGATTGTCCACGTGGGGGTATGGTGGCGCCGTGTTAGAAGGCATATTTCACGTCGATGACGCCTTTTCCTTCAACCAATGCTAACTAGAGCTGAAACGGGAGAGGGGTTTTCTTGATCGATTAATCACGTCGATTAACCTTGGTTAACCGGTTAATCACTTGTCCAAAGAGATATCTGAATAATTGCCATACCGTTGATGATTGACAGCATGAACCCTTTACCCAACGTAACAAAACCGACTAGGCCTATATACAAAAATCTCCATTCAAATTTATTATGTTTTCAATTTTTCTCTCAAAAACAGAGCTTATTACCCTTCATTGGAACAAGCTCTTTGAGCTCGTTCCAATGAGGGGTCATAAGCTATGTTTTTGAGACAAAAATTGAAAAGTTTTAGTAATTCATGAATTTATTTTGCAAGTATCGTCTGCTACCCGCAATGCGTGAAGGGTTAAGAATGACCATTTCCAGCTACTGATACAGTATGATGATCATAAAAGTAAACAAGTATGACAGCAAGTAACTTGCATGCTTTACTCTGTCTCATATAATTGATGTGAGTCAGTGTGACAATGTTTGCCTGTTTTGGAGCAAGTTTGTTCCTTTGTTAACCCATATAATACAGTTGGTCAAAAGTAACGGTTAATCGACCAATTACGTTTTGGATCGATCAAGGTGTTGATAACTGATTAATCGGTTAACCGTATCAGCTCTAATGCTAACCCTGCTTGCTCGGAATTTGGACCTCGGGGAGTCTGACAGTGCCCATCGTTGCTCGGTGGTTCTCTCCACGTGTTACATCGCGGGGGGATTCACCGAGCAGCGATGGGTACTGTCAGACTCCAGACAGGAGGTGGCCATAGCTGTCATTATACCCCAACAAATAAATAAATAAATAAATAAATAAATAAATAAATAAATAAATAAATAAATAAATAAATAAATAAATAAATAAATAACAGAGAAGTACTTGTGTACAGTGGGGCAAAGTTTTTTCAGGACTATTTGAACGCGAGAGGCTCCTTTTTCGGCCCAGGAACATGGTACGTCACAATTTCATTTAGCAGAGTGAATAATGATATGGACTCTTCCAACTGCTGCAATTGAACTGTCTTGGGGGATATTATCAGAGTTCAAAGGGTTAATTCGTGATTACGGAAGACGCCTTGCTTTACAAGAGTCAGTTTTGTAAGGTAGATTAATTAATATCTTTAGATGTTTTGGATCTACTCTGAATGAGAAATCAACAGCCTTTGGATGTAATGAGGAGAAAACAAGTACAAGTTCCTCAGTTTTGCTCATTGTTAAAAGAAGTTAAATACGGTATTTTCACGGTGACTGGTTGCAAATAATATTTTTATCGTATTTATAACAGGATGAAGGAGGGATGGTGTCTTGTAAAAATTGTAGGCAAGGCCTATTTTTTCCGACCCACCCCACCACCTATATATTTGTCAGTGTTACCATCACGATGGTGACGAAACATTATTCCGCTGTGTTTCTAATTGCTATTCCTTGTTTTAACCCTCTGCATACTGATGTCAAAATAACAAAATTTCAAGGAGAATATTTTCCCACAATGCAACTGGAAATTAAACCAGTTCAGGCTTGTTTGACAGAGCTCACTGAGCTCTGTCAAACAATACAGAACTGGTTAAATTGTAGTTGCATTGTGGGAAAAAAATGCGCTGAAATTCAAGAATTTTGGCAGCAGTGTTCAGAGGGTTAATTTGAATCCCATTCCACTTTTCAAACTAATTATGTACACATCAACAGATGCTTTAGCTTTCATCTAGAAAGTTGTAAAATGCTTTGTAGTCAATGTTGTCATGCTCTCAGTTATGACTAATTTGTACAAGTATCATTGTTTTTATTGACTGTTACCCTCTGATACACTGATAGGTACCAGAACTGTACTGTTATGGCAGTATACAGGTGCGTGTTTTGTAATAAAATGTGACTGTATTCCAAATTTCACGATGTAATATGTTGTGAAAAAGCAAATTACTGCTGCTTCGTTCATTCGTTCGTTCGTTCGTTCTTTCGTTCGTTCGTTCGTTCGTTCCGTCCGTCCGTCCGTGCAAGTAAACGGGAGCTACGAGATTTTTTGTGTCGGAGATGCCTTATGAGCTTACCGAAATATTATGAGCTTATTTGATATACCCGTCCGCCCACCCACCCGAAACGCCTGATAGCCCGCCCGCCCGCCCGCCCGCCCGCCCGCCCGCCCGCCCGCCCGCCCGCTCGCCCGCCCGCCCGCCCGCCCGCCCGCCCGCCCGCCCGCCCGCCCGCCCGCGTTCGTTCGTTCGTTCGTTCGTTCGTTCGGTTCGTTCGTTCGTCCGTCCGTTCGTTCGTTCGTTCGTTCGTTCGTTCGTTCGTTCGTTCGTTCGTTCGTTCGTTCGTTCGTTCGTTCGTTCGTTCGTTCGTTCGTTCGTTCGTTCGTTCGTTCGTTCGTTCGTTCGTTCGTTCGTTCGTTCGTTCTTTCGTTCGTTCGTTCGTTCGTTCGTTTCAATTGTGATTTTAGGATACCCACACGAATTGCCTATCATTCGCTTGCCTATCATTCGCGCTCACACTCAATACCATTAGTGGTGGAAGTGGGGCTTAACACAAAAGAATTCCATTGTATTGTGTATCGCTTCCTTAAATGGTAATTCCTTTGTCGGGTTTGTAACAAAAGATGAGCCCCGTGCCAAGTCGTCCAACCTCTCAATGTTCCTAATAGCAGGAGATTGGGGTGAAGAAAGAGAGAGACATTTGATGAAGTATTTCGTTAAAACTCCGTGTTTTATAGTTATCGATTTGAGTCAGCACAATTACCGGGAAGGTTTTTCTGTCAGAACAACAATATCAAACACCTGTTGCAATTCGATTCTTTGTCAATGCGGCAACTATTGAAAGTCGTACCAAGTAACCGCATGTGGACATTGCAACGGATAAAACAAACATATTGCGATATACTTGTATCTGCATTCATTTGTCATCAGGTAGCTTCAGGTTTGGTCTTTGTGAAATTCGATGACTAGTGAGAAGTTGAAGTACAGAACCTCTGGGAATAAACTGTAGGAATTTTCCTTCACATTTCCCATTATTGATAATTATTCCACCACACGAGTCTGATTTTTGGAACGCTCTCATATGAGAGCGTTCCAAAAAGTCAGTCTCACCCAAAAAGTCGGTCTCACGGGTTGATATATTCAGTATAGGAAAAGCAAGAGAAGTCCGTCTGCTCTAACCCTACAGCCTTTTCCCTTGGGTACTGCAGGCGAGAATCCCCAAATGCACACAGTACCTTAGTATTTATTTATTTATTTATTTATTTATTTATTTATTTATAATTTATTTATTTATTTATTTATTTATTTATTTATTTATTTATTTATTTATTTATTGGTGTTTACGGTCACATGCTTGTGCACAATGGCTAATCGCGACCGTGACAGATTTACGGGTGGAAGAAGCCGGAGTACCCGAAGAGAACCACCGAGCATCGACGAGAAGCTGTCAGCTCCTCAACATTCTAACTCTGTACCAGCTCCGCTCAAGCAGTGTTACAGCGGTTGAAGACATGTGCACCATCGACGTGCAGTACGCCTTAGTACACGGCGTCATCGTGCCCCCATGTAGGCAACCGGGATAAAGTGCCTTGCCCAAGGACACAACGCGGGTCGTCCTGGTCAGGGGTCGAACTTGGGACCTCTAGCCTAAAAGTCCAACAGTCTACCACTGAGCCACCGCGCCCCGTCCCTTAGTAGTTAAACAGACAAAAAGCCATAGCACTTATCAGTAAAATGGACAAGAACCCATACTCCGTCGTAAAATTAAAACGGATAAAATGCTATCCCTGAAGTGCCATATCATCATTCCAGAAAATCCCAGACAAACTCCCATACTTATTGAGAGAAAAGCTAATCAAAATTAATAAGCTTGTTTTCATCGTCCTTCTGTCCGCTTCTGTCTTCATTTGATTGTTGTCGTATCTATTTTTGTTGTTCAAACGGTCTGAATTAATTTTATTAAATTTCAAAAAATGTTTAAGGTTGTAAAGATTTATTGCCAAGCTTTCATAATAATTTTTGATAATATGCAAATAATAAAAATACTTGGATTTTCCTCTGATTTGCCGCGGTCCTCTAATTAGGAGATCGACACCAACCCCGAGCCCCGTCGAGTACTTCCTCCCTCATTCTCCCTCCTAATCTCTCATTGAAACACAAACTGTTTTATAATACCCACATTGGCGCTTTCACAATTCCCAACTAGAATACTGATCATTTTTTTTGGAGAGCAGAATTCTCGAGAACGCTCTTACAGATTTCGTTGAAACTTTGCAAGGTCACAGACGGCTATAATTTATAATTGTAATAAGCTTTTCACAACAGTTACTGGCTATCTTTCTTTGCCAAACCCCACCTCGAGACGCCTACATTTTCATCGAGTAATATCTCCTGTTCCAAATGCGCTTACGATCAGAACTTTTCACTGATTTGTCAAAAATACACCATTCCATAAACTAACTGGTAACAAAAGTTTACTAACATTATTTGTTCTGCCAGTATTTTCCCAAACATAAAAAATAGGCCTGAAAATCGGACATTTTGGTCTACAATCAAGCGACTATGAATTAGCAGGACACCAAGTGCCTTTCCCAAGGACACATCGCAGTCACCCCTGGTGGGGATCGAATCGTGGACTTTTCGGTTCGAAATCAAATGTCATAACCAAAGAGCTACCGCGATTCCAAGCAAAATCAGAAATATTATTGACCAGGAAGGGGGCGCGGTGGCTCAGTTGGTAGAGGTGCAGGCTGCAAGCCGAGAGGTCCTCGGTTCGAATCCCACCTGCGGCAACCACGTTGTGTCATTGGGCAAGACACTTTACCACATTGCCCACGTGGGGGCACGGCGACGCTGTGTACTAAGGCGTACTGCACGTCGATGGTGCACCTGTCTTCAACCAATGCTAACCCTGCTTGTGTGGAGTTGGTATGTTGGGGAGCTGACAGTTGCTCGCCGTTGCTCGGTGGTTCTCTCGGGGTACTCCGGCTTCCTCCACCCGTAAAACTGTCACGGTCATGGTTAGCCATTGTGCAAAAATATGTGACCTTAAACACCAATAAATATAAATAAATAAATAAATATTGACCAGGAGATGAATAGAACGAAGCGTTACTTATATCAAATTCACGTTACTTATCATGGGTTAACTAACGGCAGTTACAAAATGTTTTGCCCTGCAAAACAAAAGTATTTCCTAAATTTGGAACAGATACTGCACCGAGTGCTAGAGAACTGACAAGGAGTTCAATGTATACAGGAAAGAAAGACTAAAGAATTAAACATGATCAAAACAATCATCCGACATAAATCAGAGGACGAGTGATGAGGAACAGAAAGAACCCATTTGATTGGCTTTACTTTCAGTTGAATTTTATAATAGCGATCAGACACGGGCGTTTCGTTTCCTTGTTAATGCCTTCCTTATCGTCAGTATTGTATGCACTAACTCTTAACCCACAAAGTATTTTTAAAATATTTTCCATCAAATCAAGAAACGACTGGACAAAAAGTCAATTCAGTTTGTGAAGGAAAAGTTTGTTAAATGTGTTCAGATTTTCCGAATTTTAGTGGCAAGAGATTTCCTGTCCTGGGCAGAAATATCTGCCAGCAGCATGCAAGGAATTAACTCTTCTATAAAACGTTTGGAGTGTGTATTCAACGTTACCTGATACAATATAGACATTGGGAATTGTGCTAGGCATACCTCGCGAGGAATGTGGCCTACGGATGAGAACGCCATGAAAGAATGCATTTAATCAGTCGTTACGCATATGAATGACGTTATGACGTGAATGAAATGCTTGGACACAAAACAGTGCCAAGCAAGAAAGTAAACAGGCCGCAAAAGGCGATAATTTTCATTAAAAGAATCTTTCTCAATCATTCATTTAATCAAAGATTAACCCTTTACATAATACGAAAGGCAGACGACACTTGAAAAGAAAATTCTTGAATAACTATTTTTTTCTTCATTTTTTGCCTAAAAAACATAGCTTATGTCCCTTCATTGGAACGAGCTCAATGAGCTCGTTCCAATGAGGTGTCATAAGCTATCTTTTTGAGACAAAAAATAAAAAAAATAATGAAAATTGAATGGTGATTTTTGTGAATAGGTTTGGGCGGTTTTGGTCGTTACGTTGGGTAAGGGGTTAATTGTAGTATAAATACAGAACACACCGGACGGGGTTGGACTACGGGGGACAAGAATCAACGCCCGTTGTTGGAGTTTCTCCTGTATTTCACGCGCGCCTTCGTTGATTTCAGGCCAAATACTCCACCCTCGTTGCGTTTTGTCTTTTTTACCAAACAAGAATAAGCTAATAATAAAAGGACAAAAATCCTTCCCAACTAAAAAATATAGTTTTTTGGATTCAAAACTTCATTGTAGTGAGCTCAGCAGGTTCTAGAACTTTTAACCACGTCTCTATTGGGCCCCCTGTTATATATTTAACAAGATGACTAACGCAACGACAACCAAAACCTTACGAACGACATTTTCATGTGCTCGAAAAATTTGTTAGAATTCCGGAACAATGTTATTCAAGAAAAGCTGTTGCTTGCGACTACAATAAAAAAAAAAACGAAAACAAACAAACAAACAAAACAAATACATTAGCATGGCGGGGGTTCGAACCCACGCCGAGAGAGCTTCCTTCGGCACCAACCGCCTAGCGAAACTATACTGAACCACGCACACTACTCGGCCACCGACAGACCCCATGTACTGGCTATCCGTAACTTATTATATTTATGTATTGGTGTTTAAGGTCACATACTTATGCTCAATGGCTGTCGGTGGCCGAGTGGTGTGCGTGGTTCAGTACAGTTTCGCTAGGCGGTTGGTGCCGAAGGAAGCTCTCTCGGCGTGGGTTCGAACCCCCGCCATGCCAATGTAAACAAAAACCAGCGTCCTTTCTTAATTCTATGGCATCCGAGAAATTTGAAAAAGACAAGTGACGCTGATTTCTTCTGAGGTGCAGTTCGTGGAATTAAGTACTTAGATGCAACTATCTGATGAAAAACAAATACACATTTCTACACGTGCCACCACCTCACCCCCCCCCCCCCCCCCCCCCACAAACACACACACACGCACACACAAGAATTGTTAAGTACAAATGTTTTGAAAATGACATATTTGATGTTTTGAACAATGTTCTTGAGTTCGGAGCAACGCGTTCAACGCGAGCATTCAAACCAACCAAGAAGGGACGATGACAACGGTATACTTTTTATGCTGCAGGATTAAAAAATGCTGAAAGGCTCAGGCGGCGTCGTCTGGAGAGCATTCAAGAATGCCGCGTGCATCGCCTTCTCATCGAGTTTATGGACAGAAAGACGAGGAGTGTTATGAGTAGGCAGGGATAGCGGAGTCTAAAATACACTGTACAATCGAAATTCTCGCCCAATGAACACATCGCATTCCTCGCGCATTCCCCCATCAGGAGCGAGGCCGTGTTGGAAATTGAAGTAATCATTCTGTTCTCTTCCGATAAGAGACGATAGATCCGTGCTGGATTTTGAGGTATCAAGGGACAAAGCAGACAACGCCTTTCTCTTCCTTCTTCATCTCCTCCTCTCTTCTCTTCCTTTTCAGGAACTCCGTCAAACGGCGGCACAGCGGTGCGGTCAACCTCTCGAAATCCAATGTTTGTTGGATTTTGTCTTAGCCTATACGCGGATACTTCAAGTGGAAACGATTGCAGACTCCAGACCTTCTGTACTTTAGTTGGTGCCTCCATCTGAACCAATTTAGATGTGTACATCTTGTAGCCATGGAGTCCATTGCGCATTAAATTGATCAGAATGATTTTTTGCGCACTAAAATCCCCTTTCGACCCTCGTTAACTGCAAATGATTTTGACTTATCGAAGAGGCAAAAGGTCAAGGTAGAGTTAGCGCTGTCTGTGTTTTTTCTTATTCGTTTTGGCGATAGTGTTGCGTTGGAGAGGCCAGCTTGACTGGAGTTGTTGGAGTAGGCGGGGTGCTGGTATGGTCTAGTCCTGGCAGCTGCACTTGCCGCTTTTACCGCCGGATTGAGTACTTCATTGTTTTGTCTTGTCTTAGCCACCTCACGTTTGTGTTTCTACAGGATCTTTATGTGCAGTATCCTAGTAGCTTCCCTTGCAGCTGATTATGCAGCTTCTCATTTAGGATCTCATCCTCTTGGAGATCCTTCACGGACTGTGATGATCAACTCCTGACCGGGCTCCAAATAGGAACAGCTGGAGGAGTAAGAATTGGAGGGATTAATTCTGAATTGTATTCATCTATGTCCTACTCCAGAGGCAGATCTTCCTCCTCTATTTCCCATTCGAAAGAAGATTGGGCTGGGATGGTCATTGATTTGTCTCCTGACAACCCGGCGTCCTCCTGACGATCTCAAAATCAACTGCCTAGTGAATATTATCTTCGCTCACCTGCATACCCTGGGTGGTGGCCCGGGTATATCTCAGGCTTAGTAGTGTCTCTTGGATCTCAGTTGCAAGTTCCATCTGGTCAGTTGATGTTCACACCTCGGCGATGTCCAAGGTGCGATTGTGGGATGTCAGTAAATGTGTCATTATTCACGTGACATTTCAAAATGGAAGAAGATGTGTAATGTTTTTGATAAACAATTGTTTTTGAACGATCTTGGGCGGCGGTGAGTGGTGAATAACAACTGCACGAAAACCTTGTTCAATATCATAACAAATATTTCGGTTTTATCGGACAAACCATCTCTATGTGTACTTGGCTATCACGGTCACGCTCTTCTCGAATACCCGATAGAATGGCATATGTGACTGCTGATATCGCATAATTGTTAACCACTTCAACATAAATAAGACAACTTATGACAGTAGACTCTCCAACACTGCCCAAGGGAATGCCGAAGAACAGCCCATATTGCACTCGTAAGACCGATAACGGAATATGGCGCTCTCACCTGTTGTGACCCATACACAAAGAAAGAGATTACAAAACCAGAAAGCATACAAAGAAGGGGTGCAAGATTCATCAACACTCTAAATCGGTTGGGTTAAAAATCAACCCAAATCGACTGGGTTGAGTGAATATGAACCCAATTTGGGTTCATATTCACTCAACCCAGTCGATTTGGGTTGATTTTTAACCCAACCGATTTTAGAGTGAAGAAAAAACTATAAACCAAGAGAAGAGAGGTGTATGGCAAACATTCTGGAGGAACAAAAAGTAACCCCACTACAATCCAGAAGGAAGAAACAACGCCTTGCCTTCTTTTATAAAATGATTGAGGGGCAAATACCATCAGTGCCCCCAGACAAATTCATCAGGTTCCAGGCCCTAAAGCGACAGATCCGAGCCAAAAATCTGACAATTGTATAGTCACCAACATCATATCATCTTCAGTAAGAAACAATAGTAGATCCGTAACTTATTATATTTATGTATTGGTGTTTAAGGTCACATACTTATGCACAATGGCTAATCGTGACCGTGACAGATTTATGGGTGGAGGAAGCCGGAGTACCTGGAGAAAACCACCGAGCATCGACGAGCAACTGTCAGCTCCTCAACATTCTAACTCTGTTCAAGCTCCCTCAGGCAGGGTTACAGCGGTTGAAGACATGTGCACCATCGACGTGCAGTACGCCTTAGTACACGGCGCCATCGTGCTCTCATGTAGGCAACCGGGATAAAGTGCCTTGCCCAAGGACACAACGCGGGTCGTCCCGGACGGGGATCGAACTCGGGACCTCTAGCACATAAGTCCAACAGAGCCACCGCGCTCCCAGTAGATCCGTAACTGTACCAGTTCGTTCTTTACGGGCACAGCAATCAATTGGAACCACCTGGACGAAAAAGCTGCTGTAGAAGCTTGCACAGTAGAGGGCTTCAAATCTGCCTTAGCGGACCATCAAGACAGACCCACTCTCTCTCTCATGTTTTAGCCCAACAGGGACTCTATGACGTATCCATACAGATACAGATACAGTAGACCAGCTGACGACACAATGAATAACAAATTATTCTGCAGGATCAGTAATAATTTAAACCTACAGCCCCATGGGGCTGTAGGATTAAATTATTTCTGCGCCTTCCTAAAAATACAAAACAAACTTACAAACCTGATGCAGACAGTTCTATTAATGAGATTACCATACAGATACTAGGGGCCAGATGGGTCAGCATATTTGTTGAAACAAATACAGGCAATAAAAATCGTTTTGAATAGTGGGCACGGGGTCTTAATTAACCAAGGATGTTCTTTGTCGCTATCTGTCTGCACGCACGTGCATGCAAATATTGTGCTTACATACATACAAGTAAGTGCTTCCCAATCAATATCAGTGTAACAGAGATCGTGATCACACCCAAAGACGTTATCCCCTTGTTTAAAAGAGCCTTGCGAAGATATGGATGGCGAACATTCCAATCAGATTTCGATAAATGATGTTGTTTGAATTCTCAGTCACAAGGAGACCTCTGTTGTACTGGCATTCAAAAGATCCTTTGTTGTGTGTCTTTTCTCGATGGTGTAAAACAATCTCATGGCGAACATGGCGTGTGTTTGATTAGAATCAATCCTTTTTTTCAAAGTTTCGTCGACCTGTGACTTTCGCCTTTTGATTCGCTTTTGTCCATGTCCATTTCGGGACTGATTGTAACAATTATTTGCAACTATTCATTTGGTATCGCGGAACTAAATATTTAGTTTAGAGTGATCTGCCTTGAAATGTTTTACTAGGATATTGCATCATAGTCTAAAATAAGACTCCTAGACAACAACTTATTGCTTGAGAAAACTGTTAAAGCATTTTATTAGGTTTTTACAACAATACTGAATATTTCACAAGAAAAAAGAGATTTTCTAAGTATTTTCTGGGTCTATAAAATTCAATTAACTATTTGTGTATTTTTGTTGGGAATTTCCAGAAAAAACTGAGCTCAAGGACGGTACTTCACTTCCTGGTGCATTTTCTCTCTTATTTGTTGCATAAACCCCATGTTTTCTGGCCAGAGAAAGTTGTGTGAAGGTCTTTACTTTATGTAGGTATTTAAATATTTAATTTAAAGTGATGCGATCATATTTTTTTCCACATAAGTGTTATAATGGTCGCCTATGGGAAAATATTTAGTTCTGTGAGACCATTTGGCACCGTGAACGATACTGAATGAGCAAGACTCTTGAAGACTTATCATTCTGCGTGAAACAAACTGGTATGATTTGGCCTATTTGGCAAGAACTGGGTAGCAGCAATACTCTATAGAGGCGAACGAATGCCGTGCAAAGTGTTTACATGCATGTTGAAGGGCCACGCAGAGGCGGCGGCGGAGCCAGGGGGCACAGGGGGCACGTGCCCCTCCATTTTTTCCACAGATATGTTTCGCAGTTACACAATGAGTTAAAACGGGCGCATGTAAACGTGTCATTGTACAGGCATTCCTGTAACATTATTTGCAAAAAACAATATTTAGCGAAGGAATCCCACTTTCGGTCGCTTTCGGTCCGTTTCTTCTACTTCAACCATCTTCCAACCCGAAGGCTGGCCTTCGGGTTGGAAGATGGTTGAAGTAGAAGAAACGGACAGGACAGTGATCACACAGCGGCATATTCATCTAAACGAGAGACTATAGCGAGTCATGGTACATTTACCGATATACGATTGTAACCTTTCTCACACTGTTTCGAACCACGGTTACATTGTAAATTTGTGCCTCTACACCTTTATCGAGGTTCCACCGCCTCTGGGACCATGCTCTAGAGGTTTCCCTGGACCTCCAATTCCCCTCCTTGGAAAATTTCCAACAATAGAATTATCTTGTACCTATGGCAGTGGCATGGGAGCAGTTTGGTAGACCCGACAGACGCCTAACCAATGCTCTGCAAAGTGTGTGTGTGTGTGGGGGGGGGGGGGGGGGGGGTGGCGTCGCGGTAAACGGTTCTCGTCAGATCACCGAAGTGAAGCAACGTCGAGTGCGGTTAGTAGTTGGATGGGTGACAATTTCAGCGACTGATTCGCGCTCCCGCGTTGTGTCCTTGGACAAGGCTCTTAACCCCGATTGCCTACATGGGGGCACGATGACGCTGTGTACTAAGGCGTTCTGCACGTCGAGTGTGCGCATGTCTTCAACCAATGTAACCCTGCCTGTGCCGAGGAGCAGAGTTCAGAGTAACGATGTTGGAGAAATGGCAGTTGCTCGTCATTACTCGGTGGTTCTCTCCGGGTACTCCGGCTTCCTTAACCCTTAAAACTGTCACCGACATGATATGACCCTGGCTGTTAATGTATCGTCAAACCCTAATAAAAAAAATGCTCTGCAAATGTGTATTTCATTGGTGACTTTTATCCCTTTCTTTCTCCACCCGATCTAGTGTACCCGTGGGGTCGCGTTGGCTCAGTTGTAACGGCATTGGACTTCAAACAAAAAGTGAACAATGCGGGTTTTGTATTATATTCTTAAATATAACGAAAAATTGTACAAATAATCTTTCAGAGCAGCAAACTACATATCTCAGAGCACATTTAAAAAAATAGCACATTATAAAAATTAAAGCCCCAAAACGCTAGTTGGCAAATTGCCACATCTTTTGAAATGCTAATGATTCATTTCCATCATCCATATTCACTTACAGAGAATACAATTTGGGAAAATACAATGGTAAAAGTTTTATAGTATTGGCCCCTGAAGTAGTACATCACGTATGTTTGGATTCAATCCACTGGAATATTCCATCCGATTGAATGTGAAAATATTCGATAAACATTCATTTTCTTTGAATCAACGCAAGAAATGCTCCCAAATCCAGACTAGGTTTGACCGAATCTTTGATGCCATTTATCAGCATGAATGGAAACTCACCACAGCTGTTTTGATTAGGCTGCGCAGTTCCTCTAATTGTGTTGATATCTTGGTGTTTTCGGGATGAATTAAATACTATTGACAAGAATATCTGTTTCTGTAGCACGAAAGAATATCTCCATCTGTTTGTGAATAAAATAACATCACATTGTATGAACGGTCGCCTTCGCCCAAACTTCACGAAAAGTGGGTAAACAGACAGCCCATAAGGCCACACAGAATAAATTAATTCATTCTCAGGCAATTTTTTTTTTCAAATCAGTGAGGGAGGGAGGGTTTTATTTTTAATTTTTATTTTTCTTTTGCAAAACGTGAGCAAATCTGGAAAGGATTTCGGCTGCCTTTTTACTCACGGAAATATAGAAAGTGCATATTTATACAAATAAATTAATTTTAATTGAACATTCCTCTAGAAACAAACTGAAGGTACCGCAATTATTTATTTATTTATTTATTTATTTATTGGTGTTTAAGGTCACATATTTCTGCACAATGGCTAATCATGACCACGACAGTTTTACGGGTGGAGGAAGCCGGAGTACCCGGAGAGAACCACCGAGCAGCGGCGAGCAACTGTCAGCTCCCCAACATACTAACTCCACACAAGCAGGGTTAGCATTGGTTGAAGACAGGTGCACCATCGACGTGCAGTACGCCTTAGTACACAACGTCACCGTGAAGTGTCTTGACCAAGGACACAACGCGGTTGCCGCAGGTGGGATTCGAACCGAGGACCTCTTGGCTTGCAGCCTGCACCTCTACCAACTGAGCCACCGCCCCCACCCCCGGTACCGCAATTCAAAGGCTTCATATTCTTTCGATGCTCTTCATATTATCTTTGATGTAAAAAATATTTAATCTATGAGGATTTGCCTCGTTACAATTCGTGACCGAAATTGTAACAAGGCAAACGTTTTGGAGACGCAACTAAATAAATATGCATCAATCAAAAAATGTTAAAAGTTTCGGGTCTCCCTGAATTTGTACTAATATTGGAAGACACTGAAAGGCAATAAAATGTCCAGTGAGGAGGTTCAAATTCAATGAGGGATTGCCTGAGAATCAAAACACCTTTTTTCCCTAATTGTGCCGTTTCCGAACAGAATTAGACTGGTGACCTAAGCGCTTGAAGCGGTATCCACAAGGTCAGTGAAGTTGTAAACATGTCCTATGATTAATGCGCATCCCGGCACCCTTCATCACAATGCACACATTTCGTCCCCTGAGTTCCAATGTGTTCTATGTGCCAGTAGGCACATAGAACACATTGGAACTCAGTGGCCGATTTCTGTTCAATAAAATTCTCTACGATTACTGCGTACGAAATTGTTTAAGCCTAGCGCCATTCAGCACCAGTTGGTGGCGAATTCACGTGGAGTTGGAGGGAACCTATGACCTTTCGATTTGAAGACCAATGATCTAACCAATGTGCAACCACACTCCCCATTCCTCCTATAAAAGAATACCATGTCTTGTCCCCTAAAGAGGTATACCAGAGGAACAGCTAGAACATAATATCCAAAATTCTAAACCGAAAATTCAAAATGAGCTGTTGAACTTTCATCTAAAAGTTGTTCTTTGGCGCTTCGCTTTTTAACAGCCATGTTTTAGAAAATACATGGAAATTAAAACTTGTTGCGCCGGTTTAGAAATGGTCTATATACCAAAAGAATGGTCATTTATTTATTTATTTATTTATTTATTTATTTATTTATTTATTTATTTATTTATTTATTTATTTATTGGGGTTATTTATTTATTGGGGTTAAAGACACTTTCGATAGCTTGGGTCACCTCGTGTCAGAAATAGAATGGTTAGACAGCAAAAAGGTGATTTGAGTTTTGACTGATCCACCAATTGTGCTATCGGATAGGCCTATAAATTTTCAAAGGCGCGTATAATACAAGAAGGATTTCGTATCTTTGAGTGGATACCAAATGTTATCTCATTAATGGGAGAAGCCACGAGTGGAAATACCTATTTCTCGTACCCACTCGTGAAAAGGTCGTCTGTATCAACGCCAAAACACTCCATAACACCATATCTTCGTCACCAACTATATATGCACATATTATACTGAATCTAATAAAAGTTCAGGTAGTGCGCATTGCTTCATGTGCCCATCCAAAGTAATGTGTAGGGGAGGGGGGGAATCTCGGAGGAGGGAGATGTTACTCCTCTCCCAAATTCTTGAGCTATCTCTCCACAGGGCAGTGGTTTGGCAGCTTGCGCCCAGCAGGGCAATCCACCGCCCCACGAACAGGGGTTGCAATTTTAAGATGGAGGAAATTAATAATAATAATAATAATAATAATAATAATAATAATAATAATAATAATAATAATAATAATAATAATAATAATAATTGATTTTCTAGAGCGTAAAACCACAAATAGTGCTCTGAAACGCTTGACAGAAATAAATACACTTTTCTGAAATGAAGAGTCACATCTGTTTTGGTTGCCTCTTAGAGAGGTTTAGGAGAATGCTTCAGTAAATAGGAAAGTTTTAAGATTTCTTTGGAAGACATCGAGAGTTTCTGAAGTTTTGACACTAATTGGCAGGGAATTCCACAATCTGGGACCCACGATGGAGAACACACGATCATGAGCCTGATTAGATCTGCTAAAAGGCACAACTAGTTGAATTTGGTTTTTAGATCGGAGACTGGTTTATATACAGTGAGGAGCTCTTGCAGGTAAACTGGAGCCAGTTTGTGGATACATTTGAATACTAAGATCAATATTTTGAAATCAATCCTCTGTTTAATTGGAAGCCAATGTAATTGTCTTAAAACAGGTGTTATGTGTTCAGAGCGTTTGGTACCAGTAATTATCCTAGCAGCAGTATTCTGAACTTTTTGAAGCTTCTGAATCAGGCACTGGGACAGCCCCACTAACACTGAATTACAATACTGCACAGCGTGAATGTTGTAAAAGAATACTGCACAGCGTGAATGTTGTAAATGAATTCGTCTCTCCAACTACGTTGCCTTGGCACACCTGACATGCAATAGTACAGTTCAATTATTATTTTTTATAAAGATTCGGCGTTTAAATGGTAGACTAACTGTGCGGTATTGTTGGTGTGACAACATCACCAACAACAGCAGCAAGAACAACAACTGCTACTTTTCTTCAATTATTACAACTACTATCCAATGACGACGACTCTGCTACCAAGCAATACAACTAGTAGTGGACGCACTGATAGCAGTGGACGTGGGGGCAGTGTAGACTAGTGGTGGCAGAAGTTGGTTGTTGTTGTTGTTGTTGTTGTTGTTGTTGTTGTTGTTGTTGTTGTTGTAATAGTAGTAGAGAAAATGGTTGCTGTAGTGATAGTGCGATTAATGTGCACATTAACCCTTTACCTAACATGAAAAGAAGACGACACTTGCAAACAAAATTCTTGAATAACTATGTTTTTTTATTTTTTGTCTCAAAAACATAGGTTATGACCCCTCATTGGAACGAGCTCGACGAGCTCGTTCCAAAGAGGGGTCATAACCTATTTTTTGAGACAAAAAATAATGAAAACTAATTGGCGATTTTTGTGAATAGTGCTGGCCGGTTTTGGCCGTTACGTTGGGTAAAGGTTTAATGGTAACAGCAGTACCCATACAGATGACATATATTTTTTATATCAAAAAACACGTATTGTAATATCTCATGAGAATCAGGTCACTAAGCTTACTTGGATTTGATTACAATTTGTGTTTGATGGAAAAATATTTGAAGCTGTGGAATCCCACACTCACTGACGTAAAATATTTACAATTTCATATTGCGTGACACTTTGACAAACATTACCTGGTCCGTAAATAACCACAAATATTGGGAGAGAGTAGCCCTATGCTACCCCGTGGATACCTCAATCTGTTCTGTTTACTCCCCCCCCCCCCTTCCAAACCGCACAATTAGCCTGCCATTTAAACACCAGTTTCCTGTAAAATAAATATATGAGCTGTACCGGTACATGCCACGGGCCCTTTTTGCGGGGCACCAGACATGGCGAGATGAATTATTAAAACTCAAGCAAGGCAGTATTCCTGCATCTTTAAACTATAATCCCTGCTCGTGTGGCGGTTGATTTCATCCTGTCCAACCACTGCCCTGTAAATGGATAGCTCTAGAATTTGCAAGGGAGGTGGTCTAACCCAAACCCCTCCCCACCCCCCCACCCCCCACCCACCGCGCTCAGAATCTATACACTACTTTGGGCCTACGCGGAAAGCAATGCGCACGTTCTGAACTTTCATTAGGTTCATGAATAAAATGTACATAAAAGTTGATGACAAAGGTTTAGCGTCTATCGGAAAGTGGGTTGTCGTTCTTGGACTGTCGGCTAGTATTTGTGGTATTGTAAACATTACGGCTTGATTTGATAGCACATTTTCAAAATTTTCCAAGGGGAGTACACCCCGGGACCCCCTCTATCAGCCCACCACAGTTGGGAAGGATTGGTGGAGGGGATCTGGGGGTGTTCACACCAAGGTAAAATGTGCCTGACAATATGACATGACAATCAACATCGCCAAGTATAGTGCACATCTCCGAATGGAATCGAATGAGCGAAATGATTCAGAATCGAATTGGTAATCGAATATTCGTAGGACTCTACTCTTGAAGAACTGTTTATTTTGATTTCGGTTCAGAGATGCTATCAATTACCTGCTAAAATGATATGCCGTGCCGGGCAATTTTGTGGCGAGAGTTGGTCTGAGTACCCGGAGAAACTCACCGTGCAGAGATGACTAATATAAGGGATATTCCCGCTAACTTGAGTTCAGTAGAGGCGCAATGGGTTGTGGGGATGTCGACAGGGAGGTATGGCACCCTGTCGATTAGATCGAACTCTTCTCGACGAGGAAACTGCCTCCTTTATTGTGGGTTTCTCGGAGAATACACTAGTCCCCTGTGTCGGGGAGGGGAGATCCCGGGGCCTTAACGATTAGAGAATGAAGGAATAACTATAATATATAATCAAATATATAAATATATATATAGACTAATAAATAAGGGGTCGTCTCACTTACCCGGTTGCTATTGTTTCGGTAAAATGTGTGAAAATTAGGTAGATCAAAAGGAGGCGGATTATAGTCAGTACTGTGAGACACGAAGTCCGAGTTGTTTAGTAGTCCAATTTCTCCATCCAGAAATATTCTTTTGAAATGTTCAGTTGAATTGGTATTTTTCTGTATTTTCTTTTCCAGGGTGTAAACTTTCCCCAGCACTCAGCTGCAATATTTGGATTCCTGGAATGATAGGAAGTCTATCATCTGGAGTAAATTAGGGTGAGAACCATCTTTAAACAAACTCAACCTTCTCTGCCGCCCTTCGCTGTGCTTTGTAGTACGCGGTCCGTCTATATCAAAATGGTTCCACATGAACCGTCCGTGGTCACCTTCCACACAATAACTCGTAACATAGCCAGGAAACCGTTCAAGACTTGAACTGACTGGAGCCTCATCAAGAGGTAAGAACCAAGCATCGCTCACTTTGTGAATGGGCACTAAGGGAAGAACAATAGCCCCCCGTATCACGCACTGAACTTTTGGGTTATCCTAGTACAATGCTGGAAGGAAGATGACTAGGAATTGTGCATAACTACAAGAATTCTGCTCTGTGTATATGCTTAGAGACGCGGGCATATTTCTGGTAGTACTAAAACCGAACCGCAGTTTGTTGGCTGTACAAGGGAGAGTGGATGCTGAGCCTTGGCCATCTGGTCTGCCTTCAGGGAAAACAGATGATGGAGCGATAGGAGGGACCCTCCCCCCCCCCAAAAAAAAAAAAAATAATCAAACAATAATAACACACACACACACATCCACTCACAGACACACACCCGAAAGCCCTTAAAGGGATATTGAATCTTGATTCAATTCTTTATTTATTTAAAATGTACACTCGTCCCAGCCAGGCAAGCTTGTTTGCATTTTCTGATTATACCCATAACCTCTTCTGCGCTCATTGGTTCGGTTAATTCATGGTCGTCCCCATCTTCATGCCTTTGGTCGAATTTGGGTTCATTGAAAATTGAGTTGTTATCTTGGACAGATTTATTTACTTTTACCTTGAAATCATTGTCATATCTGTTCCCTTATTGTGGACGATGAGCTTTCTTTAGAAGATCGACAAAAGCGCTGGCTTTTGCCTTGTCCTCCAGGGCCATAGTTCCGTCCCTAGTCTCCAGCGCATTATTATTGGCTGAGGATACTAAATAATGCTGCATATTTGTACACTGTGAATTCAGTGAGTACTAAAACAGAAGTCGCTTTAAAATAAACTGCAAATTCTGTGAGTACTAAAAAAATAACACACTTTAAAATAACCCGCGAGAAAAAAAGAGTAAAGTGCGATGAGTGTCAATGAAAAGTTAAAACACACATGGACAATCACCAACACAGACAAACATACGTGGAACAGACTATAGCGTGTTTACTTAGCACAGAAGTTATTAATGACTTCCGACCTACCTGGTAGGTGAGACTAACACAATAAGGTTAGTCTCACCTACCCGGTTGGAGAGTAAAGGATCAGAGAGTGAAAGAATAACTATTATATATAATCATATATCTAAATATATATAGACTAATAAATAAGGGGTCGTCTCACTTACCCGGTTGCTATTGTTTCGGTAAAATATGTGAAAATGAGGTATATCAAAGGGAGGCGGGTTATAGTCAGTACTGTGAGACACAAAGTCAGAGTAGTTTAGTAGGCCAATTTCTCCAGCTAGAAATGTTCTTTTGAAATGTTCAATTTAATTGTGTATTTTTCTGTATTTTCTTTTCATGGGTGTAAACTTTCCCCAGCACTTAACTGCAATATTTGGATTCCTGGAATGATAGAAAGTCTGTCATTTGGAGTAAATTAGGGTGACAGCCAACTTTAAACAAACCCAACCTTCTCTGCCGCCCTTCGATGTGCTTTGTAGTACACGGTCCGACTATATCAAAATGGCTCCACTTGAACCGTCCGTGGTCACCTTCCACCCAATAACTCGTAACATAGTAAGGAAACCGTTCAAGACAAGAACTGACTGGAGCCCCATCAAGAGGTAAGAACCAAGCATTGCTCACTTTATGAATGGGCACTAAGGGGAGAGCAATAGCCCTCCGTATCACGCACAGAACTCCTAGACTTCCTCTTACAATGCTGGAAGGAAGATGACTAGGAATTGTGCATAACCACTAGAATTCTGCTCTGTGTTTGCTTAGAGACGCAGGCATATTTCTGGTAGTGCTGAAACCGCAGTTTGTTGTAAGGGAGAGTGGCTGCCGAGCCTTGGCCTTCTGGTCTGCCTTCAGGGATAACAGATGATGGAGTGGTGGGAGGGACAGGGACCCCCCCCCCCCCCCAAAAAAAAACAAAAAAAACAACAACAACAAAAACAAACAAAGCGCTGGCTTTTGCCTTGTCCTCCAGGGCCATAGTTACGTCCCTAGTCTCCAGCGCATTATTATTAGCTGAGGATACTAAATAATGCTGCATATTTATACACTGTGAATTCAGTGAGTGCTAAAAAAGAACTCGCTTTAAAATAAACTGAAAATTCTGTGAGTACTAAAAAAGAACACACTTTGAAATAATCCGCTGTATTCGTAAAAAGAGTTTAAGTGCGATGAGTTTCAAGAAAAGTTGAAACACACATGGACAATTATCAACACAGACAAACGAATATGGAACAGACTATAGCGTGTTCATTTAGCACCAAAGTTATTAATTACCTACGACCAACCGGGCAGATGAGACTAACCCATAAATAATCGAATTTTATCAATTTATATATACTTGTAACTTTTTCACTCTCAGTGGAACTAACTGATGCGAATTATGTGACTAAATTTGTATAATCAGAATAATTGTTACACTTGAATCAGCTGCTTGTACTATTTTAATATATACTGAGTCAAAAAAGAAAGTATAAGAAACTTTGAGCAGCATTTTTTTTAGTATTTTTAACTTTAATCCCAAACAAATTATTGAAAATTCATATTTCGTGTCGGGCTGTATGAATTTTGCACAATTTCATGTTCTTATTGTTGTCAGTGTCATGTCAGGACGTCGCAATTCAGACATGAGGTGAAATGAAAAGTTCACACATGCTTTCAATAGAGTGTATGTCCACCGTTTGCCTCTTGGGTGGCAAGACATTGGCGGCACATGGACTTAGTAAGTCTCTGGATGTCACCCTGTGGTATTGCATTCCACTCCTGCCTCAGAACATTACGTAAATTGCCTAACGTCTGGGGATCATGAAGTCGTACCCGACGGTCCAATTGATCCCAAAGATGCACGATTGGCGACAAATCTGGGGAAAGTGAGGGCCAGGGAAGAAATTCGATGTTCTGCTCCTCAAGAAAGTCACGACAGATACGCACCACGTGACATCGGGCATTGACTTGCTGGGATAACTGCAATCCGACGTTAGCGTTGAACAACGGGACAACAACAGCGTTAAGAAGTTCGTCCCTATATCGCCGTCCATTCAGATTACCATCGATGAAGATCAACTGCGTTCGATGGTGCAAGGAAATCCCGCCCAACCATTACACTACCCCCACCGAAACGGTCGCATTCCCGCACGCAGGCATCAGAAAACCGTTCTCCTCGTCGGCGATACACTCTTGCCCTACCATCAGCGGGCCGTGACAAAATCGTGATTCTTCACTAAAAAAACTGTGCTCCAACGCTGATGAGTTCTGACGGTACGATGACGTTGGGTAAGGATTGGTCCGTGGTATGGACGCCTACTGTGGATGCACCGTTCAGCGAATCGGTTGCGGGCAGACTGTACACTATTACTATTGTTAGTTCTACCAGGAGTAATTGCTGCTGTCCTCGTCGCCGGATGGAAGCGATCCCACAAGAGAGGCGTCCTGATGTATCGGTCTTTTGCAGGGGTCGTAACTCTTGGTCGACCTGAACGCGGTCGGTCGGCAGTAGATCCTGTGGTTCTATACCTTCCAATGAGACGGTAAATAGTGGCCACAGTGACTCTGGAGGTATCGCAGCCTCGTGCATATCAATGGCACGCAAACTCTGATTTTCGGTTTTTTCGGGGGGACTATAGAAATCAGCGGTGTTCGTGCGTGCGTGCGTGCGTGCGTCCGTCTGTGCGTCCGTCCCACTTGGTATCCCCATGATAACTCCAATTTGGATCATTTGATTGGAAACAATTTTGGTATGTGACCTTCTTAGCCCAAACCACAGGTCAAGTTCGAATATGGATTCGGCCAGATTATTTTTATTAGAGTTATACCCCTTTTTCGACTTAGAAATTTCAAGATTTGCGGTGTCCGGATGATAGCTCCAGTTAGGATTATTTGATAGAAAAGAATTTTGGTATGTGACTTTCTGGGGTAATAATACAGGTCAAGTTCGAATATGGGTTCAGACCGATCATTTTTACTAGAGTTATGCCCCTTTTTCGATTTGTTGTTTCGGGGGACAGGTGGCCGAGCGGCCTTTTATTTAAAATGTCGGAAGACAAAAACTAGAGTGGTTTCTCAATATCCCAGGCTCTCTAGCACAACATAACACAAAGAAAATCGTCGGTCACCCAGCTGGGTCACCCATTCAATTTGACATTCTCGGGTACCACGTGCTATTATGAAATCCGTAGCAAAATTGTATACGGTTGAGTGGACAACAACAACATGTCATTCAAGTCTTTGCACAACTTCTTGTCCACAAACATGCAACATTAGAACTATTATATTTCATCCTTTACGCTATTTTTTCACATTTGTTTCTATTATACTTTCTTTTTTGACTCAGAATATGTCTTTATAAGTCTGTATAGTGTAGCATCGGAAACTATATCACTCCCGCAAAACATGGGTATATTCAACTCAGCAAGGCTCTATTCATTAAACAGTAACATATGGTATATCTATTGAATAATTTATTTGTTAGTGCTTAATGCCACACGGAATTCAAGCCCATATTGCCGCGATATAAGTACATATCAAGCACTGCGCAAGAAAGGAAGCATCGCGAAAGAGCATGACAACAATTTGACAGCAGGGTCACCAAAGCGGGCAACCAAATCATTTATTTATTTATTTATTTATTTTTTTTTTTGGGGGGGGGGGGGGGGGGGGGGGCTGGGGGGGGATTTAACTCTTAACTCGCTGAGTAAATTCAAAATATTTTTTTATCAGATCTAGTCATGTCTTCTTTATAGCTAGATTTGTTGAAAAATTCATCTACATTCAACAAAAGAAACAATTGCTTAACCCTTTACCTAAAGTAACGGCCAAAACCGGCCAGCGCTATTCTCAAAAATCGCCAATTAATTTTCATTATTTTTTTCATTTTTTGTCTCAAAAACATAGGTTATGACCCCTCGTTGGAACGAGCTCGACGAGCTCGTTCCAACGAGGAGTCATAACCTATGTTTTTGAGACAAAAAATTAGTTATTCAAGAATTATTTTTGCAAGTGTCGTCTGTTTTTCAGATTAGGTAAAGGGTTAAAAAGTCCATTCAGTTTACAGGGGAGATTTGTGTTCTCGGCAGGAATATCCGCCAACAGAATGCAAGGAGTTTACGATCCTTTCAACAGCCAGGGTCACATCGTGTTGTACAGATTTACAGGTGGAGGAAACCGGAGTATTCGGAGAGAACCACCGAGCAACGGCTAGCAACTGTTAGACTCTCCAACTTACTAACGAAAACAGAGTTAGCAGCGGTTGAATACAAGTGCGCCATCGACGTGCGATACTCCTTAGTACATAGCGACACTGTGCCCCCATGTGGGCAATTGGGGTTACAAGTGTCTTGCACAAGGACACAGCACAGTTAACGCTGGTCAGGATCGAACTGTCGCCTTAACCCTTTACCCAACGTAACGGCCAAAACCGGCCAGCGCTATTCACAAAAATCGCCAATTAATTTTCATTATTTCGAGCTCGTTCCAAAGAGGGGTCATAACCTATGTTTTTGAGATAAAAAATTAAAAAAATTAATTATTCAAGAATTTTGTTTGCAAGTGTCGTCTGTTTTTCATGTTTGGTGAAGGGTTAAAGTCCAATGCTATAATCACTGAGCCACCGCGCACCCCACCCAAATCTTCATGTATGGTGTTCCAACCATGATACCAGATCGTCATCTTTTGCAGCAGCAGTACATAGAGACTCCCCCCCCCCCCCCCTCCTTAGCTGACCGTGGGAATACCAAGAAATGGGACAGTGCTTGTTTTGATTACTGTTGTATCATAAACACGTTATACATTACTCCTATATACTGGTATACTGGGGACCCTGTGACCCAGATCTAGGGTATGAGTCATTGAAAATGGACCGCATCAGAAGCGTGACTAGGCAGCAGGTAAAGTGAAGTGGGAAGGGGATAAAATGTTTTTCTGCGGTCACGGCAGGAGCAATCCCCCCCCCCCCCCCCCCCCCCCACCCGCACACCACTTCATTCCACCTTGAATTGGGTTAAGGTTGTTATCCACAGTGAAGGCGCAAGGTCCTTCCCGGGGAACAAAAACACAATTTTTTTTTGATTTTTGAATGCCAATTGGAAATCCTGTGTGGATTTGAAGGCTTAATGATGAGAGTGAAGGGATAACTATAGCAAAATTACCCAAGAATAACAGGATGAGAGTACATGAACCAGTTTTGGGGATGCCAAGCATGAATGCATTTAAAGTTGACATTTTTCGTTCCCCAACCCATGGCTACGCAGCTAGACACCATAAGTATAGACTATTAACCCTTTACCTAACACGAAAGGGAGACGACACTTGCAAACTTGATTCTTGAATAACTATTATTTTTTTCATTTTTGCGTCAAAAACATAGCTTAAGGGCCCTCAATGGAACGAGCTCAACGGGTTCGTTCCAATAAAGGGCCATAATCTATGTTTTTCAGACCAAAAAAAAAAGACAAAAAATAATGAAAACTGAATGGTATATTTGTAAATAACACTGACCGGTTTTGGTGTTACGTTGGGTAAAGGGTTAAACTCGACTCTATTCTTGTGTTGTGGTCATGAAATAGTTATAGATGCTGAAAGTGAATGGAGTGTGGATTACCACCTGCGGTGTGGGATTTCCAGCCAGACAAAACTAGTGCAAGTGCGCGAGCAACTGCGATCGTTCTAAAGTTACGTGACGTTGTGATGTGGCAACTTGACGTAACAGGGACTTCAGTACGTGACAATCATGATATGGCACCAGGAACACTTGGTACGGTTGTCCACGAACGAGTGGACAAAGTAATTAAGTACTGACACTAGGGGCGTAGCAATCAGTGAACTTCCGCTAGGTTTTACCAGAAGGTCTATCAGCTGAAATTTTCCTTCCATCGGTCACCTTTTTCACAGAATATACGGTTTCACCTTGGTGATAACTCTATTTCGTGAGTGTTTTGGGGGAAATTTATTCTCAACGTATTGTTCTCGAGTCGAATGTAAACTATACCATGTCACCCCACCCTGTTTTAACAACCTTCCTTCATCAGTGCAGTTTGTTGATATAAACTCATAGTGTCTGAACATTTTCAAGAGAAACTCACGTTGACAGGTCGAAGTACTTCAAAACTTCAAACGTCCAAGTCGGATTCATTCTTTTATCCCCGAGTGCGCGTGTACGTGTATGTAGAAAGAAAAGGTAGCTACTGTTTGTATCGAATTATTGATCCGTGTTAGCTGTCCATTATACTCCAGTAAGACATATGGTCGAATGTGGGAAGTTGTTTAAATACCAAGAACTTTAAAGTGGAGGCTGCCCCGGCCTTCTTTTCCAGGTTACGTACAGCTTTCTGCGAAAGTAACGCGATCGATGTTTTGAAGTGCTCGACGAGTGGATTTCTTTTGAGCAGCCAAGTAGAGTTCTAAAACACTGCTAAACAATTAAACAAATTAATGAAAATGGAACTAACAGGAATTTGGTCTGGGGTTTGATCTCTTGCTCAACAAATAACCATGTCTGTAGACCGTATATACGAAACATCGCTCGATAATCGTTTGCATTTCCGCTGATTTAACCCTTTACTCAAAGCACATTCTCTGGTTCGAATCCCGTCTGGGGTTACTGCGTTGTGTTCTTGGGCAAGGCACTTAATCCCGATTGCCCATGTGCGGGCACGGTGGCGCTGTATACTAAGGCGTACTGCACGTCGATGGTGCCCTTGCCTCCAACCAATGCTTACACTGCTTGGGAGTAGTTCACCGTTGCTCCGTGGTTCTCGCCGGCTACACCGGCTTTCTCCACCCGTAAAACTGTCTGACACGGGGTGACCCTGGCTGTTGAAAGTGTCGTTAAACCCCAATAAAAAAAATAAACTTAAAGCGCACGGTATCAAAACTGATTATTTTTTTCACTTTTTTTCTCGAAAATTTCCACACAAACCATATCATGTAACCCCCTCATTGGAACAATCTCGACGACCTCATTCCAGTGAAGGGGTCACATGATATGGTTTTGTGGGAATGTTTTGAAAATTTTTGTTTTTTCAAGTGCTAAATTTGTAAACTACGTGGACGAAATCCCCGATTTTTTAGGCAAAGGGTTAACCCCTCGCCCAATGTAACGTTCCTAAACTATTAGCATTGTTAAAAAAATCGCTATTTCGGCGAATTTTATTATTTTTTTACCTTTATTCTAAAAACATAGATTATAACGCTCGTTCAGTTGTAAGGCTATGATTTTGAGGCAAAAATGAAAATGCGCTGCTAATTAAGCATAAAATTTAATGGCCAAAAAGTGCGCTAAACACCATATGAGCTATCTCATAAAGATTAAAAGAAAGAGAGACCAGTGTTCTCCTGCAGTCATTATCTGTGT
Organism: Pictodentalium vernedei; assembly: GCA_031216915.1. NCBI lineage: Eukaryota > Metazoa > Mollusca > Scaphopoda > Dentaliida > Dentaliidae > Pictodentalium > Pictodentalium vernedei. The sequence goes on from CM062296.1 coordinate 614,769,665, forward strand.
AATTATGGCCAGTTATTAGGCAATTGTTGTGAAAACAGGACATCGCACATGTTCTGGACACATACCCATATCACGTATCTAGTCTGTCACCGAATGTCAGGATATACCGAAATGTGCGTCTTTCAAAGGAATTTTAAAGCGTATATTAAATTAACTTAAGGTAGATCTAAGCGGCCAAGTCCAAGAGAAGCAATTAAACTGAGAATTAATATTCTGGCTATCAAAATAAAATTCGGGGGGTTTCTCGAAAAATTCATTCCTGTAAGGCCGTGGGTCGTTGGCCGTAAGAGCTGGGGTTGTCCCATGCTATAGATTAGAAGAGGTGCTGCGTCGGTGCGAGAGTAAAGGCACGTTGTAGTGTAGGGGAGCCACAGAGCGCAAATTTAGATTAGGTGCAGTCGCGGGCCAAGTCGGTGGCCATGTATGAGAATAGGATCAGGACACGAACTACGAGCTCAGGAAGCTGTAGGTATTTAGTAAGACGGCATGCCTGTTGTAGAAGGCAAACCATACGTAGGCTGAGTAGGCTTTGCCTACATGAACATTATTCTGAGATAAAATGAGGGGATCGTTTAACCCTATTGATGGCGACTACTTGAGAGAAAAGCGTCCAGTAAAGTGACAATAAGCTAGTGTCCGTGCAATGGCGCTGGTAGGGTGGTATTCCGTCACTTGTTAGAGGGAGGCGATAGAGTAAAGTGACAATACGTTCGTTAGTGGCCGTGCGACGGCAATGGTACAGTGACATTCCGTCACATGGTAGAGCAAAGGTGTCCGGTGAAGTGACAATACGTTAACGGCAGTGAAGGAGTGAAGTGAAGAGGCGACTAAAGAACAAAAAACACCGAGAAGAATGAAAAACCAGCGACAACAGAGTATGTGAGCCCGCAAGTGACTCAAAAACTGTGTGGGTTGGGGGGGATTGACGTTCTGTTTTTCTTATTCATTTGGATTTTATGTAAGTCGCGAATTACCATATTTATTTTTATATATGTATTAAAATTGTTGCTTCCAGTGAACCCCTGTTGAGTCATACTTTTCGAGGAAAAGTCATTGACCCCTTCAGGATAAGAACCACACCGACAAAGTGAAACTGGCGGGTTCGAGATGAGCAAAAGCGTGTGGCGAAAGAAATGGCTGCAGAGTGAGAGCGACGGGTTACAATGAGGCGCGAGGAGGCTGCCTTACGGGCAGCTGTACGTGGGAAAGAGGTCGACAGAGCTGAAAGAGAAGCTGCGTTAGAGCGAGAAAGAGCCGACGGAGAGGCTGCGTTGGATCGAGAAAGAGCTGACAGAGAGGCTGCGTTAGGGCGAGGAAGAGCTGAAAGAGAAGCTGCGTTAGAGCACGAAAGGACTGAAGGGGCGCTTGAGGAGGCTGAAAGGCAACATGAGAGGGAAATAGAAATTTTAAGGGCAAGGGCCCAGTTACCCGAAGCTAATTGTAGACATGGTGGAGAAAGTCCCGTGGGAAACGTGAGGGCACCTTATCCCCAGTTACCCAAGTTCAATGAACAGACTGACGACATTGACGCGTACTTACAGAGGGTTGAGAGGTTTGCCTTGAGCCAGGGTTTGCCGGAGCACGCCTGGGGGGGGGGGGGGGCATCCTTAGTCCGTTGCTGGCGGGCAAATCGCTATAAGTATATGTGAGCATGCCCCGACCAAGCTAATGACTACGGTGAGCCGAAAAAGGCTATACTCAAGAGGTACCAGCTCACCGAGGAGTGCAAAGGTGTCCGGCGAAGTGACAATAGCGGCCGTGCGACGGCAGTGAAGGAGTGAAGTGAAGTTGTGACAAAAGAAAAAACACCGAAACCGAATAGAAGGAGCAAAAACAGCGACAACAGAGATATGCGGGCCCGCATGTGACTCAAAAAATGTGTGGGTAGGGGGTGATTGACGTTCTGTTTTTTATTCATTTGGATTTCCTGTAAGTCACGAATTACTATATTTATTTTATATATATCTATTCAAATTGTTGTTTTCAGTGAACCCCTGTTGATTCAAGCTTTTCGAGGAAAAGTCATTGACCCCTTCAGGATAAGAACCACCCCGACAAAGTGAAATGGGCGGGTTCGTTACGGCGAAACACACGTTCACGGCGAAACACACGTTCACGCACGGATTCAGGCGACACTCCTCGAGTTTTGGCTGAATACGCGGCGTGAATCTATATCCCCCAGCAGCGACAAAGCCCGGTTTCCGACAGTCCCTTGGAGTGCGGGTAAGTTTTATAGGATATCGGGCCCGAATCCAAGCGCCGAATAGATAAAACGTCGGTGTTAAGATACAAGCCTTCCAAAAGGTCTAGAGCCAAGGATTTGGTGAGTTTCATACCTAAAATCAAAATTTGTCCGGCGCCCGTACCTTCTCCAACTCCAGGGGGAGGGGGTGCAATATCACACCCATCGGTCGTTACTGTGTGGGATTGCAACACTACGGCCATCAAAAGCTCCTCCTGACATAACAATATGAATTCAGTGGTAAAGTATGTACCCGACCTTCTATCTTGTTTTACGAGCTTTGGTGGAGGCAATTGTTAAATTCTGGAAAGCGCCCAGAGGGCTTTGGTTAAACCAAAATGCGAGACCAATCTGTTCCGTTCCAAATCTTAGTTTCGTAAACATTTAACCCTTTGACCGACGTAACGACCAAAACCGACAAGCGCTATTCTCAAAAATCGCCAATTAATTTTCATTATTTTTTTCATTTTTTGTCTCAAAAACATAAGTTATCACCCCTCAGTGGAACGAGCTCGTCGAACTCGTTCCAATGAGGGTTCATAACCTATGTTTTTGAGCGAAAAAATGAAAAAAATTAGTTATTCAAGAAATGTTTTTGCAAGTGTCGTCTGCTTTTCAGAATAGCTATTATAAAAGAAGAATCGACCTTTATTCTCATCGAAACACCAAGTTTACTCTCAAGTATCAGCTGTTGTTAGTATTCAGTTTTTGGTGAAATTAACGAAAAATTATGGAATTTTCTTCATGGTTTATTCACATCGCGTGACGTTAACGCGGGAACTCATTGACTCAACTCAAACTTCAAGCAGTTCTCTCCCTTCGAAATATTCGATAGCCCCCCCCCCCCCCCCCCCCCCCCCCCCCCCCCTGTCGTAATTTATCGAACTATGTTTATATAAATTTAGATTTACGGAATTTCCAGCTACAGTAGAACCGAAAACAGTGAAGTAAAACGTGTTAACAGAGGCCATAACGAAATCATCGGTCACGAAATGGTTTTCTTGTTTGCAAACAAGTATCATAATGTTTCAAATTGTACAACCCGAGGCGCAAAAAGAAAGCGTTCAGCAAAAAAAAAACCTTATTGCACTTGTACGGGAAGAAGTGATGAATAAACTCTTGTTGAATGATACTTCGAAATGTAGAAACATATGTTAATGTTCCAATAAGACTAAAATCCCCGACTTCTGATTGGACGAGAGCTTGCTTAGTTTTTTTTTCTATGTTCACAGCTCCAGCGGCATAATTACATGTATGTTACCGTCTAACGTCACCAAGTGAAATATTTGAAAAGATTATAACAATGGGGGAGGGGAGGGGGGAGGGTTAAAGTGCATAATGTCTATAAAATCGTATTTATTTTTAGGGTCCAGTGATCATTCTATGAATGTATACTTACAACCCACCTATAAAAGGTCGAGGCTACTTCATCACAGTTCAAATCATGGACTTGTTCTTGATTTCAACTGAGATGGAGTAACCTCGACCTTTATCTAAGTTATTGGTGTTGTGCAGTGGCTTCGTGGGGGTACACAAGAGGTTTATTTACTAAATCTGTTATTGTTAAAGTTGTCTTGTTCATTCAAGTTGCCTTGTTCATTTTAAGATGTGGGTTTTAGGCTAAGGGTAGGGTCGTATTGAAACATATACGTTATTGTGATGAATTGACGGTAACATGGTTTGAGGCTTGCGGCTCGGAGCGTATGTTCAACCTCGACGCTTCGCTTCTCGGTTGAACTCGCCAAGCCGCAAACCTCGGAAAATGTTACCGTCAATTCATAGCAATAACTTATATTTTTTGTTTACAAATATCTCGGGATCACCAGTGTATTCATACTCGAACAACATTTATTTCGTTTTCTCCAAATTACTGGTATTTTCCATGGTTACGAGGGTAATGAAATATCAATTTACAATCTCATCAGTGTAAATGGACGAACCCATACAATATGGTGCATATTCTGCAAGAATTTTGCAGATTGAACAACTTGCAGCAGAGTATTTCGAAGGGAGATAACTGCTTGGAGTTTGATGTCAACTCAGGTTTCTGTCTGCTTTCCAGTTTCTTATTAATCTGAAATTAAAAAGAATCAGCTATTGGGAGGTGGCATCCAATTTATTTCATACAAAACCAATATCGTTTTAGTAGAATAAAGACAACACAGTTCTGTTACCATTTCCACCTGACCTTTGTTTGAATGTATTTTTCAAGACTTTCGGGCATCTAAAATAAAAGAAAAAAGACAGTACGCCCATGTTGGGGTCACAATACACTGTTGTTTTTGACATTGGCCCACTCTCCTCTCCCAAAATCATCAAGCAAATTTGGGCAAAAATAACCCTATATCCATTTAGTTTATCACCTCCTAAAAAAATACACAGATTTTTTTTTTCAAAACATGCACTTTAACATTTTATTCATACTTCCAAGCTCAATTTATTTTCCACCAAATGGATAAACCAGGGAACTTTAATCCTCCATTAAATGTTGCGGTGTAAACCACCGGGGGAGCTTTTTACAGGAAAACAGTGTATTGAAACCGTGGGACGGTAACAATCTTTAGAGGATAAATTACAAGATTTTAGTCAATTCTTCGAAGAAAAATAGATTTTACCTATAATAACTATCTACATTGGTGAAGTTTGGTATCATTCGGTGTAGAATTCATCAATCAGAAGTAATATATATATTGTGAAAAATACCGATCCTCAGCGGTCACAAAAATCTCAGAAAAACCTACATAGAGAGGTCATTACTCGGTTTAGGACAATGTGCCGGATGTTCTCCTCCTGAAAGATTAAAAATGAATTTTTCAAGTGATAGTCAAGCCTGGAAATAAGCAATTTGTCATTTGTAGATTGAGGTCCCCAAAGGGTGAATTTGCTGATGCTTTACCATACAGTGGGCCAGTTTATCCTCTGGGCACCTCTTTCTGTTTAGGCCTGGCACCTTGATTCAGATTGAGGTCCACAGAGAGTAAATTCAATGATGCTACCCTACTGTGCAGGGTAGCATCACCAAATTCACCCTCTAAAGACCTCATTCTGCAGATGGCAGTCTACTTATTTACAAGATTGTTGATACTATAATTACCCTTATACAAAGCAAATATAAAAAATTGATGAAAGCAATGGTCAATATGTGTTCTTCCTATGATAATCTGGGAGCCACAAGGGGTACCCGCTAAGAAGACGTGTAAAACATTTTATTTGAACCTTTCCCACTGATTCCGAATTCAGTTGATGCAAATTCTGTAAACTTTGGGCATTTTCAGATCTTTGGCCAAGATGACCACACAAAATATAGTTATTTTTCCAATCACGTTGATATTCTTACAGAGGACTTATTTTTTGATGGAACTTGTGCTTATTTCTATACACAGGGCACCCCTCTGTGGGCTCCACAAAGTTTTGTCTCGAAAATCCAAAATGGATAGTAGGTAGAAATTGCTGGTGCAAGCGTACATGTACGTGTACGGTACATGTACGTGTACATGTACATGTACACGTACATTCGTGTACACCTCCATAGGATTTAGTGTTAAAATCGTGTACAGGTACACGTACATATACGTTTTTAGAAACGAAAAAACGTTTTTTGCTCGCAATTTAACACTGAATTGTATCCTAGACGCCTGTAGTTTTATGCTTGCGTACATGTACCGTTTTGATTGAAATAGGCAAATGAGTTTTCCCCCTATAGGATTCAGTGTTAAATTGCGAGCAAAAAACGTTTTGTCGTTTCTAAAATCATCTTCTTACCGATTCTAAATAATCCGCGTCCGTACACGATTTTAACAATGAAACCCTATGGAGGCGTACCGGAGATCCACTTGTGGATTTTAAGTCGGAAATCGACTCGTGTAAAGAGGTTGTGTTAGAATTCGCAAAACCCACTGTCGCGTTTCTCGAAGTAAGACTAACGCACGTTATTGCGAGGTGATCTTAATAAGCACTTAATGGAAATGTTTTGAATGAAGAGTGCTGCCAGGGTGTTAGAAATCCGCAAACTCGCTGTCACGTTTTCCTGAAGTAAAAACTAACACATGTTATCGTTATGACTGAATGAGGTTTTCGTTCAAAAGAGTCAATTATAAATATGATCTGTAAAAAATAGAGATTCGTGTCTTGGTTCGATGTGACGAAGAGAAATTGAGTTTAGGGATATCGTTCAAAAGAGTCGATTATAAATATGATCTGTAAATAGACATTCGTGTTTTGTCTTGATGTAAAGAAGAGAAATTGACTTTAAGCGTTCGTTCAAAATGAGTTATAAATATGATCTGTAAAAATAAACATTCGTGTCTTGTTTCGATGTGACGAAAGGAGATTGAGTTTAGAGAAAAGAATCAGAATTCTTGTGAAGTAATCTTAATAAACATTTAACGGAATGTTTAAACGCATTTTCCACTCAATTAGTTTTTGAGTGGTAAAATTTTTAATATATTCACGATAGCGATCAGAGAAATTTGAAAATGAATGAATAAGTTCCTTCAACGTTAAAAGTAGAAAAAAACCCAGTTTTCTTTTGTGTGTTGAGATGTTTTAACCGTCATCAAAGGGATTCTCTCTTAATTCGACACTGAGTGAATGGTTCTTTGATATGTGAATGAAAATCCTTTGACAAAACGTAAATTACAATCAAAATGCGTTAAATCAGAAACCGGTTTGTTATGTACTGCTTAAAACGTATTTTAAACTTTCCTAATTCAATCAACATGGAGTTGAGATGTGAATATTTTTAGTTTATTATATTAAAGACGGAAAGATTTTATTAACTTAAAAACATAAAAATATAATTAAACATTTAATTTTGAAAATAATAAAAACAATTAAAAACGAAAAATGTTTTTACAGATGGATTCTAGACACCGAGATCGAATTTTAGAAGAGTTTGAGCGTGCTAAGAAGGGCATTCAGTTGGCTGACAGAAGCAGACGTCTTGGTGAGATGGAACTCAAATGCGAAGCCACAAAAATATTTAAACCCGTGACGGAGGGTCAAGAGCGAAGCAGGAAAGAGATAGTCGAAGAATTGAGACCCATAAAGGAGAGGTCTTTGAGAATGGGTTCGTTGCCTCTTAGTTTTGGAAATCGGCATTCCGTTCAATCTACACCGGATTACGTTCCCATGGGGATTCAAACGGAGAGCGACACCGATACAGCTTCGACTATCACCACCGATACAGCTTCGACTATCACCGCTGATAGCATCGCATCATTTGATGATGATGATGGCGGTAAGAGAGATCTGTTGTATGGATTTTATAAGGATTCGGATGGAAGAATTTTTGTAGGAGACACAGAAGTAGATATTGGCGATGATGAATTGATCGTGGGTTCGAACAGATACGAATTGACTGATGGGCTGCGCAGATTGCTCCTTTACGACAAGCCTAGCGATTACACGGATCAGGATTTCGACAATTACGGCGACATTCTGGTTCAGACCCACGCCATGAAGAGAAATAACGATGCCAGAGAGACGAGACCCAAAGCCAACAGAGGTTACAAGTGGACGAAAGTGGTGAAACCCATCTGGGATATGAACAAGAAGTTCGTCGAATCGGTGACTGGCAAAGGGGTAAAAACCACTTTTCTTCCGAGCGATTCTGACGCTCTGTCTCAGAGAATGAGTTTGTTGATGGCGAGCAGACGGGCTGGTAACACAGGATTAGATAATCAGATAGTTGCTATATCTGACGAATTGTTAAGACAGAAGGTTTTGAATAAAAACCACTTATAAAAGGCTGATGAACGAATTGAAGGATTGATTTGTATATAATAAGTAGAGAGAAACAAACAAACAAACAAAAATAAAACAGTAAATTTTTACACTAGAATAATAAAAGTATTTAAACGGCAAAAACGATTTACCAGTGAAAAAACAAAATATATTATAAAAATAAAATATGTTGGTGATAAAGAACAGGGGATAGGTCAGAACTTACTTTCAAGGCGGTTCTGGCATCGTCGATTCTATAATACGAGCGTTCACGGGCGATGCGGGTAGAAAACTCGCATCGACTGTGTTTGAGGTCGGTAAGAAGACGGCTTTGGATGCTGGTAAGAAAGCCGCTTCCGAAGCCAGTGGTAGGATAGCTTCTGTGGCTGGCAAGAGGGCAGCTGACGCATTGATCGACAAGTTGATCAGTCCGCCGGTGAAGCGAGCTGCGTTAGAGCGAACGCCGAAAAGTTGGAAAGATTTTAAGGATGCTGTGGTACCCATACAAGATTTAGCCAAAATGACGAGTGGATCCGGATTGAAGAGAACTCACAACGGTGTGATATAAATAAATAATAATATTAAACAACTAAGTTTGAAAAACCATATAAAATTTGTGTTTGAAAAGAATCTAAAATAACAAACAAACAAAAATAAAACAAAGATGAACATTAAAGATATGTCTTGGAACGATGCCGCGACTAAGAGGTTGAATAATGAGTTCTTTCCCAAAAGCATAAGAGGCTTGATAGTGGGAAAATCGAATTGTGGAAAGACTAATCTGTTGATGAATCTGTTGTCCCGACCCGACTGGTTGGATTATGACAGATTGTTCGTGTTTGGCAAGAGCTTGTTTCAACCCAAATACAGATTGCTTCGAGAGTGCATGGATCGTAGATTGCCCAAGGACGTCATAGCCAGAATCTTTGACAGTAGGGAGGAATTCGACAAGAGTGAAGCTCCACTTTCGACCATTTTGGACTGTGCGGCGATGGAGCTGATGAAGAGAAATGCATCTTCGAACGTCGAGTGTTGATTTTATGAGAACGCTAGCGACGTTCCGGATCCTAGAGAACTGAAATCGGAAGATAAGAATCTCATGATTTTCGACGATCTGCTTTTGGAGAGACAGAACCAATGCGAATCGTATTACATTAGGGGTCGACACAGCAACGTGGACTGTTTCTACCTGTTGCAGAATTATTTTCGATTGCCTAGACAGACGATAAGGGAGAACACTAATTTTCTATGTCTCTTTCGCCAAGATCTCAAGAATCTCAATCACATCCACGGCGATCACGTCGCAAACGACATGAGCGCGGTGGAATTCAGGAGATTCTGCAAGAGGGTTTGGGATGGTGGACTTTACAATTTCGTCGTGATCGATTTGACAAGCGAATTTAATCGCGGAAAATATCGGTGCGGATTCGACAAGTTTTATGTTTCTGATGATAATAAGATAGAGCGTGAAAATAAAATTTAGAAAATAATAAATCTTCAAATAATTAGTTTTGAATAAAAAAAAAAAAATAAAATTAAATATTATGTTCGAACATGGAGAATTGTTGGAACGGATAGCCGAGAATATGGCTGCAAAACAATCCATTCAAATCGTGGTGAATGGCGATTCGACTCGATTCGCTACGAAATTCGAACCTTCCATCGAATTGAATAGAGAGAAAAGATACGAGATGGCGTTGGTGAATCTGGAGACTTATTATTCCTTTCCCAACGTCACCGAAAAGAATAACTCGTTCAGGTATTCCGACGGAGTGGATTGGTTGGAGATTCGAATTCCCAAAGGGAGTTACGACATAGACGATTTGAGCAATTACATTCAGACGCAAATGAAGACGGATGGAAAGGGTAGCAACAAGATCAGACTCGCTCCCAATCCTAATACCTTACAGACGATGTTGGATTTGGAAGATAATTTTCGAGTGGATTTCAACACGGACGATTCTATAGGCAAGATGTTGGGATTCAATCGAAAGATGTATCGAGACCATGCGGCATCTGAAAATACGGTCGACATTCTCACAGTCAATAGCATTCTGGTGAACGTGGACGTGATTGCTGGAAGCTACGTGAATGGTAGCGCTCAACCGACGATCTATTCCTTCTTTCCAAACGTGTCGCCAGGTTATAAGATCGTGGAGCGACCTCGAAATTTAGTTTATCTACCAGTGATTTTAGACACGTTGTATAGTCTCAAAACCACGTTGACGGATTAAAATAGTGAACTGTTAGATCTTCGCGGAGAGAGAGAGACGATACGATTTCACATAAGAGAAATATAAAAGCAAAAAAAAAAAATATATTGTGTATATATATAGATAACAAAAATAAAATAAACGCAATATTAATTTTACAAAATTATTTTAATATAAATAATTATTATTAAACAAGAAACAATTGAAGTAAATATATTTTAAAAAAACAGAATTATGACAGAATACGTGATTAAAAACGTGAACATATCCGCAGGACAGAGGAAGAAACTTAAGAGAGCGTTAACAACTCGAGGCGAGGCGGTGGGATTCAAATTCACTCACGAAGATCTGACGAGAGGCGGTCAGGATTCGATCGCTTGGACCAGAAGTCAAATTAAAAGGATGGAGAAAGCAATTCGTGATGGAAGAGGGTTGATGGTGAGATTGTGTCCCGCTCAATTCAGATACAATTTGAGAATGAAAGGTGGTTTCCTACCGCTATTGGCAGGAATCGCCACAAAAGCATTACCCTTTGCCACAAAGGCACTACCCTTTCTCGGAAAGACTCTCGGCGTGGGAGCTCTCACGGGACTCACTAGTTCGGCAGTTGAGAAATTAATGGGTGGCAGCGGACTGTTTTTGAAGAAGGGAGGAGCTGTGTGTCACGTCCACGTAGACAACAGCGGTAAAGGATTGTATCTAGAACTCTGAGAGGAAATGGTCTCTATCTGAAGAGTGGACAGAACGTTGAGCGACTCGGCAAGGGTTGGTTGCTCGGTGAGAATTCGCCGTTTAAGAATATACCGATTTTGAATATGTTATTATAATATAAAATTATATAATTATATAAAATATAAATCATAGAAAGTATAAAATAATATATTTAAAATGAATAAAAAGGTGGAGAAACAATTTTATCACCTGGATGAAAAGGTGGAGAAACAATTTGACGATAATGACGAATATCGCAAGACAGAGTGCGAAAAAACAAAAAAAGATGTGGAAAAATGATTAGACGCTAATGATGGATATCTAAGGAAAGAACTGGTGAAAGATATAGATAAAGCGCTGGATAGACTGTTGGAATTGAAAAGAATGAGACGCTTTCCACCGTCACCACTACCTTCTAAAGTGAATGGTAATGATGCGAGTGTTACCAAGAGATGCACAACATTCGTTCATAATTATGATTCGGATAAACATATGTGTTGTTATAAAAACGTATCATATCACAAAAAAAAAGAAAAAAAGAAAAGAAGAAGAATCGAAGCTGAAATTTGAGAAAAAAGGAAACGTTATTATAATATATATGGGCGATAGTGAAGAAGAAGAAGAAGGAAAACAAAAAAAAACAACCAAAAAAAAAGTAATGAGATCTAAAGATGATCTCATTACTTGTTTTTTTTTTTCTTCTTCTTCGCTAAAAAATCAATCACTCTATTGTTTATATTTCCAAGTCTGTTATTAGCATGTTGACACTCGTGTATTCTCCTTTTTCGAAAATGTGTTGAATGTTTATCTTTACTCTTTTGAGTTTTTTTACATCGGTGAACTCGCTCTCACCACCCAATTTCTCCATGAGTTCAAGTGAGATTTTTGGATATATGTAACTTCCATAGAACAACGTCAGATCGTCCTTGTCGAATTCTTTATCTTTAGCGATGATGATTTTCTGCAGATCGCTTTGATACTCGTAAAACAAATCGAGCGCGGCTTCATCCAATTTCAAAGTCATCTTATATTTGTCGTATTTATGCTCTAAATCCTTCATCTCGATCTCGTTCAATTTGATGGGATCGTGTCATTGTAATCTATAGATTTTAAAACCTAATTTCTTATTCGTTTTGACTCGTTTCAATTTCAATTTGCATCTTTTAGGTGTTGCTGTCATGATCGATTATTTGTTGTTTTTTTTGTTTTATGAATTCTTGCAAAATAATGTATATTTTAAATTTTGTATTTTAATAATTTGTTTAAAAAAAGTTTTGTTTTTTTTTTTTGCTCTTTATATATATAAAAAAAAAGTTTTTTAAATTTAATTTTCTTTAATGTAAAAAATTTTTTTGTAAAAGTAATGTGATCATCTTTAGATCTCATTACTTTTTTTCCTTCTTCTTCACTAAAATCAATCTCTCTATTGTTCATATATTTCCAAGTCCATTATTAGCATGTCGACCTGCGTTATTCTTCCTCTTATCAAAATGTCTTGAATGTTTATCTTTACTCTTTCGAGTTTTTCTACATCGGTGAACGCGCTCTCACCACCTGATTTGTCCACGAGTTTGCGTGAGATCAATGGATATATTTTTTTTTCATAGATCATCATCAAATTATTCATGTAGGGTCCTCTGTATTTCCCAATGATATTATTCAGCAGATCGTCTTGATACTCATAAAACAAATCGAGCATGGCTTCATACAATTTCAAACACATTTCACATTTGTTGTCGTAGTGCTCTAAGTACACCATCTTAACATCGTTCAATTCAATGGGATCGTGTTCTACTCTATAGATACAAGTATCTGTTCACGTATTAAAAAAACATTCTTTCAATTTACATCTTTTAGGTGTTGTTGTCATGATCGATTATTTGGTTTTTATGAATTCTTGCAAATAATGTATATTTTAAATTTTGTATTTAAATAATAATTTGTTAAAAAAAGTTTCTCTTTATATATAAATAAAAGTTAAATTTTAACATCCTTTTTTTTTTCGTATTAATTCAATTTTTTTTTCACGTTAAGAACATATAATTGATTAATTCTTTTTGAAGGAATTAAAACATATTATAAACAATTTTAAAACTTTTTAACAAATTATCATTAATACAAAATTCGAAAAAAATATTCTTACAAACTCAATTTTGAGGTAAAAACAATGATCAAGTCTGAACATCCGAATTATAGTTTAGAACGTGCAAGACTTCAAACGTTTAAAAATTGGCCTTCGCATCTTGCTCAAAAACCCAAAGATTTAGGCGCTGCGGGTTTCATTTATGTGGGTAAAAGCGACAAAGTTAAATGTTTTTGTTGTAATATACATTTGATGAATTGGGAACCTCATGACAGACCTTTACTAGAACATATAAATAATATCAAAAAAGGCAAATGTGATTATTTGAACAAGATCCTAATGTTGGGATTGATTAAAATCGAAGACGAAGAGTGGGATAGAAATAAAAACCAAAAATTATTGATGGATATGTTACAATTAGGGTACACTAAGGAACAATTGTACAATGTGTTAAATAACGCAAACAAGACCTTATCTCAATATTTGACTTTAGAACATCTGATTAAATTCATGACACAAGCGGACGAGTTATCGTCATGTGTCGAAAAAGAGTCAAGCAACACGAACACTTGTCTGCTTTGCGAAAATGTTGCAAACGTTTTGTTTCTACCGTGCACACATTTGTGTTATTGTAAGGAATGTTATTCTAGAGACGAGAAAACGTGTTCGTTCTGCAAACAAGAAATAAAAGCGATCGTAAATTGTTTTGAATAAAAAACACATTAAAGAAAAAAATTGAATTAAAAAAATTAAAGTCATACAGAAACATTTGTGAAACGATGGAAAGGCAAACGAAATGCCGATAGCAACGACGTCAAAAAATGCATTGGTTGTGAAAAATGAGAAGAAGAATAAAAAGATAGTAAAAGGAATCGAAATGCCGACGACGAAAAAAACCAAAAACGTTTCGATTGTGAAAAATAAGAAGACGACTAAACGAAAAGCCGTTGAAGAAGAACTTCAAGTTTCCAAAGAAAAGAAAAGAAAAACTAAAACAAAAACGAGTGATGCACATCAGATTCTAGGCAAACGAGATATATCGAGCGAACTTCAACGAGCAATAGATGAAGGGAAAGGCGAAGAATATCTAGACCGACTCACTGTGGAACTATTTCAATCAAAGTCCGTGGAACGGGAGAGTGCGATCAAAGGCATTTTTAAAACTTTCGACGTGATTCCCTCGTTGAAGAAAATCGATCCAAAATTGTTCATGGAATGGGTGAAGAAAAAAGTATTGGATTTGTTTTGCGAATACATGAACGTGGGACTAAAAATTAAGATGATACTCCATTGCATGATGAATAAAATCGATGTGAAGTCTGGCGAGAGCATCGTGAAAAATGCATATTTCAGATCTAACGTCGAACCCGTATTTCGAGGTTCAGATTTATCGGACGTTTTCGAAAAGATGAAAGACAAGATGTTGACGTCTCTCGTGAATTATCAACATGAAGGTAGTAATTGGACGTTTGATGAGGTGTTGAAACTTGAAATTCACATAACTGAAAACGATTTGTTGAAAGGGTCTTCCTACATGAAATTACCGTATTTCTTAGCTAAAAAACAATCCGTGGTCAATGTGAGAAATAAAGATGATCAGTGTTTTAAATGGGCAGTCAAGAGTTTCTTGTTACGAGGAGACTTCTAAAAATCTCGATTGGACCGGAGTGACTTTTCCAACGCAGTTAAAACACATTGAACATTTCGAGGTTCAAAATCCCACCGTAGCGGTGAACATCGTGGGATACGACAACGAAAAACAAAAGATCTATCCTCTCAGACTGATTTCGTATCTCGGAAGAGAAAAGACAATTATTTTATTATTGATTTTGAATGGTGACAATCATCATTATTGTTGGGTTTCAAATCCGAGCGGATTACTGTCGAAACAAAATAATAAACATAACAAAAAGATATCTTTATGTTTCAATTGCATGAACATGTTTCACAGCGAAGACTCGTTGGCGAAACATCAGGAATATTGCAACGAAAATCAAGGTGTCGCCATCGAAATGCCCAAACCTAACACCATCGTGAAGTTTGAAAATCACAATAGAAGGTTAAAAGTACCATTCGTCGTGTACACCGATTTCGAATGTTTCACCGTGAAAATGAGTTCCTGTCAACCCAACACTCTTCAAAGTTACGTTGAAAGATATCAAAAACACATACCTTCAGGCTATTGCATTTACGTGAAATGCGCTTTCGACTCACAACACTTATGGGTCCCTTCACCTACACGAAACAGTATGAAGACGATGACGTGGCTCAAAGGTTTGTGGAAGAGTTAGAATCGAAAATTCAAATGTTATACGACAAATTTAAAACTCCGGAAAAAATGATCATCACGCAAGAGCAGCAGGCCGAAAATAACAGAGCCACCGAATGTCACATATGCAGACAATCGTTCGACGAGAATTCGAAGGAAAATAAGAAGGTCAGAGACCACGATCATTACATGGGTCTGTATCATGGTCTGGCTCACAGCAAGTGTAATTTAAAATATCAAGACGCTGTTTTCTATCCGGTGATATTTCACAATCTCTCGGGTTATGACAGTCATCTGTTCATGAAAAATCTCGGCACCTCACACGAAGAATTAAATTGCATCGCGAACAGCGAAGAAAGATACATTTCCTTCATGAAATGGAAGCTCATGGAGAAGAAAAGAGTAATCGACGGAGAGAAGTTGAAAGAAAAAACGAAATTCATTTGTAGAGCCATACGTTTCATCGACAGTTTTAAATTCATGTCGACCGCTCTGGAAAAATTAGTCGATAACATGAGCAAGGATAAATTTTAAATCACGAGTGAACATTTCGGAGAATGAGTAGACGTCATGTTGAGGAAAGGAGTCTATCCTTACGATTACATAAATGATCTAAAGAGATTTGAAGACACCGCACTACCTTCGAAAGAAGATTTTTATTCCAAATTATACCAATCCGACATTTCCGACGAGAATTACAAACACGCTAAAAACGTGTGGAAATCATTCAATATGAAAACCATGAGAGATTATCACGATCTATATTTGAAGACCGACGTTCTGCTCGTGGCAGACGTGTTCGAAAATTTTTGAGACGTCTGTTGTCGAAATTACGATCTGGATCCCGCTTGGTATTTCACCGCACCCGGTCTAGCATGGGACGCTCTGTTGAAGACCATCGAAGTCCAATTGGAAGTATTATCCGACGTGAACATGTTGCTCATGTTCAAAAGGGCTGCAAGAGGTGGCGTCTCGATGATCTCTCACAGATATTCTGAGTCTAACAATCCCTACATGAAAGAAGGTTTCGATTCGAAACGGTTGACTAAATACATACAGTATTGGGACGCCAATAATCTGTATGGTTGGGCTATGAGTCATCCTTTACCGATTGGAAATTTCGAATGGGTGAAGGAACCGGAAGAGATGCAAAAATGGAGAGACTATCCTTGCATTTTAGAAGTCAATTTGAACTATCCGGAAGAATTACACAATCCACACAATGATTATCCGCTGGCTCCCAAACGAATGGAACCGAACGAAGGAGACGAGGAAAAACTCATTCCCAATTTACTTAACAAATGTAACTACATCGTCTACAGCGAGAATTTGAAACAGTACATCGATTACGGGATGAAATTAGTCAACATACATCGCATCATTCGATTCGACGAAGAGCCTTGGATGAAAAAATACATTGATCTCAACACAAATCTCAGAATTCGAGCCAAGAACGATTTCGAAAAAGATTTCTTCAAACACATGAACAACTGCGTGTACGGTAAATCGATGGAAAACATCAGGAAGAGAACCGACGTTCGACTTGTCACGTCTGAGAAAAGAGCTAAAACATTAGTGACGAAACCCAATTACAAACACCAAACCATATTCGACAAAAATCTAGTGGCCGTTCACATGCAAAAGACGCATCTGAAATTCGACAAACCGTATTATCTCGGACCGATCATCTTAGATATCAGCAAGCGATTGATGTACGAGTTTCACTACGATTACGTCAAACGAAAATTTGGTGATAAAGCCAAACTACTGTTCACTGACACAGCCAGTTTAGTTTACGAGATAGAGATGAAAGACGTCTACCGAGATATATCTCAGGACGTGGTCGAGTGGTTTGACACAAGCAATTATCCCGTCGATCACTCGTCCAACATTCAATCGAACGACAACAAGAAGGTGTTGGGTAAATTTGAGGACGAGAGCAGCAGTAAACAAATCGTCGAATTCGTGGGCTTGAGACCCAAACTGTATGCTTATCATCTAGAAGATGATGAAGAGATCAAGAAGTGCAAAGGAGTTAAAGCGTACATGGTGAAGAAAAACATCTCTTTCCAAGAGTATAAAGATTGTCTGTTAGGAAGTGGTCCAGTGTATAAGACTATGAAATCGATTCGAAGTGAAAATCATGACTTGTATACCGAAATAGTCAACAAGATTTTGCTGGCGGCTGACGACGATAAGAGATTCATGTTAGACGATAAAATAAGCACTTTGGCACTCGGACATTGGACTTTAGATCTAATTAGAGACGATATGAATGTGGATGATTGGATTCCAGATACAATTGTGGATGATAAGATTCCAGATATGATTGTGGATGATAGGATTCCAGAAAATCAAGAAGAATTATATGAAATCAAAATTATAGAAATCAATAGAGACATCGAGAGAGTTAGTTTAAAAAGAAAAAGAAAAAAATTTTAAAAAAATAACGTCATTTTAGTGAATTATGATAAAATAAATAATTTAAAAAAATATATATGCATTTATGAATAAGAAAATAAAGATATCCGTAGAAGGTGTTGTCTTACCTAACGAACCCCTATCCAACATCGATCTGTTGAATGCGGCAAAAGATTTGAAAATCAAAGATTTTCTAGGCATGTTTTCCAGAGATGCCTTGCCGAAGAGAAGACCTCGACAATCGGAAATGTGGAATTTTAAATCTAGACGATTCATCAGGTGAAGGCACTCACTGGGTGGCGTGGATCAAGAACGGGAAGAAGAAAAATTATTATTTTGACAGCTACGCAATTTCGCCGCCAAAAGAAATAAAGAACTATTTCAACAAATCGATGGTTTGTTACAACACGGAATAAGTGCAATCACCAGATGAAGTGTTTTGCGGTCACCTGTGTCTCTACGTTCTCAAGAGATGGTCTGAAGGAGATCGATTTCAAGACATTCTCAATGATTTACATTAGAGAGAGATTTTTTTTTTATAGTATATATAAAAAAATTATTTTAAAAAAATTTTAATCGAATAAAAACGAAAAATAAAATAACATAGTTCATTTTTAATAAACTGCACTTTGAATATATTTTTCTAAAAAACAAAAAAAAATCTCACAACAACATGCCAGTCGATAAATTTGGTAGAAGTGACGACGAAAAAGTCAACCTAAGAAAGAAGAGAAAGACGTTCGAAGTCGACGATGGTTACGACGTTGCCAACTTGGACGGACGTTACATTCAGAGATACGAACCTCGAGAAGAACCTTTGAACATGAATGATAAGAAGCTCTACAATCTTCCCAAGCCGATAGATCTTGCAGATGCTGCGCCTAAAAAATATGTTGACGGGGGGAATGCCGATTTCGAACGAATCCTGCTAGATAATTACGTGGATAAAACCATGACTGACGATCTCGATCTGAAATCCAAACATTTGGTGAACATCACGAATCCCATAGATCCCACTGATGCCGCGACCAAGAAATACGCGGATGACTCTCACGCGAGATTCAGCAAACACCTGAGAAATAGATACGTTCAGAAAACGATGCACTCGGAATTGAACGCCAATTCTAACAAGATAACGAACGTGGCCACTCCCATGAATCCCAAGGACGTGGCGACCAAACACTACGTAGATCTGGAACAGAGAAAGTCTGACAGACGAGAAATGAAATCAGATCTGAATGTGGGATTCAACAAGATATTGAATCTGTCAGAGATCAACGACATGGATGCAGACTCAACCACGGTCAACAAGGGCTACGTAGATTGTACCATGATACAATCACAAGAATACCTAGAATCACAAGTGGACGATCTCTACCTGAACAAACAATCTGGCAGAACCATGGAGAGTGGCATCAACATGAATGGTCACAATTTATTCGGTCTCGATCATGATCCTGAATTCGATTCCAGTGCGGTCAGCAGAAAGTACGTGGATGACAACTCAGTATGGAGAAAGGGTGACATCATCGAAGGTAAACTAGATATGGGTGGACACACGCTCACGAATCTACCGGATCCTGTGAACATGATGGATGCATGCACCTTGATTTCGGTGGTGGAGAAAGTCAAATATGCTAGACAATTGATCACTGTGTGGGCCGAAGAGGCCGGCACCTTAGATGAGGGAAAAGCTGAGTGGTCTTTTGGAAATGGAGGTAGCGGATCGAAACATGGTCAGGTGGGATATCCCATGCGGCTGGGAGGTGAAATCCTTTGAATGAGTCTGGCTTCCTCAGATTTGAATAACAGAGCGGTGGTCAATCTCATGGTGAATGGAGTAGAGAGAGATAAGAGATACAGCATCGAAAAGACTGAGAATCAACACACGAATGTTAGCACGTTCGGCTCGCCTCTCAAAGTGAACGCCGGAGACAGGATTAATTTCGTTACAAAAACCAATAATCCTGAAGCCGCCACTTCCGTGGTGAGTCTACTGATCGAACTAGTTCCTTTGAACAAACAGTGAACGCGTGGAAAATAATGAATTAAAAAAAATAATGTGTGATTATTAAAAACAAAAAAAAACAAAAAAAAAAAGTAATGAGATTTAGAAAGATGTTCAATCTCTCTAGATCACATTACTTTATTTATTTTTTTTTGGTTTTTTTGGTTTTAATAATTACTCATTACTTTTTATTTTTTTTTGTTTTTTTATTTTTTTTTCACACTCGTCTCTCATCGAATGATCGACATCTTATGTCCGTCCGATTCGAATTGTAATTCAGGACCAGGGCGAAGGCTTCGGTTTTTCTTGGCACGTTCCTATCGAATTGCATCTTGATCTGAATGTCTAAGACGCTACTCTTGAGTCGTTCACTCTGTTTACTGACGTCGAATACGAACATGGGATACATCGACTTGTATTCGCCGGGAGATATGTTAGGGTTGCTCATCAATTCGTCTAGACCGTGATACTTCTTTCTAAAATCAGCGGCATCGCCGTACAGTCTGCAGAAATCGTTCTTGTCGAACGCCACGTTGTAATCGATTGCTGGATATCTCGTGGCGTTCAGAAATACTTGCATGTTTCTCAAATGGCAGTGATCGAACAGCGACGCATTCTTTTCCTGAGACCCGTCCCTATCGGTCTGAAATGCAACCACGATGAAACGCGGTCTCTCGGAAGCGGATTTCACTGTCAATCTCCAATTGAAGTGATTCGTGGAGGGAGGAATGCTAGCCGTGCCGCACTGTCTCATTCTAAATCCCACAGGTAATTTACTCTTGGATTCTATGATCTTGTAGAGACGCGCTTTCTCACGATCGAAGGCTCCACGTGCGGAACGAACCACGATATCTTGTGTAGAGTTATCTTACC
The DNA here is from genome assembly GCA_031216915.1 of Pictodentalium vernedei. Classification (NCBI taxonomy): domain Eukaryota; kingdom Metazoa; phylum Mollusca; class Scaphopoda; order Dentaliida; family Dentaliidae; genus Pictodentalium; species Pictodentalium vernedei. The sequence continues at coordinate 614,790,209 of CM062296.1, forward strand.
CGCATTGGTCGCAGTGAGTCTCACTATAGCGTCGTCGTCTCCTTTTCGAATCAACGTCAGATTGTGTTTGAATCCGTACATGATCTTGTTGTAATCGTCCGCAAATCCGAAGATGTGTTTCAAAGGTATCCTGAACGAAAACGTTCCTTTAGGTCTGGACGTCTTGACGACGTAGTCGAATATCAAGATGGCGCCGGCGCTAGCAGGGCCGACGGTGTCTTTCACCCACAACTGATTAAATCCTCTCGAAAAATCATCAGGATACGTCAAGAGTCCGAACATCGTGGTGGTCTGACCGGGATGAAAAACAGATTCTATCTCTTGTCCGGATAGCATGTATTTTATATTACTGAATAGATGCATGATGCCATTATTGGCTAGAGTAACCGTGTCGTCGTCGGCGTAGTCGCTCCCATCTTCCTTGGTGAGACGTCCCTGCACCACTATGTAACTCTCGCTAGGATGTATGAATAGATCTTGAGTTTCAACGTTGATTCTTATCTCTCCCGCATTGTTCAAACTCGTTCCGGTTACCGGTTCGTATTCGTGAACCTCATATTCTTGAATACTTTCATCTTTCACTATGCTTTGTGCTATATCTAGTATATTTGTCATTTTAAAGGATTTTTAGTTTTTTTGTTTATTAATTAACTTGATTTCTTTATCTAAAAAATAGTTTTTAATTATTTTTATTATTATTTTTTTCTCTCTTATATATATGTGTGTAAACAAGAAAATGTTAAAGAAAGTAAATAAAAAAATTTTGTTTTCTTTATCAAAACTTCGTCTTCTGTAATTGTTGTTCGTAAAACTTTCCGATGATCTCTTCTCCATCCAAAGCTTCGATTTCGTAAGTCACCGGATCGGTGTGAAATATTTTGATTATCACGAAGCTTTCCGAGGTCCATCGAGGAGTATAACCCTTTTCGAAGTGCTTCTTATAAGCATAGATTCTCAGTCGATCACCGACTGCAAATTTCGGCGTTCTAGACTTCTTCCTGATCTTAGATCTCTCAGGATATAGATTCGCGTAGACCTGCTTTTCGTTTCGAGGATCGCTAGCTTCTGCGGGAGTCATCTTGATCGATCTGTGTCGGGTGTTGTTGTAATTTTTGACCAGACCGTTCAGAGCGTATATGTATTTCTTAGTTGAATTGACCGTGAAGTATCTGTGCATCTTTTCCTTCATCGTTCGATTCCAATGTTCCACCACGCTGGCTTTCTCTTCGTTTTCGATCGAGTAGAGGTCGACCAATCGATGAACATGCTTGTTGTAGAATTCCTTTCCCTTATCCACACACAATTTACTAGGTTTTCGAGAAGACGAGTCGAACACGCTCTTCAGAGCCTCGGCGACGCAAGGTCCCGATTTATTCTTCAAAGCTCTGATCCAACCATATTTGGAAAACACATCGATGATCGTCAATAGATATTTGATGCCCTCGTTCCACCTCGAAAACGATCTCATGTCGACCAAGTCGGCAGACCAAATATTATCCAAACCCTTCACGAACACCCTTCTCTTTCGAAATTTACACACTATGGGTTTGTGTAACTCCTCGGCCAATTCGCTCGTCAATAATCATTTCTTCTTCTTTTCAGATGCGCTTTTTTTTTAATGCCCCATCCGAATCGACGTTTCGCACCGATCAGATTGCCGACCAGCGAACGTTCCATCTTCTCTCTCCTGGTCGGATTCGATATGCCTCTCAATTTCCCCAACATGTTTTTATCGCAGACGTCGTTGCGAGTCTTGGTGTCGGGATGTCCGGCGTAGCACAGATCGTGATCATATGCGGCCGCGTCCACCCTATTCACAGGTTTGCTCCAAGATTTGGGTGTCAGATCGACGTTGAGTCTCTTGTTCAATTTCGTTCCGGGTCCCGTGAAACTGTGACCAGGCAGATGCATTTCGAAAGGTAGATTATTGATCATTTTATTCACGATGCCTTTACCTTTGCTCGCGTTCTTTTTTTTGACGAATCTAGTCTTGATAGAACCAGACACGTCGCAAATTCCACGAAGCATCTGTCTGTCGTTTTTAGTTCGCACTTCTCTAAAATTACTCATCTGGGTAACTCTCTTACACTTTACGCAATACATTTTTTAAGAGTTATTTAAATTAATTTCGTTTTTATTTTATATATAAATTTAATAATTAATTCTGTTCTTATTATATATATATTTTTTTTTTCAATCGCTGCTCTTGAGTTCTATCATCTTACTAAATTCCTCCCTGGCCTCTTTCCTCCCCTTTTCCACGAGAGAATCCTTCATCTCTTCCTTGATGATCTGACGAGTCTTGATTCTCACGGCTTCTTTCATGGCATCGTATTTCGTTTTCTCGCTCAATATCGCGAAGTATTCTCCGTCCGATATCCTACCGTCTTTCAACACCATAGAGATCATTTCGGATATCGTGTCGATCTTGGAGTCGGCCAAGACGCGAATCTTGTCGTGTTTCCTCGCCTTCAGATATAATTTCCTACTCAAAAAGTTTCCGAGCGTGCTAAACAATCCGGCGGCGAGAGCCACTCCTTCTACGGTCAACACGATCGGAATGCCGACCGCGGTCGACAACAATCCGATGCCGGCCGCGTGTTAACCCATGGAAATCGTGTTGAGTGTCGTGTCGATCGCGTTGACGAATTTCACGAAACGTGAATACTTCTTCTTGAGGGAACGACGAGAATCTCTCTCTCGAGTTAGATACTCTTGGATTCTACTGATTTGATCGATGCGATACCTCTCTCCTCTTTCTCTTTCTTCTAGCGACGGTGCCGTCGGCAAAACGTCGATCGGCTTCTCATCCTCGTCGTCCACTAACGTTGGATACAATTTATTTCTGGTTCTCATTTTTGTTTTTTTCTTTCTAATATTAGATAAAAAATTTATGTGTGTATTTATTTTATTTTCTATTCTCCCTTATTTTATATCAACGAGAAAACTTAGACGTATGCTTCATTGAACAATAATTTCTTGAAGCATCCCTTATCTTTTAAAGTCAGACTTTTACGCGTCAATTTCAGTTCTTCCGAAACTGTGGGCTTGCATTGATCTTTGCAGAAGAGTAATCTCTTCCAAAACGCGATCACTTCATTGATTTGAACGCGTTCGAACGCCGGTTCGAAATACTTGTTGACCATATCTTCCCTTTCCATCCACAGACACGAATGATTCTCGTAATCAAAGTCTAGATGATCCCGACATCCGACGCATCGTTCTAACAAGAGACGACCTAGTTGTTCGTTCACGCAGAATGCGTAGGCTCTCATCAGCATTTTTAAAAGAAACCTTACTCTAAGAATCTGAGAATCGCTCATAATTTACGTATTTTTTATTATCTATTCGATTTGATATATTTATTTTTTTAAATAACTATTTATTTATATTTTTTTCTCTCCTATATATCAATCAAAAACGCGACAGTTGGTTTTGCGAATACTAACACAACCTCTTTACACGAGTCGATTTCCGACTTAAAATCCACAAGTGGATCTCCGTGTACGCCTCCATAGGGTTTCAGTGTTAAAATCGTGTACGGACGCGGATTATTTAGAATCGGTAAGACGATGATTTTAGAAACGACAAAACGTTTTTTGCTCGCAATTTAACACTGAATCCTATAGGGGTAAAACTCATTTGCCTATTTCAATCAAAACGGTACATGTACGCATGCATAAAACTACAGGCGTCTAGGATACAATTCAGTGTTAAATTGCGAGCAAAAAACGTTTTTTCGTTTCTAAAAACGTACATGTACGTGTACCTGTACACGATTTTAACACTAAATCCTATGGAGGTGTACACGAATGTACGTGTACATGTACACGTATATGTACCGTACACGTACATGTACGCTTGCACCAGCAATTTCTACCTACTATGGATGTCATCAAAATGCCGCGACAAAAGGGAAAATTCAACATAAACAGCACAAGTGAGTTGCTTCTTGGTTCCCTTCTGAGAAATATACATACCCTGACAGAATAAGTTGTCGGTTGACCACAACAGTTCCTAATCATCCTTCTCAAATGGGACTGCTGCCTAATTTGTCATGGGAAAATCTGTCAAGAGAGTTTTCGAGAAATAGTGTTCAGTCCACCAAAATTTGCATCAGTTATGCGTCCTTGTAGAAGACTAGGTGAGGATCTTTTACCCATAAAAATCTAACAATTATTTATCTTCCTGAAGCCTAATTGTCTTACTCCGAACCAAAATAATATCTTGCACGATAACCATTTTCATTTAGTGCCTAAAACACATCTTATGACCGCTCATTGGAACGAGCTTGGTGGGTTGGTTCTGATGGGGGCTACAACTCATGTATTGGAAGCAAGAACTAAAAAGATAATAAACTTTAACCCTTTGAATCCGAGAGGCATTTTCCGACCCAGGAACATGAAAAGTCATTATTTCATTAAGTAGGATGGCTGATATATGAATGTGTGGGATAGACCAATCAATATTTACAAATTGCAGCCTCAAGGCGTCACGCTGAAAATATTAACTCCTTGAACCTGAAAGACCCCTTTTCCGGTCCAGGAACATGGCATGTCATATTTTCACCAAGTAGCATAGCTGCTAAGTGAATGTGTGGGATTGACTAATCAATATTTTTAACGTGCATGCACATGGAAAATATTAAATAGTCTATCCCAAACAATAAATATGGACTCTTCCAATTGCTGCCATTGAACTGACATGGAAGATACCACAGGTGTTCAAAGGGTTACGAAGTGTTCAATGGTGATTTTTTGTGAATGCTGCTGTCCAGATAAGCCTTTACATCAACAGTGATATTCCAGTGGAGAAAAAGGTTTATTCCTCTTTATATGGAAATGGGGTTTTTTTTGGTTTTTTTTATTTAATGTTGAAGTATGAAATTATCGAAGGAAGAAATAAAATTGTCGCACAATACACTGTGTATATTGATAGGGCTGCACGGTATATCGATAAACCGATATATACCGATATTCAAACCAATATCGATTGAATACCGGTGTAATTACAAAAATATCAGTTTATCGTCATTATTTATTTACCCACAATTTAATTTTCAAGATGTCTTTAGTGTTTTAACTGTAGTCCGGAATGAATAATATTATCCCTTTATCAAGGAATCGCCTGCATGTGCCCTCGTAATATACAAATTCAGCAGTTGAAAAAATAGTTTTAATTAACAAATTTCAACAAAACTATATCATGTGACCCCTCATTGGAACAAGCTCGTTGAGCTCGTTCCAATGAAGGGTCACATGATATAGTTTTGTTGAAATCTTTGGGGAAAATTTGATAAACTAATTTTGAAAATAATAAATTTTGATATCGTCTGCGTTGGATAAATGTTTTTCGAACCGCATCATCAAGGTATGCTAATTCGTTTCGACTGTGATGCCTCGAGTGTTGATTGTGGTACTTATGTTCATATATCTGAACAGTTTTCGATATACCGGTATACCGCGATATTTTTTTTGAATACCGATACCGGTATTCAGTTTTGAATATCGTGCAGCCCTATATATTGACATTTTACATAGCTGCGTAATCAGGTTTTCGATCCCTCATTTTTTCCCTCTGGATTGAAATTTGAACGACAAATAAGCTTCTTTTACATTTAAACACAATTTATTCGCAAAACACTGGAGTCCAGTCGACTAACTGACTCGACTTGGCTGAGTTGTCTCAAGTAGGGTACTGAGACCGTCATGCTGCACGTTGATATTTCCAAAATGCATCGTTTAAGATTCATAACTTGATTTATATACACCCGTGTTTACTGTAAACAACTATTGAAACATACAAATAAAACTGAAATGTTTTATGACAAACATACGGAAGCCCATTGGGGCCAAAATATGTAGCGGGGATCGAGCATCATGCTTGCGTATATTTGCAATGCATTGCAAATATTCGCATTCAACATTGCGAATATTCGCATTTAACATTGCGAATATTCGCATTCCGAATTGAGAATATTCACATTCATCTTTGCGAATATTCGCATTCAACATTGCGAATATTCGCATTGATTTGCGAATATTCGCAATGCACTGCGAATATTCGCAAGGTTGAATGCGAATATTCGCAATTGAATGCGAACATTCGCAGTGTTGAATGCGAATATTCGCAAAGTTGAATGCGAATATTCGAAATGCTCCCACTACACATGTTGGCCCCAGTTGGTTGAATGCGAATATTCGCAATGTTGAATGCGAATATTCGCAATGTTTACTGCGAATATTCGCAATGTGAATGTGAATATTCGAAATGTGAATGTGAATTTTCGCCATGTGAATGCGAATATTCGCACTGCTCCCACTGCACATGTTGGCCACAATGGGCTTCCGTACAAACTGGAAGAAATATGAAATGATCAATAAACTGATTGTAAAAGTAAACTAAAGTGGAGTTTAGCCCTTTACCCAACGCAGGCGATATCAAAATTTATTTATCAAAACCATATCATGTGACCCCTAATTGGAACGAGCTCAATGAGCTCGTTCCAATGAGGGGTCACATGATATGGTTTTGTTGAAATATTTTGAAAAAATTAATTTTTTCAACTGCTCAATTTGCATATTACGCGGGCGGATGCGGGCGATTCGGTAGGTAAAGGGTTAATGTATCGACTACGTACTACAAGTGATGCCTCCCGGCATTAGAATAATTAGTCACATTCAAGATTTTCACACAAATAACGACTACAAGGATCATATAAACGGGAGACATGAATTATATCTTCCCCCAACACCAGCTCTAAAGGTACTTCGGGATCTATGTAACCATCCTACTATATACCAGAAATCAAGTGCTCTCCATATTCTTTGTATGCAAAAGTTACTCGTTCAATTTCACGTGTGTCTCGTGTGACCAAAACAACGCATCTATTCTGTTGCCGAGATTGTTGTCGTTTATAATTGTCTACCTTATGCCTCCATTCTTTGGCACGATCACAATTACCACTAAAATGATTCTCGAATGTGTTGTAACCCCATAGTCGCAGTCACGCATGCCTTCAAGCGTTTCTAATGCTTTTGGGTTTGAACATGGATCTGGTATTCTCTGCCCATTGTCGTTTTGGGGTTCTGTGGGTTGAACTGAAACACTCACCAAACGAGGAACGCAATGAACAGATGTACTTGTGTGGTCAATCTGGACTGTTGTGCTACAATCAATTTTAGGTAAATAAATAGTTGTGTACTCAAGTTTTCTATTTTTATTCTATTTTAGAAAATTAATGTAATATTTTCTATGTTACCAGTACTTATTGTAGTGACAATCTCTGTTGTTTCCATGAAATGAATTGTTCCAAACGTCTCTTGTCTCTACACAAGTTTGACTTGGATTTTTCTGAATTCTGTTGACGGTTTTTCCATGCTGATGCCAGTTGATAGGTTTCCACTTGAAGTCCCCATTTGAGCTGAACTTGGTCCAAGTTCAATATTTGTGGGAATTACGCCTTCCATAATGGTTTCTTCAGTGCACTCGCTTTTGGTGAAGTTCCAGGTAGCTAAAAAGATACCCATACTGCGCATTCTCTCAACAATTCGTCCCCTGAGTTCCAATGTGTTCTATGTGCCTACTGGCACATAGAACACATTGGAACTCAGGGACGAATTGTAAACGGGTTATCGGCCACTTCTTTTTTTCCTATCTGGATTGAACTTTGAACAACGAATAAGTCTATTTTACGTTTAAACACAATTTATTCGGATAACACTGGATTCCAGTCAGTTCGCCTCAGGTAGGGTATTTCCGTTCTTAGAGAGAGTCTTACACTATAAAATGGTATTTCCAAAATGCATCGTTTTACATTCATAACTTCTTTTATATACACCCGAGTTTATTATAAGACGATTGAAACATACAACGAAAACAGACCTGTTTTTTGACAAACTGGAAGAAACTTGAAATGACTCATAACTGATTGTAAAAGTAAGCTACAACGACGATTAAAATGAATTCGTTAATTATTTAATCTATTGTACTTGTTCGGTGAATAATTAATTTGAATACTCGATTAACGTATCGAAATGCACCGCAGAAGAAAATGTTTTAAAATAATGAAGTGCATTTTAGAATAATAAAATGTCACCGCCCAGGCCCGAAGCCAGCAGTATTTAAAAATCCGACATAAGGGGGAGGGGGACGGACAGACTTTGCTATGCCGATGGTACACACGAGGTGCGCAGGACAGAGGTGGAGAGGGTGTATCGCCCTCCCATTGGTGGGGGTAAAGAGAGTCACACCAATAGATGGGAGCCCCCGAAACCCCACCGACGGGACGGGGACACACATGAGAGCAATTTTAGAGCCCATTTTTGTCTTGAACAGTTACTGAATTTTGTCAGTTAACAATATAATGAGTGACATTTCAGAATCTAAAGCTGTTTGCAATTGATAGCTCCTGTCGGAAAGCGGCTCTAAGTCTACACATCGTAGGCCGTCAATTATTTTCTGACAGATAGTGAAAATGTCTGACAGAAATATTCATAGCGGCGGTTTGTCCTCCTCCTCCGCACACCCACCAGTCATGGACCTATCACCGCCTATTGTCTGGTGATAATTGTCTGGATAAATCCACTTATTGCCAAATGAAACAAAATGCTGCGTTTCGGTTGGCTGATAGGTACGGTGTAACTTGCAATCCACAGTAGCTTTTTTTTACACCGTGGCTAACCACGGTGTAAAAACAAGAATACACAATAGCAGGGTTGGGGCGAATACATTGTAAATGTATTGAATACGAATACGAATACTTTGAAATTTTATGAATACGAATACGAATACGAATACACAAATTTCAAATGTATTTGAATACGAATACGAATACTTTACAATGTATTCATGAATACAAATATGAATACTTGAATACTTTTCAAAATTATTTCTTGTAAATGGATGATAATTTGATCATTCTTATTGGGATTAAGGGTATAAGGGATTATAGGTGAAGAATTAGTTTTTCAGAGGGTGGATCTCTTAATCCTTTAGAATCCAATCAACAGACGTAAGTTGGTATTAATGACAAACAAAAGAAAAAAAAGAGTATATATACATACTATCAACGCCAATTTTTTTTCTATTTTTTTCAGGATTTTTTTCTCTTCTAAACTGCATCTTATGACCCCAAAGTAGGGTCATAAGATGCAGTTTGGAAGGAAAAAATGGAAAAATAAAATCATTAAATAGGGAACTGTGAGAAATTAACACAATTTTGGGGGTATTTTTAAAAGTTTTTTTCTTCTTAACTGCATTTTATGACCCCCAATAATGTCTATTAATTGTGGCTAATTGTGGCCTCTTTGCTTCATGTCTTTTATTAATATTTAAACATACATTGCTGGTGAGAATAAAAGAAACTGGCCAGTGCTATTCACAAAAATCAATTAAGCAATAACTGCACTATTGAAAAAATGTTGTAATTCAAGCACAATAATTTTACAGATCTATCAGTCTACACCTTATTTCTACTATTACTGTAGAAAAATATTAGATTAGTATTAATTGAATAATGGAGTTCGTTAGGAATTAAAAATCAATAATTTGGCCAGACTGATATCCTTTGTCCTAAGAATAATCTGTACAATTACAATGTTCAATTTACAGTGAAACAATATTTGAACAATGAAGAGTTTGCTATCAAAAGACAGATAAATAATTGAACTTACCTTCATGTGTAGTATGAAGTTTGATGTACTATTTGATGGACCTGATATGCATGTTGGACAGTGCTTACATTGAACTTTTATAGTACCAGATGGATTATCTGGCATTTTGTAATGAATAAAAACTAGCGATTTGTTCCTTGATGACATCTTGGACAAAAACAAGAAAAGTATTCAAAAAGTATTCAAAAAGTATTCATGAATACACCTCAAATTTGACTGTATTCGAATACGAATACGAATACTTTAAAATTGCATGAATACTGAATACATTCGAATACTTGAAAAAATGTATTGAATACGACTGAATACCGAATACGAATACGAATACGAATACCTCAACCCTGCACAATAGCAGGCTATATGGCTAAAAAAAGTACCCATTTCTAATTATTAATTCATACCTTCTTCTCGGTTATGTTAGAACAAAAATTAAAATACAGGAAATTTAATATTTATGTGCAATAAAATATTACAGATATGGATGTCATTGGAACTGGCTCATTGAGCCAGTTCCAATGACATCCATATTTGTCTGGTTTTATTAAGAAACTTACAAAGTACAAATTTTCTGTCAGTTTTATTCACACAATGGAGGTTAAGGTATTGCGTACACCACAATTCTTGGAAATAAATCCATTATCCTTGTGTTTCCCAGGGTGTATGGGAATTTACACCGGTCTGGAAACTCATACACTGTATGAGTTCTCAAACCGGTGTAAATTCCCATACATCCTGGAAAACACAAGGATGACTATTAATTCCCAGCTGATATGTCAAATAGGGACATTCATATAACAAACAAGTTAGACAAGGTGAGGTTTTATAATAAAATAATTACTTCCGAAACACGATATCAACCTTTCTGTCTGTAGAATCCAGCGAACTTGGGCCAATTGCAGGCGAAAGTCAGTCATGACAATTACAATTATTTTATCTTTTTATAATGTATTTATTTATTAGGATTTTTAACGACATTTTCGACAGCCAGGGTCACCTCGTGTCGGACAGTTTTAAGGGTGGAGAAAGCCAGAGTACCCGGAAAGAACCACCGAGCAAGTCGAGCAACTTCCAGACTGTCCAAACTAAACTAAAACTGTGCGACATGTGGCGACCCTTGCTGTCGAAAGTGTCGTTAAACCCCAATAGATAAATAAATTTTACAGTAATTTGCAAGTCTATTCTTCCCAGGAAAAAAATTAGCGAATCATATTTTAATTGAAATGGCAGTTTTTGTTTTAAATGTCACGATGCGCACACAGTTAAGAAAATGAACAGCAAAAAAGGAAAAAAAATTACAGAACATCAAAAAACGGTGAAAACATCGTTTTCTTATTTTTAACCCTTTACCCAACGAATCGCCCGCATCCGCCCGCGTAATATCCAAATTGAGCAGTTGAAAAAATATTATTGTTCAAAAAATTTCAACAAAACCATATCATGTGACCCCTCGTTGGAACGAGCTCGTCGAGCTCGTTCCAACGAGGGGTCACATGATATGGTTTTGTTGAAAGTTTTTGAAAAATTAAAAAAACAATGATATTTAAAATAATAAATTTTGGTATCGTCTGCGTTGGGTAAAGGGTTAAATGGGTTTCAACAGAGAATAATAGTCAAACCTTCAATGGCGAGCAACTGTCAGGCTCCCCAACATACTAACTCCACACAAGCACGGTTAGCATTGGTTGAAGTCAAGTGCACCATCGACGTGCAGTACGCCTTAGTACACAACGCCAACCGTGGACAATGGGGGTGAAGTGTCTTGCCCAAGGACGTAACGTGGTTGCCGCAGGTGGGATTCGAAACGAGGACCTCTCGACTTGTAGCCTGCACCTCCACCTACTGACCCACCGCGACCTCAAATTACTGTAGAAACACATTTGCTTAACAAAGAGCCAAAGGGGACTTTTACTTAATATTAACGTTTAATAAACAAAAACAATATACTGCTCCGCGAGTTGTCTGTTGTTTTAGTTTATTAACAACAACAAAAGGAAACTTGGCTTTGTTTTCTACTGATGTAATAGGTGTTTTCTAAACAATTACTTGCTTTATAATTGGACCTTCCTTGTGCGTCTAATAATGGAGATAACTTTATCGAAAGTTGATTTTCATGACGATATACGTCAGGTATGGCAAGCGGACAGAATGGAAGCACAGATGAAGGGACTGATGGGTGGCCGGCTTGATGCACAGACCGGACCCATTTGTATACTCTACACAACTTGTGTTAGGCGTGGACAAATATCATTCCATTCGTTTCAGTACAACTTAAAAATCATTTGTAAACTTCAGTTTAGATAAAATTCCTAATCTATATAAAGGGGTCATAACATCGGTGGAGATAGGTGGCCCAATCTCATAATATAACGATAACACGATTTTGATTAACTGGTTGAGTGCTAGAAGCCACTATCGGGGCTTTAATATGAAGAGCAGGTACCCCAGCCTAAAGGTGTCATATTCTGTGGATATGCTTCACATTATCTTAGAAGTGAAATTACTTAGTATATATGGGTTTGCCTTGTTACAATTTATGGGAGAGTGCCTCGTGGCACTCTCCCATAAATTGTAACAAGGCAAAGATGCAGGAACACATTTTTATGACCAAAAATAACTTAGCACTCTGCCGGTTAACAGACTTCGTCTCGGGCTGCTTATAAGCTCTTGGGCCTATTAATAATAAATAATAATAAATAGAACTTATATGGCGCACATATCACAATGATTAAAAAGTTCCAAGGCGCTGAAAAACATCAAAAAACATCACTGGATGTATATATCTACAGTATTTACATACTTGAAGCGTTAGATTAATCAACATCGGGATAATATTTTTTAAATAGATAAGATTTTAGCTTTGATTTAAAAACTGGAAGAGATTGGACTACTCTCGCAGATTCAGGTATAATATTAAAAAGTCTTGGAGAATTGTAACTGAAGGAACACCACCATACGAGGCTTGGCCATATGAGGTCTGTTTCAGTAGATTGTTGCATGAGGAGCGAAGTGTGCGTTTTGGAGAAAATGTTTTGACCAAATCAGAGATGTAGGGCGGCGCTTGGTTTGCAAGTGTTTTGTATGCAAACAAAAGAATTTTGAACTCAGTTCTAGCTGCTTGGCCATTTCAGAGTCATGCTATTACTATTATCACCACATCATGGGAACAAAATGGATTTGACATATTACAGCCTCCTACATGTTAAAGAATATTGAACATAACAATTTGTTTGTGCAATTTGGTCTAGAACTTTGTTCAAACAAATTTATCTGAAGCTCGCCTAATTTACTCCATTGAGACATTTTGGAAATCAGAAGTGGCGTTTGTTTATTTATCGTCTTCCATGTGGTTTTATTGTCAAACAAAAGTCACATGACGGATTTGCCTCGAAATTAAGAAACATATTACGAACAAAATTTGGGCCGATTGCGAGGTTTATGCGTACATACCTTTAAATAAATCTTAGATTTTTCCCTTCAATAGCCTATTTGTGATCCTGCAGTGTAATCTCCTCACGACAAAGAAGAAAACTAACAGAATTCCGATGTCTTTACGCTAAAACTTGAATTCATTTTTGGAGCGCTGAAGAATTGTGGGAAGAGAAATTATCGCTCGATCGAATTCTCAAGTCACTTTACGTATCTGACTTTTGTTGGACATGTCAACCCATTAACGGCCCGACACTTTACGTAACCTGCTGAGCGCTTTAATACTCATTAGTAGACAAATTCTAGGAACGCCCGCTGAAGAGGTAATAATCAACCTTAACGTTTACATCCAATAACATTGGAATAAACCCTGTGCAAATGCGGAATTAAGAAGAATGTGACAATGAAGATATATAGAGGATATCGAATGACTGTTTTTCTCATATAATATTTATGAAACGAGTCTAAGAATTATTCGTTGGGCGAGCCTCTGGCTCGCCCAAACAGAAAATTCGGACGAGTTTCATAAATATTATACGAGAAAAACACTCATTTTATATTTTATTTATCATATGGCACACACACGCACAAATTAGCCACTTAGAATGACTTTTTAACCCATCACCTAACTTGAGCTGCAGGCGGCACTTGGAAAAAACACCCTCGAAGACTAAAAATTTTCATTTTTTGCTTCCAAAACATAGGTTATGACCCCTCATTGGAACGAGTGCGACACGTTAGTTCCAATGAGGGGTCATAACCTATGTTTGGGAAGCAAAAAGTGAAAATATAAAAAAAAATGAATGGCGTTTTTCTTGTAGGCAAAAGATTAATACAATATAACCCACCCTAAACAGGACAGATAACGCAAATTCTCCCTACTGAAATTATGCAAATATGACCCAGTTGTATTTTGTTTAGCCAATCAAATTGTCCAGTTTTGAAATTGACCAATGAAAGCTCCCAACTCTAATTATGCAAATTATGAAAATGTGGCACAGTTGTATTTTGTTCAGCCAAGCAAATTGTCTAGTTTTGAAATTGACCAATGAAATAGACGGAAGGCTTTATTTATCACTGATTAATATGAAAACAAAATATCAAATGTTTTAAAGTGAACAAAACGGACGAGTCATATGATAAAAATATATATCGACTGATGTTCTGCGTCTTGCGGTATTAAGGAGGACCCCGTAAATTTCACAAAAGAGTGAGAAATCCAAAAATTAGCCATGACCAGTTTTCATTCAAGTTACCGCTTCTCATGTTAAGTTTATCCAGTATTTCTTACATATTATGTCTTTAAAAGAAACCTGATAACCAAAGATTAATATTGACACTATTGTCTGAGAAGCGAAGTCGTCTGATTATTGATTTTAAGTTACCTAAAAGTCTTTGCTCGTTTTTTTGGTACACCCGTTGGTTTTATTCAGTACAAGGGAATCACCTTGAAGATGGCACCTTTGATGACTCCTATCTGTAGATAGACTTTGACAAAGTAATTTTGCAGAACGGTATACATTTACCAGATACCCGTGTGACACCATGCCCATCTTTAAAAGTAATACCTGGGATTTCCCTATGCTGACATGGGAATTCCATTGTTAACTTCACAAAAACGGAGACGACCTTGTAAAAGCTTATAGCTTGCTGTCGGATCCACAAACACTTAATTGTTATTGAATGTAACTCATCGAAATAGGAAATAAATACTGTTTAAACTAAAAATATATATAACTTTAGCATCTGATACTTCGTCGCCTGAGTGCTTGAATGTCCTATGTCCCCTAGGGGACATAGGACATTCTAGCACTCAGGCGACGACTTGAAACTTCCTATCTACGATAGATGTGGCACAACTTGGAAAACAACACCATCTGGTGTATATGTCCTCACAAAAGCGAAAAAGATCCAAGAAGAAAAAAGATCTATTCTTTTTTCAGTATAATAGATTAACAGATCAAATATCATTTCACTTTGGCAAGTGCAACTAAAATCCCGATTGCCCACGTTAACTGGTACACTTGTCGTCAACCGCTGTTAACTTTACTTGTGCATGGTTAGTGAGTTGGAGATTCTGGCCCCTGCTCGGTGGTTCTCCTCCGGGTAGTGCAGCTTCCTACACCCATAAAACTGCCCAATATGGTGTAAACGTGGCTGGTGAGAGTTTCGTTAAACCCCAATAAATGAACAAAGAATTTTAACTGAGGATATTAAAAAACCCAGAAATCTCAGTAACGTCTAAGTCAACAAGGGAAGTAAGTAGGGAAAAAATCTTCTTACCAAAAAAAATTCTTACCATTTATAAGTGAAGCGGACAAACGTTTGTGATAGAAAGATCGAACAACTAGCAAGGATAATAATTATGGAAATAATTATTGTCGAATCAAACATTCTTTCTTGCATGTGCATCTGCACTATCTATATGATAATGCATTGCAGATGGCGCCGTGTTCAAAGGACGATAAAATGTTCCGCCCCAGAGAGCAGGGAACAACGTGTATAGTTTTTAAACACGTGGCGCCATCCAGGTGTTATGTTTGATGGGTATATTCCAATCATGTAAAAATATTTTATCATTCAAAATCTGTTGTTTATGCTGTACATTTTATTGTATTCTGACTTCATGGTTTCTATTGATAGTATTTACACAGAGAAGCAGCTGGCATATTAATATGCTGTACTTGATCACACACAGAACCTGACCTAGGTTGCAACAATGCGCTGAGATCCGATAGCTGTCTGCATCCACATCCTGCAACAAGTCTGCATCCACATCCACTAACTTTGGTAGCAACAAAGAGCTGATGTCTGGTGGCTTCGAGATTACTCCATGTCCGCTACCTTTGAATGTAACAATGAGCTTAAATTTGGTGGCTCATATCGTCTGCTATAAGTCCGCTTGCTTTGATTGCAATAATGAGTTGCTGTCTGATGGATACTGATTACAAATCTCTTTTGAACCGGAATGCTGGAACGCTCATTGTTTACAACCAGAAACGTTTCCCAACTTCCTCCATTTTCACAGTGGGGGAGTGGGACATATGTTATGAGAAATAGAGAATGTTCAACAAAATTGTTTTCTTGATTGCGTTCAAATTTCCAACTCCTCACAAACGCCTATCGCTTTTTAAAGAATGAACTTTGACATCTGCGAAAACGAATATATTTATGATATTCACAGTTTTCACGACAGTGAAAATGGAATATCCACATCATTGTCTTGTTATTAGTAACAAAAAAGTGCTGATATTTCAATGTTGATTCTGTGTTTCAAACTTTCGCAGAGGCGGCAGAGCCGGGTGGGGGGGGGGGGGGGGACACAGAGGGCACGTGCCCTCCACTTTTTCCACAGGTATGTTTCGCAGTTACACAATGAGTTAAAATGGAGCGCATGCAAATATGAAACATGTCAATATACAGGCATTTCTGTAACATCATTTGCAAATCCAAACAATATTTAGCCAACGAATCCCACTTTCGGTCGCCTTCGGGTTGGAAGATGGTTGAAGTAGAAGAAACAGATAGAACAGTGACCACACAGCGAGACCATATCTAAACGAGAGACTATAGCGAGTCACTGTACATGTACCGATAAACGATTGTAACCTTTCTGGGTCGAACCATGGTAACATTGTAAATTTATGCCCCTCCACTTTTATCGAGCTTCCGCCGCCCCTGAGCTTTCGTACTAGGATTCCGATAAATACCATGACTTTTAATTAAGTGGAAGATGCTACGTTCAGCCAACGACATGTACGTATATATTTCTGAATGGCAATAACGCTCATTGGTTACATGTAGAAAAGTGTCTACCCGGCAGCCATCTTGGGGGTGGGGGTAAGGCAGTTGTTGCTATAAATAAACAATGCTAAAAAATTCTTGAAGGTTTATAATTTTCCGACGCCTCGTAATTACCGATTGCTTTATAAAGTTTTATTTTGATGTCCGTGAATAATGAATATGTTGATGATGTGCACATTTTTCGCGGCAAAGTATATTGAATATTTTTGCAACATATTTTAGTTTAAGTTGACAAAAAACAAGTACCGAGAATGGAAAGTTGATGCAGTGTCACCAGTTTCCGTGCTTGTTAAACACCATGACGTTTTATGAAGTGAAAGCTGTTACGCTGTGACAACAGTCACAGCGTAACTGCTTTCACGCCATTAAAAGTCATCGAATTGGGTGAGTCATTTCATTGATTGACTTTACGCCATCTTGGGAGGTCACCTATCTCTTAACTCTTTACCCAACGCAGACGATATCAAAATGTATTACTTTAAATATCATTTTTATCAAATTTCTCAAAAACTTTCATCAAAACCATATCATGTGACTCCTCATTGGAACGAGCTCGACGAGCTTGTTCCAAAAAGGGGACACATGATATGGTTTTGTTGAAATTTTTTTAAAAATGATATTTTTTCAGCTGCTGAATTTGCATATTATGCAGGCGGATGTGGCCGATTCGTTGAGCAAAGGGTTAACAACTGGATTACTGGTGCGTTCATTGGTCACATACAGAAAGTATCTCAACCGCTGTCAACTTGTCATCTTAGAGGGCGGATATTGTTATCAGTAAACAATTTCCAACAACAAAGAGTTTTACGAAGGTTTTTCAATTTCCCTACAACTCGCAATGGCCCATCCCGTCTTGAAGAATATTCTTTGATGTTTGCGAAAAATGAATGTGTTGATGTATGCATATTTTTCACGGCAATACAAATTGAATATTTACAATATATATTAGTTGTTACTGACAGCAAAAAAGGGGCTCTATTGGAAAGTTGATATCGTATTATTAGTTTTGGTGCTAGGTAAATTATGTTTGACGAAGTGAAAGCTGTTACACTGTGACTACAGTCACAGTGTAAGACTTTCACGTCATTAACACCATTAATTGGGGGATTTATTGCGCTGATTGATTTGATACCATCTTGGCGGAGGATACCTTGATTTGCGACGTTTCCCGCTGATGTTCCAGAAATCCAGGTATACAGAGATCAGTCCATTCAGCTCATAAACGTATTTTGTGTAAAGGTGGGTGCAGTAAATCCCCTTTGCTGGTTATATTCAAGTTCTAAGGGTTGCTTACAGAGATCTGCAAGCTTACGGAAGCTTCATATATTCTCTGAATTGACATTTTTTGTGTAAATAAGTGTCACACCTCCACCTATGAATCTTCTATTTCGAAAGTAATACCTGTTATTCCTATTCACGGATGACAGTCTCCTCAGAAATGTTAATTTTGAGGTATCAAATTGTGGAATCCAATCACAACTCCCCCCACCCCCACCGCCACCCCATCCCCACCCCCGCCGCGCGCACAGACGCACTCACATACTTTTCTATGATTAGAATCATGTAGACAGAACAACTAGGCTAGTAATAAGTCATACCATTCCACTCCAGGAAATAAATAACTAAATAAATAAATAAATAAATAAATAAATAAATAAATAAATAAATAAATAAATAAATAAATAAATAAATAAATACTAAGTCCACACGCATCATAGGACGAATGCTTTGCTCCAGTATCCCAGATCATAGATTACAGATATTACTATACTGTTTAAGAAGAATAAAAGCGCGCGTCCACTAGAAACTTTTAAGGAGGGGCTTCTCTGCCAAAAGCAGAAGCCATTTTGTAAACGTGCCGCGTTGGGAACTCCCTGTAAAGTTTCCATGTGAAAACATCTCACTGAAGCACAACGGTGATTCAGCCTTGAATGCAGTGATGTAGCTTGGAATTCTATTTAACAAATTGTGAAAGTCCGAATATCATTGAGTTATTAAAACATGGTAGCCCGTGTATCCATTAGGTTTTCCATCGAGCAATTATAATTAAAGAGCTGTCTCATAGAGAGTTTCTTGAAAACTCTCCATGATACAATATCAGACTGAGGACTACCACTAGAGACAAAGAACAGCAAATTACGTCGAATTTTGTAGGGTAGCGTTTTTCAGTCTTGCGTATTTTAACATTCTCCCTGTTCAGTTACAAGACTATAGTTTGGCAGAGTTATCAAAGTTAAGCAGTCAGTCCCCCACTATTATCAAACGTTATCCACGGTGAGAACAAAACGATTGGAAACCTTGATATGTTAATAAATCCATAGTCTAATGTTGTGTCACAGTGAGCTTCCCGAAAACTTTCAACGGCACATGATCAGACTAAGGCAGTACCAGTGGGGGTGGGAAGCTACAACGCAATCTCAGTAGGATAGTCTGTTTTTAAATAAACAAATACGAAGAAGAACCCATCTGCGCAAAGCAAACGCCATTATGTGACATCGCCACGATAAGAAATCCCAGTTAAGTTTCCACGTGAAAATGTCACACAAAGGACCCACAATGATGTCGTTCAATTCTGAATAATGTTTCGAATGTTTTTTTTTTTTTTTTGCTTTTTTACTTGTTTCTTTTTTCGGGCGGGAGAGGGGGGGGGGGGTCATCAAAAATATTACCGGATACTATTCCACTGCTGGAAGTTATTTTGTAGAAGGTTTCCATAATATGTTATAAAATGATGTTCCCAGGTACTGGAAAACCACCAACGCAGGGCAATACGCGTTTTGTCTATAATTTAAAACTGAAATTTAGAAATCTTAGC
Source organism: Pictodentalium vernedei (assembly GCA_031216915.1). Classification (NCBI taxonomy): domain Eukaryota; kingdom Metazoa; phylum Mollusca; class Scaphopoda; order Dentaliida; family Dentaliidae; genus Pictodentalium; species Pictodentalium vernedei. Next base: position 614,809,928 of record CM062296.1, read on the forward strand.
GAATTTGTTTGTAATCACCGATGTGTGCGTCATGTCACAAATTTCCTGTATTTTCCTGCAGAGAAGTATAACAATACAGAAGCTCACCTTTTTCAATTTCCCCCAATCAGTTTGAACGTTTAACTATTATTCTCTGTTGAAAGCCGTTTAATATTTATTTATTTATTTATTTATTTATTTATTTATTTATTTATTTATTTATTTATTTATTTTATTTATTTTATTTATTTATTGGTGTTTAAGGTCATATACTTATGCACAATGGCTAATCGTGACCGTGACAGTGTTACGGGTGGGGGAAGCCGGAGTACCTGGAGAGAACCACCGAGCATCGACGAGCAACTGTCAGCTCCCCAACATTCTAACTCTGTTCAAGCTCCGCTCAAGCAAGGTAACAGCGGTTGAAGACATGTGCACCATCGACGTGCAGTACGCCTTAGTAAACATCGTCATCGTGCCCCCATGTAGGCAACCGGGATAAAGTGCCTTGCCCAAGGACACAACGCGAGTCGTCGCGGACGCGGATCGACCTAGGGACCTCTAGCATAGAAGTTCAACAGTCTACCACTGAGCCACCGCGCTCCCAAAGCCGTTTAATGACTAGATGGTTTTGAAATCGCAAAGCGAATTTCCAGAAGTCATCCAACGAAGCACGACCAACGCCGAAGCGCTCAATGATGAGGAGAGGGTGTCTCTCGCCTTTTAACCCTTTACCCATCGCAGACGATATCAAAATTTATAATTTTAAATATTATTTTTTCAAAATTTTCAAAATATTTCAACAAAACCATATCATGTGACCCCTCAGTGAAACGAGCTCGACGCGCTCGTTCCAATGAGGGATCACATGATATAGTTGTTTTGTAATTTTCTGAAAATTAATATTTTTTCAACTGCTGAATTTGCATATTACGCAGGCGAATGCGATCGCTTCGTTGGGTAAAGGGTTTAAGTACTAAGCCGCTCAATAAAGCATACCCTGTCATTCGCTTTCAATGAAATGTGTCAAACATAGACTAAACTTTGAAGTGACGTAAAAACGTCAAAATGGTGGCAAATCGAAAAACAACTATCTCCTAATGTTTTGGGCTCTACAATATACTAAACTTTCAGAAAAATCCGACGCATTTTAATTTTTGACCATATAACCCCCTGTGACGTAACCTCAGCGTTCTGGTATAGCGACTGAGAATCTCATTGGACTGCACCACATTTTAGATATGGTTTTCTGCGGAGATTATATTCTCGAAAATTGGAAAGGCGACGGCTCAAAATTAGGTTGAAAAAAATAAAAGGTACAGACAAAAACACTGCAAAATTGGCATCGCTGGCATCGGGTGCGTAGATTTGATAAAAAAAAAACAACTTTCAACAGTTTCAAATAAGTAGAAAACAGTTTATGAAGTTTTGTAGCTGTTTCTTTTATAAATATGGAATTGCACGAATCAGAAGATGAAATAATGAAATATGTCAAAACTGGGCTAAACTTTGAAGTGACGTAAAAACGTTAAAATGGCGTCAAATCGGAAAACAAAACAAAAACAAAAAATACCCCAGCTATCTCTTAATTTATTGCGCTCTACATCATTCTAAAATTTCAGAAAAAAACGACGTGTTTTAATTTTTTACCATATCGCCCTCCATGACGTCACCTCAGCGTTCGGGTATAACGATTGAGAACTTCCTAGGACGGCAAGACATTTTAGATTATGGTTTTCTTAATTGTCTAAGCCTTAATGCAAAGTGGGAGACACTTCATAGCATAATAGGTAACCTTCAACCCAAATCGAATCCTAAGTTTAACAGAAACATTTAGCGTAAAAGACAACACCAACGTATTCACTTGATGGCTACCATTCCTTGATCACTCTACAGCGACCTGACCACAACGATACCAAAAGAGGAGTAGAGTTTTTTTTTATTAACCCTTTACCCAACGTAACGGCCAAAACCGGCCAGCGCTATTCTCAAAAATCACCAATTAATTTTCAAAATATTTTCATTTTTTGTCTCAAAAACATAGGTTATGACCCCTCGTTGGAACGAGCTCGTCGAGCTCGTTCCAACGAGGGGTCATAACCTATGTTTTTGAGACAAAGAATGAAAAAATTTAGTTATTCAAGAATTGTTTTTGCAAAGTGTCGTCTGCTTTTCATGTTAGGTAAAGGGTTAAAGACACTTTCTGTGTTTATCCCACATGTCTTTGAATCCCTGATCGTGAAGATCTCGACGAGAGACCACAGGCACTCGACGTATTATCAGATTTTATCAATTTTAATAAAATATATATTATATTATCAATACTAAAAAAAGTAAAGGTATGACACTTCCAGACAAAATGTCATGTAATTCGCGGAGCCAATGAGATTTCGAGCCCAAGATTGACGAAATTTGACTTTTATTCGCACTTTTCTCACTTTTTATCGACTGAATCGAGAGAGTCGGCCTTCCACGCCAGCTGTTATCCGGCAACAGAACAATGAATGCCACGCCGAGCGTTCATTAGTCGTCTCCTTATAGACACAACTGCGGGAAATTCAAAAGTCTGTTTATGCTTTATTCAACACAACACAAAACGACACAACAACTTAACTTCAATAAAACACTTTAATCGATCGAAAAACGATGTCAAAAGCAACAATGATGGTGTCGTGGTAGCATGTCATATACAGATACTTAAAAAGTAACATTACTCGTCATGCTATTGATATTTTAACTGGAAGTTTCTGGGGAGGGGGCGGGGTGGGCGTGTGTCATCCACATGCAAACTACAAATTCTCAAGTTATTCTGATACCCCGAATCAGAAATTCATTTAGTTTCTTAGTTTCTATTGCCATAGTTACTATCATTACACCATAAATACATGTAGTTTACGTTGGAAAAGTGTTTTTCTCCCTTAACCTCCACCCTCGACCCTCCTGTATCAAATTCGTACAGCGATACCTTTAAAACTCTTGGAGAGAGATTATCTAATGACTACCCTACAACTTATTTCAGCTAGTACTGCATTTCTTGGATGTTGTGAGTTTTACATGCTCACTTTTAGTATGTGACCTTAAACACCAATAAATAAATAAATCAATCAATAAATAGATAAAGCAATAAATCAAACAATTAAATTACATTATTTTATATTTACCATTGATCGTTTGTCATTTTTACATTGGGAATTTTTTGTTCTATGCGATTTTTGGTGCTGTAGGGCATTTGTACTGTGGCATCTGTTCATGGGGCATTTTTTTTCGTCCGCCCCCCCCCCCCCTTTTGTCACGTGGGCTTTTACAGGAATGCAACCCTTATAGAGTGCTGCCATAATCCTTTACTAATACAAGAGAGAGAGAGAGAGGGACAACTCTTGCCATACTTTTCCTGAATAACTGAAGAATTCCATTATTTGCTTTCAAATCAGAGTTTATGACCAATATTGGAAAGAACTTGATGTGCACCTTCCAATGAGGGCCCATAAGGACTGTTTTATGAAAGAAAAACTGAAAATATATAAAAGTTTGAATGATGAATAGCAATTTAAGTCAATTGTATTGTTTCATATTTTTTCTGCATATATTCTTCAAGCACCATTGTTTGGGAAGGATCCAAGAAACAAACATAAACATCTGTCGTCCTCTGAAACAAAACATCTATGCACAGTCATTGAACTGCGAGGCAAATTGGTGCTTGCCATACCTGTTTATACGTTATTGTTTATACGTTATTGTTTATAAGTGTCAGTCCAATGTTGATTTGATCTGCGCATGTCTGTGGTAGAAGGACGTTGATTTTAAGTCTCTGCGAGAAAAGTGTTTTAAATGGATTAAATGGATTAAGTTATAGTTTTATAATGGTTAATTGATTTAAGACAATATCATTTTGGACATGCAGTTATGAGTGGGAAAACAATAGAGGCGGTGGCGACATCAAAAAGAAAAGCTTCATCTGATCTTACACCTCCACCAGCTCGAGAGAGAGGTAACATGGCGGATCACAGTAGTCCTATTCGTAGACGGAGTGGTGATTTGAGTAGTCTGCCAGTCACTATTGCTAATAGTTTGAGGATAGTCGACAATGCTGGTAATGTATGTAGTACTGATAGAGACTCTGACATTTATGATACCCATGATGAACATTCTTATCTATCTTATACCACTACACCCACTGTACGTAAAGAGGGTCCAGCTGTCACTGAAATGTCAAATACAGAAGTTTCACAGCCGGTGTATTTTGAGTTGGGGAGTAGCGAATCGGGCATTGCTGATTATAAACAACCTCCTGTGTCAGTAACAGGGCAACAAGATCTCAGCAGGATTTTCCAAATGCTAGAAACCATTACTGAAAAGTTAAATATTATGGATGAACTGAGGGCTGATGTTAAGTTGATTCACACAAAGTTGAACGTTATTGAGAGCAGGGTGGAAAATCTTTGTGAAAGAGTGCAGTCGTTGGAGCAGGACTCACGTTCTTTAAAAAACGATGTGGTTGACCTACAAATCACAAACGATAACGTTGAATCGTCGTTGAGCAGTTTGCAAGGTGATAACTCACGGGTCACCGAGAACCTGGCGACCGTCCAAGAGTGTAATGCTGAACTGAGAGAAACCGTTACTGACATTCAGATGCAATCAATGCGGGACAATCTATTATTCTCGGGTATTAGGGAAATCGAAAATGACAGAACATCCACTGAAGATATCTTAGTAGACTTCTTGAATGACAAAATGAAAATAGAGCGACCAATTTCATTTGAGAGGGTTCACAGGCTTGGCAAAAGAAACTCTTTGAAAGCTCGTCCAATTGTTGCAAAATTTACATATTACAAAGACCGTGAGTGTGTCCGCAATCGTTCCTATATTTTGAAAGACTCGAACTATTATGTGAATGAACATTACCCAAAACATGTGGCAGATTATAGAAAAAATGTACTTATGCCAATACTGAAAAATGCCAAACAAAAAGGGGAAAATGCAAAGATAGTGGGAGATAGACTTTTTATAAATGGAAGAATGTACCTTCCTTCTACGCCTCCACCATACAGAGTAACTGACCAGCAAAATAAAAACACACAGGTTGGGGTTAATGTAGGGAGAGGGGGGACTAGATAAGACAGCCCGAGGGGCTATAAACTTAATGTATTGTCTCTAAATGTTTGTGGCCTTAAGTCAAAACTGAGTGACCCGGAATTCTTGGATTATATAACAGATTTCGACGTCTTATGTTTCCAAGAGTCTAAGACAGATGATATAGACATAATAGAAATCGATGGGTATCATGTATTTCCGTTAAAAAATCGTAAGTCAGTTGCTATTACTAGATCAGGTGGAATTTGTACAGCTGTAAAAAGTGTTTATAAGAAATTGGTGTCGGTCATCCCTGACGAAAATCCACATATACAGTGGATAAAATTTGACACAGGTAACTACTCTAGTGTACTGATAGGAAATGTCTATCTACCATTTGAAGGCTCGAGATATGATAACGGAGATAGCCACGAGGCCCTCTATGTATCCATCCTAGATAAAAGCACGGCGAGTGATACAATAGCCCTTGTGGGTGATTTCAATTCTCGAATTGGGAGGGTCAATGAGCTGTCAGATTTCGCCCAGAGCCAAATTAAGAAACTTAAAATGGTTACAGATAAAAGGCACACCCAAGATGATTTTACAAATAATTTTGGGAGAAAACTAATAGATATTTGTAAAAACAATGATCTATTGGTAATAAACGGCCGATGTGGCGATGACAAGGGTTGTGGAGCTGCAACATGTAAAGGGGTTAGTGTCATAGATTACTTGATATGCACCGCTGACTTTGCGGAGCAATTGACAGACTTCAGAGTTGACGAGTTCAATGAACTGTACTCTGACGTTCACACTCCGATTTGTTTTTCTCTTAACACTGTTGTTTGCCTTGATAACAATGCGTTAGAGATTAGTGGCCTCTCGGATGAAAAACATAACAGTTTTACCGCTAACGGTAAAACTTCACAACTAAATATCGAATCTATTCAATGCGCAGGATGCTCTGAAGATACTGCCTTAGATCTTAATAGATGGGACCCCTCAAAAATAGATAATTTTAGAAGCAATATTGATTTAAAAATGATCGAATTCTTAAACGAGCAATTAGATATCCTTGAAACAAAAGATAACATCACAAAACAGAATATAGATGAGATAAATACCAGTTTGTGTGCAATATACTTAAATGCAGCTAAAGAAACACTCGGTGTCCGTAAAAATCACGGTAAAGGTCTGACGACGAAAAAGAAAGTGAATTACCGACCCTGGTTTTCGGTTGACTGCCTCTCTGCTAGGAAAAATCTTAGGAGAGTAAGAAAGGCATTCAGAATGCAACCTGATATCGAGAATAAACGTTTGCTGCTTAAATGCAGAAATCTTTATAAAATATCCCTTAAAAGAAGCAAATTTAAATATTTGGCCACGTTTAAGGATAAGATTCGAATGATTAAAAAAACAGGTAACAAGGAATTTTGGAAACTATTGTCCTTTCCATAACCCCCCAATGGTAAATAAACTCTGGAATAATACAAAATCAAGAAAATATCTTTTAGTTTTCAGCTCCCGATTACGTGTAATATATTTAATTTCGCCGTCGTTACGTTTCTGTGATTTTAGCTCACTCGAAAATTATATGAACGAATTTTTTAATTCTCTATGGGAATTTGTGTGTATTTTCGGAAGAGCGTCCATTTTGCAACAATGCATAAGTGACGTAACTGGGACCGTCCATTTGAGAACAGGTAAATTTGAATTTTCACGGCTTGCCTTTGCAGAAGGCGTGTTTTGACGAAGTTAGAATATCAGTTCGTCGTGATGATGGTTCAAAATAAAACTCAAGTCTTGTTCAAAACGCGTTAGTGAATTAGTGAATAAATAAAATATACATGTATTGTAGTCGTGACGCCAATTATTTTATTAATACGTGCCGTACCAGTTTTCCAAATTTGTCATGTCTTGCCGACAACAGTAACTGCCCTCAGTATGTTGCTACAGACCTCCATTTAGGCTTTGTTTGTGTGACGGTGACACGGGTACAGGCGAAAACAGCACCGTGTGAAATCCGGTACCCGTTACTTTCGGTTTGGCACAGGAGTCCGGATTTCTTGGGTTTGGACTGCCCCCATCCAAATATGGCCTAAAAGACCTTGTTTTGATTTTTTACCTTGGCACGTCCTTTCAATTCGGACCCCCCCCCCCCGCCACCCCCCCCCCCCCCCCCACACACACAAGATTCTGATTTCTGCGTCAAATAATAAAGAAGGAGGTGTATCGTGAATCCAGGTTGGATAGATTCCAGGGCCGAGGAAAGGGTGGGGTTGGGGGAGGGGTGTTAGTGCTTTTAATGTTTAGAAGTCACTGCTAAACAACAAGAAAACCATGAGATAGTTGGGAGGGGAGATGTATCCTCTCATTTTTAACTGCTCAATTTTCCACAATTTATTAGAGAACCATAGGCTAAATACTCGGTTTAGGCAGAATTTAAATGAATTAATTTCGCCATCGGAACTGGTGCCGTTCTCGCCACAATCAATTGGTGCCGTTTTCGCTCATTCGGTTCCGTTTACTCCAGGTGCCGTTTTCACACGGTGCCGTTGTCGCTATAACCCGACACAAGTCCAAGTAACCAATTTTCTTTTAAGAAAGTACGGTATATAACTAATAGCACGAGAGAATTGGCATCTTCGAATACAACCCTGACGAATACGTATAATCACTAGAAAGCTTATTGGAAAATTGTAGGGGAGGGGAGGGGGGCGTAACGAATACATCACTTCGTGATCACGCTGCCCCCCTATCCCCCCCCCCCCCCCGCCATTTCTCAGCAAGCACCTGATAAATCTTCTGAGGGAGAAATCACTAGGAAAAGTTGATAACAGAATTTATATAATATTAATCATATTTCGACTTCACTGATTATACCCAGCACAGGCGTATATAGACCAACGGGCCAACTTTTTTTCCATGGCTGCGGGGGGGGGGGGGGGGGGGGGCTGGAAGATTTTGCCCGAAAAGTAACTACGTGCGTAGCCCTGGTGTGGATGTTCGTGAGCGTGTCTTCTACTGGTGGGATTAAGGGAACCCTCCCCGGGAACATTTTTAAAAATCTGATCCGCTTGAGGGTTTCTAGAGAACCCAGATTACCTTTCGAACCTTGTAATTGGAAGAAAAGACGATCGCTTTTGTAGAGGTGCCTGGCTGAATGTGTTCGAGCGGTCTCGTCTGGTATCAGTCAACTGCAATAAAACATTATATGCTTCTCGGGGTTCAGCTGGAGTAAATACGTGTAATGTAAGGCCTGTGTGCCGGGTGCTGGGTTGACACTTTGGGATTGAAGTGGGAACATGACACCAGCAAGTGCAAGCTCGGATGACGGGGCTCGGTTTATATTAGAGCTGGATTTGGTGGGCTCTCATAACTAATACGCAACGAAGTGGTTGGTTGATAAGTTATTCACTTTTCTGAGGGACAGGAGTTGATTCGTGTAATTGTCATGGGAGTCATGAATATGTTGCAGTCGGAAAAGATGCGACAAGTAAATAAACAGTTTGTGTGGCAGCAGTGAATTCATGCTAATGATCAAAGGATGACACCGATTATATATGCTTATCTCGAGATATTATATCGAGATCACGAGATATTTACTCGAGATCTTGAGATATTTTCTCGAGATCTCGAAATAGTTTCTCGAGATCTCGAGATATTATCTCGAGATCTCGAGATAAAAAAAAAAAATATTGAGGAAGGTCTGCGTCACGAAAGCGCGTTCCGTGTGGCTTGTGAGTGAAGCTAAGCGCACATGTTTGCAGTTGCGGCAATAGATCTGGGGTCCGGTGTGTTATTTTTACCGGAAGCGTTTGTCAGAAAGAAAACTGATTTAGGAACTCATTGACATCGGTGCGGTTGCGTACGAAACTGAATTTGCTGCCGCGAATCCAATCGGCATCGGACAGAAAATGTCGGTGTTCGGCGTCCGAACGATGAGGCTCGTAGGCCCATATAAAAACAGTCCGCCTTCTTTTTGGCATACTTCCTTTTCTTCTCTCAATTGTTTTACCGTTTCACTTCTTTTTTTTTGGGGGGGGGGGGGCGTCTCTGGTCGCCCCCTGAACCCATTCAAACAGACCACTCCCAATGGGTGGAGCAAAATATTCTCCGCCTCGCGAGTTCCAACTTTCGGTTTCTGTATTTTCCACTTATGATGACTTATCCACTGTGAGTTAATGGTATACTAGTAAAATAGATTAGAATATTTGCCTCCTCGTCTGCTCGTTTCAGGCATAGTGGATGAAATTTGGCGCAGATTGAACAAATTTGAGAAACAGTGGTGCTCAATTTGAAATAACTTTTAAAACTCAACTTAGACTAGAGAAGGAGGTGGGGTTGCAAATAAAAAATATAGATACTAAGCTGAAAAAAACCAGTTGTTTTAGACAACCCCTACCTCCGATCCAAACTTTGCCCCTCTTGAATTTACTTCCCACCTCCTGCACAGGATGTAATTTTGTCTGTTTGCGTTGCATTCCAAGAGGTATTTCACGATTTCTACCATAGTATGTGAAGGTTCCAGCTGTTAGTCAAATAGTGATTCGAAATTCGAAATTCGAAATTTCTAGAAGTTGATTTTATTTTTTTTTTTTTGTGGGGTGGGGGGGGGGGGGGCCCACTCCTGCGACAACGAACGCGCACGTCATCGAGAAACGTGACGTTTTTACGACATACATGTAACAATGATTATAGCTGAATTCCCTGTGACCAAGAGGGGTGGCACCCCACCCCTCCCCTCGTCTCATGCGCGCATGGTTCTTGGAACAAATTCAAATGACCTCCCGTTAATTAATGATATGTGTTAGTTCTGGTGTAGCCGTTTAACTTTCTCCCTACATTTCACCCCCACCCGATAGGATGAAATCTCGTGTGTTTCCCCTTTCTAAATATAAAAAAAACATTTGCTTTTAAAAAGCTTATTTCTGGCTCCCAAAAGTGGTGGAAGATGAAAAGACACACGCAGGCCATGACGGAATATCTCACACCCTGCCTCCGCTATGTGACTTTGCATTCGATTTATATATTCTTTTTTTCTTCATATTTGAAAATTTTGTTTGTAAAGTTAAAACTTTCAGCTCTAACTGAGACGTTGTAACTTTTCCTCTTAGTAATGTGGAAGAGAGATAATCCACGCACCCTGAAAACTACTTACGGTAAGTTTTACAAGCCTAAAATTAACCTACCCTCGCGAAGTATGTTACAATTTTTTTTCTAACGATTATTTGAATGGTATTAAAGGCCGACGAACCAAAACATATGTAAAAAACGAACGCGAATTACTTTGGCGAAGTCCAAGTTCAATGTTATTGAACTGGTTCGGACGGGTGGGGGAGGGGAGGGGGTCGAAACATGACACGTCCTGAATAGCCATGTTAATCTTTTAAAATTTAGTTCAAGTTATATGCTCTGCCCAGACTTCAAAGAGCATGGGCTTTTAATTCACTGGCAGAGAAAAATTGGAACGTGTGTCTATATGTCACTTGGAGAGGTGGAGTGCTTTTTTGTGAGCATCGTGTACACAGTCAGTGATGCCAGATCGAGGATCTGCCGCCAGCTATCTCAACCCCATACTGTCTTGAATCTGTTTCCTTGCAAGACACATATATGCGATAAACCAAAGATGGTTAGCCCATTTCCCCAATCTTGATTTCAATGCGATTCGCTTGACTTAATTATATTCTACGCAGTTCAAGGGCAGGACAGTGCCGGAGTGGACTTCAGGTGGTGGAGGTGGGGGGGGGGGGGGGGTTGTTTTAGGTTTCATGTTGGTAAATTTGGTGAAATGGAAGTGAAAGCAGGTATTCTGACAGCAACATACTTGAGAGCTTGATTTTTCGATAAGTAATCCGCGTTGGATGCAAAAAACGTTACATCTGGGCGCGGTGGCTCAGTTGGTAGGGGTGCAGGCTGCAAGCCGAGAGGTACTCTGTTCGAACCCCACCTGTGGCAACCGGGTTGTGTCCTTGGGCAAGACACTTCCCCCCATTGCCCACGTTGGGGCATGGTGGCGTTGTGTACTAAGGCATACTGCTCCTCATGGATGGAGCACCTGTCTTCAACCAATGTTATAACCCTGCTTGTGTGGAGTTACCATGTTGTGGAGCTGAGAGTTGCTTGCCATTGTTCGATGGTTCTCTCCGGGTAATCCGGCTTCCTCCATCCGTAAAAATGTCGTGGTCATGATTAGCCATTGTGCATATATATGTGTCTTTAACCACCAATATCTAACTAACTAAAAACGGTACATAATTTGGTTCTTCAATCAGAAATCTGTTGAAATCAGTGTTTTGGTCTTCATTCAGAAACCTGTTGAAATCGGTGTTTTATTGCCGAATGGGGTGGGGATAAACCCCATATATTGAAAAATAAGGGGTTTATCCCCACCCCAATCGGCGATAAACTTCGACTCTACTAAAGAATTTTCATCGAAAAGGAATTTTCGGCAGAAAAACATTATTAAATCACAAGTCTGCTTTCGTGCACAATGTTTCTAAAGCTGTTACAAAATTTATCAGTGTGAACTTCAAAATTTTATTTAGAAAGCCTCAACAATTATTTTCCGACGTATTTTATTTATTTTACAGAAACAGTCATCACTTTGTGATCGTAAGTTTCACTTGGGCCCGAATTTCGCAACAAACGTACCGGTGTTGTGGAACGGTTCAGATTTATGTTTTGATCTGTATCCAAATCCATCAAAACACAACTCCTTGCAACAACCTCGAAACCCTCAGGTAAAAATAGATTATGCTATCCGTTACGTCATTGGTAAACAAACATGTCGGCTGCTGGCGTAAAATGACAACAACGGTGAACTTTTGAGTGAAATCAAGGGGAAATGAAGACCCACCGATAAGGTAATAATGCGAAAATTTTCTCCTTCATCTATTCTTTAATTTGCGTGGTTGATTATAATTGAATAACAAACAGAACAGGAGATACGTGATACAGTCTTACGCCAAGTATGTTTCGGAAAATACTATAATACAATCCCTTGATCGAAATTCGAAACAAACCCGCACTCCATCACTAGAAAACTTCTATGAGTGTTACAAAAATATTGAAACGGTTAATAAAAACTCGACGGAAGATGAAGTCGGCGAGAATGTTTCTCCAATATTACCACATCCCGAATCGACGGATACATCTATGTTAGATGAGTATATTCAAGTAGAGGAAGTAGAAAGAATCGCAAGAAAATTGAAAAATGGGAAAGCACCAGGAATTGATAATATAAATAATGAATATATTAAAACTACTTTCGATATGTTTAATGTCATATACACTAAATTTTTCAATATTATTTTGAAGAGTGGAATACTCCCATCGGCTTGGACCATTGGCACTATTAAACCGATTTATAAAAACAAAGGTTCACCCCTAGATGTAGACAACTATAGAAAAATAACGTTGGTCAGTAATATCTCCAAAATATTCACAAGTCTTATAAGTAACAGAATTTCGGCTTTCTTATGTGAAAACTCTCTACTATCTGAGACCCAAGCAGGATTCAGAAAGGGATACTCAACACTTGATCATATCTTTTCGTTACATGTGGTTAGGGAACTAGTAAAATTAAATAAGAAACCTCTTTATTGCACATTTGTAGATTTCTCTAAGGCTTTTGATACTGTCTGGCGCACGGCCCTATGGTATAAATTAAAACAAAACCATATAGAAGGTAAGGTTCTTCGTATAATTCAAAATATGTATAGTGATATTAAATCTACCGTTATGAAAGGGAAAAATAAATCCAACTTTTTCTCGAGTAATATTGGCCTTAGACAAGGGGAAAATTTATCACCGATCCTTTTTTCATTATACCTTAATGATTTAGAATATTTCCTATGCCAAAATAACTGTTCGGATATTGAATTTCGCACCCCTTTTAGACACCCGAACGACCCTGAGCTATACCTGCGACTTCTTGTGTTATTGTATGCGGACGATACAGTTCTTTTAGCAAGTTCTAAAAAAAAAATGCAAAACTTATTGGATGTTTTTCACAAATACTGCACGAAATGGAAATTGGAAATTAATATTTCTAAGACTAAAATTATAAAGTTTGGTGGTAGAGTGGACCCACGAGATAACTTCTCTGTCGGAGGCACGTCCATAGAAATAGTTAACAATTACAAATATTTAGGAACAACATTTACAAAGAGGGGCTCATACAATACAGAAAAAAATAATAGATGTAACCAGGCTAAAAAGGCTATGTACGCTCTGATAAATAAAATGAGAAAATACCAGCTTCCGATTGACGTTGTCATCGAAGTCTACAACAAATCTATTGTCCCAATTATGTTGTATGGGTGTGAAATCTGGGGGCACACTAAGGTTACTGCGTTAGAAAAGCTGGAGCTCTGGTTCCTTAAATTTGTTTTGAAACTGAAAAAGTCCACGGGAAGTAGCTTGCTTTTTGGAGAACTAGGCCTCACCCCTCTAGAGAACACAATAAAAATACGATGCTTAAACTTCTGGGCTAAATTGGTGTCTTCTAACGAATTAAAAATATCTAGGCACCTGTATCTACTACTGTACAGTAAATACATTGATGGGGAGTATACCAGCCCCTGGTTAAATTATATATCATCTCTGCTGAATAGCATAGGCTTTGGATACTTATGGTCCAATCAAAATGTATTGGACTGTAAATGGTTTGACTGTGCTATAAAGCAAAGGTTGTATGACATGAATTTACAGGAATGGAGGGCTTCTTTGGAAAAGTCGACTAAATTCGAATTCTACGGATTAATTAAACCCTCCCCAGTGTTCGAGGAGTACCTCGTCAAACTCCCTCCCCCATTAGCTTCTTCTTTACTTATGTTTCGTACGCGAAATCATCATTTGCCTATAGAAGTAGGAAGTTGGTCATCTATTGAAATATCACAGAGAAAGTGTAACCTTTGTAGTTTAGATATTGGCGACGAATTTCACTATATCTTGGTATGTGAAAAACTTAAACATATTCGTGTAAAATATATAAAAGCTTATTACTATCGAAACCCAAATATGCTTAAGCTCCAGCAGTTATTTACTAACACAAATAGTAAAGTGACGAGAAATCTAGCAAAATTTATAAGGGAAACTCAGACAATTCTAAAACCTGCTCGCGCCTAACTGATACATATACATAAAATCGTAACATACCGACTTATCGTATTCTCCCCTCCGCCCCCCCCCCCCCGCAAGGGTGGGGTGTACATAATATAGACATTTGAGTAGATATAACACGCCTATCGCGACTTGAGTTCCATACTGCCCTAAGCGCAATGCAACTGCATTGCGTTTGGGACAGTATGGAACCCAGGCGACGCTATGTGACCATTGGTGCTGGGGTGGGTGGTCTAGTGACCAATACCACGGATAATGGGAAAGTAACTTTAGTTACGGCACACGGTTAAACGGTTACAAAATAGGCCACTCATGTCAGCGCTGTTGGTCATCGACCGTGACCTGTGCGGAGAATGCTGGTGTGAAAAACTGAAGTAATCTTTTTTGTATGTCTTGATCGCCCCATCCCCCTCGTGGCTGACCACAGTCCCCTAAGGAACAAAAACCAAATCTAACAATTAATATATATGGACGTACACATGTATGTGTATGTATTACTTACCACGCCTCGAAATCTATATATGCCTATAGAATTTTTTGTAATTTATGATGGAGAGAGAGAGAGAGAGCGAGAGAGAGTTAGTTTATCATTTATTGCCAGTTACACATGTGCACTCTGAAGCATACGGAAAGTCTGAGGAGAGGGCAGGACATTATTTGATCTCATGCACGGAGTAATGATTCCCATATATAATTAACGGTGACAGTATTGCCCTTGTCGCTACAAGGGTGCATAAACAGTTGAATAACACCGCAGAAATTATTTTCTCCCAAGGCCGCCGGGGACCTCCCGAAATGATGTCTCCGGCGGGCTTTGGAGAAGATAGACTCTGCGAGTCTGCGTAACATTATCTGGGAGGCACCTAGTATTCCCGAGTATCTGACCTTGCATCACAGCGCGCACATTCCTAACCCCCACCCCTCTTTCGGTAGTAGAACTATAGTTCCCTGGGTCACCCAGTTAAAGTAAGACGACAAACGTCTTCGCCGGGTAGAATGCATAGGTGTCCTCAAACTTCTACTAAAATTTCGTGTGCGACTGCGATGCAAGGAGGGAAAACTCCTCGGGTAAATGCTACGTGGGGTCGGAACGAGGGAACACACACTTGGACCAGTCTTTCTTAAATTTACAGGTAACTCATTTTGTCTGAATATGTTTTATTTATTGGGTTCCTTTTGTGTACCTGTATCTTATCTGCCTATGAAATTCAAGCTAAACCTGTCCGTTTATGTCTCATATCATACATCTTTAAATAAACGCAGTTTTAAATTACCACAGTAACTGAGTCAGCCCTATTCTCAGCCTCCTTTATGATTTGTCAACACTCTTGTGTAATGTTACAAAAGACAAACACAAATCCTGGCAAATATTTTTTTATGCGAGAGAGAGAGAGAGAGAGAGAGAGAGAGAAAGAGAGAGAGAGAGAGAGAGAGAGAGAGAGAAAACAATACCAGCAGCTGTATATCTAACTACTACCACAGACACGACATTTATTTTATGTAATATAAATTATTTGTTTATTACTTTGTATACCTAGTTGTAGGTGAAAAGTATAAAATAAATGATGAATGAATGAATTGAGGTAAAATGCTTTTCCCACACCAGTCTGTCCAGTTATTATAATGTTATGGCCTTTTTTCAGCAGCAATTTCGATTTCTGAAAGAGACATCTTCGAATGAACTTCAGTTTACAATGTACAATGACTACGTTTTTATTGTTGACTATGAGTTATATTTAGAGTGAAAAATAATGTGTTGAATTTTATATTGACCAATGAACGCGCGGCGTGGCATTCATTGTTCGGTTACCGGATAAAAGCTGGCGTGGATAGCCGACTCTCTCGATTCAGTCGATAAAAAGTGGAAAAAATGCGAATAAAAGTCAAATTTCGTCAATCTTGGGCTCCAAATCTCAGTGGCTTCGCGAATTACACAACATTTTGTCATTTATTTGAGCGAGATCGACGAGGTATTCGCTATTTTAGAGATTGTTGAAAATTTCGATCTGGGAAGTGTCATACCTTTAATTTTTTAATATTGATAATATAATATATATTTATTAAAATTGATAAAATCTGATAATACGTCGAGTGCCTGTGGTTATAACGACACCAACGTGAATCTCGGACCACTTTGCCACTGTAATTGATAATATATTCTGCAATGAAATCAAGTTACAAACTTCTGGAAACATTATCACTGATGATGTAAGCGACCATTTTGCAACGCCTTCAGCCAGATTTACGAAGCCAGTTTAAAATTTGTACGCGTGTAAAACGCCTTTGCACGCGTGTAGATAAAAATCGAAATTTACGAAACTCAATAAAAGCTGACAAGGTTTCGCACTGATCGTCCGTGTAAACGAGAACAATAGAGTTCGCTAAACAACCTCGGGATGTGTTTTACAAACGTTTAAAGCGACATTACATTTGATAAGTGGCTGAATTTTCTTTTTGTAATGAATGTGATACAAAAATAAAAAATAAAATTTGATAAAAATAAAATGGGGAATTAAATATTTTAACAAAAATCTTTTGACAAGCCATTTTTTCTTCCTCAAGTCTTATTTCGTTTTGAGAACAAACTCAGTCAACCTGTGTACCACGCAAACAGCCTCTGTTATATCTGGATGTATCAAATCTATAACGTTGAAGTTCAGAAAAGCGTCAGATCTGAGGAAGAAATAGGCCTATTAACCCTTTACCTAACATGAAAAGCAGACGACACTTGCAAAAAAAAATTCTTGAATACCTAATTCTTTTCATTTTTGTCTCAAAAACATAGGTTATGACCCCTCATTGGAACGAGCTCGACGTGCTCGTTCCACAGAGGGGTCATAACCTATGTTTTTGAGACAAAAATTGAAAAAATAATGAAAATTAATGGGCGGTTTTTGTGAATAGCGCTGTTCAGTTTTGGACGTTACGTTGGGTAAAGGGTTAAAGAAAATATATGTGGAAATAATCACAGAGAACTCAACCTTGTGTTAAATTTATAGAAAATGGATCAGTAGTATAGCATTTGATTCTCTTCCCCTTTTGTTAAATCTCATGGGTGGTCTTATCTGACGTCATCAGTCATTTGGCAGGAAGAAACATTCTATTGGTTGTAATGGTAGCACACGTGGGTGGTTACTTTGTGACATCATTACCTTGGCGACACGTCGCCTTACATGCATGCACGCCCCAAGTGTGAAATTACTTCCTCTTGCGTTTTTTTTCTCCATATGTGCTGTTTAAGGTTTCAGTTTTGAAAAGAGATCCGTTGATTATTGAACGAGAGAACAACTCTTTTCAACAAAATCCCTGAATATATATGATAAACGCCAGCCAAATCACCATTAGCTCGTGTTTTGTACGCGTGGGGGCGCGGTGGCGTTGCGGTAACCGGTTCTCGTAAGATCACCGAAGTTAAGCAACGTCGAGCTCGGTTAATCACTGGATGGGTGACCGTCTCAGCGATCAATTCGGACTCCCGCGTTGTGTCCTTGGGCAAAGCACTTAACCCCAATTGTGCACATGGGGGCACGATGACGCCGTGTACTAAGACGTACTGCACGTCGATGGTACGCATGTATTCAACCAATCTAGCCCTGCCTGTGCTGCAGTGCAGAGTTACGGTATTGGGAGCTGACAGCTGCTCGTCGTTGCTCGGTGGTTCTCTTCGGGTACTCCGGCTTCCTCCACCTGTAAAACTGTCACGGTCATGATTAGCCATTGTGCACAAGTATATGACCTTAAGCACCAATAAATAAATTTTGTACGCGTACCGGTAATAATGGTTTGCACACTTTTCCTGAATGCCGTTTTCTTTTCGGGCAAATACTGATTAGCAGCACCCGTGCAAAGACAGTTTAACAAGCGGTTTGGCTTGTACGCGTATATTTTTAAATGGGCTTCGCAAATCTGGCTGTTCATGTTTAAGGATCACCAAAAGACATGTCCGCAGAATACAAACTCCAAAAGATCATTTAAGCAGGAAAACATCAATCAGTTTAAGTCACTGTTGTTTGCAAGTGACTTCTCCAATGTTATGAATGCATCTTGTCCCAACGAAGCCGACGTTACTCAGCTTGACATTGTTATTCAGCCTTTGACCAAGAATTTCCAGAGAAAGCCTGTTAACCCTTTGAACTCTCTAGGCCGACTGTTTAGTCTGTTCGCGATACAACCTCAATTCATAATGCTGATGGCTGCTCAGTGAAATTGTGTGGTAGACTTTGTGTACTTGTGCATATAAATATATGTGTATGTGCTATATGATTTAATTTCGCACCCGGTATCACCGCGGTGCATTTTGGGGAGTGTCGTGACATCACCAAAACTCAGTCACCGTGTCTTTCAACCAGGAGACTTTAATGGGGGAGAGAGGAAGAGAGAGGGAGAAATGGGGAGAGGGGGCGCGCCGGCGAGAGAGAGAGAGAGAGAGAGAGAGAGAGAGTGTGGAATAATTACTTATCGTTCTATTATGTCACGGACATGTGCTGTACAATATGTACCTGTTTTTTCTTCGTACCATTCTAACTTCACTCCTTGAAAATGGAAATAAGTTAGAAAATAAATAATAACCAATCAAGATTTTCAACGTGCAGCCCCAAGGCTGCACGTTGAAAATAGTGATTGGTTTTACCGGAAATAACGAATATAGACTCTACAAGTTGATGTTTCTGAAGTGGCTATGGGTTAAAATTCCCAACAAATTTGTAAAGCGCGAACCGTGGATGAGGTCGGGTCTTTTACAGACCTTGTTGAAAAAAAATAAACTGCATGTAAAAAACTTAAAAAGACCAACAATGCAAGATATATTGAGATGTAAAACGCACTGCACCGTTTACAACAGACTAAAACGGGCTCGTAAATCATATGAAAAAACGTGGGAAATATTGAAGAAAGCAATTAATAAATCCAGCCTTGCCTGCCTTTACCTTCCCGTCGCCATTTGTCAATGACAATGTTGAAATAATCGACGCTGAAGTGATGGCTGACAAAATTTAACTCATACTTTTTTTTAATATTGGCAAAACAGTTAATGGGGCAGTACATCCTTCCTGTCGTCATGTTTCCGATTAAACTCAAAACCAAGTAGAGCCCTCGACATTATGTCCTCCAAAATGGTAAAGGAAATCATATACGGAATCGCTGATCATCTAACACGCGTAATTAATCTTTCGTTCTCAACTGGCTCTGTCCCCACCAAAAAGGAAATAGCTAAAATAATTCCCGTTTCCAACTCATACGATCAACGACTATTCAACAACCATAGACTCATTAGTATCTTACCAACGCTCTCTAAAATATAAGAAAAATTCATGTATTCCAGGTTAATACACTTTCTGGGGGATAATAAGATAATTCATCAACACCAATTTGGTTTTAGAAAGGCACACTCAACAATACATCCGGTACTACATCTTGTAATCAAACCGAACCATGTCGTCTGAAAACCATTTCTTTTACCACCGGGGGATACTGAACGTAATTTTAATTCCGTTAATAACCCATTTGTACATTTCGCCATGCAGTGTCAGTCACATGGGTGTCGCTAAGAGAAGGGTGCGGGGGTCACTCCCACCTAGAAATGTTCACAGTCGGGCCATTTCGTCCGTATTGGAGTCTAAGATATCAGTTTGTTGCTAGCAACCTTGTACTTTCTTACGGGGCTAGAAGTAAGTAAGAAAGTAAGCAAGTAAGTAAGTAAGTAAGTAAGTGTAAGTAAGTAAATAAGTAAGTAAGTAAATCTTTATTGACATATGCTGCACATTAGTTTTAAAGTATTTCATTTAGTGTTTTCTCGAAGCATCCGGCCAATTTGGCCTGTATGTCAATTGTATAGTTGATATTATATCCATTCCTCTCTCTCTCTCTCTCTCTCTCTCTCTCTCTCTCTCTCTCTCTCTCTCTCTCTCTCTCTCTCGCTCTCTCTCTCTCCCCGGTGATGTTCATCTGATTACTAAGTTATCTGATCTATTCACTGGATTTCTACATGCTCTTCTTGGACTTATGTCACATACGCAGTCTGCCTCCTACTTTGACTTGTGTCACATACACAGTTTGTCTTAGAAATGGAGTTCCGTACCACCCACTTAAACAATTTGGAGTGAAGGCAGGGGCGTTGCTAGGCTTTCCTATTGAATGGGGCCATACTTTTGAGGGGGGGGGGGGGCTGCAGGTCAATATATGCCACAGGCATATTCGAAGGCCGTAGGCCTGAGGTGGCGTGGGTATGGCCCTCCCATTGGTGGGGTTCGGGGGCTCCCTTGAACCCCCGCCAACGAGAAGGCCACACCAACCCCACCTCAGACCTACAGTATCCCCTTCCCAGCGGTGGGGGGGGGGGGGGCGGGGTTCGGTTCCCCCGAGAAAACTGGAAATTCAATACCGTGAGACCGAATCTGGGACCCTCTGGTGCTTTAATTTTCCTGTTTTGAGGGGCACTGTAATGTTTAGGGGGCATCCCCCGAGCCCCTCCCCCTCCTCGGTTCTGCAGCGACTGAGTGAAGGTAGGGTACATGTTAATTAAAAATAAGTTATATTGCGTCGCGACTACTGCATGTGTATTTTTTTTTTCACTAACACATTTCCAATAAGTCTTGAGAGGCGCGGTGGCGTCGCGGTGACCGGTTCTCGTCAGATCACCGAAGTAAAGCAACGTCGAGCGAGGCTAGTCCTTGGATGAGTGACAGTCTGAGCGATCGATTTGGACTCCCGCGTTGTGTCCTTGGGCAAGGCACTTAACCCAACTGTCCACATGGCGGCACAATGACGCTGTATACTAAGGCGTACTGCTCGTCCATGGTGGGCATGTCTTCAACCAAGCTAACCCTGCCTGTGCTGCAGTATTAAGTTACGATGTTGAGGAGCTCGTAGCTGCTCGTCGTTGCTCGGTGGTTCTCTCCGGGTACTCCGGCTTCCTCCATCCGTAAAACTGTCAGCGACACGATATGACCTTGGCTGTTAATGTGTCGTTAAACCCTTATAAATAAATAAATAAGTCTTGATTTTTTAACCCTTTACCTAACGTAACGGCTAAAACCGGCCAGCGCTATTCTCAAAAATCGCCAATTAATTTTCATTATTTTTTTCATTTTTTGTCTCAAAAACATAGGTTATGACCCCTCGTTGGAACGAGCTCGTTCCAACGAGGGGTCATAACCTATGTTTTTGAGACAAAAATGAAAAAAATTAGTTATTCAAGAATTATTTTTGCAAGTGTCGCTTGCTTTTCAGATTAGGTAAAGGGTTAAACTATAATCCCGAGTGACTAATATTCCAACTACATCATCAAGGTTCGACAAAGGCATGCTTTCATGGTGTAGTTGATGATGTAGTTGGACGATTAGTCACTCGGGACTAGAGCCATCACAGTCGGGACAAATCATGTTTACATCCCCTCCCAACCGGACGTCTTCTCGAATCCCATGCAGGCTCCGAAAAACAATCGAAAGACAATTTTTCATGGCCTCGGCCCTCCACATCAACCCCCCAAAATCTATTCAAAGGCAATTTGGGCATTCCACCCCTCTAGACGAAAAAAGGTGCGTAGCTCCCACGTCCGTGCTTCTAAGCTACTGTTTGGTGGTTGATGATGCGAAAATTCCCCTTTTCACGCTTCAACCTGCCAGTGTCGACGTTGTGTGACCTGTTAAATATGTTTTACAGCATGTTCTTTTCTATCGTTAAACTCTTTACCCAACGTAATGGCCGAAACCGGCCAGCGCTATTCTTCACAATAATTGCCATTCAGTTTTCATTGGGGTTTTTTTTCATGTTTTGCTCCCAAAACATAGCTTATGGCTCCTCAGTGGAACGAGCTCATTGAACTCAATCCAATGAGGGGTCATAAGATATGTTTTGGACCCCAAAAATGAAAAAAAAATCAGTGTTCAATAATTCTGTTTGCAAGTGCCGTTCGACTTTCGTGTCAGGTAAAGGGCTAAAAATACCTATTGTTTGCACAGTGTATTATCACCACTGAGGAATTCAACACCAATATCAGTGGCAAAGATTACATATCATAGATGTTATTTTGTTTTTTTATGATACAATGACTTGCATGGGAACGATTTCTTGCATGTGTCGTTTGTCCTCGGCGCTGTCGCCACTTGGTGATAGCAAACACAGATTAACCTTTTGTTTCTTGGGAAAATGGTTGTGTTGCTCAATAGCGGATCCGGGAAGGGCAGTGAATGGGACAGTCCCCCGGGTCCATGAAGAAAACAACTCCATCTATATTTGTATTTAATTCATTTCTATATACAGTGGCGGTTTTTAACCCAGCTTGTGTGGAGTTAGTACGTTGAGGAGTCTAACAGTTGCTTGTCGCTGCTCGATGGTTCTCTCCGGGTACTCCGCCTGCTTCCTCCACCCGTAAAACTGTCCGACACGAAGTGATCTTGGCTGTATAAAGTTTCGTTAAACCCAAATAAATAAATAAATAAATAAATAAATAAATAAATAAATAAATAAATAAATAAATAAATAAATAAAGATATGTCATTTCCATTAACATTAAGGTCAAGAAGGTGCGATTTGCTAATTTGTTTCTCTGCAAACAGGGGGGGGGGGGGGGGGGGGGTAGGCACCAAAAACTGCGAAACGTTGTGTGGGGTGGGTGGGTCCCATGGGTGCGCTAAAAACGTGCGTTCTCAAATTATGCAATTTTTCATAATTTTCTGCAATCTATCATTGTTTATGTTGCAAACCGCTGAGATAATGCTGTAAAGCAACCCTAATAGGTTAACTGTAACACAAGAAGCCTTTATAAGTGTTAATATAAGGTGAAATCTGTACAAATGTCACAAATAATATATGTTGGTGGAGGGGTGGGTGTCTGGTTCTCAGTGTTGAAAATATGACAGACAAGGTTTAGGAAAAATGCTTCATATTGTACCAGATACAACCTGAATTAATGTAAAAATGTGCTAGTATCAGCTAATATTCTATTCACTTCAAGGGCTTCACTTATTCACTCAAATGTTAAAAGAATATTTGAGAATATTTTCTGTTGTTTACTCGTCATTGTTTTAGTATTATGACGGCGAAGGAGTGCTAGCGAATTGATTGTGACAACTGCCCTGTTTCAACTTGGTTAACAGTTCCAACACTCTTTAAAATTTCAAATATTGTTGCATGACCTAGTCACAATATAGTGGTCAATATAGTTTAACTTGCTATTAATGTGTATTAGCCCTTTACCTAACATGAAAAACAGACGACACTTATAAAAAAAATTCTTGAATAACTATTTTTTTTTTATTTTTTGTCTCAAAAACATAGGTTATGACCCCTCTCTGGAACGAGCTCGACGAGCTTGTTCCAAAGAGGGGTCTTAACTTAAGTTTTGAGACAAAAAATGAAAAAAATAATGAAAATTAATTGGAGATTTTTATGAATAGCGCTGACCGGTTTTCACCGTTACGTTAGGTAAAGGGTTAAGACTTTACCACATGTGTCATTGGTAACTTGAGATTTTGGAAAATTGGCAAATATCATTTTCAACTGATTTTTAATTGATAGTTAGGCAAAAATAAACAAAAAATAAATAAACCATACTAACAAGGTTTGTACTTGGAGTCATTTCTAGAATCAATCATGCAGACTCCTGCCAGAATCAAGTAAAAAATAAATGCATGTAAATAGATCAGAATGGATTGAATTTTTTGTCATTTTAGCTTACTCTTATGGTACAATTCAGGTGAATAATTTAAACATATTTTATTTACGTCAAATCAAGGGAATGGGGTTGGGTATATATTAGGCCATCATTCATACTTTCATGGACACTGAGCTATTCTGGATGAGTTTTTTCCAGATTTCTGAAGCCTCAATTTGCAAACAGAATGTGAAACTGACCTTTCTGGGTAATAAAAAGTTGTAACAAGTACCTGGAATCACTGGTGGAATCAAACTAATCAGCTAACTATATTTCTTTCCATACCAATTGTGATGTTTGTCAAAGCAATCCATAATTTCAATGGGAAAATTGGGGTGGGTGTCTGAAAATGACAGTAGAAAAATTGCACAAGGTGGTGGGTGAGTGTATAAAAGGGCTAAACCGAAAACGTCTGCAAATTTTCTACTGCACACATTATTCCTAGATTCGATCAGAACCATTTGTTTTGATCAACAGTGAGACAGAAGGTTTTAGTGATCTGTGTAAATTTGAGCAATTCAAATTTATATTTGAAGATAGAACCTCCAGTTTATGCAAAAAAAATCAGCAGCGTGATACGAGATTTTTTTTCGCCAGACGATTATGATATGTGTTATGTTTGGTGAAGTGTATGGGAAGTTATGTTACGTTATGTTGCGTTATCGCCGAAATATATAGACTATTATATTCAAACAGAAAGGTAAACGTCGAAACGTCACTTCCGGGAAGATATTCTTTTTTATTATATGCTAGCCTGTGAATTATTGCAAATTATCTAAAAGATATATCTCGATGACTATCGACTCGATGGATGTCAAGAAATGTCCATCAGTAGCTTCCTAAATGACGTCACGCTTTGGAGCATAATGTCGCCTCGAACATCGCCGCGAAGGAACGATCAGCAGATCTTTGTTATTGTTTTGAAACTGTTTGCAGTCGAACTGGGCTGAATATTGCGCAGTAAAATGTCATAGTATATAATAAAACGAAAAATCTACGCTATTTTAGTGAATATCGGGAATCATCTCATTCGTGTGGAACCGAAAGTATTATTTTTCACGTGCGCTTACGCTCGTGAAAAATAAAGCTTTCAGGTCCACAATCATGAGATAATTCCACGTATTCACTAAAACAGCGTAGATAGCCTCTATATATTTATATCGTGACAACAGATATCGAAAAATATTTGATATGTCCCGTAATCTTATAAGGTAGCTTGAAATAACATCCCATAACATAATTTAGGATTCCGTACCGGAACGAGTTGAACATGGCCTCATTCTAGAGAGGAATTATGATCTCAGATATTTTGGAAGCAAAAGCCGAAAAACGATCAGTTTGATTACCAATTAAGTATTTATTGCTGTCTGTCTGACAATCATTCGTTGGGTGTAGGGTAAATCAGAAAACAACCGTTATTCTGTTGTGTGTTTTATTACACAATTTGTAGTGTGGGAAATGTTAATTGAAACATGCGCCACGATAATTCAAAAGATTAGAAAGCAAAAAAAGAAAATAAAAATGGGCAGTTTACCTCTTTTGTCGGCGAAATGATATGAAACATTCAAACGAGTAACGATAATAAACAAGGTAAATAAAATTCTTATGTAACTTATTCCCTTTTATCTTCTATTTGTCATCCCCAAAGATGTACAAATTTTTCCACGGCCCTGTCTATGTTTGAGATGTAACTAAATAGGCTAACATCTGAGAATAGGGGCGTCTAGACGATACCCTATTCAGGAGGTGTGGGGGAGTGTAAGCCCAGTTTTTCCGACTGTTAGAATATTTGTTAACGGGGATTATAGTTAAAACAACTCCGGATATTTGCTTGTGGATAAACACATGACGGAAATGACAGGTGTTACTTATTCCCAGATCCTTATTCGACATTTGTTATCAACCGAATTTATCGGTTAATAACGAATATCTAATAAGGAACTGGGAATAAGTAACGGTTGTCACAAAGCCAAATACATGAACAAGTCGTGGTGCATCGGCTTTTTAATTTCTTAGAAAATTAACATGAACCGGACTCAAAATTGCTCATGCTGGGACCGACACAGCCCCAATCGACCACAGATCTTCATTTGCATGACACCCTGCGTGTATGACATAAGTCCAAGAACCAAATCTAATCCCAAGAAAGTACATTATTACCAACAAGAGCCAATCGATATCTAGGACTCAAATCCAGATGAAAATTCCCGATTGGCAAATTATTAAGGAGGGAGTGCCACCCTCCCTATCCCACCACTCCCCCCTCCGCCCATAGTTGCGCCCCCGTCTGAGAAGATAACGATCCCCTGCTAGAAGTGTGCTGCATTATTTGTGGCACGATCCATTTGTTTTCTACAATTATAGAACTTGCACCTTCCATATTTGCTTATTTATTTTGGGGGTTTTATTGGCACTTCCAACAGCCATGTCATATCGTGTCGGACAGTTTCAACATGTTAACTTATTATGATATCCCTTGGGATCTTTTTTTACTACAGTCATTTTGTTAGCCATTTTCCAATGTAAAGGAAACAAAGTTATATTAAAAAAAATGACATTCATATTTTATTAATTTATTTGCATTTGTTTCTCAAAGTCATAGTTTATGGTTCCTCGTTGGAACGAGCTCTTTGAGCTCGTTCCAATGAGGGACCATAAGCTATGTTTTTAGACAAAAATCAACATTTAAAGTAATTCAGACATTTTTTTTTGCACGTGTCGTCTTTTTATTTATTTATAATTTATTTATTTATTTACGACACATTCAACACAGACGCAAGGAACCAACTCTCTAATTTACTAACCCCATACAAACGGGATTAAAACGGTTAAAGCGTATGTACCATCGACGTTCAGTACACCTAAGCGCGCTAAGGCCCCCCCCCCCCCCCCCGCCCCCACCCCCCTGCACCAAAACGCGGAAGCAGACTTTCGGGATTCCCTGGAATCCGCTTTTACCAGTTTAGTTACAGATATGTATTCATTCGGGTTCTGTGTAACACAACCTTCATGTTTGGTGTGTAATATGAACGTGATACTCCGAGATTAATTGAATTTCACAATCATGACGTTTTGCCTAAAATATGCTTGCGTTACCTGAATAGAGTCTTAAGCAGCTACAATATTGATTTTGAAACCATATTTGAGATAAATATCCAAGGTAAATATGTGGGAAACGAAAATTAATTATTAGTTGCATTTAAGTAACTTTTACGAATTTGTGAAAAGTGAAAACACGTTTCTATTGCTTTTTCGATAATATTCGATCGCAGCCATCACTTCATTCGGATACGAGAATTGCAACTGCAGTGGATTATTTATTTATTTAATTTATTTATTTATTGGTGTTTAAGGTCACATAGTTATGCACAATGGCTAATCGTGAGCGTGACAGACTTACGGGTGGAAGAAGCCGGAGTACCCGGAGAGAACCACCGAGCATCGACGAGCAACTGTCAGCTCCTCAACATTCTAACTCTGTTCAAGCTCCGCTCAAGCAGGGTTACAGCGGTTGAAGACATGTGCACCATCGACGTGCAGTACGCCTTAGTACACTGCGTCATCGTGCCCCCGAGTAGGCAAACGGCTGAATGCTTGGTTGAATAGGGGACAAAGAATCGCTCCCTTTTTTACTTTAAGCGTGGCATCCTCCGATCTTGCCTTATCATGAAGCGATGGATGCTTCTTACTAAAGAGTACTAGAGGTGAGATGTAGTCCTTGCCGCATGGGTTTTGTTCGAAGTCTTACATGTATTTCACGTGTATGTATCTGTGGCTTTATCCACTATAAAATATGAGTGCATTACCGATGTCATTTGAAATCACGCGACACGTGTGATTCGAAATGACATGCGTAATACACTGTAAAGTTCCATGTTGACGATGTGTGCTTGCGGTTTGCGCTCAGTTCCTCGCACTGTTTTGACAATTTAGCTAGTATTAAATGCCCGAATGTGCGTATACCGAGACATTTATTAATAAGGATTTTTTTCATGTTCGATTTTTAAATTCGTGATTTTATTTTCGATTCGAATTCGACTTGAATTTGTTGATCGACTCGACTTCGACTCGAACAATCGAATATTTGCAGGGGCCTATACTAGAGCCTTCAACTACTTATGGTTTGTACCATGGCTACCACCAGATGTCATCAGCCTCTATTTTATGCCTCATTGCTGTAGTCTTCAGCCACCCTTGCAGCCTTGTACGATTACTAGACTTATAGCACTACTGCAAGGTTGTTGACTTTCCATGACTCTATCTCAGCAACCTGAAGATCTTATGTTCTAATAAGACTAAAATCCTCCTCTTCTGATTGGACGAGAGCTCGCTTAGCATATTCTGTGTTTACGGCTCAAGTGGCAAATGTTACCGTCTGACGTCACAACACGAAATATTTGAAATGACGTCGCCCGTTTCGTAATTGTTTCACCAACAGAGTGACGAGCAAGCCGCTTCATTTTTCTGGATTTTTCACTCGAGCAGCAGACGGTGTGCAGGATGAAGTGTTGTTTAAATTACAAACCGATTTCTGATTTGAATTGAGAAGGAATGAGTTTATCTGGTTTATTGATTATTTATCCAGTGCGTCGTGGGACACACGAGAGGTTTATTTAATATACCTGTGATCGTTTAAAGTTGCCTTGAACAAGGCAACTTTTAACGATTACATGTTTAGTAAATAAACATCTCGTGTTTCACGATGTAAGTTTGGGGCTATGAATAGTGTCTTATTGGATCAGATACGTTATTGTGATGAATTGACGAAAACATGGTCTGAGGTTTGCGGATCGGAGCGTATGTTCAACCGAGACGCGAAGCGTCTCGGTTGAACATAAGCTCCGAGCCGCAAACCTCAGACCATATTACCGTCAATTCACCACAATAACTTATAATATCATCATCCAGGTATTTGGGAATACGAAGTCATGAGGGCTATGGGAAATCCCCCGAGGAAGTATAACTTCAAGTCCCTCATATTCTTATCTGGGTATTGAACTCCCACGACCCGTGGCACCCCATTTTCAGGCACCCAATCTAACAACCACTGACCTTCGGGGCCCTATTACATCGTATCAGGCCATTTGGACGATGATGAAAAAAATCCTTCAAGAGGGTAGTATTTATCATTGCTCATAACCTCATCTGGAAAAAAATGATTCTAGAACCACAAACGTTTTTCAAAACAGGAATCTCGTAGTGGGATTCCGTTAAAAAGGATTCCATACGTGGGATTCCCTAAGTGAGAATCCATGTTACTTTTTGGTTTCTAGCTTCCACGGTACAGCCGCTGTGGAGTGGTTGTAATCCACCCGTGGGCAGCGATGTCCACGCACGCGTTTACCAGATAATAAAGACCACCAGATAATAAAGACCAGTATTAGCAAAATTTTAATTAATGAAGCTCCGGGTTGTACTGCTGGTGGTGAATGAAAGGTGCAGGGCTGCAGGCGTTACTACTCACGAGTACTGCATGTATATTTTTTAATCTATAAATAAATTTCCAGAACTTAAGTCATAGCAGTCGAGACAAATCAGGCTTACGCTACCTCCTCCTCAGTCGGACATCTCCGCGACCTTTCTGTCATTCGGCTTCCCTCGGTTTATTCCGGTTCTCGTCATTTAACCTTGGGTGGGTTAAAGGCAGGATATGCCCACAAGAATTTATATTCATAGTCAATGTAGATGCGGCATTTAATGCAGTCGACACTTAAACAGAATTTGAACATCGAATTTATTTTACAAACTTGCCAGTTATTATTATTATTAATATTATGTATTGGTGTTTGAGGTCACAATGGCTAATCGTGACCGTGACAATTTTACGGGTGGAGAAAGCCGGAGTACCGGGGAGAACCACCGAGCATCGACGAGCAACTGTCAGTTCTTCAACATTCTATCTCTGTTCAAGCACCGCTCAGGCAGGGTTACAGCGGTTGAAGACATGTGCACCTTCGACGTGCGGTACGCCGTAGTACACGGCATCATCGTGCCCCCATGTAGGCAACCGGGATAAAGTGCCTTGCCCAAGGGCACAACGCGGGTCGTCCCGGACGGGGATCGAACTCGGGACCTCTGGCACAGAAGTCCAACAGTCTGCCACTGAGCCACCGTGCTCCCAACTTGTCAGTCGAGTAGATTGGAGAAGTGAAAACCGCTATCGAAGAAAAGGTAAATATTTGAAGAAGGAAATGATCCTAGTTGAGACGTGTGCTAATCTGCACCCACGTTCGGATATTCCAATAGTTCTTTCAGTTCTTAGCACGACAAAATGGTTTAAGAATTACAGGGGACCTAACAGCCGATGCTTATTCTCAGTTCCTTATTCGACATTCGTTATCAACCGCTAACGAATGTCGAATAAGCCGTTACTTATTCCCAGTTCCTTATTCGACATTCGTTATCAACAGATAGAAATCGGTTGATAACGAATTGCGAATAAGGAACTGGGAATAAGTAACGGTTGTCACGTCCGTGAAATTACGTGATAATAGATAATCACTGGGAATCTTAGTGTGATGTTCTGACAGGTGATGTGCGCGTGCTGAAGATTGAGTAATACAAAAGTACAAGAGAACTCTTTCCCGAGTGTTTGTGAATAATGTTCTTTAATTTTGTTTTTGTGCTATCAAAACTATCGCGAATATTTGCGTCGTGAAATCACAGGTTTATCTTGAAATCATTTGCCCCAAAGGTGAAAGACATAAAAACATTACTTTAAGAAACCCATAACTAAGCAGTAAATATCAATGTTATCGGACGGTCAATATAAGATTATCACGTTCAAACTATTAACCCTTTACCCAACGTAACGGCCAAAACCGGCCGGCGCTATTCACAAAAATCGCCAATTAATTTTCATTATTTTTTTCATTTTTGTCACAGAAACATAGGGTTTGACCCCTTTTTGGAACGAGCTCGTCGAGCTCGTTCCAATGAGGGGGTCATAACCTGTTTTTGAGACAAAAAATGAAAAAGATTAGTTATTCAGGAATTTGCAAGTATCGTTTGCTTTTTCATGTTAGGTAAATGGTTTCCTACTATGTTTGTCCATTTAGGGGGTCGTCTTAACCACTGGTGAACCATCAACTTCTGCATAAAAAATAATAAATATAACCCTACCTTGTCGCATGTACGGCGGAGGCTCTTCTCGATTAGTGTGTTGGGGTAGGTGACGGGGGCTAATTTTTGTTTTACAAATAAAGGAGTTGATGAATACAGTGTTTGCAATGCAGCGCGGCGTAATTAAGATGAAAAGCAATATGGGAGTTCGATACGGGATGACCCCATCTCCCGCGGTGATTTTTTTTTCTCCAACAAACATGTATTTTTACACTATACACCAATGGCCCAGACTTAGCTGGTGCAAAATCAAAGTTATCAAGTTAACACAAATTTTGAACCCCCCCCCCCCCCCCCAATCCCCAAAATGTGCTTGCAAAACCGGAAATTAAAAGTCCTATCTGGTTCTCGAGAACATTTACTCTCTGCGCATGCGAAGCCGTCAGGAAGTGACCGGAATGGGCGCCAACATCATTCTTTGTTTAGCCCTAAAGTCAGCAACAATGAACTGACATCTGAGCGTTAAAATCTCCTTTTTTGAGGGTGCCAGACACAAATTAATGCAAGAACTGGTGGATCCAAGGCTATTATTTGATGATGGAAGTTTCAACGGTGGTTTTAGACGTTCAGGGCTGTAACTTTATAATAATTATAAAACTATTTTATGTTTCCCAATTTCGGGACATACGCCTGACGTCATCATTGTTGATAATGATTGTTTGTTTAGTATTCCTTTCCTATCCTTCCATGAACCCTTCCTGTTAAACTCTTAAGCTTTTTGGCTAATTTTTATAGAAATTGTTTGTTAAATTCGGAGTTTAACATGTTTTACAGAATATTTATTCTGTTTCTCCCCATGGTTAAGCCTCACCTTAGGGATGTTAGGTCGTTTAGTCTTGCATCTTCTATCCGACGCATCGTTTTTGCTTCGTAGGAAGATCTGGCTTTGCATTTGGTAGCTTTTAAATTGGTTCCTGACTTTGGGCCCTTTTGGTGTGCCTGATCTCTTGTTTCCGGTTTTTTCATTGACGTTGTTTACATTGACAACGTCCTCAGATAAAGGTAACACTTTTTATTTCATTACTGTAGATTTACTGTAGGATACATGGATGATTTTTTCGGCAGTGTAGCTCAATATTTGGGATTTTGTCCACACTTAGGCTCTATCGGAATGCCTTTGGGCTCTTAATGTTCTCTTTGGGAACTTAGGCTTTTTTCAAATTGTTTTTTCCAAAAATATTTTGAATCGAATTTCGATTGCTCTTATTCATGTATCTTAATTATATATTTAGTTGTGGAGTTTGGAGGAGTGTTATTGACTTTATCTCTTGTCATTCCTGTGTCCACTGGAATGACGTATGTTGGAGATGGGTGTCGCGGTTTGTTGTTGGCGGTGAGGTTTTGAGACCAGGCCTCTCACCGCGTTATACTCCATTTTTCAGTTTCTATTTCAGAGGAACATGAACATGGTGATGATATTGTGACTCCCATCCAAGTGTGCTACCGTCGTCGTGCTCCCTTTAGCAAATAGTGCTCATGATTGCAAGGATTGAGGCCTCTTGTTAGGGGTCTTAATCTCTCGCAAGCAGCTAGCTCGACTGGTGAAGCGGTTACTCCGTCGTGGGAACCGTGACACCGGGAAAGTCCGTTGCGGTCGAAGGAAGTGTTTGTGGGTAGAGCGAGCACTTTAATATAAATAGGTCCACCCAGCGACGACGGAAATAGGGATGAATTAGGGAGGAAGTCATCAAGTTTCTTGTTAGGCTCGGCGCGGTCTAACAGACCGCGAGCGGGAGAGGCCCCTCTCTAACCTAACAACATTTGAGGCCAAATGTTCTTATGAGAAACTTGCATGTGCCGAAGAATATGTCCGCCCACCGCTCGGGACTCTCTGTTTAGTCTGCAGCCGGGGTCGGCTTCAGTCACGGCTTCCTCCGCGACGTTTCACAAGCCGTAATGAAGTTTCTTGTTGGGAGGCTCGACGAGGTCTATGCGACCTCGAGCGGGCGAGGTACCTCTCTAACCCAACAACATTTGGGGCCAAATGTTGTTATGAGAAACTTGCTCGATACGGAGCATACGTCCGTCCGCCGCTCGGGATGCTCCCTCTAGTCTGAAGCCGGGGTCGGCTTCAGTCACGGCATCCTCCGCTACGATTTTATAGCACACACGACCGCAGGCTAGCAACCCGACTTCAGATATCCAGTCAGCTGCTCGAAGACGGAACCATTCTTCGCCTCTGAAGTCGGACCATCCGTTAGCTAGCGATCCGAGGCATCGATCAACGGGACGCTTGGAGAAGAGATCTATCGCCGGATCTCCGTCCCAGGAGCAGCAAGCGGTGTGAAAAACAGATGACTGCTGCTCCTCAAGCCTCGGGAACGGACTTGCTGTCGCAGTTGCGCAGCTATTAGAAGCATCCCAGCTAATGCAAGGCGAGCCTCCCGCAGACTCCGTGTTGAGCTGTCGGACGGTGCTGGGTAAGTCCGGTCAATTGTGCATGTAGAAGAAGTCAGAGGTTTGTCTGCGGGACGCTCGGTTGGATCTGGGGTCAGATCTCCGTCTAGAGAACCCTCTCTGTCCCGTTAACGGTCGGGGACTACTGTGTTCGTTGTGAGAAAACATATTAAGTAGGAATACACGTCGAACGTTCCTTCCACACTGCAGCCGGGGCCGGCGGTAGTTAGGGCTTCTTCTGCTTACATGGAAGCGCACGAAAGAGGATTAGAAGTTTCCAAGCGGGATACTCTGCGAGATCTGTTGTCAGATCGCAAGTGCAGAGCGTTTTTCTTCCCGTTAACAGTTGGGGGCGACTGTTTTGTGTTATAATAAACTTCTATGACGAGGAGCATCCGCCCTATGTGACGAATCGGGATGCTTCTTCCGTACTTCAGCCGGGGTCGGCTGTGATTACGGCTGCTCTTCTTCCATGGATATGCACATTAAGGGATAGATGCCTAAAAGTTTCTAAGGGAGCGCTCGGCGAGGACTGGAGCAGACTGCGAGCTGGAGATCCTTCTCCTTTCCGTCAGCAGTCGGGGTCGACTGTTTTTGGTGCGAGAAACTTTAGTGAGTTGAGACGCCCGTTCACGCTTACGGTTCGGGACGCTTCTTTCACACTGCAGCCGGATTCGGTGGCAGCTATGGCATCTTCCCTTGCTTCATTAATGAAGCGCGTTGACCACAGACTAGCTGTCCGACTTCGCAAGTTCGGGTTGATAGCTAGTCGTTTGAGACTAGTACTAACGTTTAACAGACGCCGGTGGTGAGCTGTTAGAGGGTGCTGCGTTGGTCCAGTCATCCGTTTAGTCGGTTGGAGTTGATCATATTTGCGGATGGAACATTTGGATGGTGAGAGGGATACAGAGTGTGAGTCTCCATCTCTCACAGACGGGCACATTAAGACTATGAAAAGTCTTAAGCTCTTAAGAACATTGTTCCATCTGAATAAGTCTGCATTTAGATGAGCAGGCCGGGAATGAAAATATGCCCCTTCCTGCATCATTTAATATTTGCTCGGAAATAATGGAATGTGCTTTTTCATTGAAAAGAGCAAATCTGGGCGCATTGTCCTGAGCAGATCATTTTACTAGAGCTAAGGCACAACGTCTCAATGGAGAGAAATATGAGGACGTGCTTCCTCGCTAAGAGTTCTTTCCAGGGCAGTCATGTATGCCACGTACAATTTCACACGGACAGTGATTTTGGAGTTGGTTAGACGTGATGCTGCCCTTGCGTCGCCATCGCTTATAGATGACAAGGTGAAAAGCGCTCTCCGAGTCGCTCCGGTTACCCGAAATATACTATTTGACGACAAGCTTGCGTTGACATAAGAGCAGGCTACAAGAAGTTTCAGTGCTCTGCTACTGAAGTTGCTGTTTTATCAACACACTTCAGCAGACCGGAGTAGTCGAGGCCGTTCTGCTTCTAAGAAAGCATCAGGAGAAGGTCTCGGGAGGGTACATAACCCTCTTATATTTACTCTGGATGTCGACAATATAGCGACTTGGGAAAGGGGCATAGGTCTGATCAAGGCTATGGAACAGAGACCCCTAGGCCGGCGATTAACGGGAAGTTATCATTTTCGACGTTAAATCACGGATGTTCCTTTCAAGAGCGTCGCTTCTAGTGAAGGTAACGGCTCTCTTATTGAAGGAAACAATTGAGGTCGACGAGACGAGCTTCTTCGCGGGAAGGACGTAGTTTCTCCTCCCGTAGGCTTCGTAAGTTGTACAGGTGATGGACAGGACCTCTATTGCTTGTCAGTTAACGGAGTTTTATCAACGAGAATCTGGACGTTATTCTCGAAATCTTCCTTTCAAGACAGTCACTCCAAGTGGAGGTAAAGGCTCTCTTATTGAAGGGAACAAGTGAGGTCGTCGAGAATACATTACGGTTGCTTGCCACTTGGCAGTAGGTTATCAACCTCGCAAAGTTGATAAATTGCGGAAGATCAGTGGAGGAGAATGTAGTCTCGGCAGGCCTACGGCTATCAGCCCGATCAAGCTCCACTTACTAGTATACTTGTTAGACAAATCTCCCAAGAGAGGCTTTCCTTGTGGAGGTTAAAGCTTTCCTATTAAAGAATAGCATTGGACATCGCCGACATTATTCTCCAGGCTTTTATTATCACCTGCTTCTAGTCCTGTATACGGACGGATAAGGCTTAGATAGGCTAAGATATGCCTTGGCGTAAGACAATTATGTCATTGTGGACGCCATAGTAGCCTTCTGTACGATTACAGCGGTCTCTTGGGTTATTCTCTGTCCGCTGTCTTTGGGAATAAAACCGACAAAGTTACTGTGCTTTTCGGTTTATTTTTTCCTATATAGGTGTCATAGACTTGACTCTTATTGTTACACCATAGTAGCCTAGCAATAATCCTGAGTGAGATTTTGTCAACCTTATGCAGTGGCATAACTGAATTTATTATCTCTTGGGACTGCAGTCTCTTTGGGAATTCA
The DNA here is from genome assembly GCA_031216915.1 of Pictodentalium vernedei. NCBI lineage: Eukaryota > Metazoa > Mollusca > Scaphopoda > Dentaliida > Dentaliidae > Pictodentalium > Pictodentalium vernedei. The sequence goes on from CM062296.1 coordinate 614,845,785, forward strand.
GTGCTGTTAATATAGTGGCTCTTCATCCCCTTTCTTGCGCGACGATAATGGTAAGCCTCCATTAAGTGAGCCTTCAGGGTAGCAACTTACACCGATATATCTGTCTTCACGTAGATGAAGACTTACAAGTTACGGCTACCATTGTAAGTCTCCTTAGTGATCTTCTAGAGCCTCAGTTATCAGCTTTTATTGCTCTTCACGTGCAGGAAGACCTTTAGCTTCTTCAGCTAGGCTGAGTTAGTTGTCCTTTCGGGCATGATACCGTTTGTTAGAGGAGGTATGGTTTGGTGTGAGTTATTTGTAAATACATTGTATTTGTTCTCACGCCCTTCTCCGCCCTTTGTGGCATTACGGAGTCGATCAGACGTGAGAGAGCGTTGCGGTTCCTATACTATTTGATGACTAACAAGAACGATTCAAGTAATGTGGGTGAGGGGGGGGGGGGGAGGGGAGGGGGTGTCGAAAAAATTTCGAATCCCATCTCCCCACCGCCAATGTGTTAAGAGGCAATTACCGGGCAAGACGTAGTTTTCTTCCCGTAAGCCTCGTATGCATTTAAGTATATACATGGATTTCATGACTTCTCGATTGGCGGCTGGGTCGTGTTCTATGGCGACCTCATGGGCACATCCACTTCTTAGTTGGTTTGTTTCCTGTGATTGTTCGTCTATGTGTCGTATACGAGCATATGATTCATCATCAATAAATTGCTATCCTTTGGGTACCTGTAAGACTGTCCAGTCAGTTAACTGGTATTCAGATGATTACGTGTGCGATTTCAATGCCCACGTGCACAATAAGTGTAATTTTTGGCAGCCGCATCATTGTATGTTATGGACCTTAGAAACAATGAATTATTTCGGGGGCGGTCCGTGATGAGTCTGTTAATCATAGCTCGTTCCATCTCTAAATCAAAGTTTCTATAACTGTCTATACTTTCTCTTATGTTCCCTTATGTTCACACGTGTTTGGGAGCATAGATATCGGGTAAAACACGTCTGGGAGTTTATTGTACACCTGAATCGAGTCGCATGTGGGTTACCTCGGAAGTATGTTTATTCTCCAGAGATCGTTCATTGTGATTCTATTGGACATGTGCATGTGGTACATTTTATATCACCGGCTTTCGACATATCTACGTATGTCGATTCCGGTATACGTTGTGAGCGGGCGTTGTTAATTACCGGGATCGCCGCTATAGCCTTAGCTTCTGGAGTATCGTTAAGTACCAATTTATTAATATAATTAATATCTGGGTGTTTGTTTTACGAATATATATTGATTGTTATTTGGTACCGCTATTACTGATTCCAAAGCGCTACCCTCTTTGTTTTTGAAGATTCCCTCAAAGAAAGGGGAGGGGGGATTTTTCAAATCTCCTCTGGCTTGATAAGTGTGTAACTTGAGGGAAGGTGTTTTGTCTGAGGATTATATCCTGGATACAGCTTGTGTATTATTCTACATGGCGTATGTTTGTGGGGGTTAACCTCTCTTTCTCAAATACACCATCTTAATTTTCAAGGCTTAGTCCGGACTAGCCTTAAGAATTGGGAACTCGTTACATCTAATTAGCATATTCATTAATGCAAAGTATACGGGGTTACTTGAATTTAGCTCCTTAATTATGATGTCTTCTCTAATACTGTACAGAGAGACATACATGTAATTCCTTTTAAAATTATTTTCCTTTCACCTTTAATTGCAGGCTTAGGAACTATGTTGGTCTGCTAATTCTAAAGTCCTAGGCCCTCCGCCTTTTTACGATTCAGCTAAGTCTGGGCCATTGGTGTATAGTGTAAAAATATGATAAATTTAAAGTAATTTGTATATTTTTATACTTACCAATGGCCCAGACGGCACTCATACCCCCTAGCTGAATTATTATGTAGTACTCTCTTCTACAATGAATGATGTTGGCGCCAATTCCGGTCACTTCCTGACGGCTGCGCATGCGCAGAGAGTAAATGTATGGAGGACTAGATAGGACTTTTAATTTTCGGTTTTGCAAGCAAATTTTGGGGGATTGGGCGGGGGGGGGGGGGTCAAAATTTGTGTTTGGCCCTTGATAACTTTGAGTTTGCACCAGCTAAGTCTGGGCCATTGGTAAGTATAAAAATATACAAATTACTTTAAATTTATTATTTTGGGCGGAGTACCTAGATGGATCGTTTGTGGGTCATTGTTGTTCAAAGTGAGATCAAAGTTATGGAAGTTGAGGGGGGGGGGGGGGGGTGGGCGGGAAAGACGGCGAAAGAGGGTGCGGAATGTGCAGCTTAAAAGTAACGGAGACCCTGGAACAAAAATATATAAATGTTAAACTATTTTTGAAATTACAATAGTGTTAATATATGTTCAAGTGAGAGATCCCTCTGAATATCAAAATTTCGATTTGGCTGATGGTCAGGCGGCAGCTGCTGCAGTATCAATGTCGAATCCAATCCATGTGGATATTGGATCTAGAAAACTGCCAGACATTCAGAACACTTTGGTTCATAATACATACCTGGCGGAAAATATGAGTCTGATCTTTCAGTTCAGTATATGAAGAGTTGAACCTCGATCTAATCAAACGTTTTTGATTGCAATACGTCGCGAAAGATGTAATATATATCTGAAGACGACCTATCGATAAGTCAAAGGGAAATTGTCTTTTTATATTTTTTATGAGAAAATTTTATTGAGATGTAGCGGAATGCTGCGCACATGTACACCTTCCCATAGAGCACGCTATTTTCGGTCATTAGTTTGAGGCATCTGTTCAGAAATGAGAATAATTACGTAAAATGGACGAGAATAATGGAAATGCTAAGTTACCAACTGCAAAAATGGAATAATAATTCTACCCAACATCATACTGGTCAAAACTCACAGCATTGGGAAATAAAGCTCACTTCAAACGACACGCGTATAGAACTTTCCTACATTACTCTATTCCATTGGCATTATGGATAATCATCCGGGATATTTGCCACTTGTAAAACTTCAATATTAACAAACAACAACAAAACTGTCAAACCATCGATTTTCCGGAGATTTGTGTCTTCGGTTGCGGTTGTTTTCTGATGAAGATTTTTGTAATAAGCATTTAGTGACTGCGATAAATAAAAACAAAATGTACACTACACAAAAATTATTTGATTTTATTTGAGTTTTTGTTTCAGAAAATCACTGTTTTATAACATTGTTTATACTTTGGAAAATTCCCGACGACTATCGAAACGAGACATTCGCTACGACAGCGATGCAATAATTGTTTTCAATAATTACGTTTTTTAATGACGTTTCAACAATGAATGTTTAAAGCTAAAAAGTCTCTTAGAGCCAGTCAGTATTTGGAAGAAGGATGGGTACAGAGCTTGTACTCAGCCTCAGCCAACAAAAAATTCATTTTCATTGAGGGAAAGGTAAGGCCTTCTCAACATGCGAGTGAAAAAAACCTCACCAGGTATGGTTTGTGATCCAAAAAAGGACACACGGATAAAAGCAGCGCCTTGTTCAGCAGGATGTACACGCACTATACTGGCACGGGATGAGTATAATACCCCAAAACACGCGTAGGGTGGATCCTTATGTACATGTACCATGTACCAAACCTTTTGAGAAATAGTATATCGACTAGTTATTTATTCATTTATTGGTAGGGGACGCGGTGGCTTTGCGGTAACCGATTCCGAAGTTAAGCAACGTCGAGCCCGGTTAATCATTGGATGGGTGACCGTCTGAGCGATCAATTCGGACTCCCGCGTTGTGTCCTTGGGCAAGGCACTTAACCCCGATTGTCCACATGGGGGCGCGATGACACCGTGTACTCTTGTGTTTGGAATAAACATGCACGCATGTTTATTATTTTCCCGAAAATTTTCCACCCTGCACCATGCTAATTCCAGTCTGCACTTCTATTTAATTTTCGACAGAGTGGAACACATCCGAGGGAAAAACTGTGCATTTTGACTGCAGCAAATAAATTATCGCATGCATTTACTTACCGGTACCTCTATAATAAACTGTACAGGTATGTTTATTTTGGCCTCAAGGGTAAGGAATCTAAAAACCGTACAATTCAAAGTAAGTTGCAGGATCACCACTTGGCACCATATTGACTGTAAACATGTGTCCCACTTTTCCTACATTGGTAGCACCAGGTTCTATGTGGGCTTTCCAAAAAAATAATGCAAGAACGGCGAGAACCAGGTGTTAACATTGTAGGAAACGCAGGACACATACTGTGACATTGCCTATAGTGGTCATCTAACCATTATCTTACAACTTATTTTGACTTCTAATGTATATGTCGCATGCTCCGATGGGATTTCCTACCCTGCACTTATATTCCAGTCTGTACTTTTATTAATTATGGCCATTTTTTTACCCCGCACTTATATTGCAGACCGCACTTCTATTCGAAACACGAGAGTACTAAGGCGTACTGCACGTCGATGGTGCGCATGTCTTCAACCAATCTAGCCCTGCCTGTGATGCAGTGCGGAGTTACGATGCTGGGGAGCTGGCAGCTGTTCGTCGTTGCTCGGTGGTTCTCTCCAGGTACTCCGGCTTCCTCCACCCGTAAAACTGTCACGGTCATGATTAGCCATTGTGCATATAAGTATATAGAGGATATTCACGAAAATTTGATGAATACCGAAAATATCTCGTTCGTGGCTACAAGAAATATGAGGATCTTCACTCGCGACTGCGTCGCTCGTGAAGATCCTCATATTTCTTTGTAGCCACTCACGAGATATTTTCGGTATTCATCAAATTTTCGTGAATTTTCTTTTTATTTAATGCTCTACGACTACAAACTCTCCAATTTGTGGCCTTTATTTGCCATTAAGGCGCAAAATTTATGTGCCGAACCGGCGTCCATACAAAAATTACAACAACCAAACTCCAACCATTGGAATGTGTGAATATCCGCACAAAAAGTAGTCCCGTCTTATTTCTCCCCTAACTTTACGATTTACCAAGGCTGGCGAATTGAAATAATCGCAATGTGTTTCGAAGAAATAGAACAATAACAAAAAACACCACTTTCTTATTTTCAATAACAAGACACGTTATTTTATTTTTTTTGAACTCAATGCACTGAAGACGTGTGAAGTTGAACTGAAGAAATTTGAAAGTGATTTCGGCTTTTCGCTGGAAGGTGAATGAGAAAGTCAAACTTTGAAACCGCTGATTTAATGAATTGATTTAGTCACTGTCACTATCAATTATTCGAATTCGTTTGTATTTGGGACTCTGGAATTCATTACTGATGTGCTGACTCGTTTAAAGTACATGTGATTCGTCATCCGAACCTACGATGAAATATCGATTTCTAAATATCATTTTGATATTTCGTTTTGCCGACCGACAGGGGAATATGACTTAATTTTTCAGCGTGAATTGATGCCTGAGCATTAAATAAATGACATTAAACATCAATAAATAAATAAATAAATAAATAAATAATTCATTTATTGGTGCTTGACGCTTTGAACCCTAGCGGCCGTTTTTCCGGCCAACAACATGATACATCATAACGTCATTAAATAGGATGACTGTTCAGTAAATGTGTGGGGTAGACCAATCAATATTTTCAACGTGCAGCCCAGAGGCTGCACGCTGAAAATATTGATTAGTCTACCCCAAATAATGAACATGGACTCTTCTAATTGCTGTCATTGAACTGGCATGGAAGATACCACTAGCGTTCAAAGGGTTAATGCCATATTCAGCATGCAAGGCTACACCGTGGTGACAAAACAGTTGCAACAAGTATAAAGTCAAGATTACCTATTGCCCACTGAAGAGGATTTCCACCCCAGGCGTCCCTGACCGAGTTCAATTTTACCAGTGAAACAGAACTTGTTTACCACAGTGAACAAGGACTGCTCCACTTCCCGGAAAGCATATCGACTAGTTTTAATTTCTTTCCTAAGAAAGTGAATGAAAATGTTGGGTGAAGACCGGGGGTATTCAGGAATATATGTTAGGGGAGGGCATTCAGGTATATTTCGGGGATCAGACAAATGACATACTTTGGCATATCACAAAATGTGAAGACAGCGTGGGGAAAGGCACGAGTTAGGGTGGTCTCCTCCAACAGGATGGGGTTGAGTACACGTTAACACACACACAAACACTCACCCTCACATACACACCAACACACAGACGCAGACACACGTACCAACTCACCCACATACATGCTTGCACACAAAAACACACACAATGACGTGGCTAGAGGCTGGAAAATTACAGCTGCACTCCCTCCCACATCTCACCACCTTCCCCACAAGATGGAAATTTTCTGAAAATCAAAACTTTAGCCCTTTACCTGATATGAATTTTCGAAAACATAAAATCATCTGCTCCAAAAAACTTAACTCTACAACTGTTTTATTCCAAGACATTACTTTGATCCTCACAATTTTGACATTGTCATTCCAATGAGGGGTCATAAGTTATGGTCTGGTAGAAAAAAAATGAAATAAATGTGAAATTTATACAATACTTTAAAGTGTATAGCTCACACTAGGTTTTGTCTGTTACATTGGGTATAGGGCCATGAGAAAACAGTTGTACTAGATTCCTTTTCCCGAATCAGAAATCTACAAGGTAACCAGAGTTAACTGTAAATTTTCTGTTCCCCAACAAGAATCTACCAGTTAACCCTAGAACTCGACTGGCCGCTTTACTGGCCCGGAAACATGATACGTCATAATTTCATTAAGAGGGATGACTGTTAAGTGAATGTGGGAATTGACCAATCAATATTTTCAACGTGAAGCCCAAAGGCTGCACGTTTAAAACATTAATTGGTCTACCCCCCCCCCCCCCCCCGCCAATGTTTTGTTGTTGAAATTTTCCTGGGGGGAGGACCCCACCAGGCCCCCTCAAGATGCTCGCGCCTTCGACGCTCGCATCAGATGCCTTCGGCATCTGATGGCTATACCCCCCCCCCCCCCTCCCGAATTTCTTTCCTGGCCGCCGCGCTCCCAATTGTTTCATATAGTACGCTTGGAGTAGCATGTAATCACATATCAACAATTTTATTTCAACTTGAAAATGCATTCCAGCTTGGATATTGAATCAACATGTAATACTGAACAATACTGAACAAATTCTTGCTGTGGGGTCTTCCGTTTCTTTTTCCGAGCGGTTAGGTTGCAGAAAACCAATCTGTTGGTCCTATAGCCAGTATTGACACGAAGTGACGTACACACTCTGTCAGTCGTAATTCGCGCCTGTCACAAGAGTCACGACGAAAGACGATTTGGCATTTGTTTTTTTTTCAATCGCCTTCGTCGGTTTCTACGATATTATCAGTAAGTCGAACAATATGTACGATATTTCCGATGTAATGGGTACTAGTCTAGTTGACCCATCAAGGGTTTGAAAACTCTTTGAAGCGTCTTCACTTTTGTTGTTAATTTTATTTGAAAATCGTAATATTCTAATGTTATTATCACTTCATTGTTTACAATTTTACAAGGGGCAAATATCCTGTAATACATATGGAATGGAGTAATGTTGGAAAGGTCACTAGCGCACGATCCATCCCTCTCCAACTACTAACGGGATATTGTGAAAATAACCTAACCTTGAACAAATTACAATCGTAGGGGTTGTTTGGGTATCTAGTTGTTTATTGGGATTCGTCCTCTGCAACATGTCCAAGATGAGACAAAAGTCTACCATTGGGAAGGACCTAATTTGAATAATTAAATATGTAAGCCGTTTTGTCACCGATCATTGTCTTTCCCTCAAAATAATTGAGATTGTATGTAGGGACCTGCGAACCGTTCGAGATTCGGCTCGACTCGAACCCATCGCCGAGATTCGATTCGACTCGATACCTCACCGTCCGATTCGTATTTTTCGAACCGACCTCTGTTCAAACGGCGAATTATATGTGCACTCGCTCGCATCAAGAACACGCCGTCATACGCTAACGATAGTGTAATAAATCGCTCTCTGAACGTATTAGCTCTCCAATTTTGTTGATTATTAAACCCCCGGCAGAATCAATTGGCCTGGAATCGAGTATTCTCGCAGTGCGAGAATACTCGATTCCAGACCAATTGATTCTGAACTCATCCAGCATGCAGAGTACCGGTATTGCAGACTATGAGTATGGAAGCACGAATATCGCCGTTGCGCCGGTTTCAAGGTTCGAGATTCGACTCGACTCGATACCAGAGGGATGATTCGGCTCGAGATTCGGCTCGAAGTTTTATCCCCGGCTCGCAGGTCCCTAATTGTATGTCATGTTAGTCAAAATAATTAGTAGAGTATAATGTTTAATGATTTTGTATGGTGTGAATTATCGGAAAATCAACAATAATATTTTATTATTATTATTAAAGTAGATCTTCTGTTCTTGAGACATTTTTTTTGTAACATTGCATGTGGGCGGTCGGTTTTTTATTTTATATTTTAGTTTTGTAATTATTTCTTTGCCATCAAAAGTTCATGTTCGTGGTTTGTTTTAAGTTTTAGACCTCATAATCTACAGAATAGCATGGGTGGTGTATTTCGTCCCTTGAGTGCAAGAAGGCTGTTTTAAGTTTTAGACCTCATAATCTACAGAATAGCATGGGTGGTGTATTTCGTCCCTTGAGTGCAAGAAGGCTGTGCAATGCTAAAGCATTGCAAAGCCTTGTTGCACTCAAGGGTAAAATTTATCAATTTTATTAACTTGGGTAACATATCAGACATAAACCATATAAATTTTATTTTTTAAGTTTTTATTGGTTACAAAAAGATAGCACACGACAGCCAAAAGGACCATGCGGGGGGGGGGGGGGGGGGGGGGGGGGTCTGAGAAAGAGATTTTTAACTTTTTATGCCTTGTCTTAGAAAATGAATGTTTATAACAGATAGCATGGCAGTAGGATTACACAGGGCTGTAGGATTAGATATTTACTGAACTTCCAGAAATATTAATAATTTTATACCGCAATGGTTGTGTGTATTCAATGGTACCCGATACAATGCAGGCATTGAAAAACGTGCAAAGTACACTTCGTATGGAATCCTGTCTACGTGTAAGAACGTCGTTTAAAAAGCAATTGACAGTCCATGCGCACCTGAGTGACGTTATGACGTGTAACAGTCGCGTCAGACGTGGATACGGATGGCCTTGCGGATGGAGATACGTATAATAAATCTCGACCCCCTCCGAACCGTGAAAATATCACGTATTTTGGGAAAATAGGCATATAATACGGATGAGATACGGATGGTCTGCGGATAAATACGGATAGATACGGATGTATGCGTGTCACTCTGCGGCTATACCTAAAACCTGCGGCAGGAGATACGGATAGATACGCATAGATAATCATAGATACGGATGAGATACGGATCAATACGGATAGATACACTGCGATGCTGTATTTTGTGGTATCAAACCTCGCGTTGGTAGACTCCCTTTTCTACCGTATTTATCCGTATTTGATGCGGATGAGATACGTATTAATACGGATTTTGTGCGGATTGGCCATCCGCACACGGATGAAAAAAAGTTTTGAAATTTTCATATTGTGCGCTTTTTTCATATTGTGCGCTTCGTGATACGTTTTCACACGGATTGATACGGATGTCTGCGGTCAGATACGGATGTCTGCGGATAGATACGGATGACCATCCGTATCTATCCGTATCAACCGTATTTCCCCGTCTGACGCGCTTTTATGAAATGCTTCGACACAAAACGGTGTCAAGCAAAGATGAAAACAGACCGCCGAAGGGGAGGAGGAGGACTTTTCTTTGAAAATATTAGTTACATTCACTAAAGGAACAATAAGCCGTCAATTTGAAAAAGTATAAGTTGACTATTTGACAAAACCACAATTTTCGTGGCACACAAGTACCCCTGTGTTTCATATTTAACCCTTGAAACCTTGTGGTATCTTCTATGACAGTTCAATTGCAGCAATTGGAAAAGTTGCACGTTGAAAATATTAATTGATCTACACCACAAATTTACCTTGTAGCCATCCCACTTAATGACATTATGACGTAGCCTGTGACTCGGCCGGATAAACGGCCTCTGACGTTAAAGGGTTAATTCGTATGAACGCGCTCGTATCGATTATATCAACTAAGATGAAGGCGAGAATTTTATGGCTTTTTCGAAAAACTATGCCATAGTTGTTCATCCTGATCTTGTTACCCTGTCACTATCAAAAATGTCCATGCAATGTAATTTTCCATAGTTGTCGAAATTCGCTTTCTTGGAAGGAGAAATCTGAAGATTGTGTTCGCGCGGGTCATTTTGTAGCGTACGCGTCAATGAAATCTGTTTCAGATTGTCGTTGTCGATAAACATGCTGTGGGTTTTATATAGAATATACCCATAGTAGCTTGGTGTACCAAATGTTCACCACGAGTGGTGAAGTGGTGTTAACCGCGAGCCTTTGGCGCGCGGTTAACACCACTTCACCACGAGTGGTGAACATTTGGTACACCAAGCTACTTTGGGTATATTTTATTTATACCATGATCGTCAGATTATTAAGAGTCGCTATTATTTTTCTCGATTTTACTGAGCACCAGACGTACATACGTGCGAATCTGTTTTTGTCTACACGAGCATCGGTGGGCGGTACTTCCGATGTCAATTTTATCGCCGAAACGAAATGGAAAATGAAACGGGACCTTTTTCATTTTAATAGCATAATAACATACCATTTCGAGTTATGGATGCTTTATTAACATGAGACAATGCATGTCTGTTAAGTTTTGGTGTCTTATGGGGTAAACTCATTTAAAAACGTAATAAGTAATTGTCACTTTCATTTCACTCTTCGTGAGGCGACGTGCGATAAATTTAGACAAGTTGCATTCAGGTCGACGTCACGAAAGGTCAGCTTGGATGTAGTTCCACTGTAGGTGTAAATTTTAACTATTGAAATCCCATTGCTGGCGTGTTCACCACAGTTGGTGTATAAAGCTAACATTTATGTCATAGGCGTTTCATATATTGTAGAATAGGTAGTCATGGTATAAATTAGATTTATAACTACAATCTTTTTGAAATAATACAAAGTTTGTTTTTTATCTAATTATGCCCAATTATTACTAAAATAATACACAGTTGTTGTTCGTGGTTGTCATTTATTCGAACAACAGCAGAGTTAAAATTGAAAACCGCGTGTATTCAGAAATGATGTCACGATGAGTTCTTGGACTTGTTTACCTCCGTTTACACCCGGGTAACTTCGCTTATGTCTTGGCAATGTAGTGGGTATTTTTTTAAATTTCGTCTGCCTTAATGTTTTTTAATTACAGATTTACGTTGCTTCTGATGTCTTACACTTTGCATACGGTGTTTTGTTTACATGGTCTTTCACATACAAGCAAAATCTAAGTGTCAATATTTTTCAAATTAGCGGCTTACTGTCTCCTTAATTCAAAATGAATCGTGTAATAAATACAGAACTCGAGTGGTGCGCGGGAGACAGGAATCAACTACTCTTGTTGGAATTTTTCGGGGACGTTACAACGGTTACTTATTCGCAGTTCCTTATTCGAAATTCGTTATCAACCGATTTAATCGGGTGATAACGAAAGTCGAATAAGGAGCTGGGAATAAGTAACAGTTTTCACGTCCGTGAATTTTTCCTGTTTTAAGTATAGGAAAAACGACAACTAAACTCTCGTCTCCGTACACCATCCTCGCTGTATAACGAGGGTCGTTTTAAAAAAAACGCCCGGACTTCGGCACTATAAGTTTCAGTTCAAGTAACGCGAGAGTGGACAAAATGTATAGTAGAAATTCCCACGTTACCGGTATACTCATATATATATATATATATGTTTGTGAATACACAGGTATCCAGAGTGTCAGTCCTGGCGAAAAAAATGTTACTATAGAAAATCCAACAGGGACGCGGGTACCCGAAGATGGCCACAATGTGCAGACCCGATTCTCTGAAACATTTTCAATGGAAATCCCATAGAGAACGTTGGTACCTGTAAGTTTTGGTTAAAAACCTTACTTCTGAAATTCCAACAGGGACTCTGGTATCAAACATGTCCTTGCTGTACATCCCTGTATTTCACATGTCGCCTTCTGAAAAAATGTATTGTCGCTGAACAACCGACACTCACTCTATTCAAGAAAGCTTTCGGGGCTGTGAAGCCATTCTCGGCCATGAGAACTGCATTCAGAAATGCACATTTTGTTGTTCACATATTTCCCTCCAGGATGCTGAGGCCCCAAGTCATATTCTGTGAAGAATTCGATGCTGTTATGGGTTGTTTGTTTACCCACTTTTCGTGGAGTATGCGCGCAAACTATCGAAATTTAATGTGATGTCTCATTTACTCACAAGATAAACAGATAGTTTTTGTGTCCCACTTATAGGTATTCCAATCAATGCGTATTTAATTCACATTGAAAACCTAAGGCTGTTAACACAATTAGTGAAACTATGCGGGGTAATCACAAACCTGCAGGTGATGTGAGTCTGCATTCATAATTATTTAGAAAACAAACATGTTTAGGTCCTACAAAGTAGATCTTCTGTTTCTCGGGCATTTTTGTAAAATTGCATGCCGACGGGCGGTTTTTTATTTTATTTTTTATTCTAGTAAATATTTCTTTCGCACCAAAAGTTTATGTTCTTGGTTTGTTTTGTTTTAGGCCTAATAATCTACAGAATAGCGTGGGTGTTGGTGTATTTTTCCCCCTGAGTGCAAGAAGGCTTTACAATGCTTGTTCTTCTCAAGGGAGAAATTTATCAGTTTTATTAACTTTGGTAAAATATCAGATATAAACCATTTAATTATTATTTTTTTAAGAGAGCATGCGGCAGCCAAATGGACAATGCGAGAGGGCCCGAGAAACTGGTTTGTAACTAATCAAGTCTCGATTGAGAAATTATTTCTTGTGTTGATTCAAAGAAGGTTTATGGTATTTTTTAGATTCAATTGGATGGAATATTTCTGTTGTTCGACCAACTGAAATATTCCAGCGATTGAATCGAAACAAACTCGATGAACTTTTTTAGGGTTAGACTGGTTCCAGACCATAACAGCGCAGAATTCCTTACGGAATATGACTGGTGGTGGCTTGAGAGTTTGATAGAAATGACGTGAACTTTACCACGATCCAGCCTGGAAATAAGCAGACTGTCGTCTGAAAAATGAGGTCCCCAGTGGGTGAATTGGTGATGCTACCCTACACAGCAGGGTTGGATCACTAAATTTACCCTCCGTGAACTCAAGCTGAATAAAGGTCTCATTCTAAGGTCTCGTTACAGTTATTCAGGTTAAAACGTTGGCTTTTCAAGAAATGCCCGGCTTGTCGTTAACACGGCCGAGGATATTTCGCATTTAAATTACCTCGTCTATTCACAATATTCACAATGTATACAGTTTCTGGAAACTCAGAAGATGGCCTTTTCTGGAGACAATTACAAACAACAAAAATCTTACAATATTACTCAAATACACTCAGTTGAATGACACAGTTTATGGCTAAAACAATGGCTCAAAATGGTCAAAATTGTCTAATTTTGGAGATAAATTTCCAATTTTCGTGCATCGATAGTGATAAAACTGTGTTATAGGAATTCCTCATTCCTCCACGGGGGATTTTACAGTATAAGATGATCATTCTAACAAATAAAAAACATATGGGTTTCTTATTCATTTTTTCAGAAGGCTTTCTCAAAGCAAAATTACACAAAAATGTCCCATTTGTAAGCTGCACATTGTCAGGTCCCAAACAGGTCTGGGTTAGTCATTTAACACTCCCGTGTGACCTTGACCCCAACTGAAATGCATTTGACAATACACAGTTTGATTCAAGACCATCAACAGATTATTTTGGCCATGTCACCATTAATGAGAATTATTTACTAAATCCACATCACGAGAAACTAAAACTTTTGCTCAAAATAGCCATTTGGCTGAGGATATCCGATAACCTCGGAAATGACCTTTAATGGGAAACGAGACCTAAACAGAAAGAGGTGTCAAAGGGATAAATTGGCCCACTGTATGGGATAGCATCAGCACGTTCACCCTCTGGTGACCTCATTCTGCAAATGACAGATTGCTCATTTCCAGGCTTGATCACGATTGCGCTACAAAAAACAATGACATGAAGAATGCACCCAATTTCTTGAAAGAGAAGAAGTTGGTGAAACCTAGTTGGTCTCCTGTTGGAGGGAAGAGATATCCCAACCCACCAATCGTTATGAAATTGAAGTCCGGCTAGGCAACAGTGCCTCACAAGGTTTCAAGCCACCAGTTAAATTCTATAAAGAATTCGAGGCTGTTATGGTCTTCTACCAGCCTCTATGTGGGTTAGTCAATCATTTGTGTTTAAATTAAATCGTCTGGAATATTCCAATTGATCGAAATGCGAACCTTTGGTTCGCATTTCCGACTAACTGAAATATTCCCCACGATTGAATCTAAGATATCACAAACATTCATTTTCTTTAAATCAATGTAAGAAATGTTTCTCATTCAAGTCTTGATTGGATCAAATCTTTAATGACCTCACCAATACCATGAAACGTGTGTTTAGTAAATAACTATGACTGAAGTCACATCGCTGTTAGTTTATGATTATGGGGCGTAGTTTCACTAATTGTGCTAATAACTGGGCTTTTCAATATGGATTGAATACTTATTGATTGGAATATATCTAATTGGGGGACGAAAGAATGTACGTATATCTTTATGAGTAAGATGACATCACATTACATCAATGGGAGTCTGCGCGTAAACTCTGTGAAAAGATCACGACAGTCGGCACATCAACTCCGCGCAAAGTGGGTAAACAAATAGTCCATAAAGAATCACGGTACTAAATATTTTCTCATAGGCGACCATTAAACGTTAGTGTGAAAAAAAATCGCACTATTTTAATTTTGGGTATTCAAATATCTTTGTCGAGTATGGCCCTTCAGACACCTTTTTCAGCTCTCAAAACTGAGGGTCATGTAACAAATAACAGAGAAAAATTGACAGGAAGGAAACTACCTGTCACGGGCATATTGTTTTCGGGGTGTTTCCAACAAAAACACACCAATAGTTATTTGTATTTTTTAGGCTCCAAAATTCATCAATTCGCTCCTCTCTTTTCTCTGCAATATTCAGCAATGATGCAAGATGTCAGTGCAATGATTCGAAAGTTTTCTAAATCAATATTTTTTTATCAAGGCTGCTTTGTTTCGGCAATTGTGCAACGTTTCAAGGCGGATAACTCTAATTCAGATATTTAGTACTGTGATACCATAACAACGTAGAATTCCTAACAAAAATAGATTGATTGCCTGAGAGCTTGAGTTCCTCTTTGTGGAAAGTCTATCGCACGCTAATGCACCCGCGGAGAAAGTCTGTTATGCGCAATTGTCTCCACTTTGTGTAGAATATCCATTGTGTCCATGATATTTCCACTGCACATCTTTTCATTTCACATGCCACCTTCTAAAATGCATTAATAATAAGCAGAGTATTTTCAGAATAACTTCTGCAGTCACAATAGTTTCTTTCACATCCAATAAATTGAATGTTTTACAAAAGACGCATCTTTTGCCTTTGTTCTCATGACAAATACAGAATAAATGGATCAAGACTAAATGAAAAAAAAACAACATTTCATTAACCTATTTTTTCACGAAGTGGTCGAACTCTTTGTGGCAGTTGATTTTTTGTCACAAAAGCATTCATTGTATTATAAACAATCAACTTTTATATTATATACCCTTACCCTTGGCATTATTTCAAAATTTATTATTTTAATTATTTATTTTTCAAATCTTTCACAAAATTTCACTAAAACCATATCATGTGAACTCTCGATGGAACGAGCTCGACGAGCTCGTTCCAATGAAGAGGTCACATGATATGGGTTTTATCCATGGTCACCATTGTGTCAGACATTTTTCGAGTGGAGGAAGCCGGAGTACCCGGAGAGAACCCAGCCATCTTTTTTGACGGTGCGCGGTTGTCTAGTGGTTTATGTGTTGGGCTCGTGATTGCCAGCGGTATTGCCGATGGTACGATTCCAGACCGAAGATCAGAAATCGACATTCCAAATTCTTCGAAAACATGATTGTGTCTTTCAATATACACACCTGGCTACAATTCTGTAATTAGGTACATGCCACGTCTTTGTAATCCACTGTACATGACAGGTACCCGTTAAAAGTGTAGTAAAAAAACGTTTTCCATATTTCATAAATTTCGCTACTCTGGAAACTTTACACTCCAAAATCACGTGACATTATTGTTTGTCCGGGTTTGAGGAAACCTGACAGTTGAAGAGATCAGTATTTTCCATATTGATGAGGTATGTCCCTCCTAACGTGACCTTTGTTTCCGAAACAACACACTCGTGGACCATTAGAAGTGCATAACCCTTGTCAGAAAATGACTGGCGTGAACCCGATTCAGCGTTAAATAAATCGACATTGGTATATTACCATTTTGTTAAAATTGATCTTTATATTAAGTATCAATTATAATATCAATGATAAGGCAAATCTGAGTTGAAAACAAAACGTTAGGTCAAGAACACATTGAAATGTGACTAGATATAATGCTAATCAAGTTGTGCAATTCCGTTGCTTTGCAAAGCAAAACTATGAACTGCCATCGCGAAAGTCTAACATTCTGAATAAATTGATATAAGTAAAGTATTGTCAATCCGAGTCACTTAGGAGTTCGCCCAGTTGAGTTACATGCTGGGAAATGAGTGAAATTTAAAGCGATTGACGGTAACCGTCTTCGTTGTCTCGAGTTCGCGTCACGTGTGTTTATTGTTTTGTAAACAAAAGTCGCGTGAAGGGGCCGGGACGTACGTCATCAATGGGGGAAATGCTGATGAAGTCCATTTGCTTCCACAATTTCCTCCCGCAAGTTGCCTCTTCTACCATCAATTGACTTACTGGTGATATTTGTGAATGTTACGGGGAACCTATAAAATCGGGTAACCTGTACTTGAATTACCCTAACCATTGATCTAACACGAAAGGCAGACGACAATTTCAAACAAAATTTTTAAATTACTAAATGTTTTCATTTTTGCGTTAAAATGGTCTTATGATCCCTTATTGAACCATAAACTACGTTTTTGAGACAAAAAAATGAAAAAAAATAATGAAAATTAAATGGTGATGTCTGTGAATATCGCCGTCCGGTTTGCATCGTTACGTTGGGTAAAGGGTTAAATTGTTGGGGAATCTGTAGATTACCTACCCGAGGCAGGTAATCCACAGATTTCCTAACAATGTCGGGATATATATATATATAAAGAAAGAAAATACCCCTATATTATGTTAACGCACATACGCTAAAAGAGGCTCATAATCTGCTAAACTACTAGTTATATTTATTCCAACATGAAGTGACCCTTGCTGTCGAAAGTGTTGCTAAATCCCAATAAATAAATTAGTTACATTTACAAAAAAAACAAGGTGGATGGTAATCAATTTAACCTATTACCTGACACGAAAGGCAGACGACACTTGCAAATAAAATTCTTGAATAACTCATTTTTTTTCACTTTATGAGCCAAAAACATGGTTAATGACCCCCTCAATGGAATGAGCTCAACAAGCTCCTTCCAATAAGATCATCGAGCTCGTTCAATTGAGGGGTCATAAGCTATGTTTTTGAGACCAAAAATGAAAATATTTAGTTATTCAAGAATTTTGTTTGCAAGTGTCGTCTGCTTTTCGTGTTAGGTAAAGGGTTATTGGCACACACGCAGTAGATCTCATGCAAATGGAGACGAGTAGTATGTCTCGTATGTTTCACCCATATTCGGCAGGACCCCGGTGCAGGACGCCGGAAGTGACGTCATGTCACGTAACCTAGTGGCGCCATGTTGTGTTGTCGTGGTAACCCGCGTGAGCTGCCATGTTGTGACGTCATCTCCATAGTGATACGTGGTGTGAGTGCGCATGCGCAGCGCGTGTTGTTAGGGTGATACGTGTTTCCATCGTCCATTTTGTATACTGGAGGCCGCCATCTTTGTTTCTATGGTAGCACGTGATTGCTATGTTACCCAATTTTTCTGCAATAAGACGGGGTATGTCTAGAGGGTATGTTCGATTGAATCGGAGTAAATGTAATTACCACAAACAACCCGACAATCCTTCCAAATCACCAAAAGCTATCCCAACTTTTACTATTTCGAATTCTTACAGAATTCTCTGCTTCTATCTATATATGTAATAGTTCATGTCTACCTAGCCATGTTCCTTTGTTCTGGAGTATACTCCAGTAGCATAGAAGAGCCTATTAGTTGGAACAGCTTTACTTATTTTTACTATAATTAGCTATTCTGGTCTATTCTTGTAACTTCTGACCCTATTCCAAGTACTCTTGTTGTTTCATTTATATAACTAACCAATCAGATTACTTCATCCCCGTAATCTCTATGCAGAGTTATCTCCCCTGTGTATAATAAAAGCCTATATCCAATGGCCATATCCCATGGAATCTCATTTTTGGGAAACGCCTGTGACTGTGGAATCCCTTTTTTGTTGTATGAGGCCATAAGGGCTATGTAAAATCCCCCAATGAGTCCTCATTTATTATCCCTCATACCCTCATTGAATTTTGAGGTTATGAGAACCTTGAAAAATCCCTCAATGAGGTATAATTTACTACGACTCTTAGCCTCATTTCAGTATTTGAGAATACCTATGGCCTGGTATTCTATTATTCGAGGATACCTATCGAGGATACCTATCGAGGATACCTTTTGGAGAATCCCTTTTTTGTCGTATGAGGCCATGAGGGCTATGTAAAAGCCCTCAATGAGTCCTCATTTATTATCCCTCATAGCCTCATTGAATTTTGAGGTTATGAGGACCATTAAAAATCCCTCAATGAGGTATAATTTACTACGACTCTTAGCCTCATTTCAGTATTTAACAGTCATATCCCCAGGCACCCCAATTTCGGCACCCCTTTTTGGAAAACATGGCCTTCGGCACCCCTTTTTTGTCGTATGAGGCCACGAGGACCATGAGTAATCCCTCAATGAGGTCTAATGTAGTCTTACCAACCGCTTCCATCTTGTCGCCAAAGCTCCACCGCCACTACTGGTCTATGGTCTATCTGTCCTATCATTAGCTTCTACAACAGACTTGTTCCATTGCGGTCTTGTCCCAGTACTATTGACTAAACTACCGTCCATTAATATTGATTTGTATCACTACTTCCTAGCTATATCTATCTCAGTCTCGACTATGACATTGATTAAGGTTGAATCAGATTTCCCCTGTATACATATAAGGCATTCCGTAAGTGGCCGAGTCCGTAAAAATTGGATTCCGTGTTTTGACATCGACACTCGAGGGTATTCCACTTCCCTATTGGAAGAATTCAGTTTACTGGGTTGTAATTTAAAAATTCATATCACCTTTCGTTATATTTTCATTAAGTTTAAAAATTTATTCAGTTCAAAGGGTGTTAACATTGGGATATAGTTAAAAAAAATAGAATTCATTCAGTTCAAGGGAGTTAATTATATATATATTCATTAGGGTTAAAAAATAAAGTTCATTCAAACAGTTCAAAGGGGTTAATTATATATACCTTCATTAGGGTTATAGTTCAGAACTTTGTTCAATTTGTTATGGTCAATTCACTTCGTGTTTGTTTATATTCGATCAGATCAGTTCGATTTTCGTCACTTTGTTTTGATCACTTCGATCTTAGTTGTGTTGGATCTTTGTTCACATTGTTCTGTTAAGTCTGTCAAACTAGTTCGATCAATCCGACTAGTTTGACAATTCTTTCACTTTGTTATGTTTACTTCGATCTTGGTTATGTTGGATCTTCGTTCTGTACTTTTATTGTTTTGTAGTGGTTGGTTGTCTCTGTTCAGAGTCTTGTAGTCATTGTTGAATTAGGTGTTATCAATCCCTTTCCATACCCTCGAGTGTCGATGTCAAAACACGGAATCCAATTTTTACGGACTTGGCCACTTACGGAATGCCTTATATGTATACAGGGGAAATCTGATTCAACCTTAATCAATGTCGTAGTCGAGACTGAGATAGATATAGCTAGGAAGTAGTGATACAAGTCAATATTAATGGACGGTAGTTTAGTCATTAGTACTGGGACAAGACCGCAATGGAACAAGACTGTTGTAGAAGCTAATGATAGGACAGATAGACCATAGACCAGTAGTGGCGGTGGAGCTTTGGCGACAAGATGGAAGCGGTTGGTAAGACTACATTAGACCTCATTGAGGGATTACTCATGGTCCTCGTGGCCTCATACGACAAAAAAGGGGTGCCGAAGGCCATGTTTTCCAAAAAGGGGTGCCGAAATTGGGGTGCCTGGGGATATGGCTGTTAAATACTGAAATGAGGCTAAGAGTCGTAGTAAATTATACCTCATTGAGGGATTTTTAATGGTCCTCATAACCTCAAAATTCAATGAGGCTATGAGGGATAATAAATGAGGACTCATTGAGGGCTTTTACATAGCCCTCATGGCCTCATACGACAAAAAAGGGATTCTCCAAAAGGTATCCTCGATAGGTATCCTCGATAGGTATCCTCGAATAATAGAATACCAGGCCATAGGTATTCTCAAATACTGAAATGAGGCTAAGAGTCGTAGTAAATTATACCTCATTGAGGGATTTTTCAAGGTCCTCATAACCTCAAAATTCAATGAGGGTATGAGGGATAATAAATGAGGACTCATTGAGGGCTTTTACATAGCCCTCATGGCCTCATACGACAAAAAAGGGATTCCACAGTCACAGGCGTTTTCCAAAATGGGATTCCATAGGATATACCTGTTAAAAACTGAAATGAGGCTAAGAGTCGTTGTAAATTATACCTCATTGAGGGATTTTTCAAGGTCCTCATAACCTCAAAATTCAATGAGGGTATGAGGGATAATAAATGAGGACTCATTGAGGGATTTTACATAGCCCTCATGGCCTCATACGACAAAAAAGGGATTCCACAGTCACAGGCGTTTCCCAAAAATGAGATTCCATGGGATATGGCCATTGGATATAGGCTTTTATTATACACAGGGGAGATAACTCTGCATAGAGATTACGGGGGATGAAGCAATCTGATTGGTTAGTTATATAAATGAAACAAAAAGAGTACTTGGAATAGGGTCAGAAGTTACAAGAATAGACCAGAATAGCTAATTATAGTAAAAATAAGTAAAGCTGTTCCAACTAATAGGCTCTTCTATGCTACTGGAGTATACTCCAGAACAAAGGAACATGGCTAGGTAGACATGAACTATTACATATATAGATAGAAGCAGAGAATTCTGTAAGAATTCGAAATAGTAAAAGTTGGGATAGCTTTTGGTGATTTGGAAGGATTGTCGGGTTGTTTGTGGTAATTACGTTTACTCCGATTCAATCGAACATACCCTCTAAACATACCCCGTCTTATTGCAGAAAAATTGGGTAACATAGCAATCACGTGCTACCATAGAAACCATGATGGCGGCCTCCAGTATACAAAATGGACGATGGAAACACGTATCACCCTTACAACACGCGCTGCGCATGCGCACTCACACCACGTATCACTATGGAGATGACGTCACAGCATGGCCGCTCACGCGGGTTACCAGGACAACACAACATGGCGCCACTAGGTTACGTGACATGACGTCACTTCCGGGGTCCTTCGCCGGGGTCCTGCCGAATAGGGGTGAAACATACGAGACATACTACTGAGACGTGCTTCATTGGCTGTTTTTCCAACTAGTTCATCGAGGCATGGCCTCGAAGAAGGCCTGTCTTGATGATGTAGCTGGAATATAATTTCAGTAGGAACTTGAGTCATGACGGTTGGGACAAATTGTGTTTAACTCCCCCCTCCCTCACCAATCAGTGATCTTCGCGACGTCCCCGAATTTAAACTAAAACTATACATTTCAGCATAATTAACATAAGATATTGTATAACATATTACATTTATAATACCTGACGAATTTCGTAAATATGTTAGCTAAAGGGCTGGGATTTCAACTCTCGTATATTTTTAACCACAACGATCTGCCATGCATCCAGCCATGGGAGGGAAAAATGCCGTTTCGTTTTCTAACAAACCCAAGGTTACAGACTTTGAAAACGTGCGAAAACGCATTCGCCGAGTCAAGGCGAATACATTAATAAACATAAGTGCTGCGGGCAGTCTGAAGGATTAAGAGTGAAAAAAATATTATTTATTTCCTTTAATCCTTCTGACTGCCATGTATGAGTCGGTGCATCAATATAAATGTTTCTTCTTAAAATTGCATTGTTAATTCTCTCTGTGTATCTCGAGCAATACATTTAATATATTGTCATAATCGCACATTGACTAGAAAATCTGTTGAAAACTATCACCTTGCACACGTGCATACCCCTAAATAGATATATAATATTACCGACTGATTTGTATTTTTAATCTCTCCACTTCTGATCATGTTTCTCAAATCTCAAAAGGCAAAACAAAATGGATATCAGGGGTGCAGTGCATAAATACCCGCAAGAAATACAACACAACAATACGCCCCTTGAGTGCAACAAGGCGCCATCTGCAGTGCTTTAGCATTGCAGATGCCGCCTTGTTGCGCTCAAGGCTTAAATATGTATATTGTGACAGAGGTGCTCAGTTTTTCAAGATCAGATTTTTATAACCTTTTATTTCGTTATTTGGGGTGACTACCGGCAAAATAAAAACCCACAAATAATTCCCTTCGATTGTCACAACCATAAAAATGCTACCTTTATTCGTGAGATTAAATGTTTAGACATTGGAACCAATTTGTGTGAAAAAAATATTATTTCGTTATTAGGCATGACTTCCGGCGAAAAAATACAAATATTTTCCTTCGATTGTAACAACCATATAAATGCTAGCTTTGTTCATGAGATTAAAGTACTGACATCGGGGCGCATTTCTTCTAGCGACTATTAAGTTCTATCGTTTATGTAATAATGTTAAATATAATCCCCTTTGATACAAATCCGCCGACATGATCCCCTCAACACAAAATACCCTCGATAATTCATCACCATCAACTTTTATCTTCTACGTACTGTTGGCAACTGTACTGCCGTTCTTTCCAAATAACATTTCAGGTTCCTCTAGTGCTAAACCACTATTTATGACCAGACCGTAAGTATTCTCAGATATGTGGTTGTGTGTGTGGGGGGGGGGGGGGGGGGGGGAGGGGGAGGGGTAAGAATTCGCTAGAAGGGGTCAACCAATTTTTGGCGCCTGCAGCTATTACAAGAGAGTAGATTCCTTCAGGAAGTCACTTGGCCTAATATAATTGATTCTCCGGATGTTGATTGACTCTGCAAAAGAAACTGACTGTAAAAGAAACCGGCCCTATTATTATTACCAAATTCGTCACCTGTTTTAATGCTGGTGAAAAAGAGAGTGTCCTGATCCAAGAATCACTGTGCTTATCCTTTGGAGTTTCCCCGAGATAACCTAAAGGTCCATTCACTATACCTCACCAGAGAACACTTTTGGAGAACAGTTGTCAAGGGAAAGGTTCATAATAGATTCAGTGCATCACAAGTTTATTAACCCAACGTAACGGAAAAAACCGGCCAGCGCTATTCTCAAAAATCGTCAATTAATTTTCATTATTTTTTTTTCATTTTTTATCTCAAAAACATAGGTTATGACCCCTCATTGGAACGAGCGCGTCGAGCTCGTTCCAATGAGGGGTCATAACCTATGTTTTTGAGACAAAAAATGAAAAAAAATGAGTTATTGAAAAAAATTTTTGCAAGTGTCGTCTGCTTTTCATGTTAGATAAAGGGTTAACTGAGAATTCCATTTCAAGAAATATAACAGAATAAATCTGTTGCAATAATAATTAGGTTTTATCAAGTCTTTTCGTCCATCTGTGCAAAGGGAAATAAATGGCAATTAATGAACAATTCTCACGTATAGTCGTCTCCCAAGGAAATGGCGATGAAGGCGCGAAGGGGCGGTACTTGGACAGAGTCACTTTCGATTCTTGTAAAGGTTTAGCTATAAATTTGCCGAAATGTTTGATTGGGGTAGAGAAGGAGAAACGTAGAGGGATATGTCGCGCCCCGATTACCGCCGACAGGGTTTCCTTTTCTTTTTATTTTCCCATGGTGGTGATTTTGCTTATGGTGAGGTTGAGTTCCTGGCTTTGGATAGTTGATTTATCATGTTGTTGAGTTTTTTCTTATGCGGCCTCTTGTTTATCGCGATTTTCCTGCATTTTCTTCATCCATTGTTCTTCTTCTGCTTCGCGGACCCATCTTGCTTCGAGCTCATCTAGGGTCTCCTTGTCATCCTTCGAGGTAGCCACTTACTCGACAAAGCTTTGGTTCCGGAAAGAGAAGAAATTGGACACGGACACGCTACCAACCGCCCCCTTCTCGAGCACCGTGGGCCTTGCCGTTCTCCTCCGACTCTTCCTCCGTGGAAGACAGAGTCGCGTTTGAGTTACGCACACCAACAGATTCGTTGTTCTCTTCCGGCCCAACCTGCTGTGAAGAAGGATCCGGCATAGGAATCAGGAGCAAGGGGTGTGGGGGTGGAGATAGGTATTCGACCTTCCTTGTCCTTTCCCTCCATTTGCTCTTCTCCCCAAACTCTGTCAGACGGCGGGCATCTCGACGTCTGAGAGGGACCCTTCTTTCTCGTCTTCTTTCACTTGTTCTTTTCATCATCCAGAAAGTTGTCCACATCACTCGGGTCGTGACCAGTGCGAGAGGCCATCCTCCGACGAAAAGTTCTACAACTTCCCGATGACGACGGTTCAGTTATTCTCTCAGAATACGTTGCTAAGTGAATTTTGCCCTTGGTCATCCGGATACCACAGATTGTGGCGCAGTGGGCCGCCTTCAAGCTTAGCAGTGTTTCTTATATCTCATTTGGACGCTCCAAGGTGCGAATGTGGGAACGAAATATGAACCAGTCCCCCACTCTCTACCCAAGAATCCCCAAGAAACGACAACACATTAGCATATATAGTGGTGTTGCCTGATCTAGTGTTACGCAGTCGATACCCGAGGGTGATTATATGGAAGAGAGTGTTTCCCCCTAACCAATCAATTTCTTAGAATTTAATTCGTGATGTACCAAAGTACCAGATGTGTAATACTAACTATAGTTTCAACCCATTGAACAATGGCGGTATCTTTCAGGTAGGATCACTGGCATCGCCTTGAAGACTTTATGTCAATCATTTTGTGGTAGATCTATAAATAATTTCGACGTGCAGCCTCGGTGCTGCACTTTGAAAATGTTGATTGGTCGATTCTACAAATTCCCTGAGCAATCACATACTTTAACTGTTGGGTGCTAGACGACACTATGAGGGCTTTCAAAAAAAAACGAGGGAACTAGAGCAAAAGCTCACATTTTCCATGCTCTTGTTCACATTCCGTCAAACGCGAATAATATATGGTATATGAATTTGTTTTGATACAATTTATTGGAGAGTGCCTGTGGGCACTCTCCAATAATTTGTAATAAAAGAAATATCGAATAACAAATTCAGACCACCAAAAATAATCAGGCACTGAACCAGTTAATAAATTATGACGTTTTTTGATCCTGTCCGATAAAGCGAACTTTACGCTTCAGGTGGTTAATTAAATTGGTTTAATGAAATGGTTTCGCGCGCCGAAGGCGCGCTGGTACGATGTGGGACAAGCCCCTTTCGACTCACTGTGACTGTTTAAGATCTTGTACCTACATGTCTAAGCGTGTTGAAGGTGGAAAAGGATCGAGTACTCAGCAGATGTCACAGGCTTAGATGGTCAAGAAGAGTGTTGGTTTGTCTCTGTATTGGTTGTTGACTAAACCCTCGGATGAGGACCAGAGCGAGAGGGGGGCCTCTCACAAAGGTGCTACCTCTCCCTGAGAGTACTGTTGTATTATTTTCGGGCAAGTAAAATCTGCCACTTTGAAGGTTGATCATAATGCGGTGGAGGGTCATCATTGGCAAGTATAGTCTGCCTCAGGCGTTTGATGGAAGCTGGAGTTGGTTCATTTTTGGATTACAGTTGGATGTATTTAGATTGGTTTGGCTTGCTCTCGTTCTTTTATATATTATATCTCACGTGACTTTCCCTTCCTCTGATTGGCTGAGAAGTACTATACTATTTCAGATAATTTTGCCAATCGAAGGTTCATTTCCGTGCACTATACACTTTTTTAAATATTGCCGTGGACTATTCACGAACGTTCGACTGCCAGAACATAACGCGCCCTTTTTCAGATTTTTTTTCCCGGAATTCCATTTCGTTATTTCAAAGTTCAAGAATGAAATTGTGAGCAAGAATGTAGTTCTAGCTGTAGTTCTAACATATTACAAAGTATCTTGCGGGAATTTCTCGTACATATGTTGCTCACGGAAGGGTAAATATGTCCAACATTCCGTGAATTCATCATTACTGATTAATTAAAAAATCAACCTTCACAGAAGGCCACCCAAAATGTCTGTCTTGGGCAAAGTCTTTGACAACAGACTTATGATTGGAATCCTAATGGAAATAAGACTCTTCCTCAGTTTGTTCGATACATGATAACAATCATTGCACGGTCTGTCGTTGGCTGTGCCAAATTAGATGTCTCGAAGAAAAATAGTCCACTCGCCTCCGGCTTTCTCGAGAACCACTAATTTTTGCAATGTCAACTCCAAAACGTGCAATATTTATGATTTATCATATGACTCGCCCGTTTTGTTCACTTTAAAACATTTGATATTTTGCTTTCATATTAATCATGATAAATAAAGCCTTCCGTCGATTTCAATGGTCAATTTCAAAACTAGACAATTTGATTGGCTGAACAAAATACAACTGGGCCATATTTTCCTAATTTGCATAATTGGGGTTTTAAGATTTCATTGGTCAATTTCAAATATGGACAGTTTGATTGGCTGAACAAAATACAACTGGGTCACATTTGCAAAATTTGAGTTCCAATGATGGGTCATAACCTATGCTTCCAAAACATAGGTTATGACCCCTCATTGGAACGAGCGCATCACGCTCGTTCCAATGAGGGGTCCTAACCTATGTTTTGGAAGCAAAAAATGAAAATTTTTAGTTATATGGTGATGTTTTTTCCAAGTGTCGTCTGCAACACACGTTAGGTAAAGGGTTAAAAAGTCATACTAAGTCGTTAATTTGTGCATATGTGTGTCATATGATAAACAGAATACGAAATAAGTGTTTTTCTCATATGATATTTTTGAAAACTCGTCCGAATTTCCGTTTGGGGCTCGCCAGAGGCTCGCCAAACGGAAAATGCTTAGACTCGTTTCATAAATATCATATGAGAAAAATACTCATTTCATATCATCCTCTATATATTTGCTCTAGAAAGCCATAATTAGATCCGCGTATACCAATCGTGAAACAATATCAAAACTGCTGATGCCAGGACTAATACAGAAGACAAGTTCGAGGAGAAAAGGAACAAAACAAGGCAATAAAAGTTAGTAATAAATCACATATGGTAGATATTAATCCGTTTCTATAAATTGCATCAGAAAAAATTGATATTCCAAATGTGAATAGAGAAGATGTAAAACGCACAACCCTCACAAACTATTAGTTTCTCATGGATTTTAACCCTTTCAAAACTGTTTGCACAATTTTTGTTCCACGGAAGCCTTGGCAGTTCATAAGCAGACGACACTAACCGCAAGATATCGTCAAGGTTGATGGGTAATATTTTGATCCTCCAGCCATACTGAGCTGTAAGATTAGTTTTTCACCAAGCCTCATTACAAATGCAAAATAGATTTACCCAGTATGACGTACATATTATTGTATTACATTTCAATTAAACTGTGTGCAGCAATAACCAACCACATGCTGCAGAAACATTTCTGTAAAAATCGGTACCGCTTTGGCCAGATATAAGGCTACTGGATGTGAAAGCCTGAACGCGTCCCCCGAAGGGCCGGCCCCCATGCACGCCTCATAAGCAAAGGCCCATCGCTACAACGGTTGAACAATTGGGATAAAGCTGGTCCGTTGATATGGATTACCACCATGTCGACTTGTGTAATATATATATAGACTATATATGAAAACTCACAAATTTATTATTGTCCAATACATACAATACAGTATAGGTGGAATGATTTGCTGGTTCATGTAGTAGGGTTTACCCACATAGGTTTAATTATAAGAAAATGCCTTAACCCTTTACCCAACGCAGACGATTTCAAAATTTATTATTTTAAATATAATTTTTTTAATTTTTTCAAAAAATTTCAACAAAACCGTATCATGTGACCTCTCTTTGGAACGAGCTCGTTCCAAAGAGGGGTCACATGATATGTTTTTTTTTTAATTTTTCGAAAAATAATATTTTTTCAGCTGCTGAATTTGCATATTACGCGGGCGGATGCGGGCGATTCGTTGAGTAAAGGGTTAAGAAGCAAAAGTAAAATTCCAGATGATGTACCTCCAGGATGAACCCTGATGTTTATCAGCAGAAATATTCCTTGTGTTTTGCAAAACACTTCTATGGGGGCTAGTGTCTGGCCTTAAACTTCGAGTGTAGGTTTTGTCATAGTAAATCCTTCCCCGGACTACAGGTATACCAGAATCGTCCATCCCACATTTCATACTTTGGCGACATATAATTATTTTCAATTTTACAATTTCATTTGGCGCCGTCGCTTGAACTATATTGCGCCCGGAGGTGGTCGAAATCTCCGCGATTTATATCACGGAAATGACAAATGGTGGCATATACAACGGACTCCCAACCAGTCGAATCAGTTGGTGCACAGACGGCAGTTTTTTTTTATAGTTTTCAATACAGTTACATACAAAAAAGGTCACGAATACTCAAGAGGAAAATTATTGTGAATAGTCCACGTGTATACTAATTTGTAAATAAATGCATTTATATTAAAATGAATTGCTGCTTAGTTTTAAGCCGACCTACGTTTCAGTGAACAATTATGAAACAGTGTTTTGGAACTGGAAGAGAATGAAATACGACCTTTCAGTCCATCTGATGCAATTACAGATTAATTGCACCATTAGACACGCCCAGTTTTTTTGACATACGGTTCAGGAAAACGCGAAAACATTCATACGATAGAAAAACATTCATCGAGTTATGAAAACCTCATCTCAACCAATCATATATGTTGTGCAAATCGGAAATCGTCGAAGAAAATTAAATTATTCAAACATGACAATGAAAGTGCATTCTCACAAGCAATATGAGCCCTAAAGGAACGAGCTCGAGGGGAACACCCCAACGAGCGTTCGTGCATTATTCACGGAGAAAAAACAACAGAAAAGTATCGAGTGCATTTTACAAATAATATATCAGGGAAAACATATACGTAGGCCTATTGTTGAGTGCTGTATTTGAGGTGTTTTAATCAATTGTATTCAGTGTAAAATATTAAATCGACAAAAACAGCAGAAAGCTCTACTGCAAAGATCTTCTCGGTCTTTTCACGGGTGAACATGTACAAATCCCCAAACCAAATACGACCCTGCCTGCGAATCGGAATTTCTATTCTCGAATCCAACCGGGGTCCGATATCGTACCGTAGGTAACATGAGTGCCTGAATACCCAAGTAACAAGTTACATTGCTGCATCAGTACTTCTCATAAAGTGGAACGCGGGAATCCCGCGCTCCACTTTATGAGAACTGTGGTAATAATATAACTTGAAGGGCAGACAAGCATTCCGAAAAGTCGACTGACTGAACCAACCATTCTTTCAGTTCTACCACATGATTTCGCCGATAAAAAACATTCATTTACCATCGTTCCTTCTTGACAAAACATGAGTTACCGATCGAAATATACGAATCAGAAAACTGATTCGATCTCGGTCCTGAATCGGGCCATCATCAAATCGAATTTTCGCGGCTTCGCTGGACTCCAAATCCAGTTCATTTCTGTCCGAAGCAGCAGCCCCATCGCAAAGTGTTTTGGACGACCGAGGTAAACAACCTGAGCATAAATATTGTCCCCATGCCACCACGTGTGAAAGTAACAGAAAATATATCGGGTACATTTTGCATATATATATCTGGCTGAATATCGTTGTTTTTCTTGGGTACTGAATTAGTGGTATATATAAAATCAGTTTCCTTTTAAAAGTAGATATTTGCAGTTATAACATATAGACACTAGGAAGCTTTATCAGCCTGTGCGCTTCAATTCACAAACTCCAGGCATTTTCGTCCAGGGCAGATAATACGGAACCTGACTTTTTACAAATTTTCCCAGTCAGCTTGAACATTTGACTATGATTTTCTGTTAAAACCCATTTGAAAGTAAGAATGGGGCGCTTTCACCGTCTTTTGATTTTCTGTAACTTTTTCTCTGTGTGCGCATCGTGACATATAAGGCAGACACTATCCTTTCCATTAATATACACGTCCAGTAGGCAAGATTCGCTAAAAGAAATTTCCTGGGAAAAATAAAAAGTTGCAAATTACTGTAAAAACATTCGCTAAATTACGAGTCAAAGTGGACTTTTATTAGTGTTAATAGGTGTGATACTGATAGATATTCTTAACCCTTTACCCAACGTAACGACCAAAACCGGCCAGCGCTATTCCCAAAATCGCCAATTAATTTTCATAATGTTTTTTATTTATTGTCTCAAAAACAAGGTTATGACCCCTCTTTGGAACGAGCTCGTCGAGCTCGTTCCAAAATGGGGTCATAACCTATGTTTTTGAGACAAAAAATGAAAAAAATTAGTTATTCAAGAATTTTTTTTGCAACTATCGTCTGTTTTTCATGTTAGGTAAAGGGTTAATGACGGGTTCTCTGTGAATTAGTTCTACTCGTTTTCTTACCATAAAAAGCCAGGTTTCTCTTTGTAACTTTTAATAAATGAACACAACAGACAGCTCCGGGATCTGTTTGTTGTTTTCGTTTATTAAAAGTAACAAAACGAAACTTGGCGGTACTTTCGTCTGATGTCATAGGTGTTATCTCAACAATTACTTGCTTCTTAATTGAACCTTCCGCGCCCGTCTAATAATTTCAAGGGAGATAGCCTTATCGAAAGTCGATTTTCATGACGATATAAGTCAGGGATGGGAGGTCCATAGTACTCGATTGCCACGTCCAGCATTGACCAATTTGGAGTATGGTACGTGTTAACTTAATAAGAGATTGCGTCACGAGTATACTTTATTGTATTTATTCACAAATGGATTTTCAAGACGCCTTGCACACTAAAAACTAAAGTGTTAAAACTGACACTTTTAAGGTGTTAAACCCATTCTAACTCTTAGGGTTTGATTTTAACACTCAAAGTGCAATGTTTTAAGCACTTAGACATTACAATCGTCAGACATCTGAAACTTGAATGGATGGCACTTCCCATGTGTCTAGCATTGGTGATTCTTCCAGAATCGTCCATAATTTGATTTGCGCTTGGTGGGTACATAATTAAAAGGACACAACGCAGATGACGCGGATTAGGCTCGAGAGTTCGAGCCTGATCCGCGTCATCTGCGTTGTTTCCTTTTAAGTGTCGCGATATTACACTTGTCAAGTGATATTATTGTAACACCTGTCAAGTTCTGGGATATCTGCACTTGAACAAAGTGCTAGTCCAGCACTTAGTGTTAAATACAGCACATCAAGAGTAGTTTTTAACACTTTAGTTTTTAGCGTGCGTGTGGTTTAACTATAATCCAAACTGACTAATATTCCAACTACATCATCAAAGCATGCCACAGTCGCCCCCCCCCCCCCCCCCCCCACACACACACACACTCTCTAATCGGTCGTCTTCGCGACGCCCCTGTATCTGCATATACACTCATTCAGTACACACAAGTGATTTGGATCGCGACACAGATGATCCAGTAAGGGCTCTTCAGTTGATGTCTCAGAAGAAGCATTTCTATATACGTAGAGCGCACATGGCTTTTTTGTTTATGCCTCTTGACCTGTGATATTTAAAATGTAGGGCGCAATTTCCGAAAAGACTTATTACAAAGATGTTCTCTCCCAATCCACTTTCCAACCCATTCTCGTTCGAATCTGCAAAGTGATTCTGACGTCCATTGTATACAGCTCTCACACACATGCAGTGCTGTGACCGCAAAAGCCGTCTCTTTTTCCATCAGATCGCGATCTGGTTGCGAAACACTCACTCCAGCGAGTCGAAATTTTGTGAAAACAATATTGCTAAATTTGGGCCGAATTAAGTAAAACAAACCTGCTTCTGAGATTTAGTATTATCGGTTTTTTCGACAGAAGAAAATCTACAGTGCTGTGGATAAAAAGCGGGCTGAGAATTTTGACCAGATCACGACCTAGTCGCCATACGGTCCAATATACTCAACCCGTTTTGTTATTTATTATTTATTTATTGGTGTTTAAGGTCACATACTTATGCACAATGGCTAATCGTGACCGTGACAGTTTTACGGGTGGAGGAAGCCGGAGTACCCGGAGAGAACCACCGAGCAACGACGAGCAGCTGTCAGCTCTCCAACATCGTAACTCTGAACTCTGCACCGCTGCACAGGCAGGGTTAGATTGGTTGAAGACATGCGCACCATCGACGTGCAGTACGCCTCAGTACACAGCGTCATCGTGCCCCCATGTAGGCAATCGGGGTGAAGTGTCTTGCCCAAGGACACAACGCGGTTGCCGCAGGTGGGATTCGAACCGAGGACCTCTCGGCTTGCAGCCTGCACCTCTACCAACTGAGCCACCGCGCCCCCAACCCGTTTTGTAATGACATTATTGGGCCCATACTCTAGAACTTTTACAGTCGTATTTCTATAATTCGTCCTGTGAGAACCATAAGGTTCTATCTTCCACTGGAAGATAGAACCTAATGGTTCTCACGCGACGAAATTGTTTTTCTAGTTATGACTCTAAATGGGTTGAAATGAACCATAAGCATTTTCAAAACTATGGCAGTTTGCCAGTTTTGACAGACTTCAATAACAGACTTCAACATTGCATTTTCATCTATGGCTAGCATAATTAGGAACAGCCACTCCTGGAAATAGTCGACTGGGAACGATTTGTGATGTCGTGCATTTTAAGCATAACTGTACTCTGATTTGGCGACCTTCGACGCACACGTTGGAAATGAATTTTACCAATAAGCGTGGGCTTTTTCAATTTTGAACTTCGTCAAGGTGCTACAAATCATTCATTCTTTGCCCTAGATTCGAAGTGCTCGAAGCAATAATTAATAGAACCATATTAACCATTTCACTTCTAAGTTGAACAGGCCTGAAAATAAGCAGTCTGACAATGAGGTCCCAGAGGGTGAATTTGATGATGCTATCCCATACAGTGGGCCAGTTTATCTCTGGGTACCTCTTTCTGTTTAGTTTTGATACCCTGATTCAGACTGAGGTTCATCCTCTGGGGACCTCATTTTGCAGATGACAGTCTGCTTATTTTCTGGCTTGAAGTTGAAATTTCGAAAGCCATGCTAGAACACATCAACGGAAATGTTCAAACTGTCGCTGTTTTTGTCATGTTTTACCTTATTCGTTGTCACGAGACCCTTTGATACTACTATCAAATGGTGACGCGGTTGCACAGTGATTACGGCATTGGCCTTCAAATTGAAAGTCCACGATTCGATCCCCACCAGAGGGTAACTGTGTTGTGGCCTTGGGGAAGGAAATTAATCCCTATTGCCCGCGTGGAGGCACCGTGACGTTGTGTGCTAAAGCGTATTACATGTCGATCGTGCACTAGGCTTCAACCAATACTAACCCTGAATGTGCGGAGTTAGTACTTTGAGGAGTATGATAGTTGCTCGCCGCTGCTCGGTGGTTCTCTCCGGGCACTCCGGCTTCCTCAGCCCGTAAAACTGTCCGGCACGAGGTGACCATGGCTGTCGAAAGTGTCGTTAAACACTAATAAATGAATGAATAAATATATAGAAGCAAATGTAGAAAGAATGATTGTCTCCCTATTATAAGGGGGCCGTGTTACAACCAGTAGTGTATAAATTTACCAGTAATGTCGAAATCGACCAGTAATGTCGAAAAAATTAACCAGTAATGTCGAAATCAACCAGTAATGTCGAAAAAATCGACCAGTAATGTAAAAATCCGTAATGTCGAAAAATTAACCAGCAGTGTCAAAAAGTGACGACCAAAATGACGATTTTTCGCAAAAATTTCAGTATTTTTTCGGGTTGCTCAAATTGTACTTTTGCCTATATTTATCGACTTTTAACCATTTTCGCGCAAGTTTAAACACATTTACCCCAGTAAATATGGAATTTTATGTTTAATAATTATTTTCCTCTTTCATATGCACAACATATCCCATCCTCTCTCTCTCTCTCTCTCTCTCTCTCTCTCTCTCTCTCTCTCTCTCTTTCTCTCTATCTATCTCCTCTCTCTCTCTCTCTCTCTCTCTCTCTCTCTCTCTCTCTCTCTCTCTCTCTCTCTCTCTCTCTCTCTCTCTCTATCTCTCTCACTCTGCCTTTGCCCTCTCTATCTCTCTCACTCTGCCTTTGCCCTCTCTATCTCTGTCACTCTGCCTTTGCCCTGTCTGTCGTCTGTCTGTCTGTCTGTCTGTCTGTCTGTCTGTCTGTCTGTCTGTCTGTCTGTCTGTCTGTCTGTCTGTCTATCCCCTGTCCCTCTGCCTTTGCCCCTACCTCTATCTCTCCTTCTCTCTCTCCCCTTCTTTCTCTCTCTATCGCTCTCTCCCTATCCCCTTTTCCCTCTGTCTTTGTCCAACTCTCTCTCTCTCTGTCTCCACCCCTCTCTCTCTCTCCCTCTCCCTCTCTCTCTCCCTCCTTCCCCCCCCTCTCTCTCTCTCTCTCTGGATAGATAATGAATTGATACGACGCTGAAATATTTAGTCTAGTATTTAGCGCTCGCACAGATAGACATACAGTCACACATGTAGGCTGGCAAGTGTGTAGGCAGGCAGGTTAGCAGCATCCAGGCAGACGGACAGAAATCCAGACAGACAGATAGCAATGTGGCGTGTGAAAAATAACCCCTAGACGTGGATAGACAACTGAATGACGGAAAGACAGGCAGACCTACATACAAAGATTGATTGGTTGGTTGATTGATTGATTGATTTCGTTTACGACACTTAGTTTAAAGCACGCGCACCATACACGTGTCATTTCGGCATGTGGCTTGGCACACGAAGTCAACGTGCACCTGGGATAAAGTGTCTTTCCCAAGGACCCAACTTAACTGACCTCGTCAGGTATAGAACCCGGATATTCATCAAATTGAATTGCGAGGCAATTTCTCGATTGAGCTAGTAGTTCTCCCCACGTACATGCGGGTACATGCGGGTGACGCAGACTGACTGATTGATGGATGTTGGTAAAATGACAGGTAGCAAATTGGTAGAACTAGATGATAGACATGTAGTAAATATCGGGTAGTGACTGACATTATAATAGTCAGTCATTAAAGCACACGGCCAGGCTATACCCCCCTCCCCCGTCGGCAAGTGTTAGTGCTCCTCATTTTGGTCGTCACTTTTTGACAATACTGGTTAATTTTTCGACATTACGGATTTTTACATTACTGGTCGATTTTTTCGACATTACTGGTTGATTTCGACATTACTGGTTAATTCTTTCGACATTACTGGTCGATTTCGACATTACTGGTAAATTTATACACTACTGGTTGTAACAGGCCGCCGCTGTTGCTGCAATTCTCACTATCAAAGACATCGTATCTTTTTTCCTTGCTGTGCAGTACTTAACCCTTTACCTAACATGAAAAGCAGACGACACTTGCAAAAATAATTCTTGAATAACTCATTTTTTTCATCTTTTGTCTCAAAAACATAGGTTATGACCCCTCGTTGGAACGAGCTCGACGAGCTCGTTCCAACGAGGGGTCATAACCTATGTTTTTGAGACAAAAAATGAAAAAATAATGAAAATTAATTGGCGATTTTTGAGAATAGCGCTGGCCGGTTTTTGCCGTTACGTTAAGCAAAGGGTTAATCTGGTTTCTGCCTCGGTGTTCTGGATTTGCTTTCGTCTCAGCTGCGTTTGGAATTCTTCAGAATAGGAACTATTCATTTATTTTTGGAATTCATGAATGAAATTAACCGACTGAGAGTACGTGTGAAAAGCAAGATCCTTACTGGGTTCGGGGTGTAGCACTCTGCTGGTTAACCCTTCACTAATGTAACACTGATTTGGACTGTCCTATTTACAAAAATGGCCTATCAAATTTTAATACATTTCCACTTTTTGCATCCACATCATAATTCTCCCTTCTATAAAATAAATTTTGGGGGCGTACACATACTAGTATGCGTGTTATGTGCAAACGCCAATATCCAGTTTGTTCACATGCCATCTGAAAGTATGTGCACAATTCAATATCCAGTCTATGGATTTGCTAATGACCGCCCATTTCCACATGCCAGTAACCACAATGGGAACATTCAACATGTATGCGTACATTCCACTATTCAGTCTGTATGCATGCCTATATCATGTTCGTGTACGTGTCAATTTCTAGTATGTGAGCATGTCAGTAAACCCCGTACGTGTACTTGCTAATATCCAGGCTATGTACATGCCATCATCCAGTTTGTGCACATGCACAAATCCATTCTGTGAGCATGCCAAATGACTAGTCTTTGTACTCACCTTTGAGTTAAAAGTTATAGCAGAGTATGCGTATTTTTTTAAAGGAAGGAATCTGCAGTTTGTCAGAAAACGACATAAACATCGATGGGAAGGGTGTTATAATTAAATCCCACAGCCGTATTTGACAGATCGATTATTTTTTTAACCTAACACCGGACATTAAATTCAAGAAAGAATCTAAATCGATTCTCGCAAATGATTCTCGCAAGGAATACATTGAGAATCATCATTAATTCTCACAAAATGTTCGTTTGATTTTCGCCTTAAATTCTGAAAATATCATCAAAGGCCAAAAGAATTCTACCCATTTTCTGTTCGTAATAATAAGGCAACACTTTGACTTTGCAGTGGTGGAGTGAAGTATTGGCTGCCCATATAGGCAGCCAAGACTTCGCTAGAAACCAGTGTCAAACTACTTCATAAAAATTGGAACTTGACCCTCAAAGGCAAAACTCTAAGAAATATATAAGTGTGAGGTGTGTCTTTTTCTACAAAATATGTATTGGACTATTGGTTGCTTTCACAATGGAATAACAGTTCTCTCAAATTCTTAGTTATATAATAACTGAAAAGTGATTCATGCAGAGGGCTTTGCGAGAATCAGAATCGATTCTCGCAAGACGAAAAAAATGTTTAAGGCCTGAACACCACTTGAAGACGACACTTGCCAAATAAACTGTTGAATAACCAGACACAAAAATATTTTCTTTAGATGAAAATATAATTGGAGCATAACTGAAACGAATTCGAGGCATTCGTTTCAAGAGTAGGGTGTGTGTGTGGGGGGGGGGGGGGGGGGCATGAGCTAAGTGTTTAGGCGATAATTTAAAAGATAATAAAATATGAAGAGCGATTTTTGTGAATAGCACATACTCTTACATTGAATAAAAGGGTTAATTTTTTCTAATTTCCCCCGCAACTCCAAGACAGATTCATCCATTTCACTATAGGGGCATTGTATACCGTGATATAATCCAAGAGCACATGGTTGGATCTCTAAGTGTGTACCAGTGATATGAACAGAAAATTTAATGGTAATTGCTATGTAATTATTTCGTGCATTCGAGGAACTTTCCAATGGCTGCAGGTGTGCATCGAGTGGAACCAAACAAGTTCTTGGGTGTTTGTGGAATGGAGGTTTCCTCTGTCTCCCAACCAAGGCTGACAAGTGAGAGAGAACTGTAAGCAACTTAGAGTAAACGGCGACCTGGCGTGTGGGTGAAGCGTGTGTGATTAATCTGTATGGGGGTGTATGTTTGTGTGTAGGGAACGTATGCATGTGGTAGTAGAAATATGTGAGTGTCGTGGAAAGTAGTAATATGTGTTAGCGTGTGTGTGTGTGTGTACGCGTGTAATGGTTGTAGGTACGGGCGTGGGTATAATATTGAATGCGAAAGTGCAAGTGAGGTGAGGATATGCGCAAGTATGTGTATGTTTGAGGGTGATGATTGCGTGTGTTTCTATACGTTAGAGAAAATTTATTTCATGGCAAGAGGGGGAAGCGGGTATGGAATGAGTAAATGGCAATAACAATGTCCCAATTAAAACTAATATTGAGAAAAGGTCCCAGTTTTTAGTTGGAGGCTCTTCTGCATTATAAACGTATCCCCACTACAGTCAACCCTTCGCCCAGCTTACTCTAACCCATGTACCCCACAATGCCCCACCCCTTCTGATAGAGACGCACATCCTGTTCGCCCGTTCGACACTGACCCGCGTCACCTATGATGTGTACTTGCGAGCTCGGTTGTTTCCTATTCTAAAGCGCACCGCTCGTTGGTAGCACTTGACACTTGTCTTCAATCAATGCTAGCCTTTGCTTGTTCCTGATTAATAAGTTGGAGAGCCCGAAAATTCTTCGATTGCTGCTCGGTGGTTTTCATTCGTTTGAACGGGAGATCCTGGCTGTTAAACGTTTTGGAAACCACAATAAACAAATAAGCATTACATGCTATAATCCATACTACATGTTCAGTCTCTCAGATTCAATGAACTGTGGAATACACTATATGGCAAGGATAAGAAAAGTTTAAAGGAGAAATAAAGATTAGTTCTGATAAAATCTTGACTTCAGAGGTGGCTGGATTGGCGAGCTCAGTTGGACATCATAAAAATCCTGCAGTCCTTCGTTGTTTCGTTTCGGTACGTTTCCAGGCCGATTGAAAAATAACATAAAGTCAGCTGTGAAAACAGCTTTCGATTGGTGAAAGATTAAGTAAATTTGAGACTCGTTAAATTGGAGGATGCATGGGCGGATCCAGGGGGTGAATAGGGTGGCTAGCCACCCCCCCCCCCCCCACCCTTTCCAAAAAAAAAAATAATCTAACGTTACTTCATGGCGGAGAGTTCCCACTACCATGAAACAATGTTTTGAATACACTCGTCTATTATACAACAAAATGGTCCTTATTATAAGGCTTAGCCTTATAATAAAGACCATTTTGTTGTATAATAAACGAGAGCCTTATAATAAGAACCATTTTGTTGTATAATAAACGAGTGTATTCAAGCCGCTTATACGAGAAATCCGACGTTTCGCGTTCCGCTTTTGTAAATCGACATTCAGTTCCGCGAAATAGATTAACGTGAATAATATCCAAGCATCCGGTGAAAGTTTATCGCCACCGAATTTCGAAAGCTGAGTACAAGACAATTGATTAGAAAGGGCGCACCGCTGTCTAAAAAGAATATCACAATTGATTCTTTCTTCAAGCCACAACCAGAGGCCAGTTCTTCTAAGTCAGATAACGCTGCACTAGCATCTGGTGACATCGGTGACCGTGAGATTGAAGTGAAAACTCACCCTGTAATGGCAGCATCGGCTACCCTCACTGGCCCTAGTGGTGGTGATAATAATGACGAAACAATCAACCCCTTGCCAGCGAATGACGTTTGTTTTTGTCTGGATAATTCGAGTATAAGTGATTGCGATAAAGCATCAATGCTTACTAATTACTGGAATCCCGATGACAGTTTCATAGACAAATTGGACACCAGGGTATACGAACATAAAAGTAAAGTAAATGATTCTACTAAACGCAAGACTGTGTGCTTCCAGAAATCGTGGTTAAAGCAACGGCAGTGGCTAGTATACAGTAACCACCCAGAGCACAGAGGTGGGTGGTGCCTGCCATGTACACTCTTCATGAGACAAGGAGAGAAATCAAAGTTAGGCGTTTTCGTCAAGACCCCCTTCAGAAATTATAACAAGTCCAAGGAATTATTGGACCAACATGAAAGTAAAGACTAACATATCTATAGTGTTGAGAAGGCTGGGGTTTTGGAAGCACAACAGAGAGATATTTCACGTAGGATAGACGTTCAAATGTCACAGCAATCATCACAAAACATCGATACGAACAGCTCCATATTGCTTTGTATAATAGACGCCGTAATTTTGTGTGCTAAACAGCAAATAGCCTTAAGA
Organism: Pictodentalium vernedei; assembly: GCA_031216915.1. Taxonomy (NCBI): domain Eukaryota; kingdom Metazoa; phylum Mollusca; class Scaphopoda; order Dentaliida; family Dentaliidae; genus Pictodentalium; species Pictodentalium vernedei. The sequence goes on from CM062296.1 coordinate 614,885,812, forward strand.
GGGCATAGGGGTGACAAACTAGATTTTTGTAATCCAGCCCCCTCTAACGAGGGTAATTTCATTGCTGTTATTCGATTGATGGCCGAAAGAAACACGCAGTTAAAAGATTACTTAACCAAAGGTCCAAAAAAACGCAAGATACGTCAGCAAAACTATACAGAACGACATTCTCCATACCTGTGTGGATATCGTTAGGGACAATTTCCGGAAGTGTCTAGAGAAATGCCCACACTTTTCACTCATAGCAGACGAAACTACGTCGAATGGTCGAGAAATTCTATCTGTCTGCATACGTTTGTTAAATACTACATCAGGTAACAAACCCATAAAACGCGAGGTTCTAATCGACATGTGTCCGCTGACCAGAACAACTGGACTGTCCATTGCTCAGGAATTGCTCAAGTCATTGGAACAGAATAAAATTGACATAAAACTCTGTCGCGCCCAAGCCTATGACACGACAGCATCAATGAGTTCGAAGTCTAAGGGTGTCCACTCCGTGATATTGAAACACGCATCCGACGCTCAGTACCTAGGGTGCTACTTACACTCATTGAACCCGGTTATTTGCCACGCAAGTCAAATTCCACCCATAACAAACATGATGGATTCTTGCAGAGAACTATTTAGTCTTTTTGACAATTCGCCCAAGCGTCAGAACTTTTTAGAGTTAGTGATCATGGCCCACGCACCAGAAACTAAAAAACTGAAACTGAAAAACCTGTGCAAGACCCGTTGGGTTGAACGACATTCTGCATTTGAAGTCATTTTTGACTTGTACGAGTTTCTCGTAATAACTCTGAATGAGATTTGTGAGCCCAGCGAGGATGAAACTTTATATCCAGATAACGCGGAAACTCAAAGTTGGAATTTGGACTCGGGTACGAAGGTTAAAGCTAACGGCCTCAGACATATATTCAGTGATTTCGGTCACATTTTGTGTTTTGTTAGTGCTAAGGATATGCTAGAGCCAATGCTTCCTATAGTCAAGTGTTTGCAGGGCCGATTGGTCGAAGATTTCTTTGGATTCAAGAAAATAGGCCCCGTTACTAGCGCATATGATGACATTCGATCAAATATCGATTCATGGTTCGATAAAGTATATGCAAAAGTAACCAGTTTGGCCGAAAGCGTTGGGTCTCACGAGAAAATGCCACGAATGTGCAGAAGACAGACATTACGTGGAAATACAGAGTCCACTTCCCCTCTAGAGTACTGGAAAAGAACAGTAGCCATACCCTTTTTGGGTGTGATTTGCAGCGAGCTTCGTGATCGGTTCAGTCCAGACAAACGAGCTCACTACTCTCTATTCGCGATTGTTCCAGAAACCATTGATGACATGGACGATACTGCAGTTGCTTCTGTTGGCAAGGACCAACTTTCCAAGTAGGGACACATTTTACCATCGCCCTCAAACTTTGAGAGTGAACTCACCAGATGGAGAAACATTTGTAAGAGAGAAGTTGAGGACACGGATATTTCTGTCACATCTGTAATTCAGCTTTATGCTGATTCGATGTTCTTCCCCAATATTAGAGAGTTGCTCAAGATTCTCGCTGTTGTGCCAGTTGGCAGTACTGAAGCAGAACGTTCTTTCTCTTGTGTCAGGCGAATCCATTCTTGGCTTCGATCAACGATGACCACAATCCGACTCTCGGACTTGGCGGTTATAGCAATGCATGGATTCAGTATTGACGTAGATAGAAACCTCGTTAAAGAAAGATTCATAGCACAAAACCCTCGGAGGATGCAGAATGCATCAATTCTTTTCGAGTAAATGTAACCAAATGTATTATTAAAACTTGTATGTAATGGCATATGTATTTCAACAACTCCCATTGAGACGTTCTAGACCTAATGACTGGATCATTTTGTCCCGAATGCGATCTCACTGTCGCGGCCAAAAATACAGAAAGTATTCTCCTTCAGCCCCAGGTACCATGTTTGGTATCAATGATACCAAACATGGTACCTGGGGCAGCAGCATGAATACTTTCCGGAATTTCCAAAATTCACATGTTCGGTATGATGACTGAACATCTTCCTCTATGTGTCTCACTGAACGGCTTTCTCTATGTGAGTGTTTCCGTTCTCTTTATACCAGTATTACATTGCAGTGTCCAGAAGATGGCCGACGCCATAGTTGCGAGCCTGGTGGAGGCAGGAAAGGAAAGTGTAGGAAAGGTCAGGGTGCCAACACGGGAACTTGGGTACAGAGTGAATGAAGAACTGAAAAGGGCCATAAAGGGAAGAAAAGCTAAATGTGCTGCATACAGGAGAAGTAGAAAACTTAAGGGGGCAGAAAGCAACGAGGCCACGGTAGCAAAGGAAGAATACCACCAAGCACGAAATAAAGTAAATAAGATTAAAGACGATAATCGGAGAGTACGAAATAGCTGTCTTATTAGGACGATAAGAACGACAGGGGGATCAAGTTCGAACGTATTTTGGAAATGGGTGAATAAACGTAACAAAGGAAGTAACCCACAGAGTATTAAAGTAGATGGGGCAGAGTTACAGACGAGCATGATCAAGTCGCATCAGAACTAGTCAAGCACTGGGAAAAGGTAAACGATAAGCGATGGGGCATGGGGAGCCCACCTGAGTGTCCGAATCAGGTCGAGGAAAACCTATCGAACTTCGTGTGCAGCGAAATTAAAACGGAGGAGGTGCGAAAGGTGATATCAAAATTAAGGGATGGAAAAGCGAGAGGAGTGGATGAAATTCCTAACGAGTTTATCAAAAAAGGGGGAGAGGAACTCGTGGAAAGCCTAACTGCCCTATTCAATCTAGCCATAGAAAATCAAGAGGTCCCAAAGGAGTGGGGAGAAAGCAAAGTGACATTTATACACAAAAAGGGGGAAAAAGACGTTTTGGATAACTATCGAAGGATCTCTGTCAGTAGCAACATTGGAAAGGTTTTCTGTAAAGTTCTTTATGGGAGACTAGAGGAGGTGATTGAAGAGAAGGTTTTTTTGGGAGAAATCCAGAATGGCTTCAGGAAGGGAAGGAGAGTAACCGACCATCTTTTCACGCTATCCCAAATGATAGAATCCGCGAAAGCAAAAAAGAAAAAGATATTTATGGCCTTTTTGGATGTCAAAAAGGCATACGATAGAGTATGGAGGGAGGGTATGTGGAGCAAGCTGGAGGCTCTGGGCTTAGGAGGCGAGTTTGTTGGAGTTATGAAAGCATTATATAAAGATGTACAGAGTGAACTTAGCCTGGGAAACACTACAACAAAACGTGTGCCTATGGAGATAGGCCTAAAACAGGGGTGTATTCTTTCGCCAATCCTGTTTGCATTGTACATCAAAGGTTTAGGAGATGAACTCCTGCGTAGCGACGAGGGGGTAGCAGTTGGGGACTTGAAGATCCCAGGGCTATTTTTTGCAGACGATATGGTTCTAGTGTCAAAAAGAGAAGAGGGGCTAATGGAGACTCGAACTTAATGAAAGCAAGAGCAAAGTTATACCTGTGGGCCGCAAAGTGGACCCCACTCGAAGGTGGAGAGTGGGTGAGTTCTGCATTCCGGAAGGGAGCAGCAAACTTATCAGTGTAGGAGAGACAGGTGATTACGAGTATTTGGGGGTAAATATAAACATTACAGGAAGAGGCATCTACCGAAACCACACAAATAAATTGATTCTGAAGGGGAAGCGAATCCTTAACCAAATGAAACTTATAGGGAGAAACAGTTTCAATAAGGTTTTCGTGGGGAAAACCATTTGGGAAATGGTGGGGCTGCCAAGTATAACATACGGTACGGAAGTGGTACCCCTAAACCAGACGGCCGTAAAGAGCTTGGAAATCTTACAGAACGATGCAGGCCGATGGATAACGGGGTCCAGTAATGCCGCAGCGCTAGAAGCAATCAGGGGTGTGCTTGGATGGATGAGGATCAAGGACAGGATAGACCTGTTGAAACTCGGTTATCTTAATTATTTGGTGAATCTCCCCGATAGCCGATGGTGTAAAGTAATGTTCCTGAGAATTTTCAACTCAAATATCAAAACGGGGTGGATGGTCCAAGTGAGGGAGCTAGTAGAGAACTACTCATTGGAGATCTCGAACCTGGACGTTGGGGCAAACCAGGGTAAAAAAATCGTCAGAGAGAGGGTCATGGAGGATTGTAACCGTAATTGGCGAGAGGGGGTCAAATCAAAGAGGTCTTTGGGTGGCCTGCGTGATAAAGAGAGGCCAGGTTTTGAAGAGTACCTTGATGGCACATTTGGGGGGTCACTGCTGTTCAAGCTGAGGTCGCGATCCCTGGAGCTGAGGGGAAAAATTGATTGGGAAAGACCGTGAAAGGGAGTGCCAGATGTGTAACTTGGGCATGGTGGAGACCCTGGAACACTTTCTTCTAGAATGCCCAAAGTATCAGTCTAAAAGAATGAGATTCACTGGGAGTATAATGGGGAAGTGGGATGGGAAAATGAAGGACATGTGGTTAGGGGGAGACTCAAAGGAGAGGGTTAATATGCTAATCGGAGAGATTGGGAAGAATGGGCAAGGGATGTCATCAAGCAGTTCGTCTCCGAATGTTGGGAACAGGGAGGCAGTCGGGAGTTCAGGGGTAACCATGGCCTTCTCGTCCGAGAACCACGACAAATCAGCGGCTGGCCAAAGTGTTATTATTATTATTATTACATCCCCAGGTGAGAGGAAATGGCTCCTTTTCAGGGCAATTTTTCAAAATTCGCCACTGGCATGGGGTCTTCAAAACAGATGTCCAAATCTTCAAGCCTCGTTCTCATCTTGAAGAAGGCTAGAGATGTTTTCGTTGTTTTCCATAAACTCTTATCTTCCCCTTCTGAAGTTTTTTTTTAGCAAAAACCATAGTACGGTAAAGAGATGGATATCAATAAAACACCCGTGGGGTAAGGTTTCCACCCAGACAAAATCCATTCTGTGAGAAAGTATAAGAAGTACAGGCAAACTTTCAGCCAACAGACCTCTAGGTTAAATCCGGAGGTCTGGCTGAAATTTAGTTTCATGTGCTTTTTAACAGATTTTGAGGTTCATTCTCTTTGTGGAAACTTCATACACGTTGTTCTACCCGTGGTCATCCACTCTTCGCGTACCGTATTATCAAAAGAGATGGTGGAATTCGGGGACCGTTATGTTTCCCTGTTGCCGTATGATATCAGTCTAGTATTCCTTCGACGATACTTACACAACCTTACGCTCGCTTCATATATTTTTTTTTTTTTTCATTCTCGTGTTAGGTTGTGAACAAAGTTATCCCAATTTCTGTAAAAACTTAGAAGTGAGATATCGAAATCGAAGAGTTACAAAAAAGTATAATAGAGAACATAGCCTACTTTGTGTAAACATTTCGTACGTGTTAGCTTATGTTGTCAGCTGTAATGCAACGTGACATTTTTCCGTAGGACACAATTATGTTACTGTAACAGGTTTGATGTATTGATGGAGGAAATAAATTAAGTAATTCGATACTTAATTATATTTCAATTAGCCGAAAGCACCCTTCATTTAATTTTCTGAAAAAATATACACGATTTGCCTTTGTACTATTTGGTATTTCCCCCAAATATAAAAAAACAACACCATAACAGTATCAGTATCAAAGATTGCATAATTACACCATCCCACATGTCCAGTGATTGTAAGCATCGGAAGTCATCATTTTGGTTGTTTCGTATTTTTATAGCAATTATGTTTTAAAATATATTTGGTACTGAATACGAAATCCCTCTAGGGTGTAGGTCATTGCATGCACTCAATCAACTTTCTGTTGATATGTGAGTGGAGCAATGGGCTACTTTTCCTCAGATACAAGTTTCAAATGTTGTGATATATTTCAATCATAGTTCATTCGGATAGTTTTTGGCAGGCTAACGACTGAGCCGGCTGTCTTTAATTTAGTTAACTAGATTTTGTAGGGGTGCGGTGGCTCAGTAGGTAGAGGTGCAGGTTGCAAGCCGAGAGGTCGTCGGTTCGAATCCCACCTGCGACATCCGCGTTGTGTCCTTGGGCAAGACACTTCACCCCATTGCCCACGTGGGGGCACAGTGGTGTTGTGTACTGAGGCGTACTGTAGGTCGATGGTGCACTTGTCTTCAGCCAATGCTAACCCTGCTTGTGTAGAGTTAGTATGTTGGGGAGTCTGACAGTTGCTCGCCGTTGCTCGGTAGTTCTCTCTGGGTATTCCGGCTTCCTCCACCCTTAAAACTGTCCGACACGAGGTGACCCTGGCTGTCGAAAGTGTCGTTAAACCCTAATAAATAAATAACTAGATTTTGTCACGGCTAAGTAGACTCATCATATTCGTCTTTTTCCTAATTAATATACTCTGTGTATAAAAATAATCATTTTTCTTAGTTTTCTTTTTTACTACGAAACTATAATGTATAGGCCTTATGTCATTGGCAACCAGCTCGCAACAATGAGGGGTCATAATCTATGAACTGGAAGCTGAAAACGAAAACGTTCAGCTGTTTAGATGAAGATATTACTACTTTCATGTACAACCGTGTTTGAGAGGGCATTAAATGTGTTTCATTGGACTCAGCAAATAGTTCAGTTGATGTGACGTATTTCGTGGCTGAGGAGAGTTATGAGTGGCTATGACCCTAGTCAACCAGATACGATTTTAATACCACTTTTTAAAAAAGATTCCTTCCCAATAAACTGAGGTTACACTGAACTGCATATAAAAAGGAAGCTGTTTGGCTCTCATTTTCCTTGTTGGCTTCGAATTCTTCTGCACCAAAGACTGCGAAGCTAACAAGAAAAGTGAGAGTCAAGGTAGTTTACATTTGTCTGGAATTCTTTGTATTTAACCCTTTACCTAACATGAAAAGCAGACGACACCTACAAACAAAATTCTTGAATAAGAATACAGGTTATGACCCTCATTGGAACAAGCTGGTCGAGTTAGTTCCAAAGAGGGGCCATAACCTATGTTTTTGAGACAAAAAATGAAAAAAATATTGAAAATTAATTGGCGATTTTTGTGAAAGGCGCTGGCCGGTTTTGGTCGTTACGTTGGGTAAAGGGTTAATTCGCAGTTCGACTTTCACCAGCTCAGCAGTATTCGTCCAACCTATAAGATAACAGAGGATTGACCAAGCCTTGCTGACAGTCACTAGAGTAACTTTGAGTAACAGAATAAGAACAACTGAAGTGGCTTGGTTCACAGAGCAAACGAAATGTGGAAAACCAGTGAAGTGCCGTGCAGAATAGGTAAAAAAGATCAGTGCGAAGTTTCACTAAAGGTTTAGGCTAACAGTACTCGACCCCCATGAGATTTTTTTCAACAGTTTCGTCACCTGAATTTCAACATCACATCTCGAACGAATACGCTCGTATCAGGCTTTATTGTCTGCAACTTCATTCATGCAATAGCGGATTTTTAATGTTATATATTAAATTCTTCTTTTGTTTTCTAAAATACGCGACTCAAATTTGGTCTCCTTTATTAACACTTTTGGCGCGACAAGCATTTAAGGGTCGACAGCACGGCAACCCACGGAAGGCAACTATAGTCGGCATTTTAGACAGCTGTGTGTGTGGATCTCTAAGTGCTATCAATCAAACATCAACACATTACTATGTTTCGTGCACGATTTTTTTTTCTCTCCAAGAACAGCTATATTGTCACAAGAAAGCATAAATGTGCCAACTGCAACGCACCTGCGTTGCAGTTGGCACCTTCATGCTTTGAAATGACTATATCATATTATTTCTAATAATGTAGATCCTATTGTGTTATCTTGACTGCAAAAATACAGACATCAGTGGGGAATGGCTCCACAAAATCCTGCTAAAATGTACGGCAATATATACATAAAATATATAAAAAAAACAAATCATTATCCAATTCTGAAAAAAACACTCTATGAGATACCTGGAACGCTTTTAAGAATTATAACTCTTTAATAAACCGTATTTTAGTAAAATTCCTGAAAATTATTACGCGCTGAGAATTCTGTTTCTCGGGATAATCCGCGCCAAAAGAGTTAGTTAATGGCAATGCATAAAGTTGGTTGTCCAAACGATCTAAGGCCAGTACGAGTCTGAAGAATCTGAATTTATTTTAATCTTTTAATCTTTCTACTTCGTGAGAATTGACGAACATGTTTGTCCAAATAGCGCAGGTTTGTGCGATGATCTCCACAGAGGTAATTTCGTGACCTCGCTTTTCTCGAATATTACGAAAGGAGTTTACGACGAAAGCGGTGTTATGTTCTCTGCTTAATAACAAAAACGCGATTCTGAAATCTTGAACTCCTTCAAGGATAGCGATATGTGTCCTCATTACCCCGATGATGCATTGTGGTGTGGTATAGCGTGCACCCGCTGGATAGAGGCCGTTGTCTTGGATTGCCATGGTTACGCGCGGATGCTGTGGGACCGGACGACCTCCAGCGGAAGGGGGAAGTATTCTAATGGCACGCCGTACTGAACAGATGTGCTACGGTAGCACAGTAACGACCGTCTATAACCATTTTGGTCCAACGTCAAGGAAACGTCAGTTTTCCAACCAAATCTTTATAAAACAAGCCTACATGACATTGTATCATGTCATAATCCAATTGTCACTGTCACTGTTGATGAAGAAGATACATCAAAGACATGATCCCTTCTTTTCCCAACCGGTTGATGTTTACGTTTGTTATTGTCTCACGTGACCTAGATTTGCTTTCCTGTTTGATTGCTCTTGCAATTTTTCTGAAACGAAACAAAATGAAAATATTCGGGGAGGGGGGGGGGGGGGGTTCGGATTTGAAGCGTTGAAATTATCGAAGGGGAGTCAGTCGCATGAGCTGACTGTGAGTCAGTTTTGAAAAGTTTGGTCCGTACTTGGTACAGATGTTTAGAACTCAACTAGTAAACTCTCTACTCAATGCAATGGAAAGATCCATCTAACCTTTGCCATTCACGAACTTTGCAATTCAAATGTCATTATTTCGTTTCAATTTTTGACACCAAGACATAGCTTATGACACATCATTGGGCTCGTTCCAGTAAAAGGTCATAAGCTATGTTTTAGAGGCAAAAAATGTTCCAGTTGGCTATTCAATAATGTGCCATCAGTTGTGTTAGGTAAAGGTTAAGGGGTCAAATATAAATTTTAGACAACAGGGTACACTTTTCCTGATCATAAGAACACTCTTATTCAAATTTATTCGCTTCTAGTAGTTAATATTTTGTGTGATGGTCATATAAAGTTTCAAAGTAAGGCCAAAGTCACTAGTGACGAGTGGATGGAATAGGGAAAGGCGATGAAAGCGGGTGTCAAATGTGCAGTTTGTAGTAATGGAGACCATGGAATATTTCCTTCCAGAATGTTCCTAAAACTTGTAATAATACGTGTAATTTAAGAAAAGCGCCATCAAGGGTAATTTATTCCCGCCCCTCGTCCTCTACCCGAGTTGTGTTCTGTATTTATACCACGAATAAGCTTGAATTAAATGGGTGAGCTAATAGTTTTAAAGAAAAATATCACCTTCGGCGGGCTGTTTATTCTCTTGCTCAACACTGTTTTGTGTCGAAGCATTTTATTCATGCCATAACGTCACTCAGACGCGTAATGTCCAATCAGATGCGTTCCTGCGTGGCGTTCTTTCACGTAATCCAGATTCCACACGTGGTGTACTTGGCACACTTCCAAATGTCTGCCCCTTTCATTTATGGGTATCAGGGCTGGGAGCAGTTAACGCTTCAAACAGTAACGCGTTAAATTATTTTAACAACGTTAAAAAAATTTAACCAAGTTAATAACGTTTAACTTTGAAGATTATAATTGTATAAAATGTAGCATTGCGTCGTTATCTTGTGTTACCCAAGCCGGATCGCGCATGCCGATGACGTCGAATTTTGCACCATTGACGAAATTGAAGAGCACGAATAATTTAGATGTCCGCCAATTATACACGACCCATTGATTTGGTGGAGAGACCATGAAGCCCTCCTATCAACGTTGGCGAAGTTGGCCTGCCGATATTTGGCGATACAGCAATATCAGCTTCATCCGAACGCCTATTCTCCATGTAAGAACTAGTATTCGAGCAACAGCGAATGTCTCTTTCTAAGCCTTCGGCCGCAGCGATTTTATTCTTAAATGAAAACATCGCTGAATGTTAGAATTTACGATAACCTGAGAGAACTATATTAACTACTCGTCCCCTGAGTTCCAATGTGTTCTGTGAGCCAGTAGGCACATAAAACACATTGGAACTCAAGAGACGAACTGCACATATTCAAATTCAAATCAATAAAAATTCCGAAGTTATTAAAATTTTGTTCATTTTAACATTTAACGTCATTTAACTCGTTAACGCAGAATTATTTAACACGTTAACGTGTTACGGAAAATTTTTAACTCCTCCCAGCCCTGATGGATATTTTAAAGTCAACCCTGCATTGACAAGCAGTTCTTCCAGCTAGCAAATCAGTTCACTATCGCTCTACATTACTTGCGCTCAAGTACGAAGCTAGTGGAGGTGTCCGGGGAGGGTGGGATTCGATAACTCTGCCTGTTGTTGTCGGTGGAAAAATTGTTTGTCGCAAAGATTTTCTCTGAAAGCAGGTAGTTTGAAAAGAAATGACCATTAAGGGAAAACTACGATTTTCATTATGCAAACCACACCGAATGTTTCAAATATTCTTTGTTTGCTGGTGCTCGTAATAAATATATGACAGTCGTGCAGTCAAGTGTATGAAAACTTAACGTGTATTAGCATTATTAAAAAAAAATGCTTTCATTATACGTAGTATAATGAGAAGTAATTCTCAATCCCCGTATTTATGATACGTCATAATTTCATTAACTATGATGGCTGCAAAGTGACTGTGTGGGGTATACCTATTAATATTTTCAACGTGCAGTATGGGCTCTTCACTCGCGTAATTTATAAATTGGGTGGGGGGGGGGGGCGTAATTTATAAATTGATCAGTTGAAAAAAAGAAATTTTTCAAAAAAATTTCAACCAGACCATATCGTCGAGTTTCTTCCTCTGAGGGGTCATATATGTAATGTTTGCGCGGGCCCGAAATTTTCTGGTGCCAGGTGGAAATTTTGTTCGGTGCTAAATAAATGTTTCGGTGCCAAATGAAATATTTTTGTGCCGAATGTCTGACTGTAAATGAGAATAAATTAACCATGTTTTGTCCATTGGGTGCAATGAAACGCCATTTGCAATGACAAAGCATTGCAGATGGCGCGACTTGTTTGTTGTACTCAGAAGTACGATATTTTAATTTTGTATTACCTGCGTCTTTTAAATATTTTAGCTGTAAAAATCCAGAAATGAAAAAATATAGATCATAAAAACTAAAATAAATAAATAAATAAATAAATAAATAAATAAATAAATAAATAAATAAATAAATAAATAAATAAATAATTGGTAGTGGATGAGCAGACGATATAAAGAGTAAAAATCTAAAGCGAGGCTCGGTAATAATTTAATTTAACAGCCCGACAGAGCTGTTGGATTAAATTATCACTGTACCTCCCAACCAAATAGTATGTTTTAGCCTATTTGACCGCTGACAGTATTGACTGAATGATACCTCCAAGGGCGCCAGTGTTGGAAGGGTTAAAGTCTATTATTAAAACGTTTACAAAATAATTTCTCAATTATTCAGTCCAAATCAACTGGTATCAAATAATTTATTACGTTCCCGAAGGATTATAAAAACGATTAAACAAGAGAAAGAAGATTAAGTAACAAATTAAATGGACTGTAGCGGTCGAGGTACAAAGTCCATTTACCAACCAGCCTGGTTGGTCCGGATCTCTTAGTCTCGTGGTAAATCGGTCGCTTTGTGTGCTAGAGATCGACGCTTCGAACCCCGGCTCCCTCACTTGTCTCTCCTTCTGTTACATTTGGGGGTTCGTCCGACCCTCAGCAGTTGGTGGAGTTGTGTACGCTGTGGTGAAGCATGGTGGATGCTTCGACCGCTCTGAGGTGGAATCTGGGGTGAGATTCACGGTGGGTGAATCTCAAAAGAAGGGGAGAGTAGCGTAACGGTCGAGGTATAAAGGCCATTTACCAACCAGCTAGCCTGTCTGATCCGGATCTCTTATTCTCGTGGTAAATCGGTCACTTTGTGTGCTAGAGATCGACGGTTCGAACCCCGGCTCCCGCACTTATCTGTCTTCCTGTTACTGGACAAACAGTTAATTCCGTTGGCCTATGACAACGAGCCGTGATTATAACCGTTACCTACAGATTACTACACGGGTGTGAATTTTGTCACGGCTGTATCGTCAGACAGCGATTTTATCAAAAACGACGCGCTGCAATACACAACAAAACCTTTAAGACCCACCAAAAGTGTATTTTGGGTGCCACATGTTGTATTTTGGGTGACGATTTTTTTAGTGCAATTCGCACCATTGGCCCCCGACTGCGTGAACACTGGTCATTTCATACGATTTGGTTGAATTTGTTTATAAAGGTTGAAAACAAAATAATAAAAATAACAAATTATGATATCGTGTGTGCGTTGGGTAAATGTTTATCCTTTTGAACCCGAGAGGCCGTTTTTACGGCGCAGGACATGATACGTCATAATTTCATTAACTATGATGGCTGCAAAGTGACTGTGTGGGGTATACCTATTAATATTTCCCCAAGGATGCACGTTGAAAATATTAATTGGTCTCTGCATAAATACTGAATATGGGCTCTTCAACTGCTGACATTGAACTTATATGAAATATACTACCAGGATTCGGGGGCGCGGTGGCGTTGCGGTAACCGGTTCTCGTCAGATCACCGAAGTTAAGCAACTTCGAGCCCGGTTAATCATTGGATGAGTGACCGTCTGAGCGATCAATTCAGACACCCGCGTTGTGCCCTTGGGAAAGGCACTTAACCCCGATTGTCCATATGGGGGCACGATGACGCCGCGTACTAAGACGTACCGTACGTCGATGGTACGCATATCTTCAACCAATCTAACCCTGCCTGTGCTGCAGTGCGGACTGCGGAGTAACGATGTTGGGGAGCTGGCAGCTGCTCGTCGTTGCTTGCTGGTTCTCTCCGGGTACTCCTCCACCCGTAAAACTGTCACGGTCATGATTAGCCATTGTGCATAAGTATATGACCTTAAACACCAATAAATAAATATTAATAACCACCAGGATTCAACGAGTTATAATAATAATAAGTTAAAATAATAGTGATAAACGTATGTTTCGGACTTGTTTTGTACATTATTCTTTTAAAGAAGTACATATAGTACCAGCGGTCTGGGAATACTATCGAAACATTTTAACTCCCGCCCCACCATATCGGAATATTTTGAGATCCTATAGCTTCTGGCCTGCTTGCTCTCTCTATATAGTTTGCGTAGTGTTGTTCTAACTTCGCTTTGGTGGGCAAAAAATCTGCAACTGAAGCATTTTCAGTCGATGGTAAGTGGCTTAAGTGGTGTTCCGGCGAGATACTGTAACGCATGGTATAAGTTGTAATATTATACCTGCAAGTTGATTGTTTTTCTTTCTGTTTAAAACAAGTAAGTGATAATTGTAAGGGGAACCGTTCATCCGAGTATCTAGCCGTGAAAATTGCTAAAATGTGTTTTTGGCATTGAGGTACGTGATGATATTCACATGCTACAAAATGTATATCTTGTAGAGCTGAAACGGTTAACCGATTAATCGGTTAACCAATGATCAACGTCTTGATCGATCAAAAAAAGTAGTTGATCGATTATAGGTTACTTTAGAACTACTGTATTATATGGGTTAACAAAGGAACAAACTTGCTTCAGAACTGGCGAACACTGTCACACTGACCCACATCAATTATGTGAGACAGAGTAAACTGCACACGTTGTCTGCTGATGCACTTGTTCACTTGTATAATCATTATACTATATCAGTAGCTGGAAATAGTCATTCTGAACTCTTTACCCATTGCGGGTAGCAGACGATACTTGCAAAATAAATTCTTGAATTACTAGAAAGTTTCAAACAAGCTCGTTCCACCGAGAGGCATAAGCTATGTTTTTGAGACAAAATTGAAAACATAAAATTTGAATGGAGATTTTTGTATATAGCGCTCGGCGTCTTTGTCCGTTACGCTGGGTAAAAGGTTAACCCTTTACCCAACGTACCGGCCAAAAACGGCCAGCGCTATTTACAAAAATCACCAATTGATTTTCAGTATTTTTTTTCATTTTTTGTCTCAAAAACATAGGTTATGACCCCTCTTAAGAACGAGCTCGACGAGCTCGTTCCAAAGAGGTGTCATAACCTATGTTTTTGAGACAAAAAATGAAAAATAATATTTATTCAAGAATTTTGTTTGCAAGTGTCGGCTGCTTTCCATGTAAGGTAAACGGTTAATGCTGTAAATCATCAACGTTACGGCAGTTATTAAGCTACCTATTAGGACAAATGATTAATTGTATAACTAAGGTTAGTCCATGTGATTAATCGATCAAGAAAACGCTTTAACCGTTTCAGCTCTATCTTGTTGTTGAGGTGCGATGTTTCGATTTTCCAGAAAATATCTTGGTTTCGGTTCAATTTTTCTTTGTGTTCGTGCTCTTGACTTGGAAAAAATCCGCACCACTCACCACAAAAAAACCCGTCTGCACGTATCTCCATTGGGTTCGGCCTAACTTTTCTTTGATTATTTTTTATATGCTGTAGGGGATCAGTTGCTAAGCCTATTGAGGGAGAAAAAAATTACAGCGCTTATTTCTGGTCATCGGATTACTGCAGAACATGCATTTTTTAACGCTTGAGAGAACGGCATTATTTTGTGTATGAATATTAACATTTAGTCCAAGCGTGGCCCACAAGACTTTAGAAAGTTTTTAGGGTCGTTCGTCCTACACGGCGGACAATCCTAAAGATTATATCACCTCCGTGGGGTCAATGTTGGATTAGTCAGCATGGTCAGCCCACAGTGATCGCATTTTGATGTCCTCTGTTTACCCCAGACCCCAAATGCATCCGAGTCCTTAAAATAGGTCCCCTATTATATGTTCAGTTAAAAAATCACAGGTGCGCTGATAGGGAACCCCCTGGCTTAAGGGCATCGTAAATCAAATTTGACACAGGAGTGGGATGTATCATCTTGTATGTGGCGTTTACCTAACAGGGCAAGCGGAATTTGTGACAAAAACGATTGTCGAAGATTGACAATAATTTGCGTTGGGAGGTCACATGTCACTTTCAGTTGTGTTGTGTAATTGCGTCATTTTCCTGGTCGATCGTTGTACAGTGCAGTGCATTTCAATTGCTTGACGAAGTCCCTGTCTGAGAAAGTATTTACGCCCATTATCCTGGGCACCTGGCCGAACGAGACCTTCCTTGTGATTGTCAAGGACTGTTTATATTAACTTCGGATTTGCTGAAACTTAGAGATTATTACCATTATGTGGATGTACAAAATATGTATCCGAGTCGAGCTCCGGGTTCTAAGGGCAGATCACGACGAGTCGAAGACGAGTCGTGATCTACCCTTAGAACCTTCGACTCGTATACATATTTTGTACATTCACATAATGGTAATAATCATTTTATCTTACAATATATTGGGGATAAGTCAAGAATGTAGACGAATATATAACGAACTATTTATTCGTACGGATGAACAAAAAGAAAAAAATGGAACTCACGCGAAAGGAACGTGCTTGTATCCGACCCCCTGATACAAACATCTGTATCAGGGGGTCGGATACACGACAGTTGCGGAGTTAATACAGACAAAATACATGTTGATTGTAAGATAAAGTCTTGTATTTTGTAAATGTTTTCAGAAAAGGAGGATGAAAATAAATCCCCAAATGACACCACAAAGCCCTATTTGCTACCAAATTTGGAAAATGTTCCGGAGGGATCATGTTTCCGGATCGTCGATCGTGCAAGTGTCTTTGACACTCTCGTCGTAGATGCCTTCAAAAATAGTTGCATGCTAAATATCAGCCGACCCCACCACTCCAGTTTCAAATTCAGCGACAATCAAAAGGATACTCTGAATCCGCCCTCGGATTACTAGTAATACCATGTGGAAGAATATGATCGTGAAAGTACGGGAGATCTCCCGATAAAAGAAACGTAAGGACACCATGTATTGTACCAATGTTTGGAGACAATACCGTGATGCACCATACTTATTTTCTATAAAAGACACGCAGGACATTAACCCTTTACCCAACGCAGACGATATCAAAATTTATTACTTTCAAAAATTATTTTTTCAGATTTAAAAAAAAATATCAACAGAACCACATCATGTGACCACTCATTGGAACGAGCTCGACGAGCTCGTTCCAATGATTAGTCACATGACATGGTTTTGTCGAAATATGTTGAAAAATAAAATTTAGTCAAATGCTCAATTTCTATATTACGCGGGCGGATACGGTCGATTCGTTACGTAAAGGATTAAAGACCCTAACTCCTTTACGATTTGAGGTTGGACTCAATCGACTGTCCAGTCTGTTACAATCTTTTCCACTCGCCAAGAAACACAAAAAACAAAATTAACCCCATCCCCCTCTAATCAAAATTTCTGGAGCAACACCTAAGAATTATTTTTTACAGGTATCACATTCACACTAAAAACTAAAGTGTTAAAACTGACACTTTCAAGGTGTTAAACCCATTCTAACTCTTAGGGTTTGATTTTAACACTCAAAGTGCAATGCTTTAAGCACTTAGGCATTACAATCGTCAGACATCTGAAACTTGAATGGAGGGCACTTCCCATGTGTCTGGCATTGGTGGTTCTTCCAGAATCGTCCATAATTTGATTTGCGCTTGGTGGGTACATAATTAAAAGGACACAACGCAGATGACGCGGATCAGGCTCGAGAGTTCGAGCCTGCTCCGCGTCATCTGCGTTGTTTCCTTTTAAGTGTCGCGACATTACACTTGTCAAGTGGTATTATTGTAACACCTGTCAAGTTCTGGGATATCTACACTTGAACAAAGTGCTAGTTCAGCAGTGTTAAATACAGCACTTCAAGTGTAGTTTTTAACACTTTAGTTTTTAGCGTGTTGAGGCACGTCATTACCTGAAACTAAGAGGTGAATGGCAATCATTTTGGGAGGCGTTTAAAATGTTGGTTTCTGATCCTTCGCCGGAATTGAACCCTCTCGTCTGGCAATTAGGAGCCCAACACCTAAACCAACACGAGACCAGTGCACGCACATGTAGTGGCATTTCATTACCAAAAAAAACTTGGAGGTACGAAATGTATTGTTTTCATCAAGGATATTTTGAACGACAAAATCATGTTTTAGAGGAGTTTAGACTGTTGATTTTTGATCCCCCTTTGGGAATCGAACCCTGGGCAACTCCGCCTGACAATTGGGAGTTCAATGCCCAAAACACTACAGAACATTCCTCGCACAACGCGGCACTTTATTACCAGAAATAAAGAAGTACAGAATATGTTGATTTCATGATAGACATGACCAGAATAGCGAAACATTTAGCGGCACACCCAAATAAATGCCGTTAAAATGCAGTAAAGAGACTGACAATCATCTGCTGGTATATACTGCTGCAGTAAAGTATACTGTAAAGATGTGTTTGTTTTTTAGAAGTTTTTTAGGGGGTGATGGAAGACTTTGTGTTCAAATCAGGGGTGAAGCAGATCAACTGATATTTGAATTTGTTCCATCACACAAGAAAGTTATTTAATACTATTAAAGCGTATAACCTATTAATATCTTTAACCCGCAGCTTGCCCAGTGGGAGCCCTGGGAAGTGAAGAAGTGCTTATTTACCGTGTTAAACAACATCTGTTTTACTGGTAAAAGAGGAGCCAGTCACGAGCAAGACGTTTGTTCAGAGATTGTTTCCAAGTAACAAGGGCGGGCCATTACTATGGTAGAAATGTACGGATGAAACCCCCGATATGTGGATATCGCGTCCCCCATGCTGGTCTATCATAATCCAAAAGAACATCAAAATCTGATAACCTATGCCAGAGTTATAACACAAAACGTTCATTTTACTATTATTCTCAGTCCTACAAGGGCCATAACTCTGGTATAAATGTGAGGACAAAACCTGGGATTTGTGGATATCATCCCCCCTCCCCATGCTGGTCTATCAGCATACCAAAGAATAACTATATCCTACAACTGATGCCGGAGTTATAATACAATGTGTTTGTTTGTACGGCCATTCTTACACGTTCTTCCTTGTGGGTTTTTTCCCATGTTAAACTCTAACCCCACAAGGTCTAAAAATTAACCCCACAGTGCAAAAAACAACCCCACAAGTGACCACTGTACTAACCCAACCTCACCACTACCATTGAACCTAAATCGTAAACCGCACAATGTACCTCTGCTAAGCCCTGACGGACGGACGGACGGATGGACGGGCGTACGTACGTACGGACGGACGGACGTTCTACCGCAGATGTACTTGTGAAGTGATTTTAGTGTTAGGTTTGGGGAAAATTGCGCAACTCACAAGTGGATTTTTCGCACCTCACAAGTTGAAAAAAACCTTACAAGTGGTTGGTGTACTAACAGTTTTATCCCACAACCTCACAAGTAACGACTGTACACGGACGGTCACCTCGCAAGGCCATCTGCGGTGGCCCGGACGGACGGACATTCTAACAATTGGTACTTATGTGGCTATTTTTATGGGACTACAATAAAATGCATGTCCATTATATTAAAACAAGTGATTTGGGGGAAAATTTTCGGGGTGGTAGCAAACCCTGACTCTACCTTTTACTGACCCTAACCCTACCCCCGCACTCCCAATTCTAAACCCCACCCTAGACTAATGAAAATTCATTATGTGCCTAGTCTATTTTAACTAAAATGCATGTCCATTGTATTAAAACAACTTTTTGGCTGAAAAATTTTTGGGGTGGTAGCAAACCCTAACCCTACCCTTTACTGACTCTAACCCCACCCCACCCCAACTCTAAACCCCACCCTAGAATAATGACATTTAACTATGTGACTAGTCACATAAATTGCGGACGGACGGACAGACGGACGGACGGACGGACGGTCCGTCCGGACGGACGGACGGACGGACGGACTCTATACTCACCGAACCTCCTAAGGAGATCGGTGGGCATAATAAATAACCTGCAGTTAACGATATGAATTAGTCTACCTTAAGAACTGACTCTTCCAAGCCTTGTCATCTTTCGAAATGGACTGTCATTGTGCAAAAATCGGGATTTAAATTCGTGCATTCTAAAAAAATAGTTGGTTTACAGAACATTTGCTCTCCTCGATTAGTATTTCGTACAATTACATTTTAACCCATTGCCCAGCGCAACGTCCATAATCGACGAGCGCTATTCACAATGAAAGACCTTTCAAATTTTATTATTTTTTTACTTCGAAAACATAGCTTATAACTCCTTACTGAAACGAGGTCTTTGAGCTCGTTCCAATCAGGCATCATAAGCTATTTTTTATGTAAAAATGGAACATTTGTAGTTGTTTACGTAAAATTTTTGCAAATGTTGTCAGCTGTTCTATTTGCGTGGATGGTTAAGCAGGAGCAGTCACTGTACACTTTACTGTGAAAGTGATACAGTTGGTTGTCAATCATTTACGGTAACATTGTACAGTGCACGCTATTCTCAGTGTGGTAGGTTACCTCAGGTGTGGGATAGATCTCAGTTGAAAGTTGCGTGGATTATTGCGCGACGTTATGTAACGGAGCACATCGTCCAGGCACGAATAGTGTAACGGCATGTCGAGTTGTTTCGCATCCTAATTTCGAGTGAAGTTTGTCATGAAAGTAAAAAAAAACTCTTTGAACCCTTGTTTACTGGAATGGTATCGCTTTTGTGTACACTTACAGTGAGATGGGCCAGTCCAAGTTCATACAGAGGGGGTAAAATAATAACTAAAGTATGCAGCCGTCTGGCTGCAGACTGCAGTTATTATTTTATCATCAGTGCTCCGCGTGTTGACCTCTCATCAGAAGACAAAAACGGGACAAAATTATGCCTTGGGCAGAAAAATCGGCCTTACGAGCTTAAAGGGTTAATTCTTTCACTTTTAAGCAATATAAAATAACGCGTGAACTTCCGTTGACAAAGACATTTATATTTTCATTATAAAAAAAATCTCTCTAATGTGTTCTTTTATCACAAATAATATTAGGAAGCCATTACCGTTTTTTTTCAAAAGGACTGACTGTATTTGAACCAGTGTCGAATGAATAACATGCTTCATACCACGTGCACACGCGTACATGAGACTGGCAGAGATTAAAAGGCAGTTCGTGCAAACAGAAATTTTGTAACTTTGCAAGTGTATTGGTATATGAGCTCACTTTCTCCAAAATCGGATGATCTTCCCTTAAAACTTACCTCATAGTTACTAAAAGAGAACTGGGGCGACCTCCGATGACAGCAACCCAACATCGCCATGGGTCATAAGACCTCCGGCGCCTCTTGAGTCCATAAAAAACATTTCCATTCATCAAACCATGCAGGTCTTCTGCGCCATCAAGTTTGACGGTTAGAAAATGTAGCAGACTCCATTTACCTGGATGTTTCCACTGATTGTAAAAGGTTCAACATCAAATTACTCATCAAGCATTTATCCCGTTTTCTTTTTACGACTAACCCGTTTTCTTTTTATCACTAGCAAACACTTGCAAAAATAATTGGAATAACTAAAAATGTCCATTTGTTTACATAAAAAACGTAGCTTAAAACGTCTCATTAGAACGTGCTCGTCTGGGTTGGTGGGTAGTGGATGGGCGGTCTAGCAGCCAGAGAACTTACTTTTTTCCAGATGGTCTAAAGTTTTTCTTCCCGCCATTTTAACATACAGTTATTGTTGAATTTGTTCAAGGGCAATTTTGAGATGATTTTACGATATAGTGGGGTAGTTATTATGAACTGGGTGGGAACATATGGCTCTCAGACTCCAGACTGAGAGATTTCTAAGATTTGTCCAGTGTCAATAGTAAACGCAACAAGATAAATGAGTTAAGCATTTTTATTAAACCCCTAACGTCTAATTATAATAGGAATCGGTAAAAAATAAATTGCGTTCTCTCCTCACTAGTGAGATCAAACACCTCGGTGATTAACATTTCGTGTGAACTTGAAATTTACAAATGAATTTTCACAAGCGCAAAACAAAAGTTATTCTCGTTACACTAGTGAGTATTACGAGACGCGGCAGATCACGATGGAATGCCAAAATGTATTAATGCGCGATCGAAATTTTTCGGGTCGAAGCGCTGATAGAGTTATTTAAATTGTTGAATTATTTCAATTCAATGTTGAAGAATTATTATTGAAGCGAAAATGAAGTAGAAATTTCATTTTACTGAATTTCTTTGTGGCTAAAAATTACGTCATTTCGCCAACAATTCCAACTATTTTGTGTGGATGTACACAACATCCAATGTGGTCTGTTTCAGCGGAAACAGCGATCAGCTGATTGTGTAAACAGATTTCTTGCGTGGTATGGGCGTCGGTTTGGTTCTACCAGTATACTCATATATATATAAAATAGAGCCTCACAGGACCTTATACGACTAGAAATCTATTCAATGCACCACAACTCAGATTTTAGTTCTATAATGGACAGCAGTTACCTGATTATAAGTCTTATATTCACGTTTAATATGGGCTGATTCGAAGGTGTTTTATTCGCCTGGCTCCTAGTGAGTTGAATGATATTCTTATTGGGGTTTAATCCCGAGAACGGTAATTCCCGGTCCAGAAAGCCGATCCCGATACCGGGGAAGTCTATAGCACAGAGCCGGGAACCAAGCGTGGTACTGTTTGTGTACTGAACTAAAGTTTTCTGAATTGAAAAACAGCCCCAACGTAACTTTGTAGGATTTCGTCAACCCTTGACGCTTGAAATGTTTTACAGTTCTGATTCCTGACGAACCCTTTTCACGAAATCACTATAGCTCTCAACCAGTTCTGGAGGAGCCCAGCCCCCCCCCCCCCCCCTCTCCTTCAACAGCAAAATCTTCATCGGCTTCAAAGTTCAAACTCGTCTTTATTTTCAGAATCACTAGTATCACTATTCACAACCTCCTTCAACATCAACCCCCTCTTCACTGCCGTCACCAGTCTCAAACAGAGGCGCCGCTGCTCGGTGGTTCTCTCAAGGGTACACCGGCTTCCTCCACCCATAAAACTGTCCTACACGAGGTGACCTTGGTTGTCAAAGATGTCGTTAAACTAGGTTTTAAAGAGAAAAAAGCATTCATGCCCCGTAAATATAGTCAGTTGTTAAATATTTATTGCAACTCTCGTCATCGTGAATCATGAACGGTTATTTATTTATTTATTTATTTATTTATTTATTTATTTATTTATTTATTTAATAGAATGTGTGGACATATCTCAGATATATCAACCCAGGAGGTTGCATTTACACTCATCCCTGACAAAAGCATCATGAAAATCTACTTTCCATAGAGTTATCTCCCCTGAAATTATAAGAATGGCGAGGAAGGTCCGAAACAACGAACAGCTATGAGAGCTGCAGTGGCGTCATGCCAACGGTGCACGGGGGGGGGGGGGGGGGGGGGGGGGGGGGGGGCTGGGGGAGCTTGGGTCGGGACCCACAAATATTTTCGGTGAAGGCCTGGGAAGTGCCATTCCGGCAATCTGGGAGGCATTTTTTGCCAAAATTTTGGGGCACGCTACGCGCCAACCGATGGTGGCGCTCCGCTTAGATGGTGTTACCGATCCGCCCCCCGATTTTTCCTTTGCATGACGCCCCTGGAGGGTTGCCCGTTGTTTCATTTATTAAAAGTTACAGAAGGAAATTGGGCTTTTATGGCAAGGTAATTAGAAGCAACTAAGTCACTGTTCACTTTGGCTCTTGTTTTGTGAATGTGTTTTTACAGTAATTTTCCGGGGGGATTCTAACTTTCCTGTAAATGTCTTCTAATAACCAAAATTATCAGCCACGCATGGCACACTTCCCGGTTGGTCCCCGGTTCTGTGCTATTGGCTCAAACGACAGTGTTCCACTATTCTCAATCGCAAGTTCTCCCCGATTAGAAGACGTTTCTTTTCAAGGCCAAGCAGTATCCCTATAATATAAGAATATTCATCACAAATCTATTCTGGATGGTTGTCATAGTGTTTGCGGACTAAAACATTATTCCATCCTTTCTAGATTCATGGGTGGGGTGAGATGGGGTGGGGTGCCCTTCATAATTAAAAAAAATGTTTTTCTTCAAAAAGTGGGATGATGGGTGTCTTTGGAGGGGATTTTTTCGGGTTCTCTGACGTTTTATGAAGTGAAAGGTATTACGCTTCGTCTACAGTCACAGCGTAATGTTTTTCAAGTCATCAAACGTCATCGATGACAGGAATTACTATGGTGATTGACTTGACGCCATCTTGGAGTGGCGAAGTTTCTTGTCAACGTTCCGGCAATGCCCCACGTCAGATGGCCAACCACTCAGCCTCCTGGCGTGTATACAGAAAAGGAAACAATATGTAACATACTTACAGATAGGGATTGAATGAGCAAATCTTTTTCAGGATCCGGACCCGGTTTCTCGTCTTTTAATGGATCCTGGTCCAGATCTGCAGGTCAAATCCGGGTCCGGAAAAAAGTCGAAATAGTTTTTTTAATGTGTGTCAGTTCTGCAATCTTTGTGAGTAATAAATAAAATAGACTCGATTTTCATTTAGTTTTTTTCCTTTCACAAATAATCTTGAAATCCGGATACCGTACCTTGAAATTCGGATACCATACCGGAAAAAAGTTAGCCCACTACTGATATACAGACAAACCAGAAAAAAATATTATATGAGTACTACAAATAGCTCCTCTATACCGCTGTAGTTTGTTGATCATTTCTGGCTCGAAAACGAGAGTCTCAGATTTTAAATCCATATTATGCCTGTCTTAAACGAGGCTCACGTGACACTATTCACGTGCGCAGATTTTCGAGGAGACAGTTTTACAAACAGGAAATAAAAACTCTAATGCCTTTTCATTGAACACTGTGGATAAACATTCCCACGATTCCATAATATGTTGTTTTTGTTTATACTTCAGGTGTCGTGTTTAAATATTAAATATCCACTGACACATATTAAACAAATTATTACAACCGTGAATCAATCTTGGTTGTCATATTTCGGCTCGTTGACAAGACCAGATCAGGCAGATCAAACACAACCAGGGTTTAATCTCGGGAACGGGAATTCCCGGCGGGTTCCGGTTTCAAAAGCCGGTCACGATACCCGGGAAATCTATAACGCGAAACCGGGAATCGTGCATGGCACTGTTTGTTTGCGGAACTGAAGTTTTCTAAATTGAAAAACTGCTTAATGTAACTTTTTAAGATTTTGTCAGCCCCTCAACGCCTGAACTTTTTACAATCATGTTTAAGCAGAGGAGAGTGGTAACGGCAGTGAAGAGGGAGTTGGAGCCAGGAGGTACTGGTGGGAGAACAAGCGATTCTGAAAATAAAGGCGAGTTGGAAGCAGGTTCTGGTTTTCACACTTCTCTCAGGAAAGAACTTTTCCGTGTGGAGATGGCAGATTGCCAATAAAATATTCATTTTCACGAAAATAAATGCGCCTGTTACTCTCGTAAATTTACTTGATATTATCCGGGACATGTCTCGGTTACCGGTTCTGAGTATAATCTCATTCCCGTTCCCGTTACTATAGAAAATCGGGAATATATTAATCCCTAAACACGACGGCTTTTTGGAAAAGTGTTTAATCTGTCTGATCTGGTCTCATCAACTCGACGAAATGCGACGTCCCGAATCATTCGATTGTTGTAATAATCTGAACATAACATACACAACCTCTCCACCAGCATCGTGTGTAACATATACCATTCAAAAAAGTTGGGGATATCCAAACTGATGTTGATATTTTCGGAAAATGGTATGGGATACGCGTGACTGGACACATCAATATGTTACCAAGTTTAGTGTGGATCATTAATGTCACCGGCCCACGAAAACATCGTGCAGGTTTTTCGCACGAGCGCCGCGTTAATGTCTGTGGGGTACGTTTTGAAATTTGCAGTTGTACTAGACGGGCTTTTTGGGAGGTCTCATCGTTCTGTTCTTGGTATAAACTCATTCATCAATAGTTTCTGGTCGAAACGTAACTTTTGAGGTATGCGAAGACTGACACGCGACGAACGTTTACGTGCCGTTGGCATGTTGGAAGCTGGCAACAGACAGACTGCAGTGGCTCAAATTATCAATGTTACTCTCTGATTAGCAGGTTGTGGTCACGCTACCGTCAGACAGGCAATGTTGATGACAGACGTCGGTCAGGTCGTCCAAGAGCGACAACTGCTAACCAGGATCGTTTCATCCGAACCACAGCATTACGTAACCGCCATCAAAGTGCCTCAGAAATTGGACAACAGCTGCACCGAGCGACAGATGTGCGAGTCAGTGGTCAGACTATCCGAAATTGCCCACACAGTTGGAATTTGAACGCTTGACGACCTCGAATAATTCCACGTTTGCAACGTCATGTTTTCTGATGAATCGAGGTTCACTCTCGACTGCCACGACAGGCGAAACAGAGTGTGGCGGCGGCGGAACGAACGATATCATGACGTAACCTTTAGGCAGCACAATCGTTTTGGTGGTGGATCGGTTATGGTGCGGGAAGGCATAACCATGACAAGCAGAACAGCATTACATGTCATCCATGGGCATGTCAAAGGGCAGTACTACCGCGACAACATGTTAGCAGCTCATGTGGTGCCATTTGCGCGACGTCACGGGCGTCGATTCATTTTCCCAGACGACAATCCAAGAGCAGACATGCTACACTCCAGGAGCAGAACATCACTACACTACCTTGGCCAGCACTGAGTCCAGACCTTTCATCAATCGAGCACGTCTGGGATATACTCGGCAGGCGCCTACGACAACGCCAACAGACCCCTACCAATGTCAAGGAACTCGCCGCTGCACTGCAGGAAGAATGGAATAACATCAGTTAAGCTGATATTGGACGTTTGGTGAGGAGTATGCCACGTCGGATCCGCGATTGTCTCGCGAACCGCTTAGGATTTACAAGGTATTGAGGTCTTGGGCTGAATATGGTAAATTCTCTGATTGACCGTCCATGTTTTCTACAGCTCAGTGCGTGGAATATATGCTTGTCAGACACCCAACTATCACTGAAATCATTCACCAGATGTCACAGTGCAATGCCTCAACTGTCTTTTTGATGTAAATATAAATATATTTCTTCATATATTTCACTTTTATCAAATATCCCCTACTTTTTTGTATAGTATACATGAGATTAAGTCTATTGTTTTTTTCCCTTTTTCATACTTTTCGTGAACATAAACCCCGGAAGGCGGATGGGCTGGGTATAATTGAATAGGCTATCCTCTCACACACATGTAGATGTAGTATGCCCCCTCCATATACACTCAGTCATCTCCACCACTGCACGGCCGACTCGTGCCATACTGCTTGGTTGAAAATCCTCAAGTCGACGCATGTAACAAACATGAGATTAAGTCTATTGTTTTTCCCCCTTTTTTAGGTTTTTCGTGAACATAAACCCTGGAAGGCGTTTGGGGTGGGGTAGGATTGAATAGACTATCCTCTAACACACATGTAGATGTAGTATATCCCCTCCATATACACCCACACATCCCACCATCTGACCCACCACCACCCTTCCTATTAGAGCTGAAAATAAAAAAAAAACTCGTATTAACTTTTAGAACGCTTTATCTCACATATCAGTCGAGTCCGCCCCATCTCTGTACACGAAAATCACAACTCAAAATTTTATTGTTTTTCATTTTTTACCTCCAAAACATAGAATATAATAACCCTGATATAGAACGAGCTTGTGGCACTCGTTCCCATGAACGTGTCAAAAGTTATGTTTTGGAAGCAAAAACTGTAAAACCTTTGTCATTAAGATAAATAACTAGTATGTGTGACACACACACTATTGTTTTTGTATGGTTTATTTTTCTTTTCTTCTTCTTCTTCTTCTTCTTCTTCTTCTTCTTCTTCTTCTTCTTCTTCTTCTCTTCTTCTTCTTCTTCTTCTTCTATTTTCGTTGATTTTTGGCATACTGACAGACATATCTCAAGCATGCTGTGACGTATGGACATTCCACGAAAAATGGGCGTGGCCAAACAATTTGAAAGTGGGTCACGCTCATATAGCATGCATGGTATGACGTATTGACCTTGAACCAACACCAAATGAGTTGACACCCTATGGAGGTTCAAAATATGGGTCAAGGTCACTGAGGAGTCATTGAGTGCGTTTTTCTGAATTGCTGGAAATCATAGTTTTTTTTACATCCTAATGCATTCCCAAAGTTCATACATGCATTTTTATGTTCAAAAAAGTGGGCGTGGCCAAAAGGTTTGAAAGTGGGTCACGCTCATATCTCAAGCATGGTATGATGTATGGACCTGGAACCAACTACAAATGAATCGAAACTCAGTGGAGGTTCACAATATGGGTCAAGGTGACTCGGGACACCCAGAGATCATTGATTGCACTTTTCAGAATTGCCTGAAATCACATTTTTATACCCCCTAATTCATGCCTGAAGTTCATGCATGCATTTTTACACTCAAAAAGTGGGTGTGGACAAAAATTTTGAAAGTGGGTCACGCCCATATCTCAAGCATGGTATGCAAAATGGACCTGGGACCAACACCAAATGAGTCGACACTCAATGGAGGTTCAAAATATGGGTCATGGTCACTGAGGTCACCCAGGGGTCACTGAGTGCATTTTTCAGAATTGCTGGAAATCACATTTTCTGATCCCTAATGCATTCCTGAAGTTGATATATCCATTTTAATACGAAAAAAATGTGCGTGGCCAAAAATTTTGAAAGTGGGTCAAGCTCATATCTCAAGGATGGTATGACATATGAACCTGGGACCAACAGCAAATGAGTCAAAACTCAACGGAGGTTCAAAATATGGGTCAAGGTCACTGAGGTTACCCAGGGGTCAATGAGTGTATAAACCACATTTTTATGACTCCCCTAAATGCATTCCAGAAGTTCATATAACCATTTGTACATGAAAAATGTAGGCTTGGCAAAAAAATTGAAAGTGGGTCACGGTCATATCTCAAGCATGGTGTGATATATGGACCTGAAACCAACACCATATGAGTCAAAACTCGACGGAGGTTCAAAATGTGAGTCAAGGTCACTGAGGTCACCTAGGATCATTGATTGCATTTTTCAGAATTGCGGGAAATCACATTTTTTGCCCCCTTATACATTCCCAAAGTTCATGCATGTATTTTTACACTAAAAATCGTGAAAAATATCCAATACGGATTCCTTTATAGAACACAGGTAATGCCATGCACAAAAATTATTTCCAGTTTCTTGAGAAATTGTTTCTGAATCATGTATGAAAATCTTCAAATGTTGTTTACGAAAACCTACTTCTGAAAACTTTAAAGATATTTTAGTCCTGAAAATAAGTTTCCATAAATTCTTTTTCTATGCAATTTAGTTCTTATGCTTTCACCATTTTCACACAAATTCGAATTTACTGGTTGCAGTAAATTCCGTTTCTCTAGCTAAGATTTTCTTTTTAGTAGTTGTACAAGTTTAAGGGGAAATTATTTTTCTCAACGGGTGTTGATCGAACCTACGTTAGATTTGTGCTAGATACACCGAGATGATGAGGTGAATCGAGTCCAACAGTTTCGGAGTGCTTAAATGCTTACCCGCCGGAAGGCAATGCGCAGCTCGGATGACGCGGCATTCGTTTTACGTAAAACTGCTACGATATGAAGTTATCTCCAAACAAATAAGAAGTTTATTGATACTACCAAACTATATCCTATGGCTCGAGCTTGTAAAAAAGGAAAAGATAAAGTTTGATGATTCTGTCACTCGGTCTTACATGCCGATCAATTAGGTAACAGGCTCAGTCCTACGAGTCCGCCCTATGGAGTCTAGCGGCTAACCAGTCGTGAAATGAAAAAAAATCTAGGCTGGACATCAGTTCCAAAACAAATCGAGCCCCGGAGAACGAGAAGCGAGCCCACTCTCCCAACAAACGTTTTTTATCAAAAAGTTTGAATTCTGTCGGATTTTTTCACTTCATAATATAATCAGTTGTGGCTCGGGTGAAGGTAGGGGTTGTCAGGGGAGTACAGCACCCTGTCGACTTATGAATGGTGTCCCCACCCGCCGCTTTTGTTGGGCAGCATAAGTGGCCTTTGTCAGGGACATTCAGACACCACCCTTGACAATAGTATACTCACGAAAATGATGGCTTAGAGTCACAAAGACATTTTACACCTCTGATATATCAGTGTTTCGTAAAGTTTACACTCCTTCTTTTAACACTTTCCACTGCTCACCGTCGCTGCATATACTTTTTGCCGGGAAATGTATGATCTCGTCCAACCATCAAAAAAGCCTTCCAGGTGCGTAATTACGCCCCCCCCCCCCCCCCAATATATTTTCCAGATTGAACAATTTCATCTGAACTGGAGCCTTCGATATCGATTCGCTCTTTCCGTAATCATGCATCTTCTTATGTGTCTAGATTTGCTTCTCAGATTTGTATCACTCACACAGTCGCTTTCATGCAAATGTGGGTTTGTGGCCGATTGAGGATGTCGGGGTCCCACCATGACCAATTTTGAATCCAGAAATGCTTATTAAAAAAGAAACCCATGTATCACGACTCCACTACGTGTATTTATCCACAAACAAATTTCCAGAGATTTTTAACTGGAATTCTCATTGACAAATATTCCAACTATACTCGCCCAAAAAAGAAAGTGTGCATTGCAGAAATTGATCAAACTCCAAAAAAATAATTTCGTAGGTGTAAAGAGTGTTAAGCTGTTCATGAATAAGTTATATTGAACACAAAAACAGCTTTCCCAGTTAAAATTGCATTAACGTTAAATGACGTGCTGCACGTTTGTGAAAAGGCATGTTTTGCACGTGGAGAGTGAAAGTTCATGCAGCAGTGTGAATCATTGGGTATTTAAACACTAAAGTAAGGCCTTCCTATCGTTCACATTCAAACTTGCGCTGCTGTTAAAACGACTCCACATTAGCATGCCAAGATTGACAATGAATCAACGTCTCCTTGCCCTGGGTATGATTAGAGCTGGCAGAACACACAGGGAGGTTGCCCAGCATTTGAACTGCCACCGTAACACTGTAGACAGGCTAGTCCATCGACATGCACAACATGATGACGTTCGAGACCGACCCCGCTCCGGGAGACCCCGAGTTACCACCCCTGCACAAGATCGGTATATCCGTGTCGTCCATTTCCGGAACCGGCAACAAACGGCAACAACGACAGCCAGGAACATCCCTAACCTGAGACGGATACATCCTCAAACAGAAATCAACCGGCTGAGAGAATACGGGTTACGTCCTCGAAGACATGCAATTCGTCCGATTTTGACGTTACGTCATCGTCGTGCTCGACTGCAGTGGCGTAGAGTAGGGTTAGGGTTAGGGTTAGCCCTACCTAACCCTAACCCTACCCTAACCCTAACCCTAACCCTAACCTAACCCTACCCTACCCTAACCCACTTCCATGCTAACTTGTTCGCTTCCATGAGGCATAGATGCACAGCAGTAGTCAATGCAGACGGAGGTCGTACCAGATATTGAGTGTGTGACTTTTGTGTTTGACCCTTAGTGTCTTTGACTCTCCATGGCACCAAGAGTATTCGTCGTAGCGTAATGAAATTTCTCGTGTTGATCACAAATTGATTCATCTGTGATTGAATAAAATTTCTATGAATGAAAATGATATATATCTTTTTTTAGTGTTATTTTTTAGCATGCACACTTTCTTTTTTGGGAGAGTATATATCATCAAGACATGTCTTCGAAGAAGACATGCCTTGATGATCTAGTTGGAATATGTTTTTTTCAGTCGGAAAACAGTCGGAACAATTTCGGTTTACACCCACCCACCCCCCGCTTCAATCGGTCATATTCGCGACGCCCCCAGAGCCATCTAAAAGTGACCGCCCACTCAGCCATAAATGACATATTCCATGGCGACGGTGTGTCGCACTATTACAGGGGTTAAATTGATGTTCGAAGTGATGGAGGAAAATGTATGTTCTTATCAGTGCTCAGCTGATAGCCAGTGACTGTCGTCTGAACCCCAGTTCGAACGTAAACCTTGTCACCTTATCAATGCCCTATCCGCTTGGGACTTTTAGGATTCCTGAAGGTGCCTGTGGCTTACAACGCCAAAGGGTGATCAACGATAATTCACTAAAAAGATTATTTATTTACATTTACGAGAAAATAAAATATGAAACAAATTACTCACAAAATTATCCATCAGAATACACTAATTACGCGGATAAAAGTTTATTCTTTGGGGCCCTCGACGTCTTCCACAGCTAGCTGTGTGCGCTGGATCAACCTCACTTCATCTCACGGTTTGTGATACATACAAAGTGTATATTCACTTTTCGTTGCTTTCTCCTCGCAGGGTTACTTCACAGTCATTCGGGCTTAACACATATAATGTTCTGCTTGTGTGACTCTACCAGCGTTCTCACAGTTCAATCACAATTCAATCGGCGTCTACCACAGTTCACGATCACTTTGCGCCTTGCCTGGCTCCTACGGGGTTAAGTTATTCTTCGCCTTCAGATATATACTTAACAAAGCTTACATAATAATATTCTGCAAAGTGTTCTCAACATCACCAATTCTCGCACCGCCTAAAACTAATTTAACTCGCGAGCTATTCAAGCGCTTACTCAAACTCTTAATATGGTTTCCAGACCTCAACGTTACAGCTTTTACTTCTTTGGCTACTATGCCACTACGGTTCGCAACCGTTAACAAACTACTATCGGTTCCTTACAACCCTCACAGGGTTACGACAATACGCGGACTTTCAATCTCGGTGCCTATGACCCTCGACGGCCAAGGCTAAATTCGGACCTTCTCTGAATGCCCTCGGGCCAGCTGCCGTGAATGTCTTGCCTTCTAAAACAGGTAATGCCGTTTACCCAAATGCATATAGCTCCCTGAGCTCGTACTTCCTGTTCCTGATCCTATTCTCATATATGACCACCGACTGGGCCCGCGACTGCTCCTATTCTAAATATGAGCTCTGTGCCCCCCCCCCCTGCCCACCCCCTACATCACAACGTGCCTATAGTTTCGCACCTTCTTTAACCTATAGTATGGGACCTGCCCATCTACTCGCAACGACTCATAGCCTTACACACCTTCCGACTGGAATTGGCTGGAATGAATTTTTCGAGAAATCCCCCGATTTTTATTTAGATAGCCAGAACATTTATTCTCAGTTAATCGCTTCTCTTGAACTTGGCCGCTCAGATCTATCTTAATTTAACACTCGCTTTAAAGTTCCTTTGAAAGACTCGCATTTTGGTATCTTTTGACATTTCGGCGACAGGATAGATGCGTAATATGGGCGTGTGTCCAGAACATATGTGGTGCACTGTATTCCAACAATTAGATTTTAACTGGCTTTAATTACCCAGATAATGATAACCGGAGAGAATATTGTCTCTCTTACTATTGATCTGTTATCAGATAGCCCATGTGGCGTTCAACAAGTGCGCCATAATGGACATTAAACTATCATGCCAAATTAGCAGAATTTGAATTATTGCCGATCTGTTTTCGGGGTCCGCCATATACCTATTTTTACGTTTCATGTTTGACCCAGCCAGAAAGATCATCGAAAATATTTACACTTTTAAACAAGAAAATCGCAACTTTTAGCTATCAGCTTGACACGGGGCCTATCCCTTAGTCCCGAAACCAGGATCTCAACATTTTCCGACATGGTGGGGAGTAGTAGGAGAGAGATGGATCGACCCATATTGGGGGATCTCACATGCGATATATGGAAACATCGCAAAGAATCCATACAACTTCAAGAACTACAACATCAATTACCTCGCGTTGTACGTGGATGGATAACAGATTCCTGCCAAACTATTACAACCTCGATTCGATCAACAAGAAGTGGCCAGATGTTATGCGACCCTGTTTCAAGGCTACTGGACAAATGTACGAGAATGAAGGAAACCACATCAACAGAAAAGAGAACATATAGGGCTTCACACTATTCGTCTTCGACTTAATCCCAGACCTATCGCATGGACAACCCTTCGATCTGGTGAAGAGAGTAAAACTTGAGACTGGAAGTCTATTGCGAAAACCCGTTACCGACGGCGATCAACGTATTGGTGTATGCAGAATTCCAGAACGTCATAGAAGTGGATAAGAACCGCCAAGTGATTTTCGATTACTCGACATGAATACTTTGGAACGGGAGAACGCACTTCCATCTGATAGTTGTTTGTAGCGGATGTGTTTGGGCGTATTTGCAAGAAACAGTTTACCAAAAAGATTACCAGATCACAAACCAGAAGCTTTGATAGCCAACACAGCTCCTGATCACAGAAAGGGCAAACATTAGGTAGCTCTCTTTGTGAGTCATCACAACGCAGAATACTTTGATTCTTATGGATTACCACCACAACACAGACCATTCGAGAACTTTCTGAAGAGGAATTCCAGATATTGAAAGTATAATGCGAAACGCATTCAATGATCGCTAGCCGTGTATGAACAGTACTGTTTATTTTATCTGAAATATCGTTGCCGCGGTCTGCCGATGGAAACCACAGTCAACATGTTTACGAGCGATCTAATGGACAATGATGTGTTGGTTGATGACGTGATAGATGAAACCTACCACTAGATGTCGCTATTTTAAAGAAAAACTATAAAAAAGGGCGCACTTGGTTTTCAGTTCATTTGTGTTTCGAGAGCCAAAGAAGAAGGATGTCTACGAATGTGATCGTCTTCAAACTCAACAACGAATTACAGATTCCAACTGTTCAAGAACGACGATTGAATTTTAATTTACCACGAGAGATTGGAAACAAGTGACCGAAGCAGTGGATATAGTAAAAAAGAGGAGTCTTGAAATAGGAGAACCCAAACCGAAGAGAAAAAGAAAATCAAAGAAGAATGGAGATAAAAAAGATTAAAGAATATTCACTATTCCATCTTTGATACAGATGGCGCTGAACGAAGAGAATCAAGAAACTAAGAATCAAGAACTCCAAGAGACTTTGTAGAGAGAATGAGCGTTTCATTCGTAACGCATTTTCGTGATGTCCCACCACTTGTACTGGGACAGCTTCTATGTGGAGATAACAGATTAATTGTAGCTCAAAGGACAGTACAGAGACCACCAAAACACATCAAGTATGCATTGGAGGAAACTCGTCTTAAGACTTTCGACTTTTTGTTACCAAGTGAATGTACAAAATAGGAACTAGCAAGAGCCGGATTCTTTTATCTTTGTAGAGAAGATAGAACTGAATGTTTTCATTGTGGTATTATTGTGCGTTTCTGGGATAATGAAGATAATGTTATGGAAGAACGCAGAAAATATGCCCCAGACTGTTATTACATTCAGAATTTACCACCAGAATTCATGGACGTCGACGAATGACAAAAATAGAAGACTCACAAAAGATGAAGTGTTGTGTCTGCTAATTAGCTGAAGCCAATGTCGCCCGCGACCACGTAACGATTTGTGTCTTCGCAAAGACTGCTGCAAACCACTGAGATATCCAATCTGCAGAAAGACTGTTTATGAATATCTGACAATCCACATACCACAGAAGAATGAGCAAAGAAGAATGTACCAAGAAGAAACTTAAAAAGTTGTGATTTTGTTTGTTGAATAAAAGAAATTAAAATGTTAAAAACTGTGTTGTTAATTTTTACTGTACCCAAAAAAGACTGAAAGGACTTCATGGTCCTTCCGTAAGTGGTCATTAGTCCCTGGGTGGTTAATTATTGGGCGAAAATGGAGGATTTAGTGGGAAATCCGCGCCAAATAAAACTATTCTGGGGTCTATTTTGGATAATTCTACGAAGTAAGATTATTCCTATACAAAGGAATGGTCCTATAGCACTATGTGCTACTATTATACAAACGAACACGGCTATTATTGGGTAAAAAGAAGCCCAATCTGGAGCTTCGCCAAGTCCGTTTCGGTAGTTTAGGGCGCATTTTGGTGATTTGGAAGGTTTGTCGGGTCTATTTGGGTAATTCTACGAAGTAAAACTACTCTTATACAAAGGAAGGCGTCTGATAGCACTATGTGCTACTGTTATAAGAAGGATTCTTGGAGAATCCGTATCAAATAAAGTCGTTTTCGTTGATTTGGAGGGATTGTCGTGTTTATTTTTGGGTAATTCTACGAAATGGGAAATTATTCTTATTCAATCGAACATACAATCCGAATATACTCCCTGTCCTATAGGAAGGTTTTGGGTCACATAGCAAACAAGTGCTACCAAGGAAATCAAGATGGCGGCCTCCAGTATACAAAATGTCCGAAAGAAACACGTATCACCCTAACAACATGCGCACTAAGACACGTATCACTAAGGGGATGACGTAACAAGATGGCCGCTCACGCGAGCTACCATGACAACCAAAAATGACGTCACTAGGTCACGTGACTATGATGTCACATATGAGATCCCCAATGAGCCCCCACCCACACCCACCCAAATATGGTGTCGATCCATCCCTCTCCAACTACTGTGGGGGGGAAAGTTAACATTTTCCGACAGTGTTCCCGGGTCGTTGGTCGTCGGTACGAACAAGAAATCTAGCTCAATATTCTTCTTTAAATAATCGACGAAACAGGTCCGAATCGTTCGTTTCTGGCTATTAGTAATACACCCAGACTATTGTTTTTGTATGGTTTTGATCTTCTGTCTTCTTTTCAATTCCTTGTACGCACGATAACTCAAATACAAAACCTTCTATCTCGCTGTTTTTTTGGCATACTGATAGACACTCTCTAGTACTCATCATCTACGTTTTGCGGCCTCCTGGGGCAATGGGGGTTCCCTATGGTTGATTTGCAAGTGGGTCATCTTTTGACAGAGGCGACTCAATCATGAGTCATTTCTAATGTGTAGACGCGCGAACATCACCCTAACAGTTGTGGATGTTGTGCTTCTCAATTACTCTTCGAAATTGAAAAAGATTTTGAATTCTTGACATGACCTCAACTTATTTCTTCCTTTTTTATCAACGTCAACCTTTTACCTAACGTAACGGCAAAAAACGGCCAGCGCTATTCTCGAACATCGCCAATTAATTTTCATTATTTTTTATTTTTTGTCTCTAAAACATAGGTTATGACCCCTCATTGGAACGAGCGCGTTCCAATGAGGGGTCATAACCTATGTTTTTGAGATAAAAAATGAAAATAATAGTTATTCAAGAATTTTTTTTTTTTTGCAAGTGTCGTCTGCTTTTCATGTTAGGTAAAGGGTTAAAAATGTCTATATGGCAGCGCTCGCGTGAAAGCGTTTGTATGAATAAGTATATGACAATCGAGTAGCGATGTACTCGAAACGCGAAAAACATTCTTGCATCATTATTATTTTTTTTTTCAAACAATCACTTTCGTTAAACGAAAGCAATTCTTTAAAATAACTTGAGAAACAGAGTTGACTGTGATAAGTAAATTGAAGTCTGTGTGAAATATAGTGAAAGCATCCGAACTAAACTATATGGAAAGAGAATTTCTAGAGACTAATTTTCGACAGTAAAATATCTTTAAATGAATGAGGGGTCCGTTTTTTTGTAAACAGCATCAAAAGAGTTCCATATAGGAATCAAATCAAATTTTTCAAGAAACAAGACACAACTTCTGTGCAGAGCATTCAACATGTTCTATAAAGGAATCCTAAATGTATATTCAGGAAATACAATGTATGAAGTTCGGGAATGTATTAAGGGGTTTAAAATGCAATTTTTAGCTATTCTGAAAAATGCACAGAAGGCACTTGGTGGCTTCAGTGACCTTGGCCCATATTTTGAACACTCATTGAGTTCGCACTCATTTGGTATTGGCCACTGGTCCGTAGGTCCTCAATGACTTTGACCTATATTCTGAATCTCTGGTGCGATTCAGCTCATTTGATGTTGGTCCAGGGTCCATAGGCGATACCATGTTTTAGATAAGAGATTGACCCACTTTCAAAATTTTTGCCACCGCCCACTTTTTTGAGTGAAGAAATACATTATGAACTTCGGGAATGCATTGGGGGTTATAAAATGCGATCTCCAGCATTTCGGAAAAAATGTATTCAATGACCCCTGGATAAACTCAGTGACCACGACCCATATTTTGAACCTCCACTGTGTTTTGACTCATTTGGCGTTGGTCCCAGGTCCATAGGTCATTCCATGCTTCAGATATGAGCGTGACTCACTTTCAAAATGTTGGGCCGGCCCACTTTCGTGAGTCTAAAAATACTTCTATGAACTTCAGGAATGCATTGAGGGAGGTCATAAAATTCGATTTCCAGCAATTCTGAAAAATGCACTCAATGACCCTGGCTGACCATAATTACCCTGCCCATATTCTGAACTTCCATTCAGTTTCGAATCATTTGGTGTTGGTCCTATGTCAATACGTCATACCATGTTTGAGATATGAGCGTGTCCTGCTTTCAATATTTTTAGTCCCCGCCCACTTTTTGAGTCTGAAAATACATATATGAACTGCGGCAATGCATTAGGGGAAGGAGGTCATAAAATGCAGTTTACAACTATTAATATTACCTCAGTTACCTTGACCCATATTTCGAACCGCCTTTGAGTGTCGATTCATTTGGTGTTGATCACAGATCCATAGGTCATAACATGTTTGAGATATGAGCGTGACACACTTTCAATATTTTTGCCCCGCACACAGTTTAAAGTGTGAAAATACGTGTAAGAACTTCGGTAATGCATTAAGGGCTCAACAAAGGCAGTTTCCAGCAATTCTGAAAAATGCACTCAGTGACGCCTGAGTGACCTTGACCCATATTTTGGAACCTACATTGAGTTTCGACTCATTTTGGTATTGGTCCTAGATCCATAGGTCATACCATTTCTGAGACATGTGCGTGTCCCGCGTTCAAAACACCCTAGGGACACCCCCAGTGCCCCATGAGGCTAAACAACATGGATGGCCGAGTACTTGTGAAAGTCTAACAGTATGCCAAAGAGCAGTGAGATAGGAAGATTCGTTTTCGAGTCATCGTGCGGACAAGCACAGACTAATAAGTTGAGCTCATATCGAGAATTTAAAATCTTATTCAATTTCGAAGAGAACTTTAGAAGCACAACAACCGCAACTGCTAGGGTGGTGTTCGTTGGCCTACGCATTAGATGCAAGAATATGCATAGCTTGTAGTGTAGGGGATGTGGAGGCGGAATATTATTTTGCCATCGACTGAAGGGAGTTCAAATCAATTAGAGAGCATCTCTGTGAAAAGATTGAATTCAAATATCGTGGTTTTCTGAATATGAATGCTTCGGAAAAATAAGTATTCCTATAAAGGATGTAATGGTTTTCAAACGTTTCTACCAATATTGTATTTTGATACAACACCACGAACTTAATTTCATGTCGTTTATAAAAAAAATCACTCCAGAAAAATGTTATATATCGTTTTTAAATTATAAATTGTAATAGAAATAGCGCTATTATACGACGCTTGCGGAGCGTTTTCAACCGTAAGCGATACAAAGGAGGTTTTGGGAAATGTTCTAAGTACGCCGCGCGTGGAATCTGGATTACTCGTAAGATCGTCATGAAAGAAAGCATCGGACTGGACGTTACGAGTCTGGATAGTGCCGTAGTGGGGTACGGTGACGCTGTGTACTTAGGCGGACTGCGCGTCGATGCTGCACTTGTCTTCAGCCAATGCTAAACTTAACCCTTTGATACTTCTGTACGTCTTATGACATACCGAATCAAACAGCGCGTTGATACTCTGTGGTCATTTGTTTTGTTATTATTTTTCGATTTTTTAAAGTTTTGACCTCAATTCCTATTTTCTCCCGAATAGTGCTCAGTGACAAGCGTTGAGCCAAATGTTATCGCAGCTTAAAATATTAATACAATCCCGCAGTCAAGACTTCTTATCTGGTTGAATGCTAGAAGCCACTATCAGGGCATTCAAAAATGAGGATACCAGAGCAAAAGCCAACACTTTCGTTGCTTATATTTCATATTCAATCAAACAAATAATATTTAGTTTATATAAATTTGTTTTATTACAAATTATTGGAGAGTGCCTGTGGGCACTCTCCAATAATTTGTAATAAAACAAGTTTTGAATAACAAATTCAGACCACAAAAAAAAGAATCCAGCCCTCAACCAAATTATCAGTAATGTAAACATATCTTGTTATTTGTACTTTCCGACGTTTGACGTCGCATTTTGAAAAACGTTGAAGAAACTGAATGCCCAGTGACGTTTGAACGTCAGGATAATTAAAGTCTCAAAGGGTTAATTGTGCAAAGTTAGTACGTTGAGGAGTCTGGCAGTTGCTCGTCGTTGCTCGGTGGTACTCTCCGGGTCCTCCACACGTAAAGCAGTCTGATACGAGGTGACCATAGCTGTCGACAGTGTCGTAAAACGCCAATAAAAACCGCGTCTGGTGACGTTTATGAAATGCATCGGCACAAAACAGTGCCAAGTGTCAAGCAAGAAAGTTATCAGACAGCCAAAGATGATATTTTTCTTTAAAAATATCACTTTTATCCTCTTAATTCAAGTTTAATCATCGTGTAAATACAGAACATAACTCTGGCAGAGAGCAGGGGCAGGAATCAACTACCTTTGGTGGAATTTTTCCTGAATTGCACACGCGCATATTAGAGTCAACACACTGAAGCTGTATAGGGATAGAGTCACCTATTGAAAATAGGGGTTATTTATTGCCTATTGTAGACCTACTTATAGTTCTGACGCACAATCTCTTTTCTAGAATTTCAATTCTGAAAGCAACAGTATGCGTTCTTAGAACTTTCGTACTTTCGTTTTCTTTTTGTGATTTTCAACTTTGACGCATTTGATGTTTCGTCTTCCAGAAACATGAGACAAGATAAAGACCCAAAACGTCTGTGTAAAGAAATCGCAAAAGGTCTGCATGACGCAAGTTAGTATTGGTGAGTTTAGAAACCATCACCAAGCCGAACATTTTGATACAAACATAATCCTTCAGCAGAAAGGGCGGGAAAGGGTGGATAAGACAGAGGCGAGATTATAAAACTCCCGACAGCAACTTGCTATGCAAAAAATCGCCGTGTACCACCACTGACAAGCGACATTCTATCCTATCCCTTATTGCTGCTGAATATTATATGATTTCGATTCCCCCATCCCCATTAACAGTGTGTGTGGGTTGCGGTGAGGATATGCATATGAAGGCCGATGTGTGAGGGTATGGGTATTTGTAGGGCTATCTCCCCACAATTCAGTGATGCCCCGGAGTATTTTTGGAGAGAAAGAGAGAGTTTTGGGAGAGAGACAGTGAGAGAGAGGGAGAGTGAATGCGCATAGCCAATATTTTATAATAGATGGTGCCCTAGCCAGTTTTTTTTTAATCTTTTGGGGGGACGGGGTGGGGGCGGCAAAGATGATATTTGAAAGGCCAGTGTGTGGGTTTCGGGGGCCTCCCTTTGTCCTAAAGTCGTTGCCCCTCCTCCTACTTCCCTGAAGAAAACTAGCAGTAGGGAGCAACGACCAGAGGGTCCTAGTGAGGACTAGATCCCCCCCCCCCCCACCCACCCACCCTGAGAAAAGTTTGCAAAATTTAGCGGTCAGAGAACAAATCTGATGTATTTGTAGGCGTGTGCAGTCTCTATATTCGAGGCTATTTGGGGGTTCTATGCTGCATGAAAGCTGCATTGTGCCAATGTTTTGGGGTGCAGCGAATGTTTTAGGGGCAAGGCCCCCGACCCCTCCCTCTAGCTACGCCCCTAGCTACGTCACTGAGAAAGAGAGAGAGAGATGAGAGTTTGACAACGATCTACTATGTTCCCAGCTGACGGACGTCGGAACCGTTATTTGTTCGCAGTTTATTATTCGACATTCGTTATCAACCGATACAGTCGGTTCATAACGAATGTCGAATAAGAAACTGCGAATAAGTAACCGTTGTCACGTGCCCTCAGCTGGCACTCCGAGAATGTCATCTAAATACTGACTCGAAGGTATGTGCTTCTGCGTCTCACCAGTCATCGCAACAAAAGGCCATCCACATTTAAGGATCATGTCCTTGAAAATTCCAGTGACTTCAGGCCCAACTATTGAAAGGGGGTTGACGAAGGTTCACTAAAATTATTTATTTACATATTCACAGAGAGAAGAAATTGATTACGATTAAATTTAAAGGAGTTCGTGAATTTGGACTCGCGTCATCTTGTTATAATTTTTGGCGGGAGCGCGGTGACTCAGTGGTTACGGCATTGGTCTTCAAGCCGAAAGGTTCTCGGTTCGTTACCCGCCAGGGTAACTGCGTTGTGTCCTTATGGAAGGCATTAAATACTGAGTGCCCACTTGGGGGCATGGTGGCGCTGTGTAATCAGGCGTACTGCACGTCGATGGTGCACTTGTCTTCAACCAATGGTAACCCTGCTTGTGCGAAATTAGTACGTTGGAGAGTCTGGCTCGTGTTGCTCGTTGCTTCTCTCCAGGTACTCCGGCTTCCTCCTCACGTAAAACTGTTCGACACGTGGTGACTATAGCCGTCGAAAGTGTTTTTACCACCCCCACCCCCACCCCCCCAAAAAACGCGCCAGAGTGATGTGAATGAAATGCATCGGCACAAAAAGTGCCGGGTAGAGTACGGATGGGGGGTAGGAATCAACTATCCTTGGTGAAGTTTTTCTGGTATTGTACGCGCGCCTTCGGTGCTTGTGAAATACCGGGAAAGCTCGATCTCGGGTCGTTGATTCCTTCCCCTGTACTCCACCCTCGTTGTGTTCTGTCTTAGTATCAGAGTCAACACACTAAAGCCGTATAGGGGTTGAGTCAACATAATGAAAATAGGAGTTATTTATTGACAATTGTAGACCTACTAATAGTTCTGACGCACAAACTTTTTCCTAGAATTTTAGTTCTGAAAGCAACAGAATGCCTTCTTAGAACTTTCGTACTTTCATTTTCGTGATTTTCAAATCTGACGCATTTTGTGCTTTGTCTCCCATAAACACGAGAAAAGATAATGACGTAAATCGTCTCTGTAAAAAAAGCGCAACACGTCTTCATGACGCAAGTCAATATTAGTGAGTTAAAAACCAACAACAAGCCGAACATTTTCGAGCATATGTCAGCATTCTGGAGAATGGGTGGGATGGGGTGGGAGAGATAGAAGCGAGATCATGAATCTTCCGACAGCAACTAACTTGTCGATGGTGCACATGTTTTCAACCAATGCTAACCCTACCTGTGCGGTGTTGGTACGTTGGGAAGTTTGACAGTTGCTCGCTGATGGTCGGTGGTTTTCTCCGAGTACTCCGGGAATATTGTATGTATGGCCTTACACACCTAAAAACACGGAATCTCGTTTCGACATTACCATCGCGAGTGTTGAACAAAAAACAACCTCACCGGACAAAATATCACCCCACAATAACGAAAATCGGAGCACGGTTACTTATTCCAAGTTCCTTATTAGACATTCATTATCAAGCCATAAAATCTGTTGATAACGAATGACGAATAAGGAACTGGGAATAAGTAACATTTGTAACGTTCGTGAAAAGTAGGATGAAATACTACTTTCAAGATTGTAGGGCCTATTTTGAGAAAAAAAAAACACTTTTTAGACCCCCCACCCCACCCCCCACCCCCCAACCAACGCATAGACACAACATACCTCGAGTGGGACCCATTGCTTCCGTTCGAGTC
The DNA here is from genome assembly GCA_031216915.1 of Pictodentalium vernedei. Taxonomy (NCBI): domain Eukaryota; kingdom Metazoa; phylum Mollusca; class Scaphopoda; order Dentaliida; family Dentaliidae; genus Pictodentalium; species Pictodentalium vernedei. The sequence goes on from CM062296.1 coordinate 614,928,548, forward strand.
GATATTTCGTTTGCTTTGAGTCCAGTGAATAAGTACAATATGCAATTAACAGTATTGTACCAAAATGTGTATAATGGCCAATTCGTGTATTATTACTTCTAATTAACGACTCTTTATTGTTTACTTATATTGTCCTATACTGGGTGCGCTTGCGAATAATAATACACAGAAGGCAGTACAGAGATGTGGATAGAGGGTGTTGGTTCTGGGGTGTGCATCCCACCTCTCCACTCTGGCTGTGAAACACCCAGCCTATGAGAAAATCACTTGTACTCACCTGCACCTTCACACAATTGAGCGAGAATTTCTCAACTGACACCTGTGAATTTCCAACTGCTGAAGAAATACGAATGCACCCTCCCTCTTTATGATAACAATATATGATCTTTGGGTTCTAGGGTTGAGAACTCGTCCCTTGAGTTTCAATGTGTTCTGTGTGCCTACTGGCACATAGAACACATTGAAACTCAGGGGCGAACTGTGTTACTCCAGTTGGAAAATTCCATGAAATTTGGTTTTTAGAACACTAATTTTCTGTTAGAAACGGTCATAGAAACAGATACAATGCCACGAAATCTATCACCATATGGTATGAAATTTCCAATTGTTGGTGTTTTGAGGCTCCCTCAACACCACCTACTCCCACGCCGCCTCGTCTCTGTTAACTGGGCTGAAACAAAAGAAGAAATAACACATTTTGTGTATAATACTGTTTAAAACAGATCAAGTTCAAATTGTATCCAATGCCACATACAAGTATGGAAAGTGTATTTTTCCTTAAGTATGGTGTATTATGTGTGTGTTTATATATTTTTATATATTATATTATTTTTATTTGTTGACTCTGCTTTAATGGCACACCCAGAGTCCTGTCGTAATGGAAGCTTTTATGGCTGGTTGAGGCCGGGGTCCCGGATAGAACCATCGAGCAGCTGTGAATAACTACGAACTGTGGGAGATACTGATTTCTTCGATTTTGATTTGGTTTCAGTCAAGAACCTCGGTTTCGGTTCAGTTTTTCCATATGTTAACCCTTTGAACCATAGCGACCGTTTTTCCGGTCAGGAACATGATACGTCATAACGTTATTATATAGGATGGCTGTTCAGTAAATGTGTGTGGTAGACCAATCAATATTTTCAACGTGCAGCCCCGAGGATGCACGTTGAAAATATTGATTGGTCTACCCCAAATAATGAATATGCACTCTTCTAATTGCTGCCATTAAATCGCATGGAAGATACCACTAGAGTCCAAAGGGTTAAGAACATATAGCAAAGAACACCCATGGCTTCTTAACATGGAAACACAGACCCACTCACCACAAAAAGCCCTGTTTGTAAGTATCTCCATTTGGGATCGGGCTATCTTCCCTTTGGTTATTCTTTAGAGTCTCTACGGAATCAGTTGCTAAGCCTATTGAGTCAAAAAACATAAGTTAGGGTAATACAATTTTCTGAATGCGGTTCATCTTTCTATGCATTGCTATATTTTCTCCCTTATTGACTCGTGATAAAAATTGACAATGAAAACATGACGTATTTACGGGGGCTGATTTATAAAAATTTATTTATAAAAAGGGAATTTTTTTTTTATCTCATTATAACATCTCGTTATAACGACTTAGCATCTCGTTTTAGGGAGAAAGTATCTCATAACGAGAAAACATCTTGTTATAACGAGATAATATTTATATAAGGTTAGGAGCGTCACATAGTTTGGGGGCGGGTGCGGTTATTCGCCTCTCTACGTATATTATCTTTGCAGAAATCAATGATAAACTTTGGATAAATAACCATTTTGACTAATTTTGACTGAATTATTTATTATTTATTTGTGTTTAAGGTCACATATTTCTGCACAATGGCTAATGATGACCACGACAGTTTTACGGGTGGAGGAAGCTGGAGTACCCGGAGAGAACCACAGAGAAACGGAGAGCAACTGTCAGCTCCCCAACATACTAACTCCACACAAGCAGGGTTAGCATTGGTTGAAGACAGGTGCACCATCGAATTTTGACTGAATAAAAATGAAAATAGCTCAGAGCTCTGTCAGTGCAAACAGTGGTAGCACAACGTGACAATCACTTCAATTTCATTGCAAGATTTTGTTTGAAACAGTAGGCCTATGTCTATGTGCAACAGTCCCACGTGGTATTGGTTGTTCCAGGGCAGATGGTGTGGGTGGGTGTGTACGTATGATGGGGGGGGGGGGGCTCTGTCTCCCCGACTTTGTGAGAATCTAGACAATGGTGTTTGCGTCTTCGCGACCCATCGAGGATATCTTTGTTTTCTCCAGGTTCTCACAGAGGAAAGAACGGGTTAGATTTTGGTTCCCGATTTTGTGGAAATTTGTGTGTCGTTGTTTCTCACCGATAATAAAAGAAAAAACAACAACAAATCCTCACCTCGACAGCTAAACAAGATAGAGTGAGGGTGTGTGTGTTTATGTGTGTGTAGGTGGGGTTGCGTTATCGGTCTTGTGCTAATGTGTTGTGTCAAGGTCTGCTTATTTTAAATTGAATGTTACCATCTACGCAAGTAGATGGATTGATTCCAAAACTTGTACGTGGGTAAATGATAACCTTTCTGTTGTTGGGGATCTTCTTTTCTTCATCATTTCCCACATTAACCTCATTACCCTATTACTTTGAATACTTTATTTCACAGCATAATAATATAATAGAATATATGTATTAAACAAAATTAACTCTATTATACTGCGGGGAGACAGCATAGTCACAAGGACTGTCTTCCTGCAGTCCCCACATAAAGGCAGTCTTCACAGCAGATTTCACCTACATTTTGATTCACTGAACGAGACTGATATTGCCCAGCATCTAGAAAGAAAAAACAAAATAAGACAAATTTGTACCTATTGAGAGCCACCCCCCCCCCCCACCCTCGAAAAGGACCCACAGTCCATCATGGTGCCGCCCCGCTGTACCTAGTGAAAACATAGTACCCCGGGCAACAACATGGTCCACCGTGTTACTTAATACTGGGCGAGATAGCAGAACGTTAATTAATCCACAGCTACCTAATATTTCTTTTCTTCTCTGTCATGGAAACAAGCCCTATAAAGTACGGTTTTGATGAGAACAGCTCAGTAAAACAGTACCAATATCTGGATATTGGGACGGTTTTGAAACAGTCCCAATAACCAGATATTTGTACGATTGTCACGGTCCTGTAATCATAACCATTCAAAAGTGAAGATGCTGTAAAGGAGGTGTAAAAAACTTTCTAACACATGAATTATCGACAAGCTTTTCTCGACAGAGCTACTGAATTGAGTGTGCATCGTGTCCAAATTATAATGTACTTTTTAATTTTTTGTTGCTTTTAATAACCAACAGCCCTGGTAACCTAAAAAGGACTCCTGTGGAAACCTCGGAAGTGAAGCAGTGCTTGTTTGCTGTGGTAAACAAGTTCAGATTTACTGGTAAAATAGGACCTGGTCACCAGTGCCCGGGGTAGAAGTCCCCTAAAATGGGCAGCATGGGTGTAAACGATTGGCTAAACTTGACTTTACACCTTTTTTGCGGTCACAATTAGCCATAGCTGCAGAAAAGTGACCTCAAACACCAGTAAATAAATAAATAACCTAAAAAAACGCCCTTTTTCAAATATTAAGACGGCAATCAGGCACCACCACCCGCCACCCCTGAGGGAAAGCGAACCTCTTCCTCAGATAAAAAAAAAGAATTATTCTTCCAAATGCTTTAAAAATGAACGATTATTAAATTTGTCTTCCGCACTTTCGATGAGGTATTGAATAAGTGATCACCCTTGAGCTGAGACATTATATTGGCGGGAGAACAAATTACGTCATGATGTGAGTTCACTTCGAAGCCACAGATCTGTTCACAATATCTGAACTCCTGGTGCGTGTCATAACTTCAACAGACTTTCTAGCAAGCAAGCAAAAAGTGGGGGTAGAGCAAGCAAAAAGTGTTTTAAAATATGGTTTTAGTCGTGTCAAACTTCCTAAAATATAATTTTTTTGACTTTTGTTAACATTCAGGGGCTGTGGATTAAATCACATATATTACGTTGATTCGTTTCGCCTCGTCCAAAATATCTCCGGACACCTGCACAACTGTACAATTATTTACCCATATAGTACACAAAATAGTGATATATCTATTACTTACAAGCATAACTGGGCGAGATAACAGAACGTTAATTACCAGCACGGCGATACTTCAGTGATTACTACAGTGATCACTACAATCTGGGCATACATTCTATGTGTTCCTGTCGCTCTCCACACATCGAAGTACTGGTTCATTCTTCATCGTGAATACACTCATGGTCACACCCTGTGAGATCTTTCCACCTCAGTATAGAATTACATAGCAAAGTACTGCCAGAGTTAGACGATTCAAATATCGGCTTGCCTTTCTACAAGTCTATATACCAGTATAATACCACTTCCCATAGCACTCCAACCGATGAGATCTGTCTCACGCTTTATTTTGTCGTCCCGGGAGATTTCATTCTTCTTTCGGTGCTATGATATATATCTCTATGGTGGATGCAGTGTGTAACAATCGAATAAGAGTTGAATGCGGCAAACTAGCTGTACCCACCGATGACATATCTAGGGAAGAGACGACAGTTGCGCATCCACTCGCCCCAAAAAATTTATATCGTAGAACATGTCGTCTCTTGAGTTCCAATGTGTTCTATGTGCCTACTGGCACATAGAACACCTTGGACCTCAGGGGACAATGTTACTGTCTTGCATTTTTACCTGCATCATCTGAACCCACCTCTGGTAAACTAGCATTCCCTTTTGGGGGCCTGTCGGTGGCCGAGTGGTGTGCGTGGTTCAGTACAGTTTCGCTAGGCGGTTGGTGCCGAAGGAAACTCGCTCGGCGTGCGTTCGAACCACCGCTATGCCACTGTAAACAAAACCAGCGTCCTTGATTCTATGGCACGCGGAAATTTGAAAAAGAAAAGTTCTCGCTGATTTCCTTGCAGTGCAGTATGTAGAACTGATACAGTTACTTGATGAATAACTTTAAAATAACTGAAAGAGAATTCCGTGTGATCTGTACTGGCCTCGTTTCTACCTGGTAAACTAGCATTCCCTTTTGGGGTGGGGGGGGGGGGGGGGGGTGTCGGTGGCCGAATGGTGTGAGTGGTTCAGAATAGTTTCGCTTGGCGGTTGGTGCCGAAGGAAACTCTCTCGGCCTGGGTTCGAACCTCCGCTGTGCCATTGTAAACAAAACCAGCGTCCTTGATTCTATGGCACGCGGAATTTGAAAAAGAGAAGTTCTCGCTGATTCCCTTGCAGTGCAGAATATAGAATTGATGCAATTCCTTGATGAATAAACTTTACTACAGTTGCATCTTTGCGTCAATGTGTAATGGATATCGGTCAACTTCAGCTCTAACAGCATGATTTGACGATTTACTGTTTACACCGAGCACATGTTTATAGAAATGAAGTTGAACACGTTCAGATGAGGAAGTATCAAAGTTTATTTCATTAATTTTCGAAGCCCAGAGTTCACTTCCATTCAACAGAATGGGCTTGATTAGAGATTCAAAGAGTTTTATAAGAATGCCAACCAAAGGTGTCGATTTTTTCTGAAAGGCGTTGAAAAAGCTGTGCATCGCTTTCAGACCTTTCAGTCGTAGCTCCCTTTGAGCCAAGTCCATTTTACCGTTATCTGAGAACATAAGTTCCAGGTATGTCCATTCAGAGGTGTGGGCAATCTTTTGTTTACCAATTAGAAAACTGGTAAGATTGGTCCTTTTCGCGAGTTAAATATGGTTACCTTTGTTTTGTCAACGTTAAGATTAAGTATAGATTGAGGTTGCAATAGTCATTTAATTTGTTTAGAGAGTTTTGAAGACCACCCGGTGTGTCAGAAAGAAGAGTCAGATCATCGACAAACAAAAGATGATTCAGTTTTTGAGACTTTGAGTTATTGATTTTTATCGAAAGCATTCGTCGTTGCAACTTAACCTTTTGAACTCGTAAGATCGATTTTTCGGTCCAAGGCATAAAATCGTCCCATTTTGTCTTATTGTAAGATGCCTGTATACGGGACATTGATGATAAAATAATAACTGCAGCCTGCATCGAGACGGCTGCAGACTGCAGTTATTATTTTATCCTCCCTGTATATTGATATTGGGCTGAACAATCTCACTGCAAATGTACACAAAAACGATATTCCAGGAAACGAGGATTTAAAGGGTTAAACCTAAGTCATCTATGAAAATTTTAAATGTGTCGGCGTGATACCGCAGCCTTGCCTTACACCGGTTGTTGATAGCTGGGGTGGACCTCAAGTATATTATTACATAGACCCAAGGTTATCGAATAATCTTGATCTGTCTGCGGTATCGAATGCTTTCTTAAAGTCAATAAATGCTACATATAATGGCTTTTTCAGTACTTTTGTACTTGTTGATTGCCGTTTTGTCAACTGTACTACGACATACTCTACATCCAAATTGGTCATCGCTTATTATATTGTTATCTTCCAAAAAGTGCTACTTCTTTCATTTATAGAGGATATGGAATGAGTGTTTTTCTCATATAATATTTATGAAACGAGTCTAAGAATTTTCTGTTTTGGCGAGCCTCTGGCGAACCCAAACGGAAAATTCGGACGAGTTTCATAAATATTATATGAGAAAAACACTCATTTCATATTCTGTTTATCACATGACACACACACGCACAAATTAGCCACTTAGTATGACTTTTAGCCCATCACCTAACTTCAGTTGCAGACGGCACTTGGAAAAAACATCCTCGTTTTACTAAAAAATTTTCATTTTTTGGAAGTCCAAAACATAGGTTACGATCCCTCATTGGAACGAGTTCGTTGAGCTCGTTCCAACGCGGGGTCATAACCTATGTTTTGGAAGCAAAAAGTGAAAGTATAAAAAAAAATCAATGGCGTTTTTCTTGGAGATAAAAGATTAATACAATATAACCCACTCTAAATAGTACAGATAACGTAAATTCTCCCCACTGAAATTATGCAAATGTGACCCTGTTGTATTTTGTTTAGTCAATCAAATTGTCAAGTTTTGAAATTGACCAATGAAAGCTCCCAACTCTAATTATGCAAATTATGAAAATGTGGGTCAGTTGTATTTTGTTCAGCCAATCAAATTGTCTAGTTTTGAAACTGACCAATGAAATTGACGGAAGGCTTATTTATCACTGATAATATGAAAACAAAATACCAAATGTTTTAAAGTGAACAAAACGGACGAGTCATATGATAAATCACTTTATTAACCAACTTGCCAAGTGCACTGCTTTCAACAATTGCCCTGTAGTTGCTTGGATCATAGCGGCCCCCTTTCTTATATATTGTTGTGAGGACAGATGTGCTCCACCCCACTGGGTAATGATGGGACTCTAATAATTGATTGAATAATTTAGTTATGTTATCAATGATATATTGCCCCAGGGTTTTCAATAGCTCGTTAGAAATATTATCTTCTCCTACTGGTTTTTGTTTTTAAGTTTCCTTAACCCTTTATCCAACGTAACGACCAAAAACGGCCAGCGCTATTCTCAAAAATCGCCAATTAATTTTCATTTTTTGTCTCAAAAACATAGTTTATGGGCCCTCTTTGGAACGAGCTCCTCGAGCTCCTCTGTGCATTCCAGAACATACAGATGATCATCACAAAATAGGTGACAATAGTCGCTTTCGGCAGCGTAAGTGATAAATGTTACACCCCCCCCCCCACCCCCACCCCAACAAAAAAAAAAAAAATAAAAATAAAAATTGATCCATCCTCGAGCTCGTTCCAATGAGAGGGTCATAACCTATGCATTTGAGACAAAAAAAAAATAGTTATTCAAGAATTTTGTTTGCAAGTGTCGTCTGTTCTTCATGTTAGGTAAAGGGTTAAAGCATCGAGGATTTCCATAGACATCATCGGGTCGTTATTTAGGGGGTATTGTATCCGAATAATCCTCCCGGGAGCTTTTCGTACAAAGAGCACATGAATATATATTATAGAAATTTTGAAATGTCAGCGAATTTGTATCATTGATGTGCGCATAAAAATACAATAGCTGGCTTCTTTTTATAATTTTTCTCCGATGAGTTTGAAGGTTTGATTATTATTCTCAGTTGAAACCCATTTAAAAATAAGAAAATGGCGTTTTCACCATTGTTCGATGTTCTGATACTTTTATCTTTTCATTATATCAACCGTATGAGCATCGTGCCATATAATATATACACTGTCCTTTCCATTAATATAAAATTCTTGGAGGTGCGATTTGCTAATTGTTTTTTCCGGGAGTAATAAAAACTTGAAAATTTCTGTAAAAGCACATTTGCTAAACAAAGAGCTGAAGTGGACGCTTAGTATTGATAGGTGTGACACTGATATTTTTAATGACGGATTTTCTGTGACACTTCCAAGTGGCTTGTGATAAAAAAAGCCAAGTTTCATTTTGTTATTTTTAGTTTATTCGAAATAACGAAAGGAAACTCGTTCACGTAATTATTTCAAGGGAGATAATTATATTGAATGTCGATTTGTTCCTTTACCCTTTACCTAACAAGAAAAGCAGACGACAGTTGTAAACAAAATTGTTGAATAATTACTTTTTTTTAATGACCCCTCATTGGAACGAAAAATTAATAGTGATTTTTTTCAGATATTCGTCAATTTTTATTTTTTTATTTTTTTGGTGGGGTGGGGGTGGGGGTAACATTTATCACTTACGCTGCCAAAAGCGACTTTGTTACCTATTTTATGATGACTATATGTACGTTCTGGAATGCGCAGATCAAACCTAGCATTTAATTAATTGTTGGAAAGGGCTTAGAGAGCCCTTTCCAACAATTGGGAGCGCGGTGACTCAGTAGGTAGAGGTGCAGGCTGCACGCCGAGAGGTCCTCGGTTCGAATCCCACTTGCAGCAACGGCGTTGTTTCCTTGTCAAGACACTTCATCTCCATTGCCCGCGTGGGGGCACGGTGGCGTTGTGTACTAAGACGTACTTCACGTCGATGGTGCACTTGTCTTCAACCAATGCTAACACCAATAAATAAATAAATAAATAAATAAATAAATAAATAAATAAATAAATAAATAAATACTTTCCAACAATTAATCAGATGATAGAGTTTCAAGTATGTCATAAATTGTATTCATCTTCCTCGTATACAGGTGTACATAGAGGTCCTCCAAATATGGCTAAAGTGGGCGTGGCACTAAAAGGCTTAAAATGTAGATACTTGAATTGATACACTCCTGGTAATATTTATATATCCGGGGAAGCATCTATATAAGTTTTTAAAGCAGAAAGAGTATGGATATTGGGGTAAAATATTTAGATATCTTTGAGTTTAAATGATATGAAAATTTAAAAATTTGAAACATTTCGTCAGTCATTTTGGATGAAAATATGTAACAAACAGTTCGATCACCTACTTTGTATCCTAATGATTAGCCTGCCTATACTTCATGGCACAATGGGTTCCATTTTGACATGATTTTTTACTTTTCAAGGAATTTCACTATTTCCTATCTCTCATCTCGTCATGAAAATCTACTTTCGATAAAGTTATCTCCCTTGAAATTATTACAGGACCGAGGAAGGTCCAACCAAGAAGTAAATAATTGTTCAGGAAATATCCAGTGGAAAATAAAGCCGAGTTTCCTTTCGTTACTTTTAATAAGCAAAAACAGCAGACATATTTCTGAGCTGTTTGTTATTTAAAAGTAACAAAAGGAAACTTGGCTTTTTATGACCAGCCAATTAGAAGTAACTAGTTCACAGATAATCCGTCATTAAGAATATCAGTATCACATCTACCAACACTAAGCGTCCATTTTGGCTCTTTGTTTAGCGAACGTGTTTTTCAGTAATTTACTAGATTTATTCTTTCCAGGAAAAATATTAGCAAATCTCACCTCTATACTTTTATTTTAATGAAAAGGGCAGTGTCTGTATTATATACTACTATGCGGGCACGGTTGCTGTGACGAACAAAAAAGTTACAGAACATAAAAAATGGTGAAAACCCCGTTTTCTTATATTAAATAGGTTTCAAAGAAGAAAAATAGTCAAACGTTCAAACTGATTGGGGAAAAATTGTAAAAATCCCTGTTCTGTATATTTATACTACTCTGCAAGAAAATCCTGAGATTTGTGAAATGATGCGCACGTCGATGATTCAAGTTCGTTAACAGTTCGAATTTTAATTTTTATATGAAATTCCCATACCCTTAGTGTTGAATTTCCTGACAGCTTTAGGAAATTAAGGGGAGCAAACATTCCCGTAAATCTCTTTCAATGAACCAAATTGTCAGCATTGCGTAATTCCCCCACGCCCCTAAGTACATTATTGACTCTCAACCGGCAGTGCTTACACTAACATGCTGACAAGTGGCATGGAAAGGTGAGTTCAGGTGCACTTTTCAAGAAAAACTAGGTTTAGAATATGCACACGGTGGTCAATGATAATGCCATTTTTCAGCTCACAAACAGTCTAAAACTTCTTGACGGAATTTTTTGAATCACACTGACGTGGCTAGTGAAAAGAACGTAGAGACGTAATAGTACCCCCCCCCCCCCCGACCCCCACCCAGACTCATCCTTCCCGGGTGGTATTCGTTTCTTAACTCGTCGAATAATGCGTTCCTGAATGATATTTAACCAACCCATAATATTTAACCAACAATGTATGGGTTGGAGTTGCCTTCACCCATATAGTCATATAGTACCCAGAGGGGTGGTGTAGTTCCCGACGCGAAGCGGATGGGACTACACCACCTCACTGGGCACTATATGGGCGTAGTCAACGACGAGACATGCACTAATTCTTATATTATATCTCGCACCATTTACGAAAAATTGTTTTAAGCGAACAAAAAGCAAATCTATCTTACAGACAGCTAACTTTATATGCCGGAAAGTTTTCAAATCGCTTCGCACTTTCGCAAGGCCTTTTCTCTTGTCTGTGTCCGCCGATTCACTGGATTCTTTCGAAAGACTGACTAAAATAACTTTGGCGTTTAAAAATAAGCCTAATTTATGCTTCACCACTTATCGTTTTTTTTCTTTCTTTCATTTTAACCTATTTAAAGTTATAACTGGAAAATTAAATTCTAGAAAATACAATTGTAAAAGTTCTATAGTGTTGACCCCAGGCCTCTTTTACAGGAGATATGATGACAGAAGTAGAGTTCAAGGGGGACACTTAGTGCATGAGCAGGCGCGGTGTTTCAGTGGTTACGGCACCGAACTTCAAACCGAGAGGTCCACGGTTCGATCCACACCAGTGGTAACTGCGTTGTATTCTAATCCCGATTGGCCACGTGGCGGCACGGCGGCGCTGTGTGCTAAGGTGTAAGGTACGTCGATGGTGCACCTGTCTTCAACCAATGTTAACCCTGCACGCTAAAAACTAAAGTGTTAAAAACTACACTTGAAGTGCTGTATTTAACACTTACTAAGTGCTGAACTAGCACTTTGTTCAAGTGTAGACATCCCAGAACTTGACGGGTGTTACAATAATACCACTTGACAAGTGTAATGTCGCGACACTTAAAAGGAAACAACGCAGATGACGCGGATCAGGCTCGAACTCTCAAGCCTGATCCGCGTCATCTGCGTTGTGTCCTTTTAATTATGTGCCCACCAAGCGCAAATCAAATTATGGACGATTCTGGAAGAACCACCAATGCTAGACACATGGGAAGTACCATCCATTCAAGTTTCAGATGTCTGACGATTGTAATGTCTTAAAGCATTGCGCTGTGTGTGTTAAAATCAAACCCTAGGAGTTAGAATGGGTTTAACACCTTGAAAGTGTCAGTTTTAACACTTTAGTTTTTAGTGTGTACTTGTGTGGAGTGAGTACTTTGGAGAGTCTGGCAGTTGCTCGCCGTTGCTCGGTGGTTCTCTCCGTGTACTCTGTCCGGCTTCCTCCACCCGTACAACTGTCAGACTCGAGGCGACTCTGTCTGTCGAAAGTGTCGTTAAACTCCTATAAATAAATAAATAACTTGGTACAGTATTTTGAGAACATCTCGACGATCCGAAAATTTCCGAATCAGCCTGAATCAGCACGACTCGAATCGATTCATTGGGATGATTTCAACTCGAATTGAATTTCGAAGCTTTGGAATGACCTATTTTATAAGCAATATTTTGTATACGGCCAGACAGATAAAGACTGCCAGTTACTTATGCGATTCGTCCGTTATTTCTTCGGATTGCCTCCCGAAGAGATAAAAGTTACATGAGGATTATATCGACGGAGAGTCAGCTGTCTCGATCCCCAACCTTCCTGAACTCACTTACACACTAAAAACTAAAGTGTTAAAACTGACACTTTCAAGGTGTTAAACCCATTCTAACTCTTAGGGTTTGATTGTAACACTCAAAGTGCAATGCTTTAAGCACTTAGACATTACAATCGTCAGACATCTGAAACTTGAATGGATGGCACTTCCCATGTGTCTAGCATTGGTGGTTCTTCCAGAATCTTCCATAATTTGATTTGCGCTTGGTGGCTACATAATTAAAAGGACACAACGCAGATGACGCGGGTCAGGCTCGAGAGTTCGAGCCTGATCCGCGTCATCTGCGTTGTTTCCTTTTAAGTGTCGCGACATTACACTTGTCAAACGGTATTATTGTCAACACCTGTCAAGTTCTGGGATATGTACTCTTGAACAAAGTGCTAGTTCAGCACTTAGTAAGTGTTAAATACAGCACTGCAAGTGTAGTTTTTAACACTTTAGTTTTTAGCGTGTAGTAATCCTCTGAAACCTGTTACCACTCAGCGAAACTGCACATGTTTATCATGCACTCCGCGCGAATATCGGACTCTTTTCCTACTTTTCTTCGCCCATTTGAGACAATTTCTTCCGTATTTGGGGATTCTGGCAATTCGATTACAGATTTTGTTTATTCGGTGACGTCGGGGCTGGGGGCAGTCGAAAGTATAGTTTTCAAGTCTCAAGGATAAATGAGTGTACTATCTATCTGCGTACATGCGACATGACATATTTATCTCATGCTGTCGATAGTGTAGATTTAAATAAATTTAAACAGGTGATAAACGTGATGTAAAAGATAACTAGCACGCGTGACTGGTTTGTCTAGCTTGTTTAACCCTAACAATTTTAAACTAATGATGGTTTCGTTACCAAAGTCAGTTCATTGATTTTCAATCGTCTTATACGGTAAAGAATACACTGCAAAAAATATAGGTTCTCTTTAGAACCAAAACAAGTTCTAATCTTGTCCCTGAGATGGAACCAGTTCTGTTTAAACAGTATTTATTTCAAATCAAATAAATTTAACGAGATTAGCATTCAATTTTAACAGAATATTACATGAACTGAAGCAGATTCAGCAGTAAACTTGGAGCTTATTCAAAGCAGTCGCCAAACATTTTGGAACAAAGGAGATATGAACAGTTGGCATATCGAACCAGTTTTGGTTCTGTACAGAACCAAAACTGGTTCGATATGCTAACTGTTCATATCTCCTTTGCTTAATAATGATTTGAGACAACCTCGTATAAGCTCAAAACTTACGGCTGAACCCCCCTCAATTTATGTTTAATTCTGTTAATATTTAATGTTAATCTTTATAAATTTATTTGATTTGAAATAAATACTGTTTAAACAGAACTGGTTCCATCTCAGGGACAAGATTAAAACCAGTTTTGGTTCTAGAGAGAACCTATATTTTTTGCAGTGTAGGGCTCTGTGGTGAATGGTGTTTTTCTTCAAAAGTAATCTATAAAATTAGTTCGGCAGCCACATTTTTGGGCTAATCTTGCAATGTTGGGAAGTATAAGGTTTTTTGGTCGTTTCTAGGATAACTATATACCCTGAATCTGAATCAGAATGATGGCACTCTGTAAACCTTAGGCAACTCGACATATTCAAGATTTCGCTAGGTGCCCCCCAAATCGTATATTTGTTACCGAAAATCAACCGAATTTCATTGTGTTATATTTTAAGGCTACGAGACCATATTCTACTCCACACCTGTTATTAACTGGCCCAAGATGGCTGCCAAAATGGCTGCCAAAATCACGAAATTTCACGAGAAGTGACCAAAAGTTTTTTAAAAAACATTTTCCGACTCATTTCAACAGATATGTTCCCAATTTGTGAATAAAATCCTTATTCAAACACGAATCTGTAAAATGTGTTAATTTTTAGGCTTGAAAACTATCTTGGGATATACTGGGTTCAATATTAATTAGCGAGACTGAAGGGAGATAAGGATATTGAAATGTTCGCAATTTTGGTATATTCCTCCTTGGGTTTTTAGTGGTGACGATTCATTCAAGTCTGTCTGGTTGAGATCTGTACGTATATTTTCTTACTCACAGATAGCCCCACAACGCTTTTTTGATTGACACTTTTCACGCAGAAATGACCCGAAACGCTCTTTATCACTTGGTGCTCTTCGCATTCATCGAAGGTATGCATGTAAGGCGCTTTTCATGTCGTATATTCTCAGTTCCAAAATAAATCAATAATTCGGCTCAACTATCTCCATTTGCTATTTCTTATTTTGTACTATTTCATATATTGCAGCCATTGCTGTTGTTTCTTTTCGAATCCTTGTCATTGTATTGTTTTTAGCTTCGATACATTTTGAAATGTCTGAATGCACTGTTGGGCTCGTTTCTGAATGTAGATCAACGGGCGATTTAGCCAAAACCGACAGCCGGCCGAATTACATCCATAAAAAAGTTTTAGCAAACAGCGAAATAATGGTCTACTCAACAAAATCAAGGATTTGACTCCTGAAATGTCATAGGACATGTGTATCGAGGTACATTTCAAATGATCATTTAAACAAGTTCCTAAAAAGAATGCAATTGCCCAAGTGAAGCCCCTGGAAAAAACGTTGTCTTAGGTCCGATGTGAAGCCGTTTTCCGTTCGAGATTATTGCTTTATTTAATCCAGATCGATGACGGACATTCTCCGATGTTCGAACTGTTGATATGTCAGGCAGAGATTCATTTCAGGGTGTTGTCTTGTCTGTCTGTTATAAGTGACAAGACACCTGGTCTAACGACATTCGCTTACACTTGGCTGGCCTGACTTCCGTGATTTACATGCTGCAGACGTCCAATACCTTCATGTTTGCTATAATAAATTCATGTTTCCCCAAATTTTAGAATTTACACAGTGACGCCGAGAAAAGGTCCTTTTCAGTTCTGATTGTGATAAACGGATACAGGACGCGAATATGGAACAGCGTTGAACTTTTCAGTTCCTATCAGGAGCTTCTTGGATCCATTGCCACTAGGCGTACATTTGTTGATGCCTTGTGTGAGTCGCTTGGTGATGAGGTATTTGTTTTGAAGTCGCCAGGAGTAGAAAGTTTTAGAGGATTATTACAGCTTCTAACGACGAGGATTTTCCACTGAAGAAAGTCGCCAAGCGATCATTAAAGAATCTGATAAGCCAGACATTGCAATGTAACCAGATATAGTTTGACATCAGGGGTGAGTTCCATTCTTCTAGAGTTACGAGTGGGGTGCGCGGAGGATTATTTCACTAGGCGTTAGCCGAGTGAAATAAACCGCACGGCCCACGAGAGGATAAAATCATACTCGAATCCGAGCAGTGAACTTTTGTATTTATGCTATTTTCTCCTTATTTTTTTCTTCTCCAAACAACTCTTTATAATTGATTCCGCACGTTAAAAACTAAAGTGTTAAAAACTACACTTGAAGTGCTGTATTTAACACTTACTAAGTGCTGAACTAGCACTTTGTTCAAGTGTAGATATCCCAGAACTTGCTTGACAGGTGTTACAATAATACCACTTGACAAGTGTAATGTCGCGACACTTAAAAGGAAACAACGCAGATGACGCGGATCAGGCTCGAACTCTCGAGCCTGATCCGCGTCATCTGCGTTGTGTCCTTTTAATTATGTACCCACCAAGCGCAAATCAAATTATGGACGATTCTGGAAGAACCACCAATGCTAGACATATGGGAAGTGCCATCCATTCAAGTTTCAGATGTCTGACGATTGTAATGTCCAAGTGCTTGAAGCATTGCACTTTGAGTGTTAAAATCAAACCCGAAGAGTTAGAATGGGTTTAACACCTTGAAAGTGTCAGTTTTAACACTTTAGTTTTTAGTGTGCGTGGTTACATTCAAAATATGTCCAAAAAAAAATAAAAAAAATTGTCCGACATCGCTGAGAGTGGAATACGATGGGAGTAGAATATCATTTTCGGCGAGTGTGAGTGGGCGTACGATTTGTTTCGGGTTTTTTTGTTGTTTTTTTAAGGGGGAGGGAGTAAAACGAATGAATGGAAATAAAATAAAAATATTACATGTGCCATCCCTTAACTTGCCATTTCTTTTTACAAATCGACTACTCTACTGGTTGAATTTTTTACATTGCTGGTTGATTATTACATTACTGGTTAAATTTTACATTACTGATTGTAACAATGGTCCCTGTGGGCCGAGACCACCCATCAATCACATAAAGTACAGCAGACCCGAAGCTATGGGATCTCAACATTTTCCAACATGGTGGGACCGCCGAGAGTTAAAATTTTTCAGGTCGTTGACTGTCGGTACAAGGCTGAAACCAAACTCATACACTTCTTTGAAACCATAATAAAGAAAACAAGTCGTAGACAGGCGCGTAGCCAGGATATCAAAGCTGGGGGGGGGGGGGGGGGCAAGAGCAAAATCTAGGTGGCGGGTAGTTCAGCGATCTGAACGTAGCGGCTACCCCCTGCGTAGGGGGGGGGGGGTAGCCGCTACGTTCAGTTCGCTGAACTACTGTGGGGGCATACAGAATAGGATGCGCAGCATCATCCGAGCTACGTAGCTGCGAGATGAGGGTAAGCAAGCACAAAAGGGGATATCCTCTCTCACTGGAAGGGAGGGGGCTTCCCCGGCGGAAAAATTTGAAATTCGAGACAATAAACGCAATTTCCTTGACTCTGAGTCCGTTTGTGACAATAATTTATAAGTTGTGAAAGGCATCAATAATTAGGCCACATTACTTGGAGGGGGATGACTGAAATTTGGGGGAGCGTGTTCTCCCCTCAGCCCCCCCCCCCCCCCTCCCCCATGGCTACGCCACTGTTTTTAGATGTTCGTTTATTATGATTATATCAAAGAATTGCTTTCGTTTAACGAAAGGTCTTCTTCAAAATCATAATGATAATACACGAATTTTCTTCGTGCATACGAGTACTAGAGTGTCATATACTTACAACGAGCTCTTTCAAGCAATGGATATTTGAAACATAAGGCCCCACAAAGTAGATCTTCTGTTTCTCGGGCCAATTTTGAAAAATTGCATGTGGGCGGGCGTTTTTTAATTTTATTTTTAATTTTTGTAATTATTTCTTTGCCATCAAAAGTCCATGTTCTTGGGTTGTTTTATGTTTTAGGTCACATAATCTACAGAATGGCATGTATGGTGGTGTATTTCGTCCCTTGAGTGCAAGAAGGTATTGTAAAGCCTTGTTGCACTCAAGAGGCACATTTATCTAATTTTATTAACTTGGGTAAAATATCAGACATAAATCATTTAATTTTTATTCTTTTTTATGTTTGCATTTGTTATAAAAAAGAGAGCATGCGGCAGCCAAAAGGACCACGCGGGAGGGCATGAGAAACAGATTTTTAACATGTTTAGGCCTGAGGGTTTGGTGTTTTTTTAATTAGCGACTTTCAAAGAAAATGTTGGCGTTCGACAGATTCATGGGGACCAGCCGCCTCCTCTCCTCGTCCGGACTAGCTTCGGGCCTATAGTACAGTAGGGGGCGCGGTTGGTAGAGGTGCAGGCTGCAAGCCGAGAGGTCCTCGGTTCGAATCCCACCTGCGGCAACCGCGTTGTGTCCTTGGGCAAGACACTTCGCCCCGATTGCCTACATGGGGGCACGATGACGCTGTGTACTGAGGCGTACTGCACGTCGATGGTGCGCATGTCTTCAACCAATCTAACCCTGCCTGTGCTGCGGTGCAGAGTTCAGAGTTACGATGTTGGGGAGCTGACAGCTGCTCGTCGTTGCTCGGTGGTTCTCTCCGGGTACTCCAGCTTCCTCCACCCGTAAAACTGTCACGGTCACGATTAGCCATTGTGCATACGTATGTGACCTTAAACACCAATAAATAAATAAATAAATAGTACAGTATTTTTCACTCAATATAGTCACCACGGCCATTGATAAAAACGCCCAATGGCGTTTGCCTAATTTTTTTCTCATTCGTCGGCATGGTATTGCACGGGTAATAATTTCACAGTCGGTAAGGTTACTTAAGGGCATTATAATATACTGAGTCAAAAAAAGGAAAGCATAAAAAACTTTGAGGAGCAATTTTCTTAGTATTATCGATTTTAATCCCAAACAAATTATTGTAAATTCATATTTCGAGTCTAGCTGTATGAATTTGCATAATTTCATGTTCTTACTGTTAACAGCGTCACGTCAGGACGTCGCAATTCAGACATGGGGTGAAATGAAAAGTTCCCACATGCAGTCAATAGCGTGTATGTCCACCGTTTGCCTCTTGGATGGAAAGATATCGACGGCGCATGGACCTGATAAGTCTCTGGATGTCACCCTGTGGTATTGCGTTCCACTACTGTCTATAAACATTACGTAAATCGCCTATCGTCTGAAGATCTTGAAGTCGTATCCGACAGACCAACTGATCCCAAAGATGCTCGATTGGCAACAAATCTGGCGAAAGTTGGGGCCAGTGAAGAAGTTCGATGCTCTGCTCCTCAAGAAGGTCACGATAGATACGCGTCACGTGACATCGGGCATTGTCTTGCTGGAATAACTGCAATCCGACGTTAGCGTTGAACAACGGGACAACAACAGCGTTACGAATTTCGTCCCTATATCGCTGTCTATTCAGATTACCATCGATGAAGATCAACTGCGTTCGAAGGTGCAAGGAAATTCATGCCCAAACCATTACACTACCCACGCCGAAACGGTCGCACTCGCACACGCAAGCATCAGAAAACCGTTCTCCTCGTCGGCGATAGATTCTTGCCCTACCATCAGCGCGTCGTAGACAAAATCGTGATTCATCACTAAAAAGAACTGTGCTCCAACGCTGCTGAGTCCAGCGAACACGCAGTGACTCCGAACTCTGCAGCGAGCTCATCTGAAGGTATTCCAGCCCCATGCATACCAATGGCACTCAACCTCCGATTTTTGGTTAACCTTGGCATTTTTTAAAATGTCGGAAGACAAAAACTAGCGTGTTTTCTCAATAGCCCAGGCTCTTTACCACAACATTAATCAAAGAAAATCGTCGGTCACCCATTCAATTTGACATTTTCGGGTAGCACGTGCTATTTTGAAATTCGTAGCAAAATTGTATACGGTTGGGTGGACAACAACATGTCATTAAACTCTTTGCACGACTTCTTGTCCACAAACATGCACCATTAGAACTATTATATTTTATCCCTTATCCTATTTTTTCACACTTGTTTCTAATATACTTTCTTTTTTTGACTCAGTATATAACTAGAGGAAACACTGGTGTTTCACGAGTGGTAAGACCAGAGCCTCAGATTGGCCTAATTTGGTGACTTAGCAAGTCGGATACCTTTCGGCCCTAATAAAGACATTTTTGTAATAACGGCAGTCTGAAACGCCATTTTTGGCTTCTTGTGGCTTTACTGGTACCTCTCCTTGGGGAATCCCGGAAAGTGAGGCAGTGCTTGTTTACTGTCGTAAACATGTCCTGATTTGCTTGTAAAGAAGGACCCAGCAACCAATACTTGGTGTGGAAGACCTCTAAAATGGCTAACATGGGTATGAAAGATTGGCTAAACTTGACTTTATATCCATGTTGCGGTCACGATTAGCCATTGTGGAAAAATGTTACCTTAATAATAAATAAATAAATAAATAAATAAATAAATAAATAAATAAATAAATAAATAAATAAATAAACAAAAAAATAAATACTGGCGCCTCAAAATATATACTAACCCTACGGTACTTAATTCCAGCTTCCATCTTTCTTCTTACTGCAACAGAACATGTGCCCCAACATTCAGTTTTTGGGTAAACCCGCAGCTACATATTAAGTAGCTGAGCAGTAGTTTTATGCACGTCTTGGCTGTCTACAAAGACTGTGAAGACTTATCCAGAAACAACTGCAAAGGCCGGGATGTATTGACTGCCAAAGTGTAACAAAAGTGCAGTTAAATCTCTTCTTATCAAACTGGACAGAAAAAGTATAAAAACCCAAACTATTTGTTATGGCTCCCAATTTGGGAACATCCATGTAATTATGGACACTCATTGCCGATGTTAGTTTGGTAGAATTTAATCCTTTACATAACCTGAAAGGCAGACGACACTTGAAAGCAAAATTCTTGAATAGTTATTGTTTTTCATTTTTGGCGTCAACAACATAGCTTATGTCACCTCATCCTATGAAGGATCATAAGCAATGTTTTTGGGGGTTTTTTTTTGGGGGGGGGGTGGTGGATCGCGGTGGCTCAGGGGTAGGCTGTTGGACTTCTGCGCTTGTCCGGGACGACCCACGATGTGTCCTTGGGCAAGGCACTTTATCCCGATTGCCTACATGGGGACACGATGATGCCATGTATTAAGGCGTACTGCACGTCGATGGTGCACATGTCTTCAACCGCTGTAAACCTGCTTGAGCGGAGCTTGGACAGAGTTAGAATGTTGAGGAGCTGACAGTTGCTCGTCGATGCTCGGTGGTTCTCTCCGGGTACTCCGGCTTCCTCCACCCGTAAAACTGTCACGGTCACAATTAGCCATTGTGCAGAAATATGTGACCTTAACCCTTTACCCAACGTAACGGCCAAAACCGGCCAGCGCTATTCACAAAAATTGCCAATTAATTTTCATTATTTTTTTCATTTTTTGTCTCAAAAACATAGGCTATGGCCCCTCTTTGGAACGAGCTCGTCGAGCTCGTTCCAAAGAGGGGTCATACCCTATGTTTTGAGACAAAAATGAAATAAATTAGTTATTCAAGATTTTTTTTTTGCAAGTTTCGTCTGCTTTTCATGTCATGTAAAGGGTTAAACACCAATAAATAATAATAAATAATATAAGCAATGTTTTTATACAAAAAATGAAATAGAGAATAGCGCTGGTCGGTTTTGGCAGTTACGTTGGGTGAAGCTTAAAGATCGGAGTACGACTGGAATCGAAATCATGTTGCATCAGATTGCTGTTATTAATTGATATTTTACTTTAATATAAGATTCCCCTCTATTATGATAAACTAACACTGCAAAGTTGGTAAAAAATTTCGTAAGTGAAGTTAGGGACATCAAAATACGAATTCGATACAATCGAAATCCACCCAATATTTCCAACGTGCCGCCATGGTGCCGAACATTAAAAATACTGATTAGCCCACCAGACAAATTCACGAATTACCTGGCGATTTATGAATTGTATCACGATCCTGGACCAGAAAGCGCCTCACCGATTTAAAGGGTTACGGGTTTGTGGGTAATTTTTACAGACTTTCTACTACACCACAGCTTGTGAGTCTAGCGGTTATGCAGTGGTTTCTATCCTAGTATTGGCTGCCTCTAGCCCCAGCCAAGACTTGACAAGAAACAACTAACAAAGTGATTTGTCATTTGACTATTGTCACAGGACCCAGCAGTATGATATGTAGTCTGTGCAGAAATATGTGACCTTGTTTTGGATGACACCGCAGATGACCCCGGTTCTGACGTTATGTCGCGTTGCATTTTGGGTGTCACGTGTTTCACTAGTAGTTTTTGTGAACGACCATTTAGTAGCGTCATTACGACGTCATTACCATGGTAATGTTGGATGTTCGTGGGCATGCCCAGCGCGTGTTGAGGAGAAACGTGTTTCCATCGTCCATTTTGTTCACTGGAGGACACCATCTTGGTTTCTATCGAGTAGAACGTGATTAGTATACCCATACCCTTCAAGTGCTAAGATGAAGTAGGGTGTGTTTGAAGGGTATGTTCGATTGTATGGAAATATATCTAATTATCAAAAATAATCCGCAAACTTCCTCCTAACGACCAAACCCATAGTCTTAGTTACTCCTAGTTATATCTGGTCCAGACCTCTGGCCTCGACCAATCAGGTCGTTCTGTTTTCTATTAATATAAGCCCTGCCCACTGTCACACCACTCTCTGGTG
This sequence comes from Pictodentalium vernedei, assembly GCA_031216915.1. Lineage (NCBI taxonomy): Eukaryota > Metazoa > Mollusca > Scaphopoda > Dentaliida > Dentaliidae > Pictodentalium > Pictodentalium vernedei. The sequence goes on from CM062296.1 coordinate 614,950,730, forward strand.
CATGAGTTTGTATGGTTTCTTAGAACGAATCATTCGTGTAGTGATTGGACCAGTGTAAGATCTGTGGACTGTTGTGAACTGAAGATAGTGGTCCGTTGTGAATAGGCTCAATACTCCAATACCACCCCTAATCTTTGTCGTTCCCTGCCCACTGCTACTTGCTTGCCCGCAATCACCACTATCTGTTCTGTGATCAACGCTTAGTATTACTGGCCTCTGATCCTACTACAGACACTCCTAAAATCTTCCATCATTACCGATGACTTGTAGCACAACTACGCGCTTGTCAACTATCTCTTGGTCCTATCTCAACCTCTGCCATCCATCAAGTCTTAGTATACTCTAAAATCAAATGAATAGGGTTGAGTAAATATGAACCCATCTAGATTCATATTCACTCAACCCAGTTTATTCGGGTTGATTTTTAACCCAACTGCTTTTAGAGTGTAGGCTCAAACAGACGACTCCACCCATCTTAGCCTTAATCGACCTATATGATTCCTTGGCATCTTACATGCTAGGGTACTTTGCATAATAAGAGAATCTCTGCTGATCGCACCGAGGTGTGCTTATGTGGGAGTTATGCTGGTGTGCCCATGTGTGCTGATATTATAGGTCACAATGCGCCTAAAAAACATATAGCACGTGCGCAGACACGGATATTGGGGGATCAATATGACATGGCGATGTAGACTTGGAAGATATATTTTGGAGTTTTGGTATCTGAAGATGGCAAGGGTTAATCGAGTAGTCAATGGGACAGTCTATGCTCTGACGATTAGATTCTTATCGAGCAAATAAGCTTGAATGATCCTCGGTATTTTAGGCATACGTGCACATTCGGATATTGGCGGATTTTATGGCACGGTGATCAACTTTTGTGGGAAGCGTTTGGGTGATAATTATTTGAGGAAAAGTACCTGAAGACAATTGTTTTTAGTAGGAAGTAATGTCATAGTCGCAGCCATGTTGGTCGTCATAGTGAACTATGCAGGCAGCCATGTTGTTATATCATACTGGACTTGATATCATTTGTGAAGTCACATCATAATGCATGATGGAATATAGTATGTTTTACAGGGTCTCCCTTTCTTGTTTGCGCATCCCCACAGTTTTCATATTATGAAGCTTAAATCTGACGCTCGGGTTAATTTGAGGAGTGACGTGGGGTGGATTTCAATTATCTACTACGTCATTGACTTCATTTCCATCATGTTTTAACCCTTTACCCAACGCAGACGCTATCAAAATTTATTATTTTAAATATCATTTTTTAAAATTTTTCAAAAAATTTCAACAAAACCATATCATGTGATCCCTCCCAAGAACATTAGGTTTCACTGGGGAAAAAAATCGGAGAAAGCTGATTTTTTTCAGGGAATGTCGAGTACATGTCACTGAATGACTAGACAAAAGTCCTCTAAAATCCCAGTTGAGCTTTTTTTTCTACAGCCTTTTTTCGAAAACGCGTTTGAAAAAAATTAAAAAAAATCGCACGAACTTTGTAACCTCGAATTGATCCAACTGTATTTTTTGTTTACGCGTATTTCGAGCTACATAATGTCTAATATACATTTACCTAGAGGAAAATGTGCATTCTGTGACAATTTCTGCGAAAAATTATTGAAAATTCACAAAAAAGTATCGGATTTACGCAAAAAATGACGATTTTCCTAACGGATTTGCCCAAAGGGTCGTAGTACAGAACGGGATGTTAGTTGGACAGACGATAAAAAATCCACCACCATTTGAAGACTTTTATCATTGCTTACAAAATAGACATTATGGAAGACCCCTCTGCTTCTGGCCGAGTTCCCCTTTTGGCATAAAATTCGTCAGCATGAGAACTCAACTATTTTCGGGCTTGGGACCGAACAGACACGTCTGTGTCTGGCAGCATTAGATCAATAAATAATATTTACAGAATGTACAAAAATCAATAAATAATATTTACAGAATGTACAAATCAATCAACATGGATTAAGTTACATTGACTATTATCAACGCTATATACAGAAATGACATGACCTATATACATATTATTCATCGAACTCAGAAATTTCCGACAGGACAGTGTTTCTGTGGTTGTTACAAGAATCCGAACTGCAATTACACAAACCTGAGCAAGAGAGTCCTGCCTTCTTACACCCACACCTTTTTGTACAAGCACTCTTGCAACCACAACTGATCAGATTCAGTAGGTTATCGGGGGCACATGGCTTTGTGGCTGCAGTCGGTACAAGAAGTCCATTGTCTAGCGACCACCCCCAATCCGTCGGAGGAAGCGAAGTGCCCAGCCATTGTTGGACCTGGAGATAACATCTGTAGACATGTTGTTGTGCAGCATCGCTGCTTGGTGGGAGTGAGGCTAGGTCGATGGGTTTATTCAGTTTAGATTTTGCTACATAACGCTTGTAAGTGACATATCTATATTGGTCGAGAGAGGAAACAGTTTTACTCCCGTATAAGATCAGGAGAAGTTGTTCCCCGGCAGCGGCTACTGCACTTGGTGTACTGTCATCCGCCAAAATTGTGTTGACATACTGTTGTGAGTCGCTAGTAACATCGGAGACAATTGTACTGAATACTTTCTTCTTACCAACTCGAAAGAGTGCAGAAGTAGTGTCACAACCACTTATAGAATGTGCTACAAGGAGGTTGCTTCTATGGTCACCCATTTTGGTTGCTATTTCACTAACTGAAACTAGTAAGTTTGGGGTAATGGAATACATCATGTGAATATTACATCCCGGTTGAACTCGAGAGGTAAGAATGACTAACAAGTCTGTGTCTGTTCCCACAACGACAACATTGTTGCAGTTTCGGCTATCAGTACATCAGCATCAGCCTCGGCCTTCTTGGACTGAATATTGATAGCAGATAGCTCCTGCGTTAGAAGATCGATCAGTTGGGTTTTGTTCTTGGCATTTGCAAGGAAATCGGATTGGGGTGTGGTGGCTGGTAACTCGGGTGAGATATTGATATCAATGGAATACCTGTCTTTAGATCTACGGGCTTGTTCCATGCCCTTTGTCGACATTGTACAAGCATAACCATCAAAAACAACCACGACGTTCGCCCCAAAATGTCTCACTAGATAATTGGAATATGATGTACATATGTCCTTATATGACGACTGTCAATAAAAATCCACCATCTACAACAAACAGAGAATGTTCTGGGATTTTAGTTTGCTCGGAACCGTATGTTTTGAGGATCTTACCGAGCGTGCTGTTCTGTGTCTTCCTCATTCCAGCAGAATCAAACAATGCTGGTGGTTTCGGGGCGAGTTCATATTTGAGATACTCTTCCATCTCTGCTTGTGACTGAATAACACATGTGATGCGGTTGAACAGAATTGTGGGATCAATCACTACCTTACTTCCACGGACTTTGATGCTATTTGCCATCGATGCGAAAGACTTCACAGTGTCAACACGTCGTAGTTTGATGCTGTTGAGCGTTTTGCTTACAACATTCGATACGCAACATTCACCAATTTTGCGAACTTGGTCACAGTTCACAGTTTCGTCGGCCACAAGCACGGTCGCTATAGAGACTAATTGTAGTGGATCTCTATTCTGAAAGGGGGAATGCACTCTGAGCCAGTTCAATAATTTGGTGATATCATTGGCATCAGTCAATTGTGAACTTTGACGGAGATCCCGATGTTGTTCGCCATGACCAGTGTGAACATGAACAAAATTTTCGAGAGCATAACATATCGGAAGGCAAAGAGGTAGTCCATGTACCCATTTCGCAACAGTGCTATCGGTTATTCCCCTACCATATGTGAGACCACCAGGGAGCTTGAACATTCTCATTAAACACTGCTCTATGGTCTGATCAGAATATATCCCGTCCCAGAATTTATCTGAGCGCCTTATGGTAAAGTAACCTTTCTCAGTGAACAACTTCAAATCATCCTGTTGCATTATTTTTGTTAGCTCATTCATCTGCTGCAAATAGAGATGAGAACTTTTTGCGCATGCAAAATGACCACCTGCGTGAAATACTGGAATCATATTGCGAACACAATATGTGTGGAGTTCCCAGTCGCCTGTGCGCTCTGCTCTCAAGAACAACTGGAGAAGACCTGTTTGCTCGTAGTATTGTACCCAAAGCTTTCCTGTGCGCCCTACGGACGCATTCTGGAGCAGTTCGTGTAATTTTGACAGTAGATGGTTGACACTTTCTTGATTGACAGCGTCAGCTGTTGTACAGTCACCTCTGGCAAGTCCACAGAATATTTCATTGACTTCTGTGCAGTCTATGTTATCTAGTGTTCGGCTTTCTTCAAACACAAGTTTTGTAATGGCAATTTGTGTTAGCAAATGGGCACGAACTGCTCTTGAATATGCATGACCACTGATCAAATGATGGATTGACCCACCAGCATAAACAGTCCCCCAAAGTTCATCCAAGCCGCTACCAGCCATGATCGAACCAATTGCCCCTAAATATGACATAGTCATATGGAAGCCGCCGAGTCTAACGAAAACTTTTGTCAACTTATCTGACGAAGACACAATCTCCACTGCACACATTACATGCCAATGCATCTTGAGTGTAGGCGAACACCACATTATGTGATTTAATCGAACATGGAAATTGAAACAATGATGCTATAATACGGTATTTGAATGAGAAAAGTCGATGCCGTTTGAATTTGAGTTTAGGGGGTATGGTTAATATTTCACACGTTTCACCAGTTCATTATGGAATAAATGACTATTGTTATATATCATTATAAAGCCACTGCTTTTCTGCAATTTTTGATATATAATTTAACTCCCAAAGTAGTCGTAGGTTTGATTTAATGGACGTTGTGTACCGTTGTGTGTATGAAAACAATAAATTTTTTTTCGTAATTTTGTACATTTTCGTGAATATTTCACCATTGAGTGTGAGGATTGGTACAAAGTTGGCATTTTCTGTTGGGGATATGTATTCTCAATATAATTCAGCACGATATTTATGATTCTCACCCTACTAAGGCGAATAAGAATGAGAAATATGGAGCTGGGTCGAATTTTTTTTTAATTTTTTTTTTCATCAAAAAAACGCTATAACTAAAAAAGCTCAACTCGGATTCGCGGGGACTTTTCACACTTTATCCGCAATGTGTGTCCCGGAAACATATAAAAAAATCAGCTTTCTCCGATTTTTTTCCTTACTTTCTCAGTTTTATGTCTAATGTGCCTGGACTTTGGATTAGAACTTTGTCCCGAGAAATAACATTTGCCGGGTTTTGATTGTCACCTATGTCATTTACGTTTTTTTTCTTACAACATCGTTATTTCCTTGAGATATGTAGTTTTGATCTTGCAATCGGTGATTGTTTTCTCCATGGAGAAGCACTGGATGGGTTTCAAATGTCTCTTACGGTGCATGCTGATGCTATCGATGTCAATGGCATCTTGTATAACAAATATCTGACGCGTCGTTTCTATCGCAGTCAAGTGGGAGTGGTGGTCGATTGCACTGGTCTATGGTGTATGAGATAAAATGCGTAAAATGACGGTCGCATGTGCGTAGAGAGATTCACTCCGCGCAGTCTAAAAATCCAATCGTAGTACATCATAGTTAACTCGAGCAGACTGTTGCCACAAAGATGCCGCTACGGAGGTTATCCCACATGCCCGCGCCATTGGGCAAAGGAATGGCATTAATATAAACTTTCATTTTATAACTTGCTCGCCAATAAGTGTACTGTAATTAAGATTAAAATAAATTTGCACCATTTCTTACCAACTTATCCATTCTAGTTTCTTTGTCTCTCCGTCACATGTAACATCGAAAATTGGCAGACAGGGTGAATCTGTGAAAGAAAAACACGGGATGGGTTCGATTGTCACCAAAGTCCTACTCTGACGTTAACGGTGTCATATTCAATATTTTACCAACATCGCAATTTTCCCCGAGATCGTTCTGAAATATTGCATTCTGAGGTAAAATGGCACAAGGAGTAACATGGAATGGGTTTAGATTGTTCCCAGCGCCGCGCTCTGTCCGAGTCTGTTGTCACCGTCATTTCTTTCTTTCAAGACATGGATTTCAAATTTTACACTTGGGGAATATTTTCGTCAAGGAGGAACATGGTTCTGATTTTCTTCTACCTCCTATTCGTATGTCCTGGTGAGATACGTCGGCGGGAAAGTACCTGGCCCACCAACGAAACACAACGTCACCTCATGCCATCGTCATGACCACTGCCATGGTAAATCTCGGCGGGTCTCATCGCTTCGACACCTTAATGTCTTCGTCATGCAAAATGTTGTTCATTCTCCCAGTATATTTAAATCACGTTGGCATATGGGGTTGAGAAAAAAAAATTCCACGTTGGCTTTTGAATGTGGGTGGGGAGGATATTTCACCCGTGGGGTAAGATATTTGAACTAGATACGAGGCTTGCTGCGAATCTAGCACAAATATCTTGCCACGAGGGTTCCAATAATCTCAGACGTCCCACCTGTACGTCACCGACGTCATTAACATTATTTCTCACAAAAATGGCAATTTTCATCTCATAGATTTTTTTTAACGTACGGTAGGTATTTACTTTAGTACACAATAAATAAATAATCTGTATCGGTTATTTGTCTGTTAGTTTATTGAAGTTTTGACGACACTTTCAGCAGCTTGAGTCACATCGTGCCGGACAGTTTTCACGGTTGTAAGAAGTCGGTGTGGACGAGGGGAACCACCGACAGCGGCGATCAACTGTCAGACATTCTAGTTTACTAACTCTGTACACGCAGCGTTAGCACTGGCTGAAGGAAAGTGCACGATCGATGTGCTGTACGCCTTAGTACTCAACACAACTTTGCAATCATATGGACACTCGGATTAAGTGTCTGCCCAAGGACACAACGCAGGGTACTGCTTGTCAAAATAGAACTGTCGACCTTTCAGTTTAAAGTTCAATGCTCTAAGCACCGAGCTACCGCGATCCCTAGCTCTATGGGTTATTTCTACTCCAGGCATAAGCGTCCAGTACCCTACCTTGTAATGAGGAAGCAAATTGCACACCCATTAGTGACTTTGAGGTATGACTATACTAAATATTCGAATTAGAGTTACCCGCCTTGAAAAGTTACACTCGGAAATGATGCAATCTCAGAAAATATTTTGTTTCAATAAACATTTGAAGCATTCTACTGACATATTGTATTATTGTTGAATATTTCAGATAAACAAAAAGGTTGATTTGATGACTTTCTGGACCTAAAGAATACAATTGACTGTTGGTGTGTTTTTGTTGAAAAATATGTGCACGTGACCGGTACTTCCCTTCCTGTCAGTTTTCGCTCTTATTTGTTGCATTACACTCCCCCACCCCACCCCTCCCCGTGTTTCGGGTCAGAAAAAGTGCTATACTTGGCAAAGATATTTGAATGCCAAAATTCAAGTGACGCAATTTTTTTTTTCACCTGAACGTAATGATGGCCGCCTATGGGAAAATATTTTTTAGTGTGATACCTTGAAGAACGAAATTAATGGTTTATATTTTCATATTAATTTTATATATATCAACACAAGACGCCAAATCACGCCAAATCACTTAATCCATCCCAACAATTTAAAGCCCGCCTTTATTAGACCCTAAATGTGCTGCGTGAAGGAAAATGTGGGATTATGAGCAGACGGCATAAGAACTACTATATATTTAATGAGTGTTTGTATTAATTTAATTTAAAATATAATAAACCGCTAATTTGAAGAAAAAAATATTGGCTCATTGAGCTCGTCCCAGTCAGGAGACAAACGCTATGCTTTTGAGACAAACAATGAACATATTTAGTTATTCAAGAATTTTGTTTGCAAGTGTCGTCTTCCTTTCGTGTTAGGTAATGGATTAATGAAAAAAATTCAGAAAAACATGACATTGTGAAGATATAAACGAAGCTATCCGAATGTTATCGGAAGTAAACAAATAGCATTCTGAATATCTTTGCTGCTGTTCGAATAAATGACAGCCATGAATAACAACTGTGCATTATTTTAGCACTAATTGGGCATAATTAGATAAAAAAGCCTTCATATTATTTCAAATAACTTGAGGCCATGAATTCAACAAAACCCCACAGCATGTTTATTGACAATGCTGTCTGAAATAGATTTCATAGATGCGTGCGCTATATAAAGACCCGCATGAACACGAACTTCACATTTGTCCGTCTGAGAAAGCTAATTTCGACGAATATGAAAAATGACATTGCATTTTAATTTTCCGTGAGTGATCGGATTACCAGTTCGGATTGAAAGACGATGCAGGATTTATATTTCGAAAGAGAATCCTAGAATCCATTTACGCAAAGATTCGTGCCACAAAGCCAGCGAGAATCCATGTAGGTTCTCGCTTCACCTCTGCAAGGATTCGCCTGAAAAGAATTGAGTCAATTTAACCTTATACCTAACACAGCAGCAGCAAATTAACCAATATAAGGCTAACATGGCCTGAAATATCCTGACACTTTGTCAATAAAATTGTACAAATATGGCTGTTAGTGGAAGCGGCTCTATAAGCCGGTTCCTATGGCATCCGTATTTTGTATGGTTTTATTGACAAAATATTGTTTATTTTTTTAAGAATTATCTAATGTAGTTTATAGTTTAAAAATTAAAAATCTGTGTTGGTAAAGGGGCTAACATGTGCTATCATCATACAACAGGGGTTCAACCATGCTGGCCTAATGGGATCCTGGGTCACTCATAGCAGGTATAGATTCTCGCAATCATTTTCACGAGAATCCAAATGGATTCTCCCATATCTAGATGAAATATAAGCCCTGCTATGAACTCGATAGATTCTCTTTGAGTAAACAATATTGTCAATTCGTCAGATACTTGCATCTAAGTACTTAATTATACGAACTGCACCTCAGAAGAAATCAGCGACACTTGTCTTTTTCAAATTTCCTGGATGCCATCGAATTAAGAAAGGACGCTGGTTTTGTTTACATTGGCACAGTACTTAACTCTACGAACTGAAGCGCTGGTATGCCAATGTAAACAAATATTGTCAATGTTGACTACTTTCAGAAACCTTGTCGTTGAAAGAATTATTTATCATATGACTCGTCCGTTTTCTTCACTTTAAAACATTTGATATTTTGTTTTCATATTAATCAGTGATAAATAAAGCCTTCCGTCAATTTCATTGGTCAATTTCAAAACTAGACAATTTGATTGGCTGAACAAAATACAACTGGGACACATTTACATAATTTGCATAATTAGAGTTGGGGGGCTTTCATTTGTCAATTTCAAAACTGGACAATTTGATTGGCTAAACAAAATACAACTGGGTCACATTTGCATAATTTCAGTCGGGAGAATTTACGTTTTCTGTCCTGTTTATTAATCTTTTACCTACAAGAAAAACGCCACTCATTTTTTTTTTATATTTTCACTTTTTGCTTCCAAAACATAGGTTATGGGGGTTAGGGGTCATAACCTATGTTTTGGAAGCAAAAAATGAAAATGTTTAGTTATACGAGGATGTTTTTTCCAAGTGCCGTCTGCAACTCAAGTTAGGTGATGGGTTAAAAAGTCATACTAAGTGGATAATTTGTGCGTGTGTGTGTCATATGATAAACAGAATATGAAATGAGTGTTTTTTCTCATAATATTTATGAAACTCGTCCGAATTTTCCGTTTAGGCTCGCCAAAACGGGAAATTCTTAGACTCGTTTCATAAATATTATATGAGAAAAACACTTATTCCATATCCTCTATATATGAAATAAAAGGCTATCCTGCTTCGAAAACTTTGCTTCCGGTACCCTTGTTTACGAAGGCAATCTTCATTTGCAACATAAGCATAAGCACCTTAAGCGAAAACTGAGTTAGCGCCCCTGCATCACCCGAAACAGACGTCCTGTTTATAAACAGAAACATGCGTGTAAAAATCGGTCAGTTGCACCACGGAATGGTTCGGAAATTCAACACACTAGATGCAGCGGAGAAAGCGAGGAAAGTACACTCTGAAAACACAATAAATTCGAACGATCGGGCAGCAAATACGTTCTTGTTAAAGTGAATAGGGCGACTGATAAACTACATGCGTTATAGTGTGTTTAATTGGTGGAAACGGTGTCATAAGAGGCAAAGCAAAAAAAAACAAAAAAAAAACACTAATAGTGTTTTTGCTTCGTCTCATATGATGCGGTCTCCACCAACTAAGCAGACCACAACTTATAATATTGAATTAATAGGTTAATGTGTGTGATAGATTCAATTAGTGCAAATACATTAGTGTCTTCAGTCGAGTGTTATGCAAGAGCGATGACTGAGATTGAACAGAGTGACACTAATGGTATGTGTACATCTATCTTTAATAATTAATGAGTAACGGATTAAGGTCAATAACATAAATTACACACCAATTCCTTTGTCTTCTCCGGGTTGGTAAGAGACGTGAACTGCCCGATAGAACAATAGGCTAGGTCACTTGAACAACTGTACTCACTTACCATACCTGGGTCCGTGCGTTCTATGAATTGGCGTGTAAGTAAGTTACTAACCTCGCAGTCGGTATTCCTGAATTTGAACAACCTGCCAACGTGCTGTAACACCTCGTCGCTTCGCGGCTCGGCGTCACATACCGCACGTTGGCAGGTTGTTCAAATTCATGAATACCTCCGGCTCAGTTAGTAACTATTACATAACAATTCACTCTCTCACTCCAAGGGGAATATATGTTATCTCGGACAACGGGTGCATGGAAATGGCTCAGTGGTTAGAAGATTGGACTTTAAACGGAAAAGTCGCCGGTTCGATTCTGAGCAGTGGTAACTGTGTTGTATCTTTGGGAAAGACACTTAATCCAAATTGCCCGTGTGAGAGCACGGTGGCGCTGTGTATCAAGGCGTATTGCACCTACCTTCAACTACTTGTACATACACAGAACGTCACACGCGTGTAAATGGGTTAATCGATATGGCAAGAGTGCCAGCTCGGAAAGATGAAACGAGAGGCCGCCATCCAAATTTGCGAGGGGAACCCGTGTTACTATTTCGTCCCCCGAGTGCCCACTGGCACATAGAACACATTGGAACTCAGGGGACGATTTTCAGCTATCGCTAGCGATTCAAATTGCAATTGCGTTGCGCGATTTGTAGAAAATTCCAGTGAAATTTCGCTTCTATTTAAAAATAGTCCGTCAACATTTGTGCGGAATAGATTTTCATTTTCCGCATGGTTTGGTGGGGATTTTAACCCTTTACCTAACGTGAAAAGCAGACGACACTTGCAAAAAAAATCTTGAATAACTAATTTGTTCATTTTTTGTCTCAAAAACATAGGTTATGACCCCTCGTTGGAACGAGCTCGACGAGCTCGTTCCAACGAGGGGTCATAACCTATGTTTTTGAGACAAAAAATGAAAAAATAATAAAAATTCATTGGCGATTTTTGAGAATCGCGCTGGCCGGTTTTGGCCGTTACGTTGGGTAAAGGGTTAAAGAACAGGCCTGTAATAAAGGGTTAGTATGTTTGAGATTCTGACAGTTGCTCGCCACTGATCGGGAGTTCTCTTCGGGTACTTCGGTTTCCCCCACCCGTAAAATGTACCCTGTGAATCGATTTTGTCCCGCCTCCTACCGTAGAAGATTAGTTGAAGACTGCCTAATCATTGCTGGAATGCATTTTTTTGTAAGTGATGTGGTGTTATGAAAGTGTGGTGTTCTTGCATGGCACTATATATATATACCCAATGCCCACAAACTATATTGGCTGGGAGGATGTTTGTGCAGCATCCATTAGTCACCTGCTATCTACTTCTTTTCTGATCTTCCTCTTTACTAGTTATGTATTAATGTCTATTACAAAAAACCTGGGGCATTCACCCCCCCCCCCCCCCCCCCGCCGCTTATGTACTGTGTTTAATATTTTCCATTTGCGCGGAAACAGTTCGTTTCATGATACATTGTGTTCAGCTTATGTCTACGAATGATTGTAAAAACTATAGCATGCCTTCGTGCTTCTCCTGCCGCCACCACTTTTTACCCTAGTATTTTTAACAGAAATCTTTAGTTTTTACAGAAAATTTTAACAGTTTCTACTTTCTATATACGGATTTCCGTAATACTTTTTGTACTGCCAGTACTTTTTGCCTTAGTTTCTACGGTACTTTATTTTGGAGAGCTGACAGCTGCTCGTCGTTGCTCGGTGGTTCTCTCCGGGTACTCCGGCTTCCTCCACCCGTAAAACTGTCACGGTCACGATTAGCCATTGTGCATAAGTATGTGACCTTAAACACCAATAAATAAATAAATAAATAAATACGGTACTTTATTAACAATGAACTATCTCACCGCAAGGTGAATATATGTTATTTCGGATAACATCCGGGGGGTACCTAGTGGTATTATATCTCCATGTACCCTGGATCCTGGATGTTCCCCGAGAAAACTATTGTGTCCCTCCTCCTACCAAAGAATATTAGTTGTTCTTTTATCAGCATTGAACGCGTCTTTCGATTGGCTAAAGAAGCCGAAACAAATAGCAATGACGCCGGCGATTCTAAAACATACAGGTATTATAAGAGCTCGCGCTGTTGTTACCCATTTGTTGCACGAGACACATCCAGATGTTAAGAATAACCTATGACCCAGACTAGCACGCTTCGACTTGTAAAACTCCCATCAGAATTTGTTAAGCTATTTCCAGCTAATATTCGTATTGCAGTTAATAACAACAAAAATTTGAAACCACATGTAACTGTCCGCAAATAGCTAGTGCAGAGGTTACATGAAAATGCTAGGAGACATGACAACCGTTACCTATTCCCAGATCCCTATTCCGCATTCGTTATCAACCGATAAAATCGGTTGATAACGAATGTCGAATAAGAAACTGGTAATGAGTAACGGCTGTAACGTTCGTAAAATGCTATTCCAAAATTCTCAATTCATCCCACATGCCACAGACATTGTTTGACATTTATCAACAAAACAGCTCTTAACCCTTTACCTAACATGAAAAGCAGACGACACTTGCAAAAAAAATTCTTGAATAACTAATTTTTTTCATTTTTTGTCTCAAAAACATAGGTTATGACCCTTCATTGGAACGAGCTCGTTCCAATGAGGGGTCATAACCTATGTTTTTGAGACAAAAAATGAAAAAAATAATGAAAATTAATTGGCGATTTTTGAGAATAGCGCTGGCCGGTTTTGGCCGTTACGTTGGGTAAATGGTTAAAAAGGTGTCATCGGATCAGTGACTGATAACTTTTCTCCGTTTTCTGATGGTTAACGTTAAAAAGGTTCACTATTATTAATTGCACTTACCTCTTCTAAATTCCACAAGCGCCGGTCAATCCTTCGGCTTCAAATCCGAGCTGAAACTGGTGTGTAAATTATCTCAATGCCCCCCCCCCCCCCCCCCCCCCATACACAGGATCTTCAGTTTAATAGCATCGTTTTAAACAACAATAATCCTCCTATAGACATGCCTATGGGACACATAACTAACAGTCGAACACGTCCAACATGCTGCAAAGTTTATTCCATAGTTCAAATTCGCGTAAGTAACAAACTTCTCAAGGCATGTGGCCTAGTTTCATAACCATACTCATTCTATATTTAGTCCCGTGAATCGGTGGTAGCATTTGTTTTTGTCCTTCTTTTTCGTGGAATCGTATCAGTGTGTGTGAATTAAACTGCTTTCATGGATCAATATGAATTCTTGAGAAAAAAGTTCATTCCCTAATTTTCATTATTACACGCCAGTTCTATGTAATCCCCATCTACAGCAACACTAAACCATGCAGAAAATGAAAATCTGTTCCGCACATATGTGCGAAACGGAAATCGTCGACGGACTATTTTTAAATAGAAGCGAAATTTCACTGGAATTTTCTAGAAATCGTGCGCTGCAATTACATTCTGAATAGCTAGCGATAGCTAAAAATCGTCCCCTGAGTTCCAATGTGTTCTATGTGCCAGTAGGCACATAGAACACATTGGAACTCAGGGGACGAAATAGTAACACGGGTTCCCCTCGCAAATTTTGTTGGCGATAAATGGGTTCTTTTTGTTGATAGTTCTCAAATGAATTGCCGAGTGTCCTTCTTATAATTGTTTTTATAGACGTATAGGCGTGTAATAAACACAGAACGACACTCGCGTGTGTTGTTCTGAGTATGTCTTCACTGGATGATGAGAAAATCGACTGCAATTTATCGGCCCAAATCTATCGGCCAATTAGTGTTCTCGCTCTTGGTCATGTATGCGTTATTTGCGCTCGCATCGATCGATAGATTGCAAATTACTCCTTCTTTGCTTCCTAATTTGAGGCTTAATACAGTCTCATCTTTATCGTTTGAAGGTACATTTGGGATAGTTTATCGTAGTTATTGAAACACGCATAACTGTCAGCATTATTTCTGTGGTAGGGAGCGAGACAAAATCGTTATCTCGGGAAACATCTAAGGTATGTGGAGATATAACATCTGGATGTCTCTTTATCAACCCTTCTCTGGGTTGAAAATCGAGGTACCCAGGTACTAAATCTCCACGTACCCTGGATGTTGCTCGAGATAACTTATATTGAAGATTGCTTAACAATTCTAAGCGGAGTTTGATGATAATAAATCAACTGTACCACCGCGAATTTTACCCGCGTCCTACATTAAGTGACATACTTTTGACCACTGGAGATGTAATTGGAGCATTCAAGTCCACTACGGTAAATAAGGCATTTGGTCTAGATTCGATACATCCAAAAATACTTAAGGAATGTTCTTTTTTCCTCGTCATGTGCACCACTTATCCGTCTGTTCAACAATCTACTAGACCGTTCGCACTTTCCATCACCATGAAAAAGGGCAAATACACCCCCTTTCCTGAAGAAAGACCGACGAAAGTTAGTGTCAAATTACCGTTCAACTGTTTTCTGGATTGTTTTAGAAAAGTGTTTGAGAGATTGTCTTCTGAAAATTGAAGTAAACAACATGATAACCCAATATCAATCTATTTCTCCATCCGACCCCACTGTCCTCCAACTCACAGACATATATGATGAAATTAGAGCAGCATTGGACGGATGCAAAGCAAGTGGAGTAGTATTTTCTGGCATCAGTAAGGCTTTCAGTAAGGTTTGGTACAAAGGTCTGTTATAAAACATGAGAAAATGGGAGTGATGGGAAAGCACCTACATTTTTTTAACCAAAGAGTGACGCTAAAAGGCGAATCCCACTGATGTAAATCATTAAACTCAAGTGTACCTTTGGTCTCCATTCTGGGGCCTCTACTCGTTTTGATTTACATCAATGATGTAACCATAAATATAACCCAGGCCTGGCAGTCTAGAAAATCAAGGAGTTCAAAACATTTTCCCTCCTCAGATTGCTTGGGAGTGCAGTTGCACCTGAGATTTTCAATGCAAAATCTTGTATGCTATTTTGGTTATATTCACTTCAAGGTATTAATTTTGTGACTGAAAGATTGTACTACATTCAGCTACATAAATCTTCTCATTATTCACAATCTTGCATTCAATTCTTATGTGACTGTCTTCTACACTCACAATTTATCGAAATGCGACACAGAATGGGTCATGAATTATTGCGAATCAATTGACAAATCGTCCCCTGAGTTCCAATGTGTTCTCTGTGCCAGTAGGCACAGAGAACACATTGGAACTCAGGAGACGAAATGATAACAGATTTTAAAGGCAGTCCCAAACAGGTCTGGCATTCCAGAAAATCAAGGGGTGCAATAGATTGCTCTTCTCGGCTTTTTTTCTAGGCGTGCAGTAGGCGTGCAGCACTCCTGTCTTCCTAAAGAATGTCAGGTATGATAACCAGTAACATTAGGTTATTTGCGGATGGCACAACACTTTTTTAACTGCAGACATTTATCAGTCAACCTTTATTTCAAATAATGATTTTGCTAAAATCAAAGAGCAGGCTCATAACTGGCATGCCTAATTTAATCCATCCAATACCGACACAATACTGATTTCTCGTAAAAAAAATCAGATTATACACCCATCCTTAACTCTTTACCTACAGTAACCACAAAAACCCTCCAGCGCTATTCACAAACATCACCATCCATTTTTCAATATTTTTTTTTTATTTTTGTCTTAAAAACATAGCTCGTGACCCGTCATTGGAACGAGCTCATTGCGCTCATTTCAGTGAGGATCATGAGCTATGTTTTTGACACAAGAAATGAAAAAAATTGTTATTTAAGAATTTTGTTTGCAAGTGTCGTCTGCCTATCGTGTTAGGTAAGGGGTTAAACCTTTACCCAACGTAACGGCCAAAACCGGCCAGCTGTATTCACAAAAATCAACATTCAATTTTCATTATATTTTCCATTTGTTCTTTCAAAAACATGGTTTATGACCCACCATTGGGGCGAGCTCATTGCGTAAAAATGAAAACAGTTAGTTATTCAAGAATTCTGTTTGCAAGTGTCGTCTGCGTTTCGTGTTAGGTAAAGGGTTAACAATGCCCGATACCCATTAAAGCAAGTCTCAGCGCACATACACTCAGGAATTGTGCATAATGATCGTGATGCTTAGGAAAACCACAAAAATTTTATAACCTCCAAGGCCAAGAAACGGGTGGACTTACTGCGTAGGAACAAACTCGATTGAGACCGAAGAACTTTAGAACGCTTTCATTCGGCCCCTTCTGGAGTGCACTGATACTCTATGGGACAATTGCATAATATACGAGAGTGATGAACTTGAGAAAATTCAGATACCCGATGCCCGAATTGTCACAAGAGCAACTATGAGTGCAAGTAAGTCAGTCTGTATATTAAAACTTGCTGGGAAACACTTGAATCTAGACTGCAAAAACACAAATTACGGCAGTTTTATATAAAAAAAAACATGTACCACAAATTAACGGCTTCTCGTATTTCTAATCATGTTCCACCCTTTGTTTTAGAACTTCAAATGTACGATTTTCGATCCTATCAGGATTCTTGTTTACTACCCTAGTGTCGAGCAAAATCATACTACCCGTCTTTGTTTCCTTCAAAGATCAAACTTTGGAATGAGGTGTTGGTGAATGTCAGAGAAAAACAGCCAGTTACCCAGTTTAAAGACTACCTGAGAAGAAACAATCGACGTCCTCCAAATTTTTACAACACATTCAGATCTAGGAAAACTCAAATATACCACTGTTGGTTGCGGCTTCAGTGTAGTGATTTGAACGGCCACTTATTTCAAAATAAATTGGCTCCTTCTCATCTATGTCTACGTGGAGAGCAGGGAACAGCAGATCACTTTCTGGTCTAATGTCCAATTTATAACACCATAAGAGATGAACATTCAGGATTTCTTACCAGCCGTATAGACTGCAGCGTAAAAAGTTATTGTGATGAACTGACGGTAACATGGTCTGAGGTTTACGGCTCGGAGTTTATTGTCAACCGAGACGCGAAGCGTCTTAGTTGAACATACTCTCCGAGCCGCGAACCTCTGACCATGTTACCATCAATTGATCACAATGACGCATATGTTCTATTAAGACTCTACCCATTTCCCCCAACCCACGTCGTGAAATGAATAAGGCAACTTTTAATGATAACCATCAATAACATTGAACTTGGACTTCGCCAAAGTAATTTGCGTTCGTTTTTTACATATGTTTTGGGTCGTCGGCCTTTGATACCATTCAAATAATCGTTAGAAAAAAAATTGTTACAAACTTCGTGAGGGTAGGTTAATTTTAGGCTCGTAAATCTTATCGTAAGTAGTTTTCAGTGAGCGTGGATTATCTCTCTTCCACATTACTAAGAGGAAAAGTTACAACGTCTCAATTATAGCTCAAAGTTTTAAATTTACGAACAAAATCTTCGAATATGAAGAAAGAAAGAATAAATAAATCGAATGCAAAGTCACATAGCGGAGGCAGAGGGTGGGATATTCCGTCATGGCTTGTGTGTATCTTTTCATCTTCCACCAATCTTGGGAGCCAGAAAATAAGTTTTTTAAAAGCAAATGTTTTTTTTATATTTAGAGAGGGGAAACACACGAGATTTTATCCTCTCGGGTGGGGGTGAAATGAAGGGAGAAACTTAAACGGCTACACCAGAACTAACACATATCATTAATTAACGGGAGGTCATTTGAATTTGTTTCAAGAACCATGGGCGTATGAGACGAGGGGGGGTGCCACCCCTCTTGGTCACAGGGAATTCAGCTATAAGCATTGTTACATGTATATCGCAAAAACGTTACGTTTCTCGATGACGAGCGCGTTCGTTGCCGCGGGAGTGCCCCCCCCCCCCCCCAAAAAAAAATAAAATTAACGTCTAGAAATTTCAAAATTCGAATCACTATTTGACTAACAGCAGGAAACTTCCACACCCTGTGGTAGAAATCGTGAAATACTTCCTGGAATGCAACGCAAACAGACAAAATTACATCCTGTGCAGGCGGTGGGAAGTAAATTCAAGAGGGGCAAAGTTTGGATCGGAGGTAGGGGTTGCCTAAAAAAACTGTTTTTTCCAGCCTAGTATCTATATTTTTTATTTGCAACCCCACCTCCTTCTTCAGTCTAAGTTGAGTTTTTTTTAAAGTTATTTCAAATTGAGCACCAGTTTTTCTCAAATTTGTTCAATCAGTTCCAAATTTCTCCCACTATGCCTGAAACGAGGCAAATATTCTAATTTATTTTACTAGTATACCATCAACTCACAGTGGATAAGCCTTCATAAGTGGAAAATACAGAAACCGAAAGTTGGAACTCGCGGAGCGGAGAATATTTTTGCTCCACCCATTGGGAGTGGTCTGTTTTGAGTGGGTTCAGGGGGCGACCAGAGGCGCCCCCCTCCCTCAAAAAAAAGGTGAAACGGTAAAACAAATGAGAGAAGAAAAGGAAGTATGCGAAAAAAGGAAGGCGGACTATTTTTTATATGGGCCTACGAGCCTCATCGTTCGGACGCCGAACACCGACATTTTCTGTCCGATGCCGATTGGATTCGCGGCAGCAAATTCAGTTTCGTTCGCAACCGCACACATGCGCCGATGTCAGTGAGTTCCTATAGGTATCACGGAACCAAATATTTTCCCATAGGCGACCATTATAGCGTTCAGGCAGAATAAAATATGATCGCATCACTTTAATTTTGGCATTCGAATATCTTTGTCAAGTATAGCCCTTCAGACAACTTTTTCTGATCCCAAAACAGGGGGTCATGCAACAAATAAGAGAGAGAAATTGACAGCAAGGGAAGTACCGGTCACGTGCACATATTTTTCAGGAAATTCCCTACAAAAACACACAAAATGTAAATTGTGTTTTTTTAGGTCCAAAGGTCATCAAATCACCCTCTTTTTATGTGGAATATTCATCAATAATGCAAGATGTCAATAGAATGCTTCAAACATTTTATTGAAACAATTTATTTTCCCCAAGGCTGTTTATTTTTAGAGATTACATCACTGCCGAGTGCAACATTTCAAGGCGGGTATTTCAAATTCAAATATTTAGTTCAGTGATACCTATATCAATTTTCTCTCTGGCAAACGCTTCCGGTAAAAAATAACACATCGGACCCCAGATCTGTTGCCGCAACTACAAACATGTGCGCTTAGCCTCACTTACAAGCCACACGGAACGCGCTGCGTGACGCAGACCAGTATGCCCAAGTTTTGAATTTGAATTCGAGAGTGAAACAAAGTTACAGGTATCACGGAACTAAATATTTTCCCACAGGCGACAATTATAACATTCAGTCGAAAAAATATGATCGCATCACTTTAATTCCATTCAAATATCTTTGTCAAGTATAGCCCTTCAGACAACTTTTTCTCACCCGAGAACTGGGGTCATGTAACAAATAAGAGAGGAAAACTGACACGAAGGGAAGTACCTGTCACGTGCATTTTTCAGGCAATTCCCTACAAAAAACACACAAAAAGTAAATTGTATTTTTTTCAAATCACCCTCTTTTTATCAGGCATATTCAACAATAGTGCAAGATGTCAATAGAATGTTTTGAACCTTTATTGAAACAATCTATTTTCCGAAGGCTGTTTTATTTTTAGAGATTGTGTTGCGAAGATGGCCCACAGAGGTTAATCAAGCTCGAAAGAAGAGCTATAGCTCTTCCATGAAAATTATAGAAATAACAGGACAGTTTTCTATTAGTTTGAATGGGACTCATATTATTGCTGTTAATTTTCCTCAGAGCCGATATTCGTAGAATTGGATAAACTAACAGAAATACTCTGATCTGCACTCGACCGACTGACCTACACTCGGTGGAAGAACTGATCAGAGATAACGCCGGTAGTCGAGTTTTATTTGATAAATATCACGGGCGGAAATCTCCGAATTGGTACTATTTGAACTGTCATTGCTGTCACCCACCCATAAATCACACTCCCAGAACAAACGGGCATCACATAATGCTGAAGTTGCAGAATTGTAAATTTTAGCACACAATTCCCCCCTTAAGAGAATCCCGGCGGAATGTGTTTGTGGAACAACCACTCGATAGATTGCATGCAGACTGCCGACAGTCTGCATGGCAGTACAAGTGTCTAACAATAGTGACTGCCACGTCACGGGAGCTTTCCCTAACTATTCCGTCGCGTGATCAGGTTTGGCATAAAAAATCTAGTGGATATAAGCACTGATTCCTGGATGTTTGGGAAGTTGTCTCTGGGCTCCCGACGAGCAAGTACCTACCTACAAGAAGAAAGATGGATGCCGCCACTGTTGCTATAAGGTATGAACTTTGACTGAACATTGTGAATTTTACTTTATACCAGAGAAAACGATTGGTAGTTGAGTTTTTATTTGTTAATAAAAATCGTACTGGTAAACTGGTCTTCGTTGTGCTGAACATGACAAGTTCGTGAGGTAACCAACCTGAACCCAGAATCTGGAGCCTGTGTCTGAGATCGTCTGGTAAGGAATCACAAAACGCCACGGGCTGATGGGACTTCGCGATTGATGGGGCTCCATAGTTCTCTCAGTTATCACAACACTAGGAGTCAGAATTTACGATCGCAGATCGATAGACTTTTTACTTAATTCCGTAACAATTGCAACATTTCCGAGTGCAACCTTTCAAGGCGGGTAACTCTAATTCAAATGTTTAGTTCCCTGATACCTGATGTTGAGAGTATCTACAATTTAATAATAGAGGTTCCTCATTCTTATAAAAACCATTGTCAGATCCATTGTGTGCCGCGACAGATTAGGCGGCCGCACGATTACAGCTATTGAGTCATCGGAAATTAAACGACTTGGCATGGACACTGTGGATTGAAGATTTTGCAGCGCTAAAGGCAAGGAAGATTTCTCACAAAAAGTCAATCATCAATGACTGATCATGTCCAGTCTTTTCGCCGCCCATCAAATCTGTCGTAATGTTGACGAGACACATCACAATAATTTTTATGATACAATCAGCGTGATGGTATTAAAACGTAAAACTCTACTCACAGTTGCGACAATTGGTTCTGTTCTATAGCTCATTTGCTCGATGGGATTCGAGTCGTTTGAGCAATGACTTTCCAGTAACTCTTCGATGTGTTCGTGGCTTTAAGAATCACATAGGCTTTCGTTATACACACGGGAAGATAACTCTGGATACATGTTATGGGAAACCAAGCACTGGTGATTATAAGACTTGGACGAGGGAACGAACTAGAGCTAGTTTGGGCTAGACATACTGCTAGTGTTAGAGTAGTATCTGTAATAGGCACAAAAATAGGGTTCTTGGAAAATCTGGACTAGTACTCCAGTGTAATAGAACATACTCTCGATCCTATAGCACTACGTGCTACTACTAAAAAACCAAGATGAGGAGTACAAGCCCGTTACGGTTGTTTTGGGTGCATTTTGGTGATTTGGTGGGATTGTCGGCTTGTTTGTGGTAATTCTACAAAGTAAAACTACTCTTATACAAAGGAACGTGCCTGTTATTGAAAAAAGAAGGATTCGTGAGGAATCCGTATCAAATAGTCGTTTTGGGTGGTTTGGATGGATTGGTGGGTCTTTCTGGGTAATCAGATTTACTCCTATTCAAACGAACAAACCCTCCGTACATACCCCGTCTTGGTGGAGGTCATTCAGGCTCATAGCAACCACGTGCTACCTTAGAAACCAAGATGGCGGCCTCCAGAAGACAAAATGGCCGACAGAAATACTATCACCCTAACAACACGCGCTGCGCATGCGCACTAAGACCACGTGTCACTTTGGAGATGACGCCACAAAATGTACGCTTCCGCGGGCTACCATGACAATCTAACATGACGTAATTGGGTCACATGACTGTGACGTCAATTCTCAGGTCCCCTCACTAGATCCCCACAATGTGGCACGATCTCCACATCTACTACTAACATCGTTGAATAAGGCCAAGTGGCCGAAAGCTCCAGTTACTGATTGATTTTATTATATAAAATGTCACACTATCTACCAACCCACTGAAAAATGTTGGCAGGCTGAATGGGAACATAGTTTATTAAGTGGCCAAAAAGCCCTCGGGGATTGAAATTTTTTCCAATTTTTCCGGGGATACTCCCCGCCGCCATCTATAATTCTATTAGCATCCCACCTTAGGCCTTCGACATATATGACGCCCCTTGCTTAAGTATATCAAGGGGGAGGGGGGAGACACTTTTGAACAGCCAGTGGAAGTAACGCAGGTATGTTGAAATATTAGACAGTCGAGATAATAATTCATAGCTTTGGGTTTTTAAAAAATTCGTAATTAACTGCAGTATTGGTAGAAGTTTGTAGGGATTTATTCAAACGATGTATCGAACTTAGAAGTAGAGACAACCAAAGGTAAAAAAAACCGTTAGAGAAAGAGTCATGGGGATTGTAACCAAAATTGGCGAGAGTGGGTCAAAAGAAAGAGGTCTTTGTGTGGCCTGCGTGACAAAGAGTAGACAGGTTTTGAAGAGTACCTGGACAATGGCACCTTTGTAAGGGGAGGGGTGGTCACAGTTATTCAAGCTGAGGTCGCGATCACTGGAGATTAGGGGGAATTGGGAAAGACGGAAAGACGGTGGAAAAGGAGAGCCAAATGTGCAACTTAATTGGGCGTGGTGGTGACCTTGGAATACGTTTTATTAGGAAGTCCAAAATCTCAATCTTGAATTCTAGATCAAAATTCACTGGGAGTAGTATAATGAGGACGTGGGATGTGAGAATAAAGGACGTGGTTATTGGTTGACACAAATGCGATGGTTAGTATGCTTACTGGAGGGATTTTGAAGAATGGGTGTACAGAGTGTCTTCAAGCAGTTCGTCTCAGTATTGGGAGGAAAGATGCGTGGGAATCGGGAGGCAGTTGGAAGCACATGAGTAATCAAAACCTTCTCAACTGAGAACCACAGCAAATCAGCGGCCAGCCAAACTGTTATTAATAGTATATCGACCCACGTATATAGTGTCGAAGCCTCATCCATCTGCAGGGTTCGATCCTCTAATGCTATGGGCACACATGCCTTACATTACACGTATTTACTCCAGCTGAATCCTGAGAAGCATATAATGTTTTATTGCAGTTGACCGATACCAGACGAGACTGCTCGAACACATTCAGCCAGGCACCTCTACAAAAGCGATCGTCTTTTCTTCCAAATACAAAGGTAGCCTGGGTTCTCTAGAAACCCTCCAGCGGATCAGATTTTTAAAAATGTTCCCGGGGAGGGTTCCCTTAACCCCACCAGTAGGAGAAGACACGTTCACGAACATCCACACCAGGGCTACGCACGTAGCTACTTTTCGGGCAAAATCATCCAACCCCTCACCCACAGCCATGGAAAAAAAGTTGGCCCGTTGGTCTATATACGCCTATGCTGGGTATAATCAGTGAAGTCGAAATATGATTAATATTATATAAATTCTCTGATCAACTTTGCCGAGTGATTTCTCCCTCAGAAGCTTTATCAGGTGCTTGCTAAGAAATGGTGGGGGGGGGTGGGGGTTGTGGGAGGCAGCGTGATCACGTAGTGACGTATTCGTGACGCCCCCACCCCCCCCCCCCCCCACTACAATTTTCCAATGAACTTTCTAGTGATTATACGTATTCGTCAGGGTTGCATTCGAAGATGCCAGTTCTCTCATGCTATTAGTTACATACTTTCTTAAAAGAAAATTGGTTACTTTGACTTGTGTCGGGTTATAGCGAAAAAGGCACCGTGTGAAAACGGCACCTGGCATAAACGGCACCGACTGAGCGAAAACGGCACCAATTGATTGTGGCGAGAACGGCACCAGTTCCGATGGCGAAATTAATTCATTTCATTCCGCCTTTTTATGTGTTTCGTTTTGAAACTGAGTATTTAGCCTAAGGTTCTCTAATAAATTTGTTGAAAACTGAGCAGTTACAAATGAGAGGATATATCTCTCCTCCAAACTATCTTTAAATGGTTTTCTTATTGTTTAGCAGTAAAAGCAATAACACCCCTCCCCAACCCCACCCTTTCCTCGGCCTGGATTCACGATACACCTCCTTCTTTAGTATTGACGTAGAAATCAGAATCTTGTGTGTGTGTGTGTGGGGGGGGGGGGGGGGGGGGGGGGGGTCCGAATTCAAAGTACGTGCCATGGTAAAAAATTAAAACACGGTCTTTTAAACCATATTTGGATGGGGCCAGTCCAAACCCAAGAAATCCGGACTCCTGTGCCAAACCGAAAGCAACGGGCCCCGGATTTCCCACGGTGCTGTTTTCGCCTGTACCCGTGTAACTGTCGCACAAACAACCAAAGCCAAGATGGAGGTCTGTAGCAACATACTACTAAGGGCAGTTGTCGGCAAGACATGACAAATTTGGAAAACTGGTACGGCACGTATTAATTAAATAATTTGCGTCACAACTACAATACATGTATATTTTATTTATTCACTAATTCACTAACGCGTTTTGAACAAAACTTGAGTTTTATTTTGAACCATCATCACGACTAACTGATATTCCCACTTCGTCAAAACACGCCTTCTGCAAAGGCAAGCCGTGAAAATTCAAATTTTACCTGTTCTCAAATGGACTGTCCCAGCTACGTCACTTGTGCATTGTTGCAAAATGGACGCTCTTCCGAAAATACACACAAATTCCCATAGAGAATTAAAAAATTCGTTCATATAATTTTCGAGCGAGCTAAAATCACAGAAACGTAACGACGGTGAAGTTAAATATATCACACGAAGTCGGGAGCTGAAAACTAAAAAATATTTTCTTGATTTTGTATTATTCCAGAGTTTATTTACCATTGGGGGTTTATGGAAAGGACAGTAGGCACTCTATCATAAATGACCGGCTGCACACTGATGTCAAAATATCAAAAGGTATATCTGCAAAATTTTCCCATAATGCAACAAGGAATTGAACCAATTGAATCTCGTGTGACAGAGCTCATTAACTGAATTAGTTAAATTCCTTGCTGCATTGTGGGAAATAAACGGCAACTTGTTGTTTTTTTATTTTACTTTTTATTTCGACATCAATGCTCAGGGAGTTAACAAGGCAATAACACGTGAAGAACTTATTTGCTAAAGTAATTAATTAGTAGTTATCAACAAAAAGCATCCCGACCTCATTGATTTGAAATATTAATTTCTCGACAAACAAATGTATTTTCTATTTGGCCTCTGAATGTCATTATGCTGCTCAATTTCATTCAATTCGAGCATCTGCGGTAAATGTTATAACAAAACTGGTTGATTTTTATTACATTACCGATTATTTTTATTACATTACTGCTTGATTGTTACACTGCCGATTGATTTTTATTACATTATTGTTTGATTATTACAGTTAAAACTAGAAGCCATGCCTCGCTTATCTAGACTTAATTGCGCGTAGGAATTGCGCGCAATTGCCATATCGAATGGTATCCAAAGCACGACAGGTTCTCCGGTTATTCATAGCAAACACAGGCAATGTTTCTGCCAATGGACCTCCGGGTTCCCCGGAGGTCCATTGGCTGAAACATTGCTTGACCACAGGCCATATGTACAGAATTTGATAGTCTTACTATGGTCAAAACGCGTAGATTAACGCGCAGATCGTCGTGCAACTTATGTGCATTTCACGACATGACTTCTAGTTTTAACTGTACACTAGTGGTTGATTTTATTGCACTGCTGGTTGATATTACTTTGGGGGTGCGGTGGCGTTGCGGTAACCGGTTCTCGCCAGATCACCGAGGTTAAGCAACGTCGAGCCCGGTTAATCATTGGATGGGTGACCGTCTGAGCGATCAATTCGGACTCCTGCGTTGTGTCCTTGGGAAAGGCATTTAACCCCGATTGTCCACATGGGGGCACGATGACGCCGTGTACTAAGGCGTACTGAACGTCGATGGTACGCATGTCTTCAACCAATCTAACCCTGCCTGTGCTGTAGTGCGGAGTTATGATGTTGGGGAGCTGGCAGCTGCTAGTCGTTGCTCGGTTGTTCTCTCCAAGTACTCCGGCTTCCTCAACCCGCAAAACTGTCACGGTCATGGTTAGCCATTGTGCATAAGTATATGACCTTAAACACCAACAAATAGATAAATGATATTACTTTATCGGTTAGTTATTACATCACAGATTGTCAATGGGCGGCGTGGGTTATTGGTCAGAGCATTGAAAGGCCGACGTTCGAACTTCACACCCGAGTCATCAGCATTATTTCTCTTGGATAGACACTTCATCTCAATTCTCTATTTGTCAGGACGGTGTCGCTGTGTACTTAGGTTTTGGGCACGAGGGCGGAACACGTACCTTGAACAAATTCTAATCTTGTTCGTGCCGGTTAGTGAGTCCGATAAGTACCTGTCCTTGCTCGGTCATTCTGTCCGGTTACTTCGGCTTCCTCCGCCCGGAAAACACAATATGACCCAAGCTGTTGGAAGTGTCGTTAAACTTCAATAAAACAAACAAACAATATAGGTTGTTTCAGCTCTCCGGAAGTGATGTCAACCGAGATAGTGTCCGCAAGCAAAAATGGTCTGTCACCTCTGTGTTATTTAAACTTAGATGTTAAAGTGTTATAATTACATTGTTAATGTAGTTATACGTTTTTGGTCCAAATACTCAATTCCCATTGGTCAGCTGGATGAAAACGTCATGACCAAATGTAATTCATTTTCCAATGAATAAATTTTGTCGAACTTTGACCCGCATTTACGGTAGAGCGCAGTTGACAGAATGTAATTCGGGCGGTGTTTGGGCGGGTTATAACTTTTAGCGCCTCTCGCAGTGATCAGTGATTATAGTTTACTGATACGTCAAATAAATTGTTTTGAACATTCCAAGTTTCGTCGCGAAAGATGGCAATTTGACAAATTTGGGTCAATGCCGAAAACCGACGCTCAACTCAGAGTTATGCGCTTTGTCTTTTGTGTGAGGGTGGTTTTTCGCCTCGTTCGTTCGTACATATTTTATTTCGTTTTTCTGCTTTATTGTTTGGTAAAAAGTAGTTTAAACAGTTACGGAATGTAATTATAAAAAATTGAATGCAATTTTTATAATCTTTATTGGAGTATGAACGTGTGGGAATGGGTACAAATTGTATGAATCCCTTCGGGATTCATACATAATTTGTACCCATTCCCACACGTTCATACTCCAATAAAGATTATAAAAATTGCATTCAATTCTTAAATAAATCTGAAATCACCTCAGTGATAGCCATAAACATTCACATTGACGAGTAGTTAAACAATATAAAAGAATACACTATGGCTTTATCTCTACATTATTATTTTATTAGAGAATTATTAGCCATGCATTCAAAAAACATTTACTGGCAAATTGACTAATTATTACGGGACGTATAACTTTTTCATGGCAATTGTTTCTTATTGAGCTATTGCCCAGATGTTCAATTTAGTTCTTTTTCGCCACGGCAGTGGTATAAAGAATATTTAGTTTTTATGACGACCATTGGTGTTATCAGCAAGAGTCATAATTTTCACTTCTGTAGCTTTATGTATCACGGATACATTGTCATAGCAATCAAGATACCCAGGCCAACAGAACCGAAGAGAGAGCATGTTTCCCGTCCCACTTCTTAGACAATTTTGACACGTCAGTCAAGGGCTGGTATTATTATGTTATGATGTTCTGTGGCCGCCCATCATTCGGGCCCTCTATCCGTTTTAGTTACTTATCTGTGGCTTGCCGCTAGAGGCGTTGCTAAGGGGGTGGTTTGGGGCTGAAGGCATTCCTTGATGACATTGCTGGAATATTTTATCACTCTGAGCTTCAGCCATGGCAGTCAGGACAAATCGGATTAACACCCCCATCGGTCATCTTCGCGACAAATCTGGCTGCACAAGTGATAATATTCTTTTGTCAGAACACCAAAGTGGTTTTCACCAATGCCAACCAAACCCGTGCCACTGATTCAGCTTCGAAGGACGTGGAAGATATGAGTGATCCTTTCTCTTTGTCGGTGCACATATGTGGAATGTTCGTTTGCAGTTTAGCGGCAATATTTCTCTGCATTAAGGCGTCCAAACGTGTTTAAACATTGTGTGTCCAAGGAGAAATTGCTTTTTAGACCATTTGATGAAATCATCATCCACGATTCTCGTCTCCCAGCTGCAAGTATCGCTATCTCGCAATCGGCGAGACGTCGGTACCTTTTTATTCCGAGATGAATCGAAGAGTCGTTAAAGTAAGCAGTTTGTATTCTACTACTGACAGTGTGTATAGGGCAAAATATAGAAAGGGCCACTGGTGTTAGCAGCAAAGGATGCCAAGTATGAGACTTATAGTGATGCGATCGGAAGTCCATAGTAGTGGATGCTGGTAGACAGTGCTCACACTGCCGGGTGCCAATTTAGCCAATAGCACTAAACCTTTTGATTTGGCTCCAAATAATCTTCATTGGCTAGCATTTTGGCACCAAAGAGTTCCTTTCATTGTGAAGGAAATCCATTGCAGCAGTAAAGAGTCGTGTTCAACCCATGATCGGAACCAGCCACCATAATCGGCCGATTGTGGGCAATCAGATGACAACGGCAACGGCTCCTGGAACATCGGTTCAACCGATTGTTGACAAGCATTTTGCGATGATTCATTAACCGCATTTTATTAGGCTTTCCCAAACCCTGTTTGGGAAAGACTCTTGTTATTCTTCTTTTTCAAAATTTTTCTTCTCTATTTTTTTTTTCTTTTTCTATTTTTTTTTTTTTTTTTTTTTTCCTCCGTGAATTTTGTCTGTTGAACTGCTCAAAAACAAGCTGTACGATTTTAACTAAATTTGGCATACTTATGTAATGTCATAAAATCTAGTGAAATGCGGTATCGTCATGTCAGTGAAAAAGCGTATTGTCAAAATATTCTGCCAAAATCTTCAAAATATTAACATTTTTCGAAAGTCTCAAAACTGTTTACAGTTATTTAGCTCAAATTTTCCACACATTTAGAGCATAATATGATACACCACAATCACCACTATAATCTTTCAACATTAATGCCCATTGGCCAAAAATGACATGAATATAGCTTTTTTCTTCAAAATTGACCAACTTCAAAGGCAAATTTCTCTAATTACAAGGTTGTTGTAACAATTATTTCGGCATGTATAGTTGCAACAATGATTGCGAAAGAAAGTTACTGTTTAATTTTTAATCTCAGATTTAACCCTCAAGCACAATGAGGGCGAAAATAAGGGTACCGTTTGAAAATGCCAAAATTAGCCCACTGTGGATTCTTTTTCTATCATTTTGGAAAGGGTTAATTTCAAACACTTTTCATGTACGTATTCACAATGGATTACCGAGCATATTTGCTTTTTGTAAGTTTGGTTGTATAGTTTAACCCTGTCCCATTCTGGTTGCATAAAAGGAGGTACCTTCCAAAAAAACTCCCATTTTTTCAGAATTTGGTATGTTTAGGCGACGATTTACTCCATTTCTAATTACTTGAGCTCTGAATGTTTTCTATAGCTGCATGCAGCAGTCAAAGTATGACAAATTTTGTTTTATATGTTATTATTAAAAGTTTAACCCTTAGCAGATATGAGACTTCCCATAAGGGTACTGTCGGAATAATTGTTATTTTCGCCAAATTTTACATGTAATTTCTCAGCACTGTGAGAAGATAGGGCATTTATCCAAGCACAAGTTTGCAGTATATGTTTTATTCCAAGTTTTAACCCTCACCCAGTTATCGTGCCTTGACTTGGAGTACACGCAACTTGTACATGTTTATCCAAATACCAAGATTCAAGATTCCTCCATGTCTCTTATCAGACACTCATTCTGTGATTGGTGTCCACACACTTAGAGCATAATATGATACACTAAAATCACCACACAAATATTTTAAAATTAACCCCAATTGGGCACTTATGATATGAATATAGCATTTTATCTTCGAGATTGACTAACTTCAAGCGCAAATTTTTCAAATTGTAAGGTTGTTGTAACAATTATTTTTGTATGCATAGATGCAACAATGCTTGCAGAAGAACGTTACTGTTTAGTTTTTAATCTCATCTTTAACCCTCAAGCACAATGAGGGTAAGAGTTCCATTCGAAAATGCTAAAATTTGCTAACTTCCATTGCATTTTCCTGTCATTTTGGAAGGGTTAATTTAAACACTTTGTTTTGCTATAGGTAGAGATGCTTAATGAACAAATCTGCTGCTGTAAGTTATGCTTTGGGGCTTAAGCCAACATATGCTTTGACGAGGTAAAGAAGAGTATTGTCCGACAAAAATTGATTTTCGGTGAATTTTGCAAACATCTGTACTCATTTCCTCTAATTGCAAGGTTGTTGTAGCAATTATTATGGTACGGATAGATTCACCAATGATTGCAGAAGAAAGTTACTGTTCATTTTTTTAATCTCAAGATTTAACCCCCAAGCACAATGAGGGCGAGAATAAGAGTACCGTTATAGAATGCCAAAATTAGCCAACTTTGGATGCTTTTTGTATATCATTTTGAAAATGGTTAATTTCAAACACTTTGCTTTGCTATATGTGGTCTGCATTTTCACATTGGAAAGTTGTGAAAGCCCGTAATTTGTCCAACAAATTACAATTCTCTAGTTATCTTCTGCAATTGTTAATGTAAAATGGGGTCAATGATGCCATTCAATAAACTTGAGAAACAACCACAATGTGAATTCTTCTCTAGACGCCCCTTTGCGGGATCTACAAGTTAAACGACATGTAAAGCTTACAAATGAGTGTCCTTGCGGCAATCGCGAGTTCATACCGGAAAAGTGAAGGTTGCACTCCATTGTCTCCTATCGCAGTAAAATTACCAGTCGCACGCACTTAGGTGATAAACGTGGCCCTGAGAGCCACGCTTACCGCCCAAGTGTGCGCGACTGGTAATTTTACTGCGCCCACAGTCAACGAAGTTTAACACTGTGAAAGATTTTCAGTTTAATGTAGTTCTTTCGAGCCTCGACTTGTCTAGTAGTGTAAAGTATTACGATCGGAATCGGCATCAGAATCGGCCGACTTTGAGCTCAAATAACCGGTAATCGGTCAACGACCATTTTTGGTAATCGGTTGAACACTAGTAAAGAACGCGATCAATGACGAAGCAAAAAAAACACACACTAAGACCCAGTGATTTTGTCAATATGGTGTAAGAAATAGTGTTTGGACAAACGTTCAGCATTAATTGTCAGTGAGTGATAAAGGGGCATTTTGGGGTTTTTTTCTTCAAGACATTATTGTGGGTTATGAACTTTACAAAAGGCAGTATTGAATTGGATAAATATATAATAATAATAATAATAATAATAATAATAATAATAATAATAATAATAATAATAATAATGCAATGTTGACGTCTAGAATCCACCGCAGTGCTCTCTGACTTACATTATTACGAGTGACTCGCGACGGTATGAAGTATTTATCTAATTAAATGCTGCCTTTCGTAAAGACTCGCGGTCTGGTAAGTGCAGTGGATTAACAGTAACTTGTCGTCTGTTATTGTCTAAGTACAACAACAGATGTAAGTACCGACATTATTCAGACTGATCACTAATTGAATCAGAGGAATGGATATTTCTTAGGTGACCGCTATTATCGCCTACCGAGGATTTCATCAGAACATTCGAGTTATGTCTGATTTTTTCGTGAGCAATTGTCCGGTCACACTTGAAGTAATTGCCAGTTCATTTTTCAAAACTCGGGCAATTTATTTGGATTAATTCTTTACCTAACATGAAAAGCAGACGACACTTGCAAAAACAAATTCTTGAATAACTATTTTTTTCATTTTTTGTCTCAAAAACATAGGTTATGACCCCTCGTTGGAACGAGCTCGTTCCAACGAGGGGTTATAACCTATGCTTTTGAGACAAAAAATGAAAAAATAATGAAAATTAATTGGCGATTTTTGAGAATAGCGCTGGCCGGTTTTGGCCGTTACGTTGGGTAAAGGGTTAAGAAGCGAACAAACACTTCGTTTGCCACCAAAACACTTTGTTTGGCAACAGGCGGTTTCGGACCAGGGCGAACACTGCTAGTAGTGTAGTGAAAGGAGGCAGTGGTGATATAATTTGATGGTAGTAATCTTGAGGGAGAAACCATCATTAGTTGAAACCAATCGTGAGATAGGTAATGATATGTATTGTGGAAACATGTTTATCAATAGCCGTTGTAGAAGCCAATCATAGTTGCAGTACCACTTGAAGGCGGAGAAAGGAATCCCTGTTAGTGACAGGAGCCTGTGGTAGGGAAGTCATAGGACAGATAACCATGGTGGTAGCAATGACTATAGTATTGTACGAAGATAGCAGACGTGGGACTTAGTCTGCAGGTTTAAAAGACATGTGGCGCGTAAAGTCGGTGGTCCCTCCAGTCAGGTTTTCCGGTAACCTTTTTCAAGAGAGCCCGCCAGGGGGGATATAGACAAAACCTCTTTCCGACAGACATTAACGTCGCAACGCAACACAGCTTTTTGCCGGCTTGCATGTTGGTGGCGGAGTGGATGGACGTTGTGTTAAGGCCCAAATTCTTCGAGAGACAAAGAATTTTTAGATTCGGCATCCAAATTTATGCAGTTTTAGCATCCAAAACAGGTTAATAAAAAATAAGTCCATCTATATATCAGTTTATCTACTCCACAGAAGCACCGCGAATAGCTTTTTGAAATTTTATGACCTCGCCTTGACCCCCCCCCCCCGCCCCACCTACCTCCCTTCAGAAGAGCAGGATGTAACCCCTCCTAATTCAGATAACAGATGAAACTGTATGGAAGGTGCAATTGTACTGCGATTCAACAATCGTGTGTTAACCCTTTACCTAACATGAAAAGCAGACGACACTTGCAAACAAAATTCTTGAATAACTCATTTTTTGTTTCATATTTTTTTTTTTGTCTCAAAAACATAGGTTATGACCCCCTCGTTGGAACGAGCTCGATGAGCTCGTTCCAAAGAGGGGTCATAATCTATGTTTTTGAGACAAAAACTGAAAATATAATGAATATTAATTGGCATTTGTGTGAATAGCGCTGGCCGGTTTTGGTCGTTACGTTGGGTAAAGGGTTAAAACACAAAATCCGACCGAACTCTGAATTGCCGTTAAAATCCCTGAAATATTGGAGGAGAGGGTTAGTGAATGAAAGATGAAATCACCTGAGATGAGCGTGAAATATCTGATTTGATACGATTTTATATTACAGGTATGTTGAAATGGATAAATGATTGCTCTGACAAGTTGGGATCGATATCATTTAGCATACCGTCTGTTGTCAGCATGACCTTTCTGAAAGCACAAATCTATCAATCTTCTGACATATTTCTACAGCTGCACTGAAAAGCGATTGTCAAAGCTTACTTTAAAATATCGCATCGTTAGTTTCATACCAATTCAAGATCGTCTTGGAGACAAAACGTCACTTTTAACTGTTTTTGTGCGCATGTCGAGTTGATCATTCAAGAATTATCCAATTGGCAATAGGAATTACTTTCATTAATTGTTTGTTTCGAAACACGAATTGTAAACCACACCTGCAAAAAATTATTGAATGACTACAACCTTGCCTTTTTGTCTCAAAAACACAGCTTACGACACCTCCCTGGAACGGGCTTACCGAGCCCGTTCCAATATGGGGTCATGAGCTATGTTTTGAGATGAATATTAAAAAATAATAAAACTTGAACTGAGATTTTGTGACTTGCGGTGGTTGATTTTTGCCCTTACGTTAGGTAAAGGGTTATTTATTTATTTATTTATTTATCTATTTATTTAGTCTAAACATATTTTATTTGTCATAAAGTACAAAAAGGATTGGAGAACAAGTTACAAAACTTAGTTAATCTCCTTTCCCTAGATACATTACAGAAATTTGACATCGCGGCATGACAATACATA
Organism: Pictodentalium vernedei; assembly: GCA_031216915.1. Lineage (NCBI taxonomy): Eukaryota > Metazoa > Mollusca > Scaphopoda > Dentaliida > Dentaliidae > Pictodentalium > Pictodentalium vernedei. The sequence continues at coordinate 614,985,026 of CM062296.1, forward strand.
TGAATCAGGTAAACTACAACGGTAAATTCCATGGATCAAAAAAATTTGAAAATATTGTAACTGGAAAGACAAGTTAGGAAATTTATAATACAATAGTTGGCTAGATTATCGTCAGAGTATTTGGATGTTATTGTCGAATAGATAGCAGGTGATAGGGTACATTTGCTTCCACAGAATATTATATTTTGGTACCAGGGACCCATAGTAACGCTACATAACATAGGCCGTCACGAACACACTCTCGTCTTGAGAATTTGGCGTTGTTATTCGATATTTAAGGAGGTTAATACCGACGACGTTAATACCGACGACGTGCACCCTGTTTCAGCCACGACATCACTAATTTGGGTAATTCAGAGTGTCGTTGGTCGGAGCGGGGTGCACCTCGTCGATGACAATAGACAAATTTCGACATGTGATCTGGATAAAGGGGTCGTTTCCTTATCTGAAATATTCGAACCAAAATTGCGAGGTGGGGTTATAGTGCACGCACCCCTACAGACCCTCGGCCCCTGTCACGATGCGAATTTTTGATGTCCCACACAATACATGAGCTGGTTAGGCATCCTCACGGCGACCGATGGTGGACCATCGCATGTCACATAATCTTAATTAGCGGGGTTGTCTGTTGATTTAACTGAAACGTCCACTAGACGTGATAAACCTTTGGACTTTCAAGAAGAGTGAGAAATTAAGTTTTGCAGGGAGATCTGGGATTCCATACAATAAATCATCAACTGACGTGATATTGCAAAAGTTAAGACCGTTCAGTAGTTCTCTTCTCTGAGTATTAAATTTTGGACATTCAAAAAAGAAATGGGCTGCATTCTCGAGTGGGTGGCCACATGTACATTGGGGGGTCGAAGAGATAAAGTTGAGGAACTTGTCGTGGGATAGATCACTGCAACCATTTCGAAGCCTACAATGTAATATATTCGCATTCCTATTTCCAGCACAGAAATAACTTGGCGGTCTAGGTGAAGGATCGTTGCTCGAGATTAATTGCTTGAATTCAAGTAGGGTGGGTGCATTCTGGGTTTATTTATTTATTTATTTATTTATTTATTTATTTATTTATTTATTTATTTATTTATTTATTTATTTATTTTGGGGCTAAGGACACTTTCACCAGCCAGAGTCATATCGTGTCGAGTAGATCGAGGTAGCCCCAGTACTCAAGGGAACGCCGATCAGAGGCGATCAATTGTCGAATCCTCAAACTTACTAACCCAAGGTAAAGGGTACACATGCACATTGTTGAACATACCGTAGAATAGTGCGGTAAAACATCTTTTGTCAATGGCAACCAATTTCTTCTCTCTTGGGGTAGAACCAAGAAAATTATATTTGGCTTAGTTTTATTAGGTCAGAAGATTGATAAAAAGCTATATAGTGTAGACCAATTGATATCTTTACCCGGGAGCTAAATAGCTACAGGTTGAAAATATTAAAATAGACTCCTTTAACCCTTTACCTAACATGAAAAGAAGACGGCACTTGCAAACAAAATTCTTGAATAACTAATGTTTTTTCATTTTTTGTCTCAAAAACATAGGTTATGACCCCTCTTTGGAACGAGCTCGACGAGCTCGTTCCAAAGAGGGGTTATAACCTATGTTTTTGAGACAAAAATGAAAATTAATTGGCGATTTTTCTGAATAGCGCTGTCGACACAAAAAGCACAAAAGTGTAGAGTTAAATGTGTTTGTCATAACAACTTATCTCTGTACAAAAAAATTGCTGGAACCTTAAACGTTGCATTACCAACAAACGGTCCAACCAGGGGAGTTAACTCGAAATTCTGGTGTGAACGGGAACTGAATGAATCGACGAGCTCTTTCCAAAGAGGGGTTATAACCTATGTTTTTGAGACAAAAAATGAAAATTAATTGGCGATTTTTCTGAATAGCGCTGTCGACACAAAAAGCACAAAAGTGTAGAGTTAAATGTGTTTGTCATAACAACTTATCTCTGTTCAAAGGAATTGCTGGAACCTTAAACGTTGCATTACCAACAAACGGTCCGACCAGGGGAGTTAACTCGAAATTCTGGTGTGAACGGGTACTGAATGAATCGGTGAGCTCGTTCCAAAGAGGGGTTATAACCTATGTTTTTGAGACAAGAAAATGAAAATTAATTGGCGATTTTTCTGAATAGCGCTGTCGACACAAAAAGCACAGAAGTGTAGAGTTAAATGTGTTTGTCATAACAACTTATCTCTGTACAAAGGGATTGCTGGAACCTTAAACGTTGCATTACCAATAAACAGTCCGACCAGGGGAGTTAACTCGAAATTCTAGTGTGAACGGGTACTGAATGAATCGGCGAGTCAACGATTTTAATTATCTTTCAGCTAACTGATAAAATGAAAGGAGTATATTGCAGTGTTGTAGCAAAACAAAAGGCAATTATATCATTCTAATAATCTTGTTTTTCTTCTAATAATTGTTAAAACGACACAATAAGGTGGCATAATCCCACAAACCTGTAAAAAAGACACGATGGAAAAACTCAAAAGAGGTATGTGATAGTTGTAAAAAACAACCAGATGCACCTTCCGACCTTTCTAATTACTCGCATGTTGCATGACAGTATTAATAGCACTTTGGCCAGCCGATAATGTGTGAGTTAACCCTTTACCTAACATGAAAAGCAGACGACACTTGTAAAAAAAATTCTTGAATAACTAATTTTTTTCATTTTTTGTCTCAAAAACATAGGTTATGACCCCTCATTGGAACGAGCTCGACGAGCTCGTTCCAATGAGGGGTCATAACCTATGTTTTTGAGACAAAAAATGAAAAAATAATGAAAATTAATTGGCGATTTTTAAGAATAGCGCTGGCCGGTTTTGGCCGTTACGTTGGGTAAAGGGTTAATAGAAGGCTCCGAATATAGCTATCGTTCACAGAGGTTTTAAGTCTTGGGATTGAAGTCAGGGACGTCGCGACATGGGGGGGATCCCCCCCCCCCCCCAATATTTGTCAAAACCTCAATAGTTGGAAATTCGGAGGGCAAAAATATCAACAGTTAGAAATTTAAAAACTACTGAATATACGGTATAATTCACTAACAAACCTATTTTTCCGACTGGAGGACCATAATAAGGAAATATTCCGACAACCGAGACTTTCGGGTGAAAATCGGGTCAAAGAATTCCGACTCCACGCGGCATGCAGACTGATGCCGTATCAACTGCACATACCCGCTTTGAGTTACACATTTTGTTAGCAGCCGCTGGTGTCTAGGGGAGATAATTTGTAAATCAATGTGCCCCATTTTCGTCGACTGGAAAGCAATTTCATTGATACAGATTCAGTGTAACTTTGACTAGTTGGAGTGATGCCCCCCAAAAAGAAGATGAAGTTGGAATGTGGGGTGTGTCAAAAAGTACTTGTTGTCATGTCAAGTGCCTGTGAAATGCTCTAGAAACACAAAACTCCCACTTTCCCAAAGGCGATGTTTCAAATTTGTCCGTCAGACAGGAGGCGTACGAGCCACTGGAGACAATTCGGGCAGAGCAAGAAGATATTGAAAATTTGTATCCAACTCGAATTAAAAATGTTTCCCTACAAAAAAAATCACTGAATTTGGAACTGAAAATTAGCCTTATAACTATTACCAGAACCCATGAAAACGCATCTGAGCACATCAATTTTTCAAAATTTTCTAGGGGAGGACTCCAGACCCCCTGTCAAAGTTTCGCGCCTTTGGCGCTCGCAATTTCGCGCCTACCATCCTACGGCGCTCGTGTGTCGGGATTCCCAGTTAGAATTTCAAAGGGTCTCACCCCCCCCCCCCTAAATTTAACGCCTCTAGCTACATCCCTGATTGAAGTTAATATTGGCTTAATCTATTGCAAGCTTAAAGAAAGATATCGGGTTGTGAGACAGAAATCATCGCTAGTTTTCCATATTGTGACCATATTCATATCATCAAACTGAAGTAAAATCTCCATTCATTCATTCAAATTAGACCGTCACCCGCTCCCCAGAATAGACGAGTTGTTTTCAGTATTAGCAGGGGGCGAGAAGTTTTCAAAATTAGATCTGTCAGAGGCATATGCACAACTTAGTCTTGATAAAGAATCACAAAAATATACCACCATCAACACCCATAAAGGGCTATTCCAGTATACACGGGTACCCTATGGTATAAAGTCTGGACCTGCAATTTTTCAACGTGCCATTGAATCATTGTTGGCTGGTATACCAGGTGTACTCGTATTTCAGGACGATATTTTAATTACAGGTTCCAGTAAACAAAACCACAGCAAAAATTTGCGTAAAGTTTTGAACAAATTGAGTGAAGCCGGCTTGAAGCTAAGCAAGGATAAGTGTAAATTTTTCCTTGATTCTGTCCAATATTTAGGACATGTTATCTCAAAAAGGGGCATTGAGCCACATCCTGAGAGGCTCAAGGCCCTTCTAGAGATGCCAGAACCTGCAAATACTTCAGAGGTACAAGCTTATTTGGGCCATATAAATTTTTATAGGAAATTCTTGCCCAACCTAGCTGAGGTCTTGGCTCCAATTCACGAGCTTTTGATGAAAGAGGCCAAGTCGAGTTGGGAAAAAAGACATGCAAAGGCATTTAACAATGTCAAAACGCTCATTAAAAGGACAGATGTATTGATGCACTTTGATCCAAATAAGCAGCTTATTATCATTTGCGATGCTTCACCAAAGGGTTTAGGTGCAATTTTACTTCACAAACTTGAAAATGGGGAAGAAAGGCCTATTTTGATGGCTTCACGCTCCCTTAGCCCTGCAGAAAAAAATTATAGTCAATTAGACAAAGAGGCACTTGCCCTAATATTTGTTGTTAAAAAATTTCACCAGTATATATTTGGCAGAAATTTTAAAGCATACACTGATCACAAACCACTTTTAGGACTTTTTGGTGAATGTAAGTCCCTTCCACAACATTCTTCACCTCGCCTACTTAGGTTGGCTATCATGTTGCAAGCTTATGACTATTGTTTATTACACAAGCCTGGCAAAGAAAATGGCCTTGCAGATGGTCTCAGTCGGTTACCACGTTTAAAACACCCTAGAGTGACCCCTGTTCCTGGGGATATAATTCATTTGATGGAAATCATCGACAAAAGTCCAGTTACCTCCAGCCAAATTAAAAATTTGACTAACCGGGATCCTACCCTTGCAAAAGTTATGCAATATGTTTTGACAGGTTGGCCAACATTGTGCTCAGATGCATTTAAGCCATATTCAGTAAGAAAAGATGAACTTTGTGTTGAAAATGGTTGTCTGTTATGGGGAGCGAGGGTAATTGTTCCACCAATGGTACGGACAAAAATAATCTCTGAACTCCATGATACTCATCCTGGTATTTCATTGATGAAGTCTGTAGCAAGAAGTCTAGTTTGGTGGCCTAAAATAGATTCAGATCTGGAGTCTGCAGTTAGAGATTGTAAATTATGTCAGGAATCACGAAAAAATCCACCTAAAACAACTTTATCGCCATGGGATTATCCCAACACTCCCTTGTTTCGTCTGCATATAGATTATGCTGGTCCTATAATGGGGGAAATGTTTCTCATAGTAGTAGATGCCTACTCCAAATGGATGGAAGTGGCTATAACCACTACTGCAACATCAGAAGCAACAGTCAATGCACTGCGTCTGATGTTCGCAACCCATGGGGTGCCTGATACTGTGGTATCAGATAATGCCACTTGTTTTACAAGTGAACAGTTCAAGTTATTTTGCACAAGGAACGATATTCGGCACATAACAAGTGCTCCGTTCAGCCCTGCTTCAAACGGTTTAGCGGAGCGTTGTGTCCAAACATTCAAAAATAAATTAAAGCACATGAGGAGTGGTTCCTTAGCTACAAAAATAGCACGCATTTTGCTGAGACATCGCATAACACCTCACAGTACCACAGGCACACCTCCCTGCCAATTGTTAATGAGTCGCATGCTTAAGTCACCACTTTCAGCCGTCTTGCCTTCTCTTCGATCAAAAGTGATCAGCCAACAAGCAAAAATGAAAACATCGTTTGACAAAACAGCCAAGGGCAGAATGTTTACAATCGGGGATACTGTCTATTGTAGAAATTATTCCCAAGGACCAAAATATTACCCTGGAATTGTCAGTAAAAAATTGGGAAAGTTAACTACGAAATTACAATTGTAGGAGGTAGACAAGTGAAAAGACATGTAAATCAAATATTTCTCAGAAACAAACCTGTAGATTGTAAACCTGCAAATCAGTCTTTTGATTTATTTGATGGTGCGGATGAAATAGCAAATGCAGTTCCACCCACACTTACATCACATGAAGCAAATGATGATTCACATGTATCTAGTGGAAACTCTAAAAATCTTCATGAAAGTGAACCATTAAATATTGAAGGTAGACACAAAAGACAAATCAGAAAGCCAGAACGTTTAATTGAAATAATATAGACACAAATCATGATATTCTGTCACAGGTTATATAGACTCAACTCCATGTTTCTTTCCATACTTTGTTGTAATGTATGCTTCATTATTTTCCTTTCCAAAACATTTGGGAGGAAGGGATGTTATATCCGCACTTTATTTTTGATGTGTGTCTGTGTCAAGATCCAGGCAACAGCATCACTTGGTCACATGTATTTGGATCGCCATGGAAATAAATGATAAAAATTAGAATGATAATATTATATTATTGTTTATTACAAGGAAATCTAACATAAGTCATGTTACTACTTAACCGTTCATTTGGTACACGATGCATCCGGTTCCATAACACGTTCATTGCGTAGTACATATTTTGACGGAGAATCGAATACCATATTCATGTCAAATATAATTCCAAGTCACGTTCGCGAGTGTTCGAGTTTTTCCGTCGGCTCAATATTTTTGTCTGATTTGGAGTCAAATCAACTACGAAAAAATTATACTCGCCGTTCTGGAATTCGAAAGTTTGGGAGTTTTCTTTTTATAAATAAAGCACAGAATTCTTACAATAAAGTACTGGAAATTATCCTCTCCGTTTTAGGGGCAAACATTTTAAAAATTAAAGTAATTTTAGCCTGCTTTCCCTTTTCCATTGGATATCGTACAGCTTCCGAGATGAGACTCTTCATATGAATATTCTCCAAATATATATTTATAAAGCTTCACGATAAGAGTCATGTGCTGTTCAGTCTGCCGGTTCGTTTGTTATTAAACTTTTTAAAAAGTTGATGCCACTGTGGAATAATGTGTCATTGATAGCATGGGCGGATTCACAAGGGGAAGCGCCCGGCGCAGGCTTCTCCTATTTTTGTTTACAAGCACCGATGCCAAGGAACACGATGTGATCGGTGATAAAACATAGGCACCATCTACCGTTGGTAGTGCATGTCCATGTTTTATCGCCGATAATACCGCACCCCATGCATAGATCTATTGGCCTAGCTAACCCCTGGATATCTTGTGAACCGATATAACAGGCTTTTTTTCTTCAAAATTTGAATGCTGGAATATTTCGGTTGGAAAACATTGCGGTCATTTGCAAAAAAGCCAGCGAACGGCCACACCTTCCGTGTTCCAACATTTCCCACGAGAACCCCCGGACCCCGCTGACAAAAGTCAGATACCCCATCTCGTGCTCGCCGCAAACTCGCCGCTACGATCGTCGGGCGATGCTTCGAAAATGTGACGCCCCGTCAAACCCAGAATCCTGGGTCCGCTACTGGATAGGTCTATCTTGCGTGACCAAAACGAACTCTCTCCTTAAAACTAATTGTTTCAATACCTTTAGGTCTTAAACAGATCCCATTCATTATAATTATGTCGGCATGTAATCTATCTCCACTAATGACACCTCACGTATTACAAGTCAATTCAAGGATAAATGCAGGACAATTTCGCTCATTTCTATATTTGAGGACGGGGTCGTTGGTTGGCACCTTGTACTGGGGACCGAAAGGTTGTGAGTTCAGTTGTGACCAGTGCCATTTGCGTTGGCCTTTAGCAAAACACGTAGCATTTTTTAACATGATTATACAGCGGACTTAACAGGAGTGGACTTATAGGACACTGAACTGGGAAGTATATTGATTGCTTTTAAATAAATTTAGTATGATGACAGGCAATCCATTTAATTTAATCTAGATTACTTTAAACCCATTTCACCATCACATCCGTTATCACTGGTGAAGAAATTGGGGTTTAGGAGACCCCCTTCCTAAAGTAGTGGACGTCGGAAGTTTAAGATACTATGGGTTTGGTCGGTCTCATTGTTAATCCTGTCGGAAACCACGGGACGGTACATCACTTTATCTTACCATAAGAATGTTTTGGGCCCGTAGTAACCTGGATACAGTGCGTTTCGGGAGCCCCTGATACAATATCTGTAACTTGCAAATACCTAATACAAGCGTGTGCTTGGTTACGATTTCCTTACATTATTATTTCTAGAACATTACAAGCTTTCGAAACGCATTTGTGAGGGACTTGTACGTTTCTATATACAAACAGCGAGATAAAACACTTCTCAAAAATATAATTATTAAATAATGGAACCACATTGCCTGTATGCTGTTGTATCTGAGTTACTGGAAGCATTCAAGCTGGAACAACACGCTGTTGTGTTCTTAAAGCGTACTGTTTTTTTTTTTTCGGAATGTTACGCTCTCAATAAGTTAAGCCGAAGATCTCAAAAGTTCGAGGCAGACTCATACAGTTTCAGTTGCGAATGAAACCACCTGCTTTTCGCAGGTGACCTGGTATTACTATCTCTCTCGCTTACAGGCCTCCAAAACTGTATAAGAAAATTGGAAGCGTATGCCTCGATAAACAATCAGAGTATTAGCAGTGAGAAAACTAAATGTAGGATTTTCAGAACAAGAAAATCTTAGTTCTCTCCAGATTTACATCTGGGCTCGATTAACCCTTTGAACCCGAGAGGCCGCTTTTCCGGTCGGGAACAAGAGACGTCATAGCGTCATTAAATGGGATGGCTGTTCAGTAAATGTGTGGGGTAGACCCATCAATATTTTCATTTGAATGGTCTACCCCAAATAATGAATATGGACTCTTCTAATTGCTGCCATTGAACTGGCATGGGAGATACCACTAGAGTTCAAAGGGCTACAACTATGTGGGTTTCAATGAGTTTAGTTTGTGTTATTGATCCAGCAACTAATTAACTACAACTATCTGGGTTTCAACTTATCTTCCAATGGCACATTACATAACGCCCGATACAAATTGTGCCTCAAAGTCCTAAAGTACTAAAACTATCTGACAAATTGATTAAACCCATTTTACTGTACGGTAGTGAAATATGGGCTTTAAAAGTGACTGATAAAGCTGAAAAACTCACGCCTTTGAAAATTCCCCCCCCCCCCCCTTGTGAAAATGTATACGTCAAATTTTGCAAACTGGTACTTGGAAGTGAGTAAAAATGCACCATACGATACGCGTGGAATTACGAAGATAGCTACCATGCGCCACGACAAATACTAACACAAACTAAACTCATTGGCTTCTCAAACTTTACTCAGTGGGGTATACGCAAACTGACCTCATGGGGTTTTCAGACTTTACTCAGTGAGGCATACGCAAACTGACCTCATTGGGTTTTCAAACTTTACTCAGTGAGGCATACGTGGATGAGAATTACATTGAACTCTTAAAACCCCTCACAACGGAAATTCACCATCTTATGCAATGTGACTCTGATAGCGTTAATAATTATTTATTTATTTATTGGTGTTTAAAGTCACATACTTATGCAAAATGGCTAATCATGACCGTGACAGTTTACGGATGGAGGAAGCCGGAGTACCCGGAGAGAACCACCGAGCAACGACTAGCAGCTGCCAGCTCCCCAGCATCGTAACTCCGCGCTGCAGCACAGGCAGGGTTAAATTGGTTGAAGACATGCGCCCCATCGACGTGCAGTAAGCCTTAGTACACAGCGTCATCGTGCCCCCATGTGGACAATCGGGGTTAAGTACCTTGTCCAAGGACACAACGCGGGAGTCCGAATCGATCGCGCAGACGGTCACCCATCCGAGGACTAACCGGGCTCGACGTTGCTTAACTTCGGTGATCTGACGAGAACCGGTTACCACAACTCCACCGTGCCCCCGATAGCGTTAATATGGGCCAGAAATATCAAAACATACACATGTTAGAAGAGCTTCGGAGTAGACACGAAACTAATTTCTTTTCCTGCAGTTACGACGACGACAGAAACGGAAGCCAAAACAAATTACGAACAAACAGAACATTTGAAGACGACAATATCACGGAGTCAGATTATGGCCAGTCTTATAGGGTCGCGCCATGGTTCCCATGTAGGATTTATTTAGGATGCTCAGTCTCTGAACAACCAGTATACATAATATGGTGATGCATTAGGAGGATCAAAACAGAATCGACAAAAACACGATATCTATAGTACTGGCCGTCAGAACTGCACAAGCAATTTGGCTGAAATTTAAAATTCTTTTGGATGTTTTTCATTTACGTCATGGGCCCTCTACTCTTACAATCACTTACTGTTAGTTTTTTTGTTTTGTTTTTTTTAATAGGGTTACAATATGGTTGAGGGGAAATTGCTACTTCGATATTGGGGAGAGGGACGCATAACAAAGCGATTTGAATCACTTCTATTCATGCGCCGATGCATTACGTAACTAATTTCCGTCATACGTGGTCTCGACTGTGCCTTAACTGCTTGAGTGCTGGAAGCCCATTTTGGGCTTTATCCTGAATTGTGGGTACAACAGCTTAAAGACTTCATATTCTGTAGATATGCTTCAGTTAATTTTGATTTTATATTATTTAGTCTAAGTGGATTTGCCCTGTTACAATTTATGGGAGAGTGCCTATGGGCACTCTCCCATAAATTGTAACAAGGCAATAATCTGTGAACAAAATTTTGACAACCAAAAAAAACTCAGCACTCTGCCAGTTAAAGCCAACACGCAAAGTCATCTTCGTAACTGACCGTTTCCAGTGTAAAACTGGCAAGTTAAGTGTGACAAACATCCACGGCGAGTAACATAGTTACGCGACTATATCTGGATATGCATGTCATTATGGGCCAAAACCAGTTCAGTTTATAAAATAATTAAGACCGCAATTGTTTTTCAAATCAAAATTTACTTGTGCCTTGATTGCTGGGATAATTACGTTTTGGGTTGTGTTTTTGTCTGGGGTTTGGGGTTGTTACTTAAAAAAATAACACGCGAGAATCTGGAAAACACGACACTCAAGGGAGGACATATGGGGATCGCGGTGGTTCAGTGGTTATGGTATTGGTTTTCAAACCGAAAAGTCCACGGTGCGATCCACCACTAGGGGCAACTGCGTTGTGTCTTTGGGGAAAGCACTTAATCCCGATTGCCAATGTGGGGGCACGGTGGAGCTGTGTACTAAGGCGTACTGCAAGCCGATGGTGCAGATGCCTCCAACCAATGCTAACGCTGCATTTGCGGAGTTGGTGGTACTTTGAGGAGTCTGAGATTACTCGCCGCTGCGTGGTGGTACTCTCCGGGAACTCCGCCTTCCTCCATCCGTAAAAACTGATCGACACGAGGTGACCCTGGCTGTCGAAAGTGTCATTAGCCCCCCAATAAATAAATAAAATAAGGGTGAACGCAGAGGCTCTTTGATCAGTGCATTGGACTTGGGACCAAGCTATGTGTGCTCAGGCCTGAACCACATCACTGGCTTTGTGTAATTATACAAGACACATAACTCTTGCTTGTACAAATGGGAACCGCCCCCGCCCCTGGCCTCTTTTCCTGAAACATGTCAAATCCCTAAAATTGGTTTATCGGCTGATAACGAATGTCGAATAAGGAACTGGAAATAAGTATTTATTTATTTATTTATTTATTGGTGTTTAAGGTCACATACTTATGCACAATGGCTAATCGTGACCGTGACAGTTTGACGGGTGGAGGAAGCCGGAGTCCCCGGAGAGAACCACCGAGCAACGACGAGCAGCTGTCAGCTCTCCAACATCGTAACTCTGAACTCTGCACCGTAGCACAAGCAGGGTTAGATTGGTTGAAGACATGCGCACCTTCGACGTGCAGTACGCCTCAGTACACAGCGTCATCGTGCCCCCATGTAGGCAATCGGGGTGAAGTGTCTTGCCCAAGGACACAACGCGGTTGCCGCAGGTGGGATTCGAACCGAGGACCACTGGAAATAAGTAATAATAATAATAATAATGAATGCAATGTTAACATCTGAAATCCACCGCAGTGCACTCTTACTTACATTATTACCCCATGTAAAGGCGCACACATTCTTTGGGCATTCCATGACATGCTCAGCTCAACTCTACGCAGAATACTGCCGGTGCTTCACAGACGGGCACCCAGAACAAGCGCCCTAACAGATCCCTATTTTACACCTAGGTACGGTGAGGATTGTGTAGTACTGATGAACATTCCCAACGTTCACATCTGGTGCGAGATTTAACGTTGCAGTCACACACTCAAGCTCCGCTGATCGGACAACAGCCACTGCTACGGGAAGCACCCAAATCAATCGCTCAGTGGTCACCCATCCAACGATTAAGCGGGCTCGAAAACTTAACTTGGTTGCTAAACTTGGGTGATCTGAGGAGAACCGGTTTCGCGTTGCCCGTTGTACGCCCCTATCTCACCCTGATATTTCTTGGGTCATTTAATACAGTTATGCCGTCGCTTTAGACTTCAAAAAGTATTCGGGGTGCACCAATTGGCATGAAAAGACTCTGGGCGTTCACCTTTAGGGAATAAACACTCTTATCCCAGCACGAGGTGAAATGAAGTGTGGGGAAAATATTTTGTCTGCTCACTTGATTTACACTGGCTACGTACCACGGTCGAAGCGCTCCTGTCGTTAAATCAAAAGTTTGATTTTATTCGACACCTTCGACAAAACATCCTCAGAAGATCATGTTTTTCAGGAGAGATGATTTCTTTGATGATATCGAATTTAGCAAAGTATAAGAATTAAGGATTTTTTATCTTGAACTTCTTCTCTAATATGACAAATGCAGAGCTTAAGTCAACCGTACCCTCGTTACTGTATTTGCAAGCCGGAAAATAAGCAGACTGTCATCAGCAAGATGAGGTCCCCAGAGGGTGAATTTGGTGATACTACCCTGCACGGCAGGGTAGCATCACAGAATTTACCCTCTGTGAACCTCAGTTTGAATCGAGGTCTCAAACCTAAACAGAAAGAGGTACCCAAAGGGTGCATTGGCCCACTGTGTGGGATAGCGTCAGCACATTCACCCTCTGGGGACCTCATTCTGCAAATGACGGGTTGCTTATTTTCAGGCTTGTGTGTATGATAATATAACTTGTTTACACCAAATCATCGTTGATGAATACGATGAATATAGGGGACTTCTTAGGGCATTAGACAGGAGATCTCGAAAGGTCGACTGTTCGATAATGCCACGCGACATCTGCGTTGTATCCTTGGGCAAGAAACCCCACCCTGTGCGAGCACTGTGGCGCTGTGTACTATGGCAGTAGAGTTAAGGTCAAAGATTATGGAACTGTAATTATGTGTAAATAGAACTTTTAAAAATTGTTTTTTGGGCATTCGCTGTGGTTCTCTTTGACGCATGTCCACCAGATTTACGGGTTAGGTACCCCCATGCAAAAGGAGGGACCGAGTCGATTTTTGAAACTGCAGTTGTGATGTCAAAAGTCACTGGATTGTTCGTTACCACAGATAAAAAATTATTGGTTTCCAGGACATATGTCAATCAATTTTACAGGGCTAGTACCCCTTTACAAGGAAGAGAATTCTATCGGTTTTCAGGCTTGTCAGAGCCTTGTTGGAACGAGCTCGTTCCAACGAGGGATTAGAAGTGAATGAATGAATTAATTACTGTGTAATATAGTGTTCAAAGACATGAGCAATTACATAATTGTGAAAAAGACAACTACATCACGGGAAGTGACAAAGCACAGTTGGCCGTCTTCCAGCCACTCTCTAAAAAGACATTAATTTTCAAGACAGGAGAAATTATAAAAGGGTACATTCAATATCGGTGAGTCTTATTACAATGAGTACAGCAAAATACATGCGGTTATCTCTAGGGCTCCCGCTCCACACAAAACATCCCACAGTTCTCCAGTTCCAATATACTTATTATAGATTTTAAGACTAAGGAATCAGCTTCAAACTTGAACAAAGTAGGGGTTTTTTCGTAAAAAGTTAAAAATGTTAGTTATTTAAATACTTTTTGGTCGAGTTCTTTTCCAAGATAAAGCTGGTGCGCGGGCGGGCTGGTGGGCGGACGGACGGACGGACGGACGGACGGACGGACGATTGGGCGGGCTGGCCTTTCGGGAGAACTTTCAGGCGATCGGGCGTTACCTTTCTCGTTGGTGCGAGAATTTGAACAAATATCAATGGATTTCGTCAATATTTGATGTTTGTGGCTTTCTTGACAATATCTTGAATGAGTTCAAGAATTGGTACGGTTCGGCATTAATGAACGGAGTTATGGCCCTTAATTAGTTATTTTTGCCTGTTTTGAGCGCGATAACTTGAACAAATACCAATGTTCTTCATAAAATTGATAATTTAACCAAATAACTTTGGGATATACAATTCTCGTTATGTAAGAGAACAATTTATTTTCACACTTTATATATTAATTCCATTACATTTTTTATTGCCTATGCGTTCAAGCATTCAATGTTCCAGTAAGACTAAATTATCCTCCTCTGATTGGACGAGAGCTCGCTTAGTATATTCTATGTTTACGGCTCAAGTGGCAAATGTTACCGTCTGACGTCACAACGCGAAATATTTGAAATGACGTCGCCCGTTTCGTACTTGCTGTATCAACGGACTGACCAGCAAGCTGCTTCATTTTTCTGGATTTTTCACACGTGCAGCAGACGGTGTTCCAGTTGAAGTGTTGTTTAAATTACAAACCGATTTACGATTTGAACTGAGATGGAATGAGTTCATCTGGTTTACTGATTATTTTTCCAGTGCCGACGTGGGGTTCACGAGAGTTTTTTTTACTAAACCTGTGATCGGTAAAAGTTGCCTTGAACAAGGCAACTTTTAACGATCACAAGTTTAGTAAATAAGCCTCTCATGTTTCACGATGTAGCTTTTGGGCTATGCGTAGTGTCTTATTGGAACATATACTTGCTTGTGCCGAGTTAGCAAGCCGGAAAATCAGAGAGCTCACTCGCAGCTGTTCTGTGGTTCTTTCCGGGTACTCCGGCTTCCTCGACCCGTAAACTACCCTAAACGATGTGATCTGGTTGTTGAATGCAGCGTTAAACTCCAACAAGCAAACAACCACTAGACTCATCAAAAACGGCAAAAAGTTATTCAATTAACCCTTTACTCAACGTAATGACCAAAAACCGGCCGGCGCTATTCACAAAAATCATCATACAATTTTCATTATTTTTTTCATTTTTGCGTCCTTGAGCTCGTTCCTTCATAAGTTATGTTTTTGACGCAAAAAACGAAAAAAAATAGTTATTCAAGAATTTTATTTACAAGTGTCGTCTGCCTTTCGTGTTTGGTAAAGAGTTAACAGGATTCTACTGTGTAAACATTTTTAGTGTAAACCCTTTGCCTAACACGAAAAGCAGACGACACTTGCAAATAAAAGTCTTGAATAACTAATTCTTTTTACTTTTTGCGTTAACACCATAGCTCATTACCCCTCATTGGAACGAGCTCAACGAGCTCGATCCAATGAGGGGCCATAAGCTACGGTTTTGAGATAAAAAATTAAAAAATAATGAAAATAGAATGGTGATTTTTTTGTGAATAGCACTGGCCAGTTTTGACCGTTACGCTGGGTAAAGGTTTAATCCCGCAGAGGAATTCTTTTACCTAAGAAAGGGAATAAAGCAAAGCTTTATCCCAGGCTTGACATCTATATATCTGTTGCTTATTTACGGCACAAGAAGTAAAAATGTAGCAACCATTTTTGTTACAACGATCACTTTTTGTTACAACAAACACTTTTTGTGACAACAAGCACTTTTGTTGCAACGATCACCTTTGTTACAACAAACACTTTTGTTATAATGATCAGTTTTATTGTAACAAGCACTTTTGTTATAAAGATCCCTTTTTTACAGCAAGCAATTTTGTTACAATGATCTATTTTGCTACAACAAGGACTTATGTCACCACGATAACTTTCGTTACGAGCACTTTTGTTCCAACAGCCACTTGTGTTACAACGATACCTTATGCCACAATATGCTCTTCTGTTATAGCAAATACTATGTTACAATGACCACTTTTGTTACAATTATCACTTCTGTTACAATGATCACTTTTATTACAACAAGTACTTCCATTACAACGATCTCTTTTATTAGAAGAAACACTTTTGTGACAACCACTTTTGTTACAGCGATCCCTTTAGTTACAACAAGCATTTCTGTTATAACACTTTGTTACAACGATCACTTTTCTTACAAAACACTTTTGCTACAACGATCTCTTTTTTTCAACAAGCACTTTTGTTATAATGATCACTTTTATTAAAACAAGCACTTGTTTTCAACGATCACTTTTGCTACAAAAACACAATGTTACAACGATCCTTTTTACAACAAGCACCTTTGTTATAAAGACCCATTTTAGCACTTTTGTCAAAGCTTTCCACATCTGTTAAATATCAACCATCCGAGAATTGTAACAAAAGTTGTTGGTTTTGTAAACTGCAACAACCGGACGATTACCATGTTATCTGTGATTTTCAATGCATTTGAGAATGTAGTACTAATAATGTCAAGATCGACTCTAATTGGTAGGGTGTATATTATGTAAAATAAATTATTCTTTGATCCGTGGTTAACAGAAGCCAGCTGTTAATCTCTTAATCAATCGGACATCAACATTATCCACGAAAACAGGTGAACATGTAATTATTCTATCCCGCAGATAGGCAAACGGGCAAAGATAATCAACCTCGCTGAGAACGCACAGTAACACAGCATGGCGCTGTCTCGCTGCCTGCAAACTCAATAGAGTCAAAGGTCCCCATAAATCAATGTCGAGGGCTTCAAGGAGATACCACTCAGATTCCCCCGGGGTATTCCTTGATAATATAAAAAGGAGTAGCAAGATTTGGAAAACAAGTGTTGATCGGTGGCTGTTTTTTGGCCATGGACGTGTTAATGAGTTGTGGGACTAGCGGGTCCAACATATAGTTGAGAAAAGGCGAGAAGCTATTAGGTTAAGCGGCGCGGGAGGGCATTGAGAGCCATAAGCGAAGTTTAACGTATAACGTGAAGTAAAGTTAGTTGGAGGGAGCTATCGAGAGTTCTAACAATTTACTTAATTGGAGCTATAGAGAGCTAGAACATTTGACTTAAGCTAGAAGCTCGGAGTGAGCTTAGTGTAAGCCAGGCAAACCGCACGCATGGACATTATTGGTTTAAACGGTAGACGGAGAGTGGTTTAGGAGGTACAGAACTGTAAAGTGGAGTGACAATTTATTATCAAACGTTTAAAGTGAGATAGATTGTGTTGGTTAGAGGAGTTGACGGACAAATTGAGCGTACTTAAAGGTGGAAGCGACTATAAATACACTATACGTTATGTGTACAATTGCATGGGAAGTGAGAGGACCACCAGGAGCTGAGGAACAACAAGAGATAACCAGGCGACAGCATTGAACTCCGGAAAGAGCTCGAACATTCGGGTTGGGGAAAATTCACCTGTGATTTGTTTTATGTTGTGTATATATTTTCATGGATTGTTCTTGCTGCGCACATGTGAGTACATAATAGTGTTTTATTTTCATTAAATTATATTCAGATAATATCCGTCGGTTATGTTTTTAAATATGAAGTCACTGACATCTTAAGATGACGAATCTGCCCCAACATAACCACAACCCGCTAGGTGGAGAGAAGAATGTTCATTCAAAAGCCCGGCTGTCCTCTCCGAGTACGGCCGAGCTCTAGAGTGATCATAAATCTTACCTATCTGCCCCATCGTGTTGTGTGTGACATAAACTAGATTGGCATGGTGTATCCGTCTCTTGCCACCCACATCAATCATGTAGTCCATTTTTCCAAGTACCTCTTTCACGGTGTGGGGACCCTTCCACTGCAATAGCAGCTTGCTGTGATCGGTCGGTAGGAGGACCGTAACCCACTGCCCGATCTTGAACTTCCTATCCCTTGCCTTTCGGTCGTAATACCGTTTTTGCGAACCCTGGGCCGTCTGAAAGCTTTCTCTGACCAGCTGACAGGTCTCTTCTAATTTATTCCTAAGGTCGAAGACGTACTGATACGTGTTACGTATTTCAGTAGTCTCTGGCCCATCCAAAGCTCTTTCAACACCTGCATGTGATCCCTGATTGTCCTACCATACAGTAGCGCAAATGGGGAGAACCTTGTACTGGCCTGACGTACTTGCCTATAGGCGAACTGGACCGCCGGTAAATAGAGGTCCCAGTCCTTTGGCCTTTCTTGGCACATTTTTCTCACCATCCCTTTCAGAAACCCATTGACACGTTCGCACAAACCATTACATTTCGGGTTGTATGGGGTTGTAAAAAGCTGCTTCACGGCCACTAGACGACGCACGTCTTTTATCAAACATGCGGTAAACTCCGACCCCTGGTCACTTAATACCTCCTTGGGGAAACCCACCCTGCTGAATACCTCTAACAAGGCCCCTGCGACCCTCTCAATCTCTATCTTGGGCATAGCTATGGACTCCCACCACTTTCTATTCTTCAAGGAACAAGACAAGGTGTTGTTCTAGCACCCTTATTTTACCTGGTGTATATATGTGATTTATTCGGATTTGTGTCAGACGAATGATGGGTTATCAGCCGATGATGCTTTTCTTTTGACGAAGATGCTCAAATAAACCGATCGAAAAAGCAGCGTATACACTCGTAAATAGCGCTACAATTATTCGTCCATAAAGACCTGTATAGTTGTATTAATGAGCCGAAATCCCATATTATTAATCAAAAAAGCAAATAATCAATCACTCGGCTTAATATCAGTGAGACGGGTGAATAAACACGAGCTATTGTTTTAAAGTCCAATAACGTACAGTCCTGTATCAACGCAGAATGCGATAAACTTATACGTACATGTTTGCGGTTACCAAAACGCCGTCGGCAAAGTGTGTGAAACAAATTTAGAATCTACTGAAAATAACTAAAAGTATTTGAGTACTTGGTTTACAAGTCCTTAGGCCCATAGATTATGAAAGCTCTGCTCCTTGGGCGCAAAAATCAAATTACCTGTGAAACGTAACCATACGATTCTTGTTTTCCTTGTCCGTGTATCTATTCTCTACTGGCTTTATCGTCAAACGACTAGTTTTTCGCTGGACATCCTCCAATCACAATCATACTCCTTAAAGAGGTACTAATTTGAAAAAGATATCGGCTCTCAGATTTTGCTTGCACGTAGAAGAGCATGCAAATGCAGTTGTATCCAATTAAAGGGTAAGATGCCAGAAGCAACGCGTAATTACTTAAATCTGCAATTAAAAAACTTTAATGCTGACGAATTTGCAGAAGACACGATATTGCGAGGATATAAATGAAGTTGCTCGAAGGTAATCGGAAGGAAACGCAACACCCTGACATAGTTTCTGAAAACACACGGTTCCTAATATTACCTCCGCTTTAAAGCTCAGCTTTGCTTTCAATAAATCCCACAGCACTTGTGTCAATAACGGCCTTCGGAAATATAAATAGAAACACGCGTCCACAAACTCACTTTTATCCTTTAAAGAAAGCTAATGGAAAATGACATTGCGCGGATTTTTCCAAGAGTAATCGGCTAACTAGATTGGGATTAAAAAGTGTTGCCTGCTTTTGAAGAAAACTATAACTTATCACCTTCAAATTAGTTTATTTAATCGACACGAACACTTTCTGACGAATTATATCTAAAATATATGGGTACTTTTACTTTGCATAACGAAAATTGTGGGTTTGTCAATGGGCAACTTTTCCTTTTTCAAATTCGCTCTCTTATTACCCCTGTTATGTAACACTTGCAGTTCTATGTAACAGATGGTATCTTTCCATCACCATCAGCGTGGGAGACACTTGACATACTGTCCATGCAAAAATACAAAACCACATGAAAAAATAACAGTAATATCGATTCGTTTATGAAACTAATATAATTCTGGAGATTAATTCCAGTCATATTCTTGTGTGGGATGGATCGGAAATAATCAAACAACATACTTTTATCAGAGCTTTCAGTTAGTTCTGAAGATGATAGTTACAGTACAGCTGGTCACTTTCCATGGGTGGGCAAATTTCCACCGACGCAATAATATTAGATTCTAAACACTAATTAAAGGAATCGTCAACTTTTTAATTAATCAAGCATCGGGTACAACCCGGTGCTTCAGTAATTAAAATTTTCCTGCTGATGATTTTATTACCTGGTAAACGCATGCGTGGATGTCACAGCCAACGCGTGGATTACGACCAGTCCAGGAGACTGTACAAAATGTGCACGTACAGTACGTGGAGAGTGGATTGTAACTAAATCACCCGCAGAGTGGAGTTGTCACCCAAGCTATAACTTTCAAATTTTGTTCATATCGACAAAAAACACAAGCAATGTTTCAGCCAATGGACCTCCGGGTTTAACCCGGAGGTCCATTGGCTGGAACTTTTCTTGTGCTTGTAATGCATTGCAAAAAATTTGCAATTATTGCTTGGGTGGAATCTACACTCTGCGGGTGATTTAGTGATAATACGTACTGCAGGAATATCGTAAGCAATGTAAATTGCGTTCTTTTGCCTACATTTTCATATGATTGGGTGTTATTCCGAAAAACTATGCTAAGTTTTTTCACCACTTCCAAAGCATATATACACATTTGTCTGAAAAATGAAACCCGTATATAAGTGTTGCAGATGGAGAACTGTTGTACTCAAGGGGCGCTGTAAGGTTAAACACTGCTATCGCATTGGTTATTATTCATTAGTTTTGAAAATCTTCATTTTGGAAGGAAATAAGAAGAAGCAAGCAATGTAACAAACGTAGTTGCAAAACTCCTGTGAAATATTTGTGGCAAAGCTGAAATCCGTGGATTCAACATATATCAGGCAATCGTGTTCCACACCTAAAATACCAAACGTGCGACAAGTTGCGCTGTTTTTGATCCATTTATTACTGCAAAGGGACAAAGTAAGTGTGTTTGACATAACTCACCGTTAAATCGTGTTATGTGTCATTGTTTATTTAATAGGGGATTATGGTTACTTTGACAATCTGTGTCGTATCGGGTCGAATAAATGTCATTATTATTGGCCTGCCCTGTATACAAGGAACATTTCAGACAGGTAAGTAAGTGGAGGTGTGGAAAATGTCACGTTATTCATCATGCGTTGATGTTTATTAGACGTAATTATTCCTAACTGGACGTCATCTCCCGTCATGAATGAAAATGCATGACCAAACAACCTCATTCGACAGGGGTAGACATTGTTGTGGTACATGGAAGCTTGATATGAAGCATTTCTGTGAAAGGTTTACCGTAACGTGCGTATGTAGCTTTACTGATAACCATAGACTCGTCATAATGGCACACAAATTAAAACATATTTGAAAAAGTTAATAGTAGGAACACGTGTACTTAACTCACTTCTCACTCAATATATAGCTCTCTCTCTCTCTCTCTCTCTCTCTCTCTCTCTCTCTCTCTCTCTCTCTCTCTCTCTCTCTCTCTTTCAAAACAACTAAATGGCTTTGGTCCCCATATCTCTCCCACCTCCCACACCACCAGGATTCGGCATCGTAACGCGTTGCTTCAATAAAAATTAGTAACTTGTTAATTCACAATAACAACGATCCAGCAAACCGATTGTCCCACCGAAAGCCATATAATACTAATGTTATTTACATTGCAGTGGCTGGGGTAGTCATTACTGAAGTGAGTGCATGGTTACCTTAAGAAGTTCCGAAACTGAAATATATTCTGTATTATTTTCTTAAAAGAGCAACGTAAATTCCATGCAGAGTAAAAAGACTATACATTTTAACCCTTTACCATGGTAACGACCAAAGCCAGCCAGCGCTATTCTCAAAAATCGCCAATTAATTTTCATTATATTTTAACTTTTTGTCTCAAAAACATAGATTATGACCCCTCTTTGGAACGCGCTCGCCGAGCTCGTTCCAATGAGGGGTCACAACCTATGTTTTTGAGACAAAAAATGAAAAAAATTAGTTATTAAAGAATTTTGTTTGCTAGTGTCGTCTGCTTTTCTTGTTAGGTAAAGGGTTAAATATTTCACAGCTTGACTATGCCAAAATAGTGGTACTCGAGGAAGAATAGTCCACATGCCGGAGGTGAGTGGAATACTTGTCATCGAGGACCATAGTTTGGCAACTACATGTAGTGTTATAATTATTATCTCATATCGAGCAAACCGAGGAAGCATCTTCTTGTCCATCAGAATTTCAATCCTAAGTACATTGCCTGTTGTTAATTGTTAATGGCTTTCCACAAGACAGGCTTTTTGATCCTGAACACAGAAATAACGATACAGATTTACGGAAAAATTATCTTAAATCATCTCGGAATATTCCACGGCCATTTTATAAGGTGTAGAATGCACAGGAATAGTGCACGCTTATTTTTTTTTTATATCTCCCGATAGTTATAACTATTGGAAATAGTACACGACCTCTCTGCCAAATAAGGGAATGGAAAGTCACATGGGATTTAATATGTAGTGCTTGGGGACTGAATAACCACTAAACACCCATGGAATGGAGTTTTTACCCGGAAAATTGCATCATATTCTAAAAAAGCCATAAAAGATACACGCACATGTCAGCCAAGAGACCTACGGGGTCACTAGAGATCTACCAAGACAGAACACAACGAGGGTTCAGTACAGGGTACTGGAATCAACGACCCAAGTTGGAGTCTTTTCTGCATTTCCGAAGGCGCGCGTGAAATACAGGACAAACTCCAACAAGGGTCGTTGATTTCTGTACCGCCATACTCAACCCGAGTTGCATCCTGTATTTATTCCATGATTAACCTTGATTTAAGTGAATGAAATTGAAAGAATAACATCGCCTTCGGTGGTCTGTTTAAATCTTTACTTGACACCGGCTTGTGACGAAGCAGTTTGTTCGCGTCATAACGTTATTCAGATGCGTAACAACGGACAATCAAATGCGTTCTTACATGACGTTCTTACACGTAGGTCGGATTTCACGTGTGGTGTACGCAGCACATGTATCAATGTCTGTATTGTGTCGGGTAACGTTGAAAACACACACCAATTGTGGTAATAATGGTTCAAATCTTGATTGTACTTCTTATCCAAATTATTCTTTCGGTGGAATCATCATTCCCGAATTGTTTTAGTGATATCCAACTCACAGCCTACTATAGATGAAAATACGTGCAGTGTCTATAGACAATCCGTCCCCTGAGTTCCAATGTGTTCTATGTGCCAGTAGGCACATAGAACACATTGGAACTCAGTGGACGAATCAGAACACCAAGAAAGAAAATGACAGAAATAAACTCTCGATCTACTTGCACTATAAAAAAGACCGGATTTTAATCAAATACACTCATTACTTGATTAGTATTGAAGTTCCTGACCTCGGTCAAAACGTAACGAACATCAATTGTAGGGTGGAAACTTGATTATATAGACCATCTCCCCAACAGAAATGTAAAGGGTATATATTCTCCCATCACTAAGGATCTACACCCATGTGCGTCTTGTTGTTGTTGTCTTGTCCTCCCGTCAAAAACACCAATATAAAAAAACACAAGTCAGAAATATGACAAAAGCCTGTCTTGCTTTAAAAATGACAAAAAGCATAGTTTGTTTTATATGAACCAACTCCATCACATCTCTAAATGGTGATATAACTCGTACTCCTCCTGTGATTGTTGACTCGTTGAAACGCCTCCAGTCACGGCCTCTGTACAACTTCTAACTGTTTTAGTACTTAAGCAGATCAGATTGTACCGAAAAACGAACCTTACCCAAGTATCAAAAATATCATGCCAAACAGACAAGTGTAAAAACCAATGTCAAAAATACAAATCAGAAGAATTTTGACAAACAAAGTTCTGTCTTCATTGACCTCTAGTAGTCCAGGTCGCCAGGGCACTGAACCTCAAAGTGGCGTCTATGGTTTTTTTCTCGATGGAATGTGTAAGAGTAACATCTCCTGACTACGAATATTTTACTGCGACGCATGCATACCAGAGGTTGCTCCGAGTCCATATACATTTTGAGGAATGTTTTTGGTGTTTGGTGATTCTGTAATCATCAGTGCTATTCATAGCTGCTGATGTATCTGCTAACCTTTTTTGTTCATTGCAACACTCTAGTGTGGCGTTGCGCAACACTCTAGTGTGGCGTTGCAAGAGCAGAAACAAAATGTGCACGGCATTTAGCAGCATTTACATTTGCACCTGTTAGACTTGAGCAAGAACATTTCATTAACTTCAATACTTTATCTGGGGCCAGAGCAACATCGAACGGAACTGTTATGGGCTGGAGCGACTTAGTCTCTAGTTTCTTTTGGAGCGACGGGATGCGCCTTTTTGCGTGAGAAATAGGCATATCCGGAAGTTTCGATCCGTGATAACGAACAGCATTCAACTGATAGTCAATAGTCTCTGACATTTCGGACTTTTTATCCCTTTACCTAACATGAAAAGCAGACGACTCTTGCAAAAAAAATTCTTGAATAACTAATTTTTTTCATTTTTTGTCTCAAAAACATAGGTTATGACCCCTCGTTGGAACGAGCTCGACGAGCTCGTTCCAACGAGGGGTCATAATCTATGTTTTTGAGACAAAAAATGAAAATATTTTGAAAATTAATTGGCGATATTTGAGAATAGCGCTGGCCGGTTTTGGCCGTTACGTTGGGTAAAGGGTTAAGTCGCGGGAGTCGACTGTGTTGCGACAGGGCCGTGTTATGTGCTTGCGTTAAGAAAACAGCCAGAGAATGGGTACTAAGTTTTCCATTCTGAGATGCAATGTCAGCATCGAAATTATCTACTACTGCCTGGATTAGCACACCGTCAGAACTGGATATTAGTGTGTCAGCATTGCGAGTTGCCGTATTGGCTACCGATTTCTTGAATCGCAACAATTCATCATATATAGGAGCATGTTACTCCGAAATCATGCATCTTTTCTACGAGGTCTTTAGAATCCCCCATCATAGCAGCAAGACCAGTTTGCATTGTTGTCGGTATCCAGCGTACAGTGATGTTACAATGTTGCAAATCCGAATCCCGGGTAAGGTGTGGTCTAATTTCGGTGGCAAGCTACCCAGAAAAGCCAACAACGTCTCGCTTGAAAACTCTGATATTTTGTCTAAGTTGAGCTCGAGATAACAAGTGTTTCGATCTGTATCAATATCCTTCATTTCGGCGCATATACTTTTCTTCAAAATTTTCATCGCGCTTTCTTCACCACAATCATTTGGATCCTGTGCCGATCCAGCTCTCGATCTATCCGCTAAAAACGCGGCCATCCTGGTGAGGAAAGATCTAAAATGTCGTTGCCGTACTTCTCTGAGCTTAGTAACAAAACCTTGACGGACAATACGAGTGCCCCCACACTCACCATACAATTTGAACAAGTCGACCAAATGCCAAGTAAGGTATTGGTCATCTCTCATGAAAGCAACCACCGATTTCAAAGCTTCGACATTGGAATTTGAATCTGTTGAGGTAGTGTCATTGAACTTCTTTGCCGCGGACGTTACAGATCTTGGACTCACAAATGTAGCTCTACAGGCCGAGTGATAACTAACGTTTGCCGCGTGCAAATCACTCATGGCACCTAGAACCCTTAACCTAACCTCTTCCCCCATTTATTTTTTTCGCTGCTCACAAACCTGGAGTATCTCATCCTTTTGCGATGAACTACTGTTGGTTTCAGGATTCACTACTTGACGGAAAAAATAACCCTCTATCCATCTTGCAGGGTTTATAGGATCTTTCGTCACATCACAATTGCTACCACAAAATAGACAGTGTCATTTAAAATGAAATACAATTTGTGCTTGACACCGCCTAGATCTTTTCTCGGGTGATTCATCCGCTTCGGTAGGAATATCTCTGCTTGATGAAACTTGGCTGACACTTTTCGAGTGAACATATTTCTCTACAGAATATTTGTGACCTCTCGAGACTAAATTGGCATCCAGATCAAGCTGCGATGGTAAATCTACATGCAGACCATCATTATACAGTTTGTTGCATCTGATTATGTTCTCGATTCGCGCGTCGATGCCACATTTATCATACGGTCACTCACCCTAACAACTTCACATCCGTATTTCGATGAGAACAAGGAACGATCGGCCATGGCAAATTCTGCACATAAACGGACAGAAAAATTCAAATAATGCCGGGCGAAAGAAAAATGAAATGACAAAAGAATAAGGCAAGCTTTACCGTCAAACTCACAACGGTCGTCAATAGAAAAATGTCTAATCCAACTTAATTTCAAATCAAACTAAATCGAGAAGGTGCAAAGAAGTTATGATCACTTATATATAGCTGCCTCTCAACTGAAGGAAAGAGACGATAAAGATAAAGTGCATTGGTGTTTTATCAATGCAGTATGACGTCGCTGTTCCGAAGGAGTGCCTCAAGGTTCCAATTTGACGTTTTCATGTGTAAACTCTCTTTATTAATTTATAAATGCTGTTCATAAAACGCTTGTTTTCAAAACAAAAATAGGAGTTTGGGCCGAACATGCACTTGTTTATGCATCGAATAATGCCATTTGTGTCTATATGAGTATAAATTTCTAGATTTTTTATTGTAAATGCCGAGTATATATGAGAATTGCATCACCTAAGCTAACTATGCGAATTGAAATCGGATACCCCCTTTCTGCAACGATTGTCTCAATGCTCAATGCTGTCAGACGTCCAGTAAACATTTTTCTGAATAAGGAGTTTCCCTCTATCGGAAACCACCCAGAACAAAAACCCTTGGACCCGACAATGAGGTTGGGCAGAAAGTTGGAATTTGGCGGCTGGACTGTTGCCAAACCCTGAAGATATATTAGTGAATTAGTTATGGTGTTTTTCAACACACTGTCTAAGCCTGATGCTCAGATTCATTCTCTTTCTCGAATAATTGTTACCCGATAAAAGATGCATTTGCGACTTTGCCATTATTCAGCCCATGATATGCATATTATGTAACCTTTTCATTGCCATCATTTTTTTTACTTCCTTTTAATGTGGACCATGTGTACGAAATAAACAGTTATATAAATAACAAATCACAAAAAGACAATCTTGTTTTATAACTGCAAAAATGGCCAAAAAGCCAAATTTGGTTTGATAAATAAAAATATGTTGAAAATAGGATGTTTGACGTAACATTCCAAGCTGCCTGTAACAATATACCACACATTCAATATGTTAACAATTTGTATCCCAGAGAGAAATTCAGATACACTGTGAATCCTATCTGATGCGGATCGACATGAAGCCAAGACTATGATGAAGACGGCCAGTGATGATTTGATACAATGTAAATGTGATTATGCCTCGAATATATTGAAGGGGGCAGTACCTATAACCAAATCTGAGAGAGCTAAGCTGACCCCATACAAACACCAAATTAGGAGAATTGCCTTACCAAAGAGAGAACTATCTTATCGGAAAAGAAGACGGATCATACAGAAAGGAGGATTTTTAGGATAGGTGATCAAACCCATCATCAATGCTCTGTCCGATATCCTATAAAATGGTCGTGCTCGTAAGAAACTTGTCATTTGTAATCTAACCTTCGAAGAGAGCGGACACAATGCAATCGGGTTGGACAAGAGATTCGGACACCGATGAGTAGTCGGAACTATCAGAATATATGGAATATGAAGAAGAAGAAGATAAAGACGAAGACGTTTCTGTGAGGGGAACTATCGTCCAAAGTGCCTATGACAAATACCAATACGATTTTGACAACCTCGTGAACAAATATATCGAGGATGGAATGGATAGGGTAGATGCAGTTGAAACAGCATATAGAGCACTTCAAAAGAGTGTCAGAGAAGCCATTAGTGAAAAATATATTAATACCCTTATGTACATTAGAAATTTTTGCAACGACTCAATTCACAAGAAAATTCAAGAAACAGCCAAACGTCTTCGTGAAGAAGAGGACTTTGACTTTGAAGAATTCCAGAAATATGCCTTGGAAACGCGAAAATTTCTGTTCGACAACCTTATGATAAACTACTCATTCAGAGTTGAAGATGATGAAGAAGAAGAAGAAGATTAGAGAGAAAAAAAGTATAAAAGGAGTGTTAGTATGAAAATGAATTCATCTCCGTTTTGAACGTTGAAGAGGAGTGAAGATGTTTGTGTCAACAACAGTGCTTAGATTCAACGATGACTTACATATACAGATCTTCAAGAATGATGCTGGATTAAAGTTGACTTCCCAAGAACTGGCTCAAGTGAATCGTGTGGTAAATGCAGCCAAGAGAAAAAAATCTAGACATGGATGCTGGTGGAAAGTAACAAAGATGTGTGGATACTGGCCGATTAGTAAACAAGAGAATAAAGACAGAAGAACTGACTGATGCTTCCAAATACAAACAAGAATGAAAACACTACGAATCAGTCTGAAGTTTCTCCTGAAACAAAGAAAGATGTTTTCACTAAGAACGAAGTTACGAATCAGTCTGAAGTTTCTACTGAAACAAAGGAAAATGTTTCCACTAAGAACGAAGTTTCTCCTGAAACTAAGAACGAAGTTACGAAGAAGCCTGATATTTCTACTGCGAATGAAGATTTAAAGAGGAACCAAACCAAGAACGATGCTTCCACTCAAACCACAAATGCAGTTTCTACTGAAACTAAGAATGAGGTTATTACTGAAACTAAGAATGATGTTCAGAAGACTGAGGTTGCCACTATGAAACAGCTAAAAGACAAGAAAGAGGAACCCAAAGATGTCAGACAGGAAATTAAAGCAACAAACAAAGCCAAGTTATCAGCTATCAATGAGAGAACGTGTTTTATCAACAACCTAGCCAGACACTGGAAAAAAGCTCCAACCCACAAGAAGATGAAATGGTTAGCCCATGCGAGAAGAACCACAAAGACAAAAATGATGCCCTGAGAAACTGAATTGTACACTCGAATAAAAATGAATGAAATGTTATATATATTGTTGTTTGTTTTTTATCTACTATCCCAACAAAAGTACCCGGATGTAGCATGAAGTACCCGGGTGTAAGGTTTCTACAACAGGTATCCTCCAACAATACAATAGCAGGTCATAGGTATCCTCAACTACCCGTATGTGCCTATGTGCTATTGCACAATGTGTCACATTGTGCATTTTCACAAAAGCACATATGACAAAAAAGGGATTTTCCATAACGTATTCCCGACAGGTATCCTCAAATAATACAATACCAGGTTATAGGTATCCTCAAATAGCCATATGTGCCTATGTGCTAGGGCACAATGTGTAACATTGTGCCTTTTTCACATAAGCAGATATCGGCACATCCAGCATGTGTCTATGTGCTAGTGCACAATGTGTCACATTGTGCATTTTCACATAAGCACATATGACGAAAAAGGGATTCTCCAGAAGGTATCCTCAAATAATACAATAACAGGTCTTAGGTACCCCTTTTCTGAAATAAGGCTAAGAGTCGTATGTGCGAGTCATTCGATAGCACATTTGCTCGATAGGCTTCGAGTCGTTCGAGCCATGACTTTTCAGCAACTGCTCGATAGCTTATTGGCTTTGGGAATGATATAGGCTTTTGTTATACAGAGGGGAGAGGACTCTGCATACAGATTATGGGAAATCAAGCAATCTGATTGGTTGGTTAGCGCCAGTAAAGTGAACTGATTGGGTGATCTAGATTAATGAAACAACAAGAGTACTCGGAATAGGGTCAGAACTAACAAGAACAGACCAGAACAGCTAAATATAGTAATAATAAGCTAAAATATTCCAGCTGATAGACTCTTCTACTCTACTGGAGTATACTCCAGGACAAAGGAACATGCCTAGGTAGATGAAAACTATTGTTTCTATAGATAGAAGCAGAGAATTCTGAAAGAATTCGAAACAGTAACATTTGTCGGGTTTATTTGGGTAATTCGTGATATTCCGATTCAATCGAACACACCCTCCGAACATACCCCTGTTTTGTTGTAAGCCTTTGGGTAACATAGTAACCACGTGCTACCATAGAAACCAAGATGGCGGCCTCCAGTATACAAAATGGACGACGGAAACACGTATCACCCTCACAACACGCGCTGCGCATGCGCACTATCACCACGCATCACTATGGAGATGACGTCACAAGATGGCCGCTCACGCGGGTTACCATGACAACAAAATATGGCGCCACCAGGTCACGTGACATGACGTCACTTCCGGGGTCCCTTGCCGGGGTCCCCTCATTGTGGGACGTTCGGGTACATGCTATACTACTTACGAGAGTAACAACGCGTATCTATTTTCATAAAATGAACATATTTTATTGGCAATCTGCCATCTCCAGACGGAAAAGTTGTTTTTCTAAGAGAAGTTACAAAACCCAAACCCGCTGCAATCTTGTGTTCATTTTCAGAATCAGTATCATTATCACCTGTACCTTCTCTAACATCAACACCCTCTTCACTGTGGTCATCAGTCTCCTCTGGCTGACGCAGAGGAGACTGGTGACTGCACTATAGAAGAGGGTGATGTTGAAGGGGGTAGTGAATATAGATACGGGTGATTCTGAAAATGAAGACGAGTTTGAACTTTGAAGCGGTTGAAGATCTTGATGTTGAAGAAGGAAGTCCTCGAAAACTGGACGAGAGGTACAGTGACTTGGTGAAAAGGGTTCGTCAGGAATCAGGACTGTAAAAAGTTCAGGCGCGGAAGGGCTGACGAAATCTTACAAAGTTTCGTTGTGGCAGTTTGTTTTTTCACTTCAGAAAACTAGTTCAACACACAACCAGTGCCATGCTCGATTCACGGTCCCCTGCTATAAATTTCCCGGGTATCGGGGCCGGCTATCCGGGGAATTCCAGTTCCCGAGATTATTTATTTATTTATTTATTTATTTATTTATTTATTATAATTATTTATTTATTGGTGTTTAAGGTCATATACTTATGCACAATAGCTAATCATGACCGTGACAGTTTTACGGGTGGAGGAAGCCGGAGTACCCGGGGAGAACAACTGAGCAACTACGAGCAGCTGCCAGCTCCCCAACATCGTAACTCCGCACTGCAGCACAAGCAGGGTTAGATTGGTTGAAGACATGCGTATCTTCGACGTGCAGTACGCCTTAGTACACGGCGTCATCGTGCCCCCGTGTGGACAATCGGGGTTAAGTGCCTTGCCCAAGGACACAACCCAGGAGTCCGAATTGATCGCTCAGACGGTCACCCACCCAATGATTAACCGGGCTCGACGTTGTTTAACGACGTTCTGACGAGAACCGGTTACCGCAACGCCACCGCGCCCCAGTTACCTAGATAAAAACCGAATTGTGAGTTCCCTATAAATACGTCGTGGCTATCCTCCCGAACAAGTACATTTATTTTTGAAGAGTAGATCCGGTTTATTCTAAAATGTATTCGAGACATTTCTAAGGTGAATAACATGCAAAATCTTCACATTCGTAAAGAAGATAAACTTGAAGTAATGGATAACCGGGTTAGCAACCCGAACAGTGATTTTGGTTACATAAGACCTTTCACAGAAAGTAAATGAGTAAGGTCACACAAAAAACAAACAAAATGTTTTTAATCCCATATATTTACTTCATTTTAACTCTTTGTAGAGTGTGAATAGCAGACGACACTTACAGAAATTTTATTCAATAACTAAAGAAAATGTATTTAAAGCCTTTAAATCATAGGGTCACACTCTATGCTTTCGGACTAAAATTGAAACAAATAATACAATTTGAATGCTGTTTTTTTTTAATATTGCTGGCCGCATGTGGCCGTTCCTTTAGATAGAGAGTTAAATGTACCCATTCTCGGGTGTGCACGGTTTATCACTTCCCTGTTGAGTCCACAAAAGGCTCGTTGTCTGCAGAGAGTACAATTCACCGTCTTCAGTGCAGGGTGTGGCGCATTTTTTATATCACTAAGAAAAGGTTAAGTAGCGTGTTAATTCATAAGCGGCAGTAGCCCATTTTGTAACCATGTTGTATCCTTTTTGCCTTGGAACTGAGTGTGGAAACGGAGTTTTTTTGTTTTTCTTCATGATGGACCAAGAAAAAAACACTTAGAATGAAGGCGTTTTCAAATAAATAGTTGAGAAGGTAATCTTATGTACATTCAAATATTTCGGTTATATTTTAACCCTTTGAACACGAGAGGCCCTTTTCCGGCCCAGGAACATGATACGTCATAATTCCATTAAGAAGGAGGGTGGTTGCAAAGTGAATGTGTGTGATAGATACAAGGCTGCACTTTGAAAATATTAATTGGTCTACCCCCAAAATAATGAATATGGACTCTTCCAAATTACTGCATTTGAACTAATATGGAAAACACCATCAGTGTTGAAAGGATTAATTTAAATATTGGTTGCTAGTGTTAAACGGTTTTAACTTCTTTCCTGCCACGACCACGTTTTACCTTATTAGAAGGACCCTTATATATGCATGTCTGTGAAAGGTCTTAAAGCACAATTGTAACTCCATCACATGACTAATTGTTAGAAAGATCTCTCTCAGAACTTTCAGCACATAATCAGCTGATAGTGTTAATTTAATCTGCGCATGCTGCCATCCCTAACTTGTCTCGTTATAAAAATCGACTTTCGATAAAGTCATCTCACCTGAAAGTACGAGACAGGCGAGGAAGGTCCAATTAAGAAGCAAGATAGTAATTGTTGAGAAAACACCTATGACATCAGCAAAAAATATAGCGAAGTTTCCTTTTGTTACTTTTAACCGAGCTGTCTGTTGTTTTCGTTTATTAAAAGTGACAAAAGGAAACTTGGGTTTTCATGGTAAGCTAATTAGAAGCATCTATAACTGTCCACTTTGTCTCTTTGTTTAGCGAATTTGTTTTACAGTTTTTTGCAAGTTTTTATTCTTCCCAGGCTCAGGAAAACAATAAACGAATCTTACCTCCTACACGTTTATATTAATGGAAAAGATAGTGTCTGTATTATTATGTCACGATGCGCACACCATTGATAAAATGAATAGAAAAAGGTTATAGAACGCCAAAAGATGGCGGAAGCGCTGTTTTCTTATTTTTAAATGGGTTTAACTCTTTTGGCGCGGAAAAATCCGAGAAACAGAATTCTTAGCGCCTAATATTCATCAGGAATTTTACAAAAAGTATAGGTTGTTAGACTAAAGCGTTATTATTTTAAAAGATGTTCTAATGATCTCATTGACAGTTTTTCAAATGATTTCCTGTATATATTTACATGGCACCTTTATACGTTCAAGGGACGATATCGTTGTTCATGGATAGGACAAAAATGGTGCATGAAACATAGAAATACGTATGTTTGTTCAACCCTTCACACAACGAATCAGCCGCATCCCGCCCCCCCCCCCCCCACATAAACAAAACCATATCATGTGACCCCTCGTTGGAACGAGCTCGTCGAGCTCGTTCTAACGAGAGATCACATGATATGGTTTTGTTGAAATTTTTTGAAAAATTTGAAAAAATGATATTTAAAATAATAAATTTTTATATCGTCTCCATTGCGTAAAGGTTTAAAATCACCTGGAAATGGCCACACACAGTTGGCTAAAATGACTACTGCAGTACCTTTCCATGGTTTGCCGACTGTCGACTTTAGTCACTTGTCGCGCCAAATGAGTTAAACAGAGAATAAATAATATTCAAAAGTTTAAACTGACTGGAGAAAAAAAATTTAAACGCCGGCTTCTGTATTTGTATACTACACTACAGGAAAATGCCTGATGTTTGTGTAATGATGAGCAATCGATCATACAGCTTCGTTAACATTTTAAAATTTCAATTTTTATATGAAATTCCCATACCCTAAGTGTTAAATTTACAGTCAACTTTAGACTCTTTAATTTTCTGTAAACTTTAGAAATAAAGGGCAGCTTCCATCCCTGTAAATTTCTTCCAATTACGAATATTGTCAGCCATGAATGTGTAACGAAATGCCCTCCATGGAACACGCAGGGTTAATATAATTTCGCTTGGGAGTCTTGGTTCCCTAAATGTTAAAGAAGAGTGGCCAAGTCCTACTTGGTAATAATTCTCTGGCGAATAAACTTTAATAAATATAAAAGCTGATCCCGAGTTCTTGTTAAAGGGGCCTTTATGCTATTAAACTATTCGATAATAACACTATGAAAATTCTCTTAAAGGCACGGTTATGTAATCGTGGTATTTTATTAACATTCCTGTTGAAATTGCGTAAGTGCAATTGCCCTACAAAGTCTCGGCACATGTGGTGCAGAAGTAGAAAACGAGACACGAAAACCAGACATAGTCTGCCCTGCAGTAACCTCACCAAAGTGTTTTGACAGAATTTAATATTATAATTGACAGAATTTACTAGTATAAACCTGACCTGCATAACCTCTTCAGCATGCTGTTGGCAGAATTTGGTATTGTATACTGACCTGGCCTAACCTCAACACACCCAGAATAGCTTTCAGCTCTGGGAATTGTGCAAGATAGCACGTTCGATTGACGTCATAAGGTAAACTCC
The DNA here is from genome assembly GCA_031216915.1 of Pictodentalium vernedei. Lineage (NCBI taxonomy): Eukaryota > Metazoa > Mollusca > Scaphopoda > Dentaliida > Dentaliidae > Pictodentalium > Pictodentalium vernedei. Next base: position 615,019,719 of record CM062296.1, read on the forward strand.
CTACCCTTGGGAGGGCATTCGGATAAGTTACATAACTATGAACCAACAGCATGCCAACGTCATTTTAATGTGAGAATGCATACTGATAGCACAGGATGTCCCCGCTGTCCCAGAATGGAGGAGAGGGGTTATGAAACACCTCTCCGCCATCTTGGGGTATAGGTGGCGTTTTGTGGCGTCATGTGGCGTGAACTCTCAACTTAGCCTCTGGTGTACATGATGGAAAAGCACGTACCAAACTGAATATAAACCGGTGGAAAGACCCGAGAAAGACACTTCTCTCTGGGCTTTCAACACGCATAGAAGTCACTCTCCTATTTTCGTGGAAGAACGCTGCTGAACGCTGCCAGGCCAGACAATAGTTCCAGACACAGGACGCGATGAGAGCCAGACAATAGTTCCAGACACAGGACACGATGAGAGCGATGCGATAGATTCGACTTAGTCTCATTTCATATCTGATATTTTACCAGAGAGAGAATTGTAGTTCAGTTTAAATTGTAGGAATTTTACTTAGGGTTTTATTAAAAGTGTAGAAACTGTAAGTACATTTTATGTGTTTTGAATTCACCCCTTTGCTGCGGCTGCAGTACTTCAAGAACTTTTGCAGACTCCACAGAAGCTGGTTGCCTTCTTGATTGAACACTTTGAATTGTCCTGTGGCCATTTACCACGATTGAAGTCCTAACCCAAATCCACTAGATGATCATTTTTCCGGGGTACTTAACCCTGCTTCGCCACAGGCCAGTTTATATGGTGCCATTTGTCAGGATGTGGACTCTGACTTCTAACTTTCTTGAGACGATCGGGTGAACATTCTACAAACATCTATTGACCCTAATGGACCCAGTGAAGCCGAAATTGACTCATCAAAACGTTGCCGCTGGGAAGCACAGTGAACTTGTGAGAACTTTTTGATATTATTTACGAGGGACAGACATCCCTTCATTTACTGGTAAACTGAATGCCTGGCAGCAGATATTTATAAGGCAGCAGACTATAAGGCAGCAGACAGCGCCCTCTGAATCCAATACTGGTACAACTCCATGGTGGAATTGCTTGCATGTCCAACGTGCCATTATTTACACTGACGCCGACCACCAATCGCTTTCATATCCAAGCCATGCTAGACTGGTCACACTGAGCATTGCTCATCAGATATATCGAACTTTTGGCTGAACATCAGAGAAAAACGGAAACTCAAGGAGCCTTGAAAAATCTCGAGGAATTCCAGGAAATTCTGAAAAGACAACCATGTGTGTTTCAACAGTTATAGCGCTAGCAAGGTAGGTGCAATTTTGTTCATTTTACGTTCTTTAACAGCAGAAAAATTGTAAAATTAACTTAGTATTATTAAGTTAATTGAATAAATTAAAAATGACTACACCGGCGACAGAAAGAGAGCTACGATTGATCGATGAACTGACTCAAGTAAGACAAGAAAGTGAGGGTCAAAGGAATCAGTATGAGCAGCGACTTACTGAAATGAACAATCAGGTTCACAGTTTGATGCAGCAGCATACTGCCTCACAACAAATCCTCCAACAAATGCAGACAGCCCTCGACCAAGTCAGTGCAGACATGGGAAAACAGAGAGCTGATTTAGAATTACAGTTAGCTGCCGCTCAAGCTAACGCCCACACAAAGCAGGAGAGATTAAAAAAAACAATTGGCAGACGCTGAAAAAAGAGCCAAGGACCCAACATCCTTTGCCTTTATTGACCTACATGAAACCGTGTGCCAAAGTGAGAAGAGTAATGCAAAGACTGCTAATGCCACCCAGGCCCAGTCAATTCATTCCCATATTAAGAAATTTGACGGGAACCCCGTGAACTTTCGAGGTTGAATAAAATCTCTTGACCTTTTCTGTGAGACAAATGACATAGAAGAGAAGCGACGACCTAAAATTGCCGCTCAAACCAGTGATTTTGTAGTCGCCGATTTTATTTTAAGAACAATGAAGAAAACTCCTGAAATGCCTTGGTTCGAACTGTATGGCGAATTGAAAAGTCGCTATAGTGCCACCATGGATAACTCCATGGCCACCAATCAGTTGCGCCATATGCGACAAGGGAAAAATCAAAGTCTTGCCTCATATGCTGAGCAACTGCTTGATCTTGCAAAAGACATCTTTGATCAGGAGATTGACAACCCCACCATCCAGAAAAACCTCTCAGATTACTTTTGTGACAGGCTGTATGACTCCGATGTTTGGATGAAATTGATCCGTCGCATGCCTAAGACGCTAGAAAATGCTGTTAGTCAAGCATTATTTGAAAACGCCATGAAAATCAAATTTCACGCCCGCTCTGAGGCTTCCAAAGGAAAAGCTCCCTTTGGAAAGGCATTTGACCGACAATATGAAGAATATGAGCACTATCGGGACCCTGTATTTTGCGATCCCATAGACGAACAGGAAGAACCTGTAAATCTCCCTTTGGAGACGAGAGCTGAAACCCCCATGAACATAGGTGTGACGCGCCAGCGCCATAAGGTTAATATATTAACTAAAAACTACAGTGGAGGTTATGCACGACCTCCATATCAAAATCAGAACAAAAATCAGTATAACAACCAATACCGAAATAGGGGAGGTCAAAATTACAACAGATATCAGAAACCGATACGATTTACACGTCCGGTCTGCAATCGCTGTGACCGCATTGGTCACGTGAAACGTGCTTGTCGCATAAACTTGACCAAGCAAGTGAGAACACTTGATATTCAGCCAGCAGGTGATAGGTCACCAGGGGCGACCTTTTGCTGCTTTCGCTGTGGGAAGCCAAACCCCTTCACTCGCGATTGCCGAGTAAATTTAAACGAAGGGAACTCTGCCCATATGGGGCAATGAGCAGAGTTAATGAGAAGTCACATGCTCCCAACAGAAGTGAAAATGGGAATCACCAGGGAGACGTGATAAATAATGTACAAAATAAATGTATGAATATGTGTACAAATAAAATTGTAAATAATAAGACAGGTGGAAATACGGGTAATAAAACATGTAATATAAAGCCAAGTACTCAGTCTCAAACAAGGAGAACCAAAAATGATTCTCCCCCAGTGAAAAGCAGAGCCATTCAATGCACAAGGTGTGGTCAGACCACACATAATAGGAAAAATTGTACAGTAAAATTCACAACCATTCCTCTGACTGGTAGGCCCAAGAAACCCAAGGCCAACTCACAAAATGGCTGTCCTGCGAAGGACAGCCAGCATGCAAAGTTTAATTCACAAAATTGTTTCAGCTATCAGACCACCAGTGGTCTGGAAGTGAAAGTATACAGGACTGGTATAACTCAGGTAGCTGCTGACGCTATGGTGAATGCGGCTAATAGCCAATTGACCCATGGCAGAGGTGTTGCCAGAGCTATAGCTCTTGGAGCTGGACCAGTCCTTGAACAAGAATGTCAACAATATATTAAACAGCATGGAGATCTTCCAGTAGGTGAGAATATGACTACCACTTGTGGAAGGTTGCCATGTTTAAAAGTGATACATGCTGTGGGACCACGCTGGAATGATTACAGTGATAAAAATAAATGTCTAAATGTATTATACAGAACTGTACAGAAGGTACTGCAAGTCTGTGATAACAAACATTTTACAAACATAGCTATCCCACTGATTAGTAGCGGGATATATGGTGTACCTAAACAGAAGTGTGCAGATGTTTATGTTAGAGTTTTACAAAACTTCACTCCTAAACAATTAAAGAGATACACATTGTAGATGTAGACCCTGATATTATAATTTATATGAAAAATGCTTATGAAAACCAAACCATGAAAAAGGCTTATGATAATCAACCAGGTAAGCAGGGTTGTGTTGAAATAAACCAGCAGAGACAGGCAATATTTGAATCAGGAGATAGGAATCCAAGAATAAGGAGCCAAGAGCAATCATTTGGGAAAAACCCAAAACCACAAAACAGGAAAATCCCAAAGGGAAGTAATTGGAAAAACCCATGTCAACAGGAAGTGAAAAACTCTATGGAAACCAAGGGAAATAACTTAGTAAACAATGATGATTACCCAAATGGGGAACAACATCAACAAAAACTTAGAAATCCTCAACCGTAAACCATAACCATAAATTATGGGGCTGCTTCTTTGAATAGTGTCTTAGTGAACATCAAAGGACAGCGAGTACGTGCCTTGTTAGATACAGGGGCACAGACAAGTTGTATTAGTACAAATTTTTGGAAAAATCTTAAACACCGACCAAAATTAGTTGGTGATAAAAATACTTTGCCTCGCATTGCAGGTATTACTGGGAATGACACTCTCCCTCAAGGAAAAGTTAGACTTGAATTTTATATTCAAGGAATTTATCAGGTGCATGAGTTCTTAGTAATAAATGAATTTAATCGAAGCATGTTGTTAGGAATGGACTGGATTAGGGGCAATCAAGTTAATTTATATTGGGAATTTCATACATTGAGATTAGATGGTCACTATGTACCCATTGTTCAAGACATACAGGTGAGTTGTCTTACTCGACTGATTAATCAGGTTGAACTTGAACCTCAGTCCACTTGTTTGTGTACAGCAAAAGTTTCCAGTGCAAAATCTGTCTTTGATACAAAATACTTGGAACATCATGGTTTGACTAAAGGTCACGTGGCTGAACAGCCTGGCCTCTTGGTCAGTAACAGTATAGTAACTAATGGAAATGAAACCATACCTGTACTGTTGGTAAACAGTACCAACAAACATTACACCTTAAAGAGGGGATGTTTGATTGGAAAACTTGAGCCAATAGAACAGGAAGAAAAAGTCTTAGAAGTTAATCAGATCTTAACTCAAAATACACCTGAAGACCAGATCACAGATGCTGACATACAGGTGCCTGAAGACAAACGGCACCTGTTGATGCCAGTCATCAATAATAATAGAGACTTGTTTGCAAAAACTGATAAAGAATTAACCCAGACAGATACAGTTAAGATGCGCATTGACACTGGTGATGCGCCACCAATAAAAAGTAGAGCATATAGAGTTCCATTACTTAAGAGAAAAATTATGGACGAAGCACTTGAAGAAATGCTTCAATCCAGAATTATCTGAAGATCAAATAGTGCATGGAGTTTTCTATGCTTGCTCGTAGACAAGAAAGATGGCTCGAAACACTTCTGCATGGATTTCCGCAAGCTCAATGAAGTCACGAAAGTTAGGAACTGGCCGCTTCCATTAATTGATGACATCTTTACTTTATTGAATGGATGTCAATACTTCAACACTCTTGACATGAAGTCAGGTTATTGGCAAGTCAAGATGGATGAAGAAGACAGACCCAAGACGGCCTTTGTTTGCCATAAGAGCCTTTATGAGTTCAATGTGATGGCCTTTGGTCTCGTTAACACGCCCTCCATGTATCAATCACTCATGACAAGCATCTTGGAAGGCCTAGAGGATTTTTCTCTAGCCTACCTTGATGATATTTGATCTTCAGCCATGATGTAAAATCTCATGTTGACCACATTAATTAAGTATTTGGTCGACTAAAAAAGCATAAATTGAAGCTAAAAGCTAAGAAGTGTTCCTTCTTTCAATCGGAAACATCATATCTTGGTTTTGTAATCAGTAAAGATGGAATTAAACCTGAGACTTCGAAGGTCGAGGTCATTCGAAAATTGAGTCCACTGAAGACGGTGACGGAAGTGAGATCTTTTATGGGCATGACCTCATATCATCGCAGATTCATTCCTCGGTTCAGCGAAATTGCTCAACCACTATTAGAACTGACAAAGAAATATGCCAGATTTCATTGGCGTGACATACATCAAAAAGACTTTCAAGAGTTGAAAGATCGCTTAACTCAAGTTGCTCATTTGTCGTATCCAAATCCGAGAAAGCCTTACGTGCTTTACACAGATGCCAGTGACCGCTGTATAGGAGCAGTTTGGGCACAACCATGTGATGATGAAACAGGTCAACTACCTGGAGTACCTGATGAAAAACCCATTGTCTTCCTATCTCATAAGTTGGGAGAAACCCAACAGAAATGGTCAACATTTGAGAAAGAAGCTTTCGCTATCTCTTATGCTTTGGACAAATTCAGTAACTACTTACAGGGAGCAGAGTTTGTTATTAAGACAGACCATGCCCCCTTGCAGTACTTGTTGAAAAGTCTGCAAAACAATGCCAAAGTACAATGCTGGGCATTGAAGATAGCTAGCTACAATTGTAAGATTGAATATCTACCAGGTAGAAAGAATACATGTGCTGACCTACTTTCTCGTTTACCTGAGGGAATCGTGAATGCTGACCCCGGGTACGAGATGGATAATGTAGAAAATCAGAAAGCATTACAAATTGGAGTTATAAATAGTACAAAATTGATCCTCAAAGATATGTACATGTCATCACAGATGAACCTCAGGTTCCGCTCGAACCACAAGCAATTAATTATAAAGATTTGGACATGAAGGTAGAGCAACAGAAAGATGAAAAAATTGTAGAAATCATTAAGAAGTATCAAGGTAACAATACCCCTGCACACATTAGTAGTAGATACCTCATGATAGAGGGAGTATTATATTACATCAGTACAGTTGACGATAATCTGTGAGTATGCTTGTGCATACCTGAACAGTTACATTCAGATGTATTGAAACAATACCATGACGAATTAGGTCACCTTGGCATAGACAAAGTATACAATAATATCAGTAGAAAATATTATTGGAAAGATTTATATAAACATATATATAAACATGTAGAGAATTGTCTTGTGTGTCGAGCTCGTAACACCAGAGCTCACACTTTGCCATTGCAAGAAACTGATTGACCTCCATACCCCTTTGCTAAAATAGCATTGGATATGAGTGGTCCACACCCTGAGACTTTATCAGGAAACAAATACATTGTGACCTTTATAGATATTTATTCTGGCTGGCCTGAAGCGTTTCCAGTACCTGATAAAAAGGCGGAAACAATTGCTAACTTGATAATAGATCAAATCTTTCCAAGATTTGGATGTCCTTTAGAAATATTAACAGACAATGGTTCTGATTATTTTAAAATACATCATGTAACCACTTCTTATTTCCATCCACAATCTAATGGGAAAGTGGAAAGGCTACATAGAATGCTGAATGACATCTTAGCAAAACTAGCTTGAGAAGAATTAGAAACATGGGATTTATTCCTAAACCAAGCTATGGCAGCCATCAGGTTTAATGGCAGTGAATCTTCTGGATTCTCTCCATTTTATCTGGTGTATGGCAGAGATGTGGTTTTACCACTCAACAATATACTTAAACCTCGAGAAAAATATATAGGTGAAGAACCTCATAAGATAGCCATTCAGGAACAACATAAAGCATTTGAAAACACCAAGCTGCACAAAAGAAACGAGTTTAAAGCAACAAAGATTGCATGATATTACAGCAAAGGATATCACCTTTGAAGTAGGTGATCCTGTTTTATACTCACCAGGTAAATCTAAAGGAAAATTAGAATCAAAATGGGACTACCCATTTCGAGTCATTGAGAGAACAGGTCCAGTGAGTTACAAGATCAATTAACTCGCAGGATAATAAAATGTCATGGAGAAAGACTTAGTAAAGCGCCTCAAGAATGGGAGGTGCCACAGCCTGTCCAACCTGTCAGAGCACGACGAGTACAACATTACGCTGCCCTGCCAAAACAGTCGACTACTGAAGACAGTAGTAGTAGTGACAATGATGAAAGTGACGATATCCAAGGGATTCAAGAAAAAACACCCCTTAACGTCATTCATTAAAAATAAATGACAAAGACGAGAACATTCTTCTTCAGAAGAAGATGGTGTTCCATTAGCAGAGTTAAGACAACAAGTACAACAGGTACAAGATTACAAGAAATGTATGAAGGAGCTACGAGCTACTTCAGCTAATCAATAGCCATCACAATTCATTACTGACGATTGAAGCAATCGATTAAATGATTCAACGATGGAAGTTGACCAATTACAAATAACTGAAGAAAGAGGCCAAAGTAGTGAACCTCAACCAAAACAACCAAGTAAAGATATAACTGAGATGATCTCTTGCATTCAAGCTGTGTTAAGAGATCATGACAAAATTAAAGAACCAGGTGAAGAATTGGTAGCAACTTTGCTAATACCTCCTACGACCTGGAGTACTAGTGATTAAAATGTTACCACAAGACTAATAATAACTATACGTAAACACATAATGGCAGATGCCTCTCCTTAGATTTGAGAGAGATGGGAGAAAGTGTAATTGAGTAACAAAATTGTATTGAGTTATGATTTGTTTAGTAATGAAACCATCAGTGAGATCTTGTCAGCTTCGCGAACTGACTGAGACTCTCTTGTAATTAGATTAACCTTCTGACCTTTTACACCCGGGAAGTAAATTGTCAGAGCGAAAGTAATTGACTTGAGTATTACTCATTGCGCTAACTCTTGCTTCCTTTCTCATTGTAGGAGCAAGATGTTGCATTGGATGTTGTTAGTTGGTCTTTTGACTACAATAATAGATGGACATACTATTATTAGAAACAATGTTATCTTTGAACGTGAAAGAAGTAAATATGGTAACTAGTGATTGGAGTACAATGTTTGTTTATGAACTTCAACCCTTTATACAATATGTGCACAGACTTGATCGAAGTATGAGGTATACCAATGGTTTGTATGCTGCTACTACAACAGCTTTCCGACAAACTTTTGTAGAATTGAATGGTGAAAATTCTACCCTTGCCGTTGCGTTAAGATCGATCATAATGGATATACACCAGGAGATCAGATACCAAGATAATCGTGTTACATGAGTACAAGAGGATCTGAATGATTACCGCAGATTACATGGACATACAATCGCGTCTCAGAAGAAACAAGGTTTGTTCAACTTTGTAGGTGAAGGGTTGAGTTTTCTCTTTGGAACTGTGTCCCAGTCAGATTTAAATGGGATAGCAGATAATTTAAGACGTTTAAGTACTAATCAAGCAATGATTCAACATATTCAAAGACAAAGTTTAACCTTCATTAAGATGAATCATGAAGCGATTCTTAAAAACCGAGAATTTATGTTAAATATATCGCGCGAACTGATCCTATTTCAAGGTCGAGTAAATCAAGTAGTTCAGGATCATGAAGATAGAATACTATATCTTGAACATTTCACTCATGCTTATCATCAGCTTGAGTTTGTAATGAGTCAAATGGAATCAATGATAATTGCCGCAGAAACAACTCTGCGGGGATTACACGACCAAATGGATATCTTAGCCGATAAGAAATTATCACCAAAAATAGTGGATTCTTCACTCTTGACTTCAGTATTAATGAGTATTAAAGTTCAATTAGATGATAAGTCAATGTTGCCGCTAGATCTGACAACAGAACTATGGCAATACCATCATTTGCTCATGACGGCTGCCATTTATGACGACGATAAACTGGTGATCTTTATGAAGATCCCCTTACGTAATTCGAACTTGCAATTTGAAGTGTTCAAGGTGCAGGCTTTGCCTGTACCCTTTGTCAATGTAACCAAGAACGCGTCGCGAGTCACAAATAAATTAGTAGCAATATATACACTTGAATCTGACATATTAATTATTAATAAAGAAAGGACGAAGTATGTCCCAGAAATAGGACATGACCAATGTGTAGATAATAACAAGTTGTTTTGTCCTTTGGTAGGTGCCGTACGAACGATACATACGATGACAAGTTGTATGTTAGCCTTGTTTTTGAATATGAAACCAGAAATACCGGAATTGTGTCAAACGGAAGTTCGGTTGAATATCGACCTCCCGTTCAGTACTAGAATCGATGAAGGAATGTGGTACATCACAACAGATCTTCCCCTACGATTCTCAATTACGTGTCCGAAACGAAGAAATCCGAAACCAAAATGGATTCTTCCGCCAATTGGAATTTTGGAATTAAAACCGTTATGTATGGCATCGAGCGGTCAATTAATGTTACCGAGTTATTTCCATAAAAGGGATAATTCTACTTTTCAGATTGTTACAAAGACGGTGTTGCCAAATTTCTCATTGTTACAACGACAGATGTGGAAACCTGTTATAGAGAGAGTAAATATATTGACTTTTACGATACCGAAAGGAATAGAACATTTAGATGATTTACCCATGGATGACTTACTCTATGAACTTGACTCGCTAAATTTACAAATGACGGAATCATTTGAAGTCCCTAAGTGGGTTATGCTCTCGCGACTGTTGCATTAGTAATAGGACGATATCTGCTTTGGAAGTGCTATCGAGCCGATAGACACAAACAGATATACAAATGGTTAAGAAACCATAAAAGTAAATCGACTTTTTCTGCTGTTGATGATAGTGAAATGTCTAATTTTGCATTTGTTGATGATGAAATCTATACTAGTATGGGACCTAGACCACAGCCTTCAGCTCCTGCTAATCCAACTGGAGTACAACAACAACCACAACAACCTCCTAAGAGTATTAGACACATGATGAGAAAAGCTGTTCAAAACTTTAGACCTTCTCCTCAACCTAATAGGAAGTCAATATATCCCAGTGTACAACATGATGTGGATTCTGCCAATGTCCACATAACTATGTTAGATATAGACAAAGAAACTGAAAAACAATAGTTCACATACTGTGTGTTTTTGTTTCAGTGTACAAATGGCAGAATCAGATTTCTAGTGTTGACAGTGGAATAGATGATTTCCCTGATTACCAGAGTTATTCAAATGATCGTGACAATTTATATGATGAAACTTCAAGTACAGTTAGTACTGGAACAGAAAGTAATAGTACCATTTCACGAGAACTTTTCCAAGACACTAATTCATCTATTTTGGACGTAAATATAAATAACAATGGATCTGATATTTGTGTACCTATATTGGCATCAATAGAAGCATCACCATCACCTTCAATAGCATCTTCCGACCTTTTGTCGACCCCTCCAAGTAGTATTCAAACCCCTACTGATTCTATTTTACTTCATTCACCTGAATGACTTCCACCTTATTCACCTACAGATACCGTGGAAATGTTAGTTCTTCCTCCAAGGTTACCTGTTAGAACCCATGATGCAATTATTGACCGCGACCCCACGGACCAAGATGGACTTGGTGGGTTTGTTTATGACATTACAGTAGGATCACATACTTCTTCCAGTATGACTACACCCATGAGTGATTCTATGCCTAGTGATTCTACCACTGTTCTGGAAACTGACGCAGCAGAATCCGGTATCAGTGTGATACAGAACGAATTTGCGCGAACTGATCTCGGATTAGAAGTACACACTCCTCCTCTAAGTGATGTGGAAGCAAGACAATTTACTCCGTTACCCTCTAATGTTGTCCCACAGCCTATAGTTGATATTCGACCGAGACTGTGGGAATGGGCAAAGAGCGAGTTTTTCAGGACACCTCACCCGTTGGCCTCTCCTCATGAATTTGATCGAGATATCATACGACCCAATACATATGAACAAGATTTTATGAAAGATACAGATCTCTTAGGCATAGAGGATGAATTTGGATGTCAATATTTTGATTTTGATTTGAATATACTATATATAGAGGGTGAGCGTGAATTGATATATTATTACGACAGTGCTATTGACACTCATCTAACTTTTGCAAATAGGTCTAGATATTTAGTGATATACAATTGCCCTGATTTACAATATCCAAAAATAAATGAGCAGGGTGAGATATGTGGACCTCTGCAGTATTATAGTCACCGGGTGGCTACTACCAGCAATGTACATCATAGATTTCACATGCCAAGAAATGTAGCAGAATTTACTCCCTTTTGTGCAAGATATCATGACTATAGTCGTCGAAAACGAGCCTGATTTCACTCAGATGGACGACCAATGAGTTTTCAACCTTTTGTTGTCTATCGGCAGTACCACCCAGATCATGTTGGACATTTCACTGGGTCAACGTTTGATTATCGAACAGGCCCAAATACTGTGTATCAGCATTATCAGTTGCCAACACGAAATGGGAACCTTCAGAGTGAAGATTGAATAATGAATTATTATTATTACTATAAGCAGAAAAGTCTAAACAGACTATACACACTATGTATATAAGATATTCATGGATCTGGTTTCCCAATTTTATGCATAACCCTTAATTGGAAATCTGATGCATGACAATCACGGGTCGTCTGTGTTTGTCTTGATTATCGTCAAAATTCTTAAAAGAGTTGGTAATTCTGTTATACAGTGCAACAAATTATTATAAATTCGGAGTTCCTGGAGTGTATTAGATAAGTTACACACAGGACTCCAATAATCAAGGCATACAAATTTGAAAGTTGGTGGAAAGAGAGTTAATTGAGTGCACCAAGTTGCAGACAAACCCAGGGGAGCGTACTAATTGTGTAAATTTTAGTGTATATAGGAATATAATTCTATCCCATATAGTGGTTTCTTTTTAGTGATACTATTTTTCTTCATTTGTTGTTTGGAATGGCTTCAGTAAATACTATTGAATTTGAGGAATTTGCGGAGGAACAAGAGATGTTAGATTTCCATAAATGTGAAGCCTTCCAGCATGCATTATCCTCTTGCGTTGAACAACGTTTAGTGTTCCCTCGAGATTTATGGAGTCATCGTCGTGTAAGATTAATTTGTGTATGGGAAGCAAAACATTACAATCCTGACACTGGCTATACTGAGTTGTCACAACATCAGATTTGTTACCGTTTTTACCTCTCAGAGGAGAGAAAGGTAATTTTTCCTCATCTTATGTATCTCCCGGAGTTAAAAAGAATTGCTGAACCCCATGAGACCAGTGGTCTCGGTCCTGACGAGGTCATTCATTACCATAATGATCATTGTTGGAATGGCCGGCATTATGACCACTGGCAGAATACAACAGACACTGACCTGGACCTGATAGCTAATCCTGGATTGATTCGACCATTCCGAGGAAACGAAATCCATCCTGGAAGTACGTATGACGCTATTGCTGATGCAGATGAATCCTATGCATATTTTCAGCACTTAAGCAAACCAGCGAAATTCTTTCCTCCAGGCGATGTACAGACAACCTATACCTTGGAAAAACAAGAAAAACAAAAAACAATATGGTCTCCTTCGTAAAGCTCTCATATGATACGAGGGAAGACGATTGCAGAGATTCAGTATACGGAATCAAATTATAAAGTATAATGAATTAAGAGAAGTACAGACTTATTTTCAGGGTCTCTGAGACCCTTGCTGTATTTGTTTAATGGAAATACCCAAAACTTGGCAGGATTTGTTCATGTGTGGCCAGTACAAGCATCAAGTCCACTACTCCTGTGGTTTTGCATGGGCCAGATCGAAAGCAGTTGCAAACGAGCAAGCTGCTTGCCCGCACTGTCATGCACCCATGAAGTGGGGCATCGGCAATGAGCCTAAGCTTCCCGTACCATCTGAAATTGATACCCATCTGTTTTAGTTAGAGAATACGACTCCCTACAGCTGTGTGCCGTCGGGCACTGTTGTCATCTTTGGACGTTATCTTATAGAACCGTACGAAAGAAAGTAATTAAAGTAAAACAAAAGTTAAACAAAAATCACATAGTGGCATTCTAGACGTGACTCCTAGTTTCGTCACTATCGACAACAGAATAAAAACTAACGAAGAACCTTTAATGGGGAAAGTAGAATTCTTCATACGGCACAGCTGTAGAATAGTGTAATATAGATTTTGTGTATAAACCAAGTATAATCAGTCACTTTTATTTTGTTTTTATTTGACTTTGCACTCAGAATGTTAGTTATACGTTACGATTACAGTTTTAGCAGTTGAAGTGCTAAGTGTTAGTTAAGTAGTGAAGTACTGAGTCTTAGATTAAAACGAAAATGGCCTCTGCATCTGCATACTGTGTAGTTAACCCAACTTCAGAAGATTTTCTTCTAGAGCAACTCGAGTATTGGACACAAAGATACCGCATCCCTACCCCTATGATCTTTCGACATGGAACTTCAGCCTTCCAGCGTAGTATCCGTGTATGGGATGTGGTTCAATTAAATGAAGTCACCGGTCATCTGGAACTGATTAGAACTCAGGTCTTGTACTGGTATTGTCTCCACACAACAGAAGCAGGACGAGAACTGGTGATGCCTCATCTAGTGGTGATCGAACGTGAAGCTCGATTAGCAACTCCACTGGAGGCAGCACGATCAAGCCGTACAAGTGTCATTCGTTATTGGAATGATCAACGGTGGGACGGAACTTATTATGACCAAAGAATACCATATGAAACAGAGGATGGGGCTGATTCGTTCGTCACATCTACTCTGATCCGTCCATTTCGCCCTAGTGAATTTAGTCAGATCGCCATTCCAGAATATCCCCTACAACATCGTATGCTAATTGGAGAAGCATTCCACCATGTGCAGGTGGAACATACTTATGAATGGGAAAGTGCACAATATAGTTATCAAGTCTTGCAATCCGCGCTTGAATTGTATGCAAGCCTTCGAATATTTCAAGCCACACAAAATTTAGTTGATGGAGATGAGAGACAATGTGAGATATGCTTGATGGACATCGTTGGGCCTCATGCAGCATATCGTTGTCCTCGATGTACTCAGATAGTACATATACACTGTGGGTTAACTTGGATGCAGGAAAAACGAAGTTGTCCTCTGTGCTGCTTTGGCCTCCTATGGGGAACCCCGTTGAAAAGACATAGTTTTGATTATATGGCCTTTTATTATCAATTCTTCCCCAATAATCAATTAATGTAGGAACATAAAATATCATCAGTCAATGTTCAGGTTTCAGTTAAATTTTCAGGTTTACAATGTAATTCCTTACAGAAAAAGGTGATTCCTGTTGTCTGGTGGCGTTCTGGTATACCAATCGTTAATAAGTAGAACCCATGTTGTGCATTTCTTATCCCTTAAACACGTTAGTGTCAGATCCTGGTCACGGATCCTGGTCACGATATTCTGACCATTTTGTGATGTTGATATCCTGGTCATGGTGTCCTGGTCAATCTTGATCACATAATTGCAATCCTGATCATGTAGTTGATCATGGACATCCTGGTCACATGTGATTGGTCATCCTGGTCACATGATTATCCTGGATTACTGAATTCACCCGATCCAGACTCGAGCTCCGATAATATTACCGGACCTCGCGTCTTGGTTGGGAGGATTGTAATGAAATGCCCTCCATGGAACACGCAGGGTTAATATAATTTCGCTTGGGAGTCTTGGTTCCCTAAGTGTTAAAGAAGAGTGGCCATGTCCTACTTGGTAATAATTCTCTGGCGAATAAACTTTAATAAATATAAAAGCTGATCCCGAGTTCTTGTTAAAGGGGCCGTTATGCTATTAAACTATTCGATAATAACACTATGAAAATTCTCTTAAAGGACGGTTATGTAATCGTGGTATTTTATTAACATTCCTATTGAAATTGCATAAGTGCAATTGACCTACAAATTCTCGGCACATGTGGTGCAGAAGTAGAAAATGAGACACGAAAACCAGACATAGTCTGCCCTGCAGTAACCTCACCAAAGTGTTTCGACAGAATTTAATATTATAATTGACAGAATTTACTAGTATAAACCTGACCTGCAGTAACCTCATCAGCATGCTGTTGGCAGAATTTGGTATTGTATACTGACCCGGCCTAACCTCAACACACCCAGAATAGCTTTCAGCTCTGGGAATTGTGCAAGATAGCATGTTCGATTGACGTCATAAGGTAAACTCCCTACCCTTGGGAGGGCATTCGGATAAGTTACATAACTACGAACCAACAGCATGCCAACGTCATTTTAATGCGAGAATGCATACTGATAGCACAGGATGCCCCCGCTGTCCCAGAATGGAGGAGAGGGGTTATGAAACACCTCTCCACCATCTTGGGGTATAGGTGGCGTTTTGTGGCGTCATGTGGCGTGAACTCTCAACTTAGCCTCTGGTGTACGTGACGGAAAAGCACGTACCAAACTGAATATAAACCAGCAGAAAGACCCAAGAAAGACACTTCTCACTGGGCTTTCAACACGCATAGAAGTCACTCTCCTATTTTCGTGGAAGAACGCTGCCGAACGCTGCCAGGCCAGACAATAGTTCCAGATACAGGACGCGATGAGAGCAATGCTATAGATTCGACTTAGTCTCATTTCGTATCTGATATTTTACTATTTTACCAGAGAGAGAATTGTAGTTCAGTTTAAATTGTAGGAATTTTACTTAGGGTTTTATTAAAAGTGTAGAAACTGTAAGTATATTTTATGTGTTTTGAATTCACCCCTTTGCTGTGGCTGCAGTACTTCAAGAACTTTTGCAGACTCCACAGAAGCTGGCTGCCTTCTTGATTGAACACTTTGAATTGTCCTGTGGCCATTTGCCACGATTGAAGTCCTAACCCAAATCCACTAGACGATCATTTTTTCCGGGGTACTTAACCCTGTTTCGCCACAAACATGCAGAACACCACAATAAAACAACTGACAACAGTCGTGATCAGCAGGATGAGAGTTAATTCCTGGAATATAAGTCTACCCTCTACCCCTGTATTTTTTCTTAGCTATAATGTTTAGTGACTTCACATGGTGTGTACCAGTTCCAGTAAATTCCATATTGATGGAAAGGGAAGCTCGAGATCAACATGGAATTGCTGCCACTGTTTTGGTACCACATTGCGCAACTGAAGCTAACAGTATATATGCCTCGAAGTTAGTTTGTCCAATTGGAACACTGGGATACCATTTAAGAGTTCCCTCATATCAGGTAACTCACCTGATATTGTTTGATGTCGGGTGAGTAGCTGCCATTACTATTTTGATGCATTTCCACTTGCTTCGAATTTTTTAAAATTTCACTTAAAACAAAATAAACGAATATAAGTACCAAAAATATTTTCATAGTACCGTATTTATTGATTTAAAATACAAAATATTTCAAAAATGGACAAAACCTATTATTTGTAATTTGAAAGGTTCTTTGTTGTATTTTACAACTCTATCGATTTTTTTTTATGCTGAAGCAAACATTTTCTCTACAGTTTACTCAACAGATTAAAAGATATTTTTTGAACATTTAAAAGTGTCTTGTTAACCCTTTTCCATGTGGTAATGACAGTAAATATATGTAAGGATATTTCAGATATGCTTGTAGCGATAAGTTTTGTTTTGTTAATAAATATCACACTTCGAACAGCGACAATTGTTTACTGTCGCCATGGATATGTACCAGTGCCAGTATCGCTAGCTGTATAATGAATATATCTTAGCACTACTTTTTACATACTAGGTTTACATTTTCGGTGATTACTATTTAATGTTAGAATTCTTAGTTGTTTTTTTTAATTCCGACAGTTTCAATTCATCAAAGGGGATAACTCTAACCATTAATCATGTAGTCCACAATTTTAGGCTACACTAGCCTGTATACTTCTCTTTCATTGACGACAGTGCAGGGTCTTTTCTGTCTCCTCAACTTATCAAGAACACTTGGGAAATACATTCACATCCGTTTAGTTCACCACCTCATAATTTTTTTTTTTTTAAAAACATACAAAATATGTCACCACTCGATTCTGCCTTTAAAATTGGGGTTTTCCCTTATTGCCGTCAGATTTCACACTGAACAAAATGAACACATTTCCACTTGTCCTGTTTTATGAATTCTCACACTTTTGAAAGGACAACCATGACCAAAATTGTATGACCAAAATTGTATTTTTTTTAAAAGAAATTGACACTTTAAACTTTTTATAGTTGTTTTTACAGTTTCCGAATGCCCTATGAATAAATGGCGTGTCAGCCGTTACTTATTCCTAGTTCCTTATTCGACATTCGTTATCAACCGATTTTATCGGTTGATAACGAATGTCGAGCAAGGAACTGGGAATAAGTAACGGTTGCCATGTCCCTCTATGAATAACACTATTCAGCCTCTGGGGACTACTTATTATGCATAATAATTTGGGTGTAAATCGGCTAGGGGTGTATTTATAATCGTTGGCCTTAAAGAGCTAGCACGCATCCTTTAAGACCAATGAAAGTCTCAAACAACTGTAATATCTATGCTTTCACACTATCCGAGCATATAATTAAGTTTATTTCCGATGTTTAGGAAGGGTAATTGTTAATTTGATCCTGTAAAATAGAGCGATAGCTACGGGGTAGGGGAGGACTAGAGAAGGGCTGGAGAGATAGTTTTGCTGTCCCCCTCCAAATATTGGCCCAATGCAAGTTTCACACAGCATAGAGTCCCAAAATGGTCTCCGATATAGGGGCTACACACGCTATAAATGCCTCGGATTCCCTCTAGAGCACTAAATTTTAGAAACTTTTCTTGAAGGTGTGAGGGCTAGGCCTAACTAGGACCCACCGGTCGTTGGCACCCCTCTTCGATCGGAGGGTCCTAGTTACGACTAGGGGAGGCCCCCGAAACCCCACACAACGGCTTTTCAAATATCAGTTTTGCCCTCCCCCCTCCACCCCCACCCCCAAAAACCCCCTAAAAAACTGGCTAGGGCACTTCAATTTATAGAATCCGGGCTACACACCTGGCAAAATAACACCAATTTATCATGAGAAAACTCTACTTTTTTCCGTAGTGTGTAGTTAGTTTGTTTTGTCAGTTCAAATTAGGGTTCATAACCATTGAGCTTTTTGTTTGGACTCGATTGAACGAATATAGCATCAGTTTATCTGATATTTGTACAGATAGGGTGAATTATCGCGAGGATACTACAGGTGGATTTTTCCCGTACACTTCAATCATTTCTGAGAAAAAAAAACGCAGGAAGCATTGGCGACTGTTGAGCAACCAGTTTCTCCTTCTTTTCATGAGGTAGCTCAAATTCACACACGCAGCATTTGTGTCCTTCTCCGCGCCCGTTGATCTTGAATTTGGACGGTAAATGACGAGTACTGCCTGAATCCCATGAAGACCATTATTGCCTGACCGCATTTTTTTAAACCTGGGCACTCTAGATCGGGAACGTTGCAACCCCCTCCCCACATCATTCATTAAATTTACAACAGTTGGAAATTCGAAGGCCTAAATTCGAAAAGGTTGGAAATTTCAGACATGTCGCTAATGGAGTTTTTCCAAACATATCTAGAATTTGGCAAAAATGTAGAGTTTTATGCTGAAAACTAGTGAAGGTCCTCCAAATATTGATTGAAAAGAATTAAAAACCTCCCCAAATATTGATTTGTAGTTGGAATTTGTGACTTCCAAGAGCCTTAGTTGGATAATTTACAGTCAAGGGGTGTACAAATGGAATTTAGCCACGTAACCTTTATAAAATGAATCGAACGCATCCACGCGCGGAATTTACAAATTCAGCAGCTGAAAAAAAGTTTAAACCAATTTCAACAAAACTACATATGCACAGATCGACACAAGCGTTTGAGAGGGTTAATCGACATGGCACGAGTGCCATCGCAGAAGGATTCGGACTCGAGTTTTATCCTTCCGCGGTGGCACAAGTGTCATATCAATTAACCCATTCACACGCGTATGTCGTTTTGTGTTTATTACATGCCTTCACCATAAAAACATTTATTAGAAGGACACTCAAGCAATTCATTTCACAACTATCAACGAAAAGAAGATATTTTATCACCAACCAAATTTGCCAGGAGAACCTGTGTTACTATTTCCTCCCATGAGTTCTAATGTGTTCTATGTGCCTACTTGAACATAGAACACATTGGAACTCGGGGTACGATTTTTAGCTATCGCTAGCGATTCAAATTGTAATTGCGGTGCACGATTTGTAGAAAATTCCAGTGAAATTTCGCTTCTATTTAAAAATAGTCCGTCAACGATTTCCGTTCTGCACATATGTGCGGAACAGATTTTCCTTTTCCGCATGGCTTAGTGTTGCTGACGATGGGGATTTTATAGAACAGGTGTGAAATAATATATGGACTCCATCAATGGAATGAGCTCGTCGAGGGGTTACATGATATGATTTTGATGAAATTGTTTGAATTTTTTTAAAAATATAATTAAAAAAATAAAATTCGATATAGTGTGTGATGGATAAAGCGTTAACACCAGTACATGGAAAATTCTGACTGGGTGGGGTTGGGGTGGAGGGGGAGTGGAAGTGGGCGCTAATGGAATATCCTCTGTGGGTGCAATCGGATTTTTTCCTACGGGGGAGGGGGAGGGGCGTGTAATTGGAAATCTAGAAGTGCATACCCCTTTAGCATGCGCAACCCCTTAGTAACGACCCTGCTCTAGATCAAGATCAAAGCTTTGGTTGTATTTGGTACCAGTAGTGTTGACTTAGTGTCTTCAGGCAGAAAAATCCGTTTTAAAACTAAATCCTGAAACTCTAATGAAGAATGTCAGTTCTCTTTGGAGTATGAAGTGGGAAATGTTTTATCCAGTTCGGAACACTGAAATACGTCCGCTCGTTTTAGAGTTCTGGGAGGTGGCGGGGATCTTAACCAACTATGCGTTATACTCATCTACATTATGTTCATACACGAGTTAAGCCAGATATATATTTTCTGTAAAACTGACCCGACCTCCCATATTCACGCGTTTAGCCTCTTCCATGCGACACAGAAACTCACAATTTAACCACCATGGGAAGGCAGAAACAGTTTTCAAACATTCGACCTAAATTGTTTTATTGACTCGGCATTTATCTGTCCCTTCACCATTCAGATTCCTTTCCCGCGGCCTTCGGTTTAGGATGGGGCAGCATTTTTGCATTAACTGTGATGATGTGTATACAGAGAAAGGCCTGTGTGTCTGTCTGCCTGTCTGTTTTAACATGTATACCGCGCAACCGTGACCACCTTGCATTGGTTAAAGTAAAGACTATCAGAGAC
Source organism: Pictodentalium vernedei (assembly GCA_031216915.1). Lineage (NCBI taxonomy): Eukaryota > Metazoa > Mollusca > Scaphopoda > Dentaliida > Dentaliidae > Pictodentalium > Pictodentalium vernedei. The sequence goes on from CM062296.1 coordinate 615,040,523, forward strand.
AAATATCTGAACGACTTATAGCGAGATGAAGAACGGACATTTCTGCTATATATAGATTAAATCAAGTGCTTGGTCCAGCATTCCTCTTATAGTTAATTTTTATTTTAACCCATTGCAAAAAAGATAAGCCGACGACACCAGTAGTATGTTTCGCACCTTTCACGCCAATTCTGTAGGACCTCGGAAGTGACGTCATTTCACGTGACCTAGTGGCGCCATGTTTGGTTGTCATGGTAGCCCGCGTGAGCGGCCATGTCATTCCCGTGGTGATACGTGGTGTTAGCGCGCACGTGCAGTGGGTGTTGTTAGGGTGATACGTGTTTACGTCGTCCATTTTGTATACTGCAGGCTGCCATCTTGGTTTCTATGGTTGCTGTTTCCCAAAATCTTCTTAAGATGCCAAGATGCCTCTAAAACGTGTGTTCGATTGAATAAGAGTAGTTTTCGGGTTCGGATTCCTGCAGAATTCGCGAATACTTCGTGGAATTACCACAAGCAATCCAACAACCCTTCCAAATGACCTAAATCTACCCATAACCACTAGAGTGGGTTGGGATTCCCCGAAGTCCTTCTTGGGAGTGTTCAGTTGAATATAGTACACTCTAGTCGAGTAGAAAAGCCCATCAGTTGGAACAGTTTTGTTATTACTTTTAGCTTTTCTGGCCTATTCAGGCTAGTTATAACCCTATTTCAAGTATTTTTGTTCTTGTTTAATTTATCCTAATCATCCAATCAGTTCACTTTACTGCAGCTAACTAACCAATCAGCTTGCTTGATTTCCCATAATCTGTACCTAACCATACAGACTTATCTCTCTTCTGTACAACGAAGGCATCTATGATTCTCAAACCCAAAAGACTGGAACATATATTGCTCGAACGACTCGAATCCCATCGAGCAAATAAACTATGGAGTAATTGCTCGATCGAGTGACTCCACATACTGCTCTACGACTCATCTGGGTATTTGGGGATGCCTACGACATGGTAATGTATCATAAGAGGATACCCTTTGAGGATACCTTTTGGGGATACTTATCTTAGAATATCTATTTGAAGATAGCTGTGACTCCTAACCCTATTCAGCTTCTAGCTTCAAGACCACCAATCATCTTCAAAGCTCCAAGACCACTACTTGTCCATTGTCACTATCATCTATCCTATGATCAATCTGTATAGTATTCACCTTTAGTATGATGTTCTACCAGCCTTGCAGACTTGTGTCATTAAGTCCCTGTACCATTACTATTGGCTACCACTATTCTGTCCTGTGTCTCAACCATTACTAACTTGTGGTACTACTACTGCTCTTGAAAGTGTTTTTAAACCCCAATAGCTAAACAAATACTACTGCCCTTAGTACATTAATACCACTAAGGGTTCCAATTCATATTACTATCACCCCACTATTGCTTGCGCGGACAACTTTTTTTTTCATACCTATTCCAAGTTTCCCTGATAAGCTATCGAGCAGTTACTGAAAAGTCATTGCTCGAACGACGCGAATCCAATCAAACAAATAAGCTATCGAGCAGTTGCTCCATGAGCAATTGCTCGAATGATTCGAATCCATCTACAAATGGCTATACAGCAATTGCTCGATCGAGTGACTCCACATACTGCTCTACTACTCATCTCGGTATTTGAGGATACCTATCAAATGGCAATGTATCATTTGAGGATATTTGTTGAGGATACCTTTGTGGATATTTTCTGAGGATATCTGCAGGGTAAGGTTCCTACACAAATGAAAATAGCCAAGGTAATTCCTTTATATAAATCAGGTGATGTCCAAGACTTTTCAAATTATCGACCAGTTAGTATCCTTCCAGTTTTTTCAAAAAATTTGGAAAAAGTGATGTACAAAAGGCTAATTAGCTTCTTGGAGAGACACAAAGTTTTAAATCCTTATCAATTTGGTTTCAGGAAAAAACTCTCCACTATACACCCTGTCATGCATCTTATTAAACATATGGCCAGTGAAAACAATAAAAACAGTAACGATGTCACCCTAGCTATCTTCATCGACTTATCAAAAGCATTTGATACTATAAATCGTAATATCTTACTCCAAAAACTTGATAAGTATAGAATTTGATGTCTCACTAATGATTGGTTTAAAAGTTATCTCTCGAATAGAACTCAATATGTTAATTATAGAGAAAGCGAATCCGACAAAGCCAAAATATGTTACGGAGTGCCACAGGGGTCTATTTAGGGGCCAATTTTATTTCTGCTGTATGTCAATGATCTCCATTACTCCACCTCCCTGAACGGTTGAACCTCCTATCATTTGCCGATGACACCAGCACATTCTCCTCTGATAAAGATATTAATCATCTGGCCAATTATGTGAATAGTGAATTAGATAAAATCTTTGAATAGTGTTCCGTTAACGAACTCATGTTAAGTGCAAAGAAAACGAAATATATTTTAATAAATCCAACACAAAAGGCTACTACTATGACTTATAATATTTCAATCAACGGACAGAAAATAAACAGAGTGGGACAGAATGAAATTGAATCTTCTTTTAAATTCTTAGGAATCTTATTGGATGAACATCTGTCTTATAAATACCACATTCACCAAATATGTACAAAAATTGCCCGCGCGAATTATGCCTTAAACAAAGTGAAAAAGTCACTACCACACGAGTCAATGGTAACACTATATTATACGCTCATTCACAGCCATATAGCTTATGGAATACATTTGTGGGGTAACTCAAAATCTACAAAGAAGGTATTTCTTTTACAAAAAAGAAGCATTCGCATTATAAATAATAAACGGTACAACACATACACCGACCCATTGTTTCTTAGAGATCGTATCCTAAAAGTAGAGGACCAATGTAAGATGCAATCTTTCCTGTTTGTTCATGATTGGCTTAACAATACGTCCCCTGAGTTCCAATGTGTTCTATGTGCCTACTGGCACATAGAACACATTGGAACTCAGGGGACGAATACTCTGCCAGTCTTATTTAGCAACTTCTTCTCGATGACTAATACAAGACCTAGAATCACTAGACAATCTTATCCATTGGAAATGAAGCGCACTAGGACAAAGTCTCTAGACTTATTTCCAGTACTTGCTTATCCCAAATAATGGAATGAATTAGATTGCCACCTGCGTGCGATTTCTAATAAAACCCTCTTCAAGAGACAAATTTCAAATACGTTTTAAGGAGCGTACAAGAGTGATGTTCATTGTAATAATCCTTATTGTTTGGATGGCATTCAGTAGAGATCACCTCTTTGTGTATTAAAGTAAAATTATTCAAACAAGAATTGTATTTTATGGCTAGTATAGGACCTAGTTCGAACACATAAACATCAACGACTGGCTAAACTTGACTCTGTTCTTATGTCTTTGGTTATATTTGGCCACAAATGTATACTAGTGACTTTAAAAATAATAAAAAATAATAGAATAAACAAATTAGTTCGTGTGATACCCAAGTGTCTTTCCAGCTCGTCACAATATTTCTTCCTGCCAGGTCCAGCTCAAGTAGCATCTGGGATAGACTATACTGTCCTGGTCAGTGATTGAGACGGGGGCGTGGTGGGGAGCCCGAAACGTACAGCAGCCAACAAGAGCCATATTATTTCTAAATCCCAAAGTTGTCCCAAGTGATATTCAGTCTCAGATATATGAGTCAAAGTATTTTGTCCACAGTATTTAATTGTGCTCCTACAATGTCCAGTACAATGTTGTAATATAATTTATACTGGGGATAACAGGAAAGCCAATCTGGCTATGTTATTCCCCACAGTATACATATGTATTTTCATTTTTCATTGTTATCATTATTCTTGCAAACTGTTATGTGTATGTTTACTGTGAAATAAAGAATCAATCAATCAATCAATCAATCTGGACAACCCTAACAAATGAGTGCTGTGCATGCGCGCTAACACCACGTATCACTATGGAAATGACAACCAAACATGGCGCCACCAGGTCACGATACATGACGTCATTTATTTATGGAACAGCAGACTTGGGAATTTCAAAGTAAACTAATTGTCCTTATTTTTATAGCCCCTTAAATTATAAAATAATTTTTCAGAGGTCTCAGCAACTTATTTATGGAAAAGATCGCAACTGCATTAAAATTGCGTCATGAACTACGAAAAAAAAATGCATACGCCGATTTTCTCCAAATTGTTTCTCTTTACATTCATCTCAAAAGTTTTTTCCACTGCCTCACTAAATTGCGCTGACTTCACTTCTCTGGAAATCATTGAGAACATATCTTTTTTAAATTTGCCGAGAGCAGTAGAATCAAGGAATAAAGCTGAGTTTATAGAAACTGGCACAGCGGTAGTTGGAGTTGCTTTCGGCACCAACCGCCTAGCGAAACTCTGCTAATCACCCACACCACTCGGCCACCGACAGACATACCATACCCACAGAGTAGTCTGTGTGTTCTGTAATAGCCCCGTAGGCCTATTTTCCTGGTTAACCAGCGTCCCCTTATAATTCAGAGTCTGTCGGTGGCCGAGTGATGTGCATTATTAAAAGTTTCGCCAGGCGGTTGTTGTCGAAAGAAACTCTCTCGTGGTGAGTTCGAATCCCCGCTATGCCAGTTCGCCACTTTAGACAGCCACATCCAAGGTAGCCTTTTACAGGTGGAGGAAGCCGGAATACACGGAGAGAACCACAGAGCAGTGGCGAGCAACTGTCAGACTCCTCAATGTTCGAACTCCGCACAAGCGGAGTTAGCATTCGTTGGGAACAAGTGCACCATCGACGTGCTTTCGACCTTAGTACACATCAACCCGTGCCCCACGTGGGCAGTCGAGATTAAGTGCCTTGTCAAAGGACACAACGCAATTACCCCTGGTGGGAATCGAATAGTGAACCTTTCGGTTTGAAGTCCAATGCCGCAATCACTGAACCACCGAGCTCCCCTCCAGTCTCTAGAGAGAGCCTATACGCATTCTTCAATACACTGTACCAAAACAAATCATACAAACAAATGTGTTTACTGATAACTGAAGAAAGGGTGCATTTACAGCATTTGAAGCGGCGGATTGAAGCCCATTAACACTATCGCTGCCGAAATCGACTATAGTTGCCTATTTTATGATGATTATCTTTCGTTCTGGTATGCTCAGATCAAACATACCGTCTGATTACTTGTTGGAAAGGGCTCAGAGAGCCCTTTCCAACAATTAATCATATGATGGAGTTTCAAATATGTCATAAATTTTATTAAACTTCCTCACATACAGGCATACATAGAGGTCCACCATATATAGCTTAAGTGCGCGTGGCAGTAGAGGGTTAAGCGTGTAGTACTTTTCACCAGAGCCCAACCTTGGGCTTCTAGTATATAACCAGTTAATTTCCTCATGTTACATAACAGTGGCGTATCCACGAGGGGCAGGGGGCCCTCTAAAATTTTCGCTGCCCCCGCCCCCTCCCAATAAAACATTGGCCCAATGGAACTTTGACATAACATAGAGCCCTAAAATGGTCTACACTATAGGCCTACACTCTTAGATTCGCTCTTAGAGTACTGAATTTTGCGAAATATTCTCGAGGGGATGGGGGCCTAATTAGGACCCTGTTGTCTTTATTCCCACTTTTAGGGAAAGTGGGAGGAGAGGTAAAAACCGGAGGGTCCTAGTAAGGACTAGGGGAGGCATCTGCTCCACAACGGCTTTCCAAATATCAAGTCGCCCCTCCCCCCAAAAACAGGCTAGGGCACCCCTATTATAGAATCTGGCTACACCTGGCACATAACAAATATCCTTATGTTTCTAAGGTAAAATACTTATTGATTGGAATCTCTTTAACTGGAGCACGAAAGAATATCTGTATATCTGTGAGGAAAGGGATATCACACTCAATCGGCGGTAGTATGTGACTGGTAGCCTGAGTGCTTGAATGGAAATGTGCGCTATTTTATACGATATTCGGCATTTTACGGCCAATTACCGCTACAATATGACCAGCGCTCGCGCCTGGTTGTAAAAGTAACGAGCAGGTTCGGTAATTTTATTAAAAAACAATGGCCGCGCCACGAAAACAGGGAATTATACTTTCCGCAAAGAATCGTCATCTTCCTATCGATTATGAGAAATATATTTATATTTTCATCAAATCTAGTACATTTGAGTCATTTTTATTGAATAGCCACTTTGCAAGCGAAAATAATTGAATTAACAGGAGTATCCAATTAACCGGAATGTGGACACTTTTCTGTATTCTAGAGATATTACAAAAAATTTATTCAGTTAAGAGGAAGTTACTCTGTGAACCATATGCAATTAACAGGTCAAATTTGCACTGAATGTATGATTTGATGTCTACAAATAATATTCAGTTAACACAGTTCTTCAATTAAGCTATACTAAGGAAAACCGGAAAGTGGGGAAGTGGAGCAGTGCTCGTTCACTGTGGTAAACAAGTTCTGTTTTACTGGTAAAATAGGACCCGGAACCAACGCCTGATATATAGGTATAAACGATTGGCTAAACTTGACTCCACACCTATGTTGCTGTCGTGATATAGTCAAAGATGCTGAAACCGATAGTGACCCTAGGCACCAATAAATAAATAAATAAATAAATAAATAAATAAATAAATAAATAAATAAATAAATAAAGTGGGCTCCGCTGTACCCCCAACATGTGGGTGGCCAGAAAATATACACGTACATCTATGTGGCTGATGGGAACAGAAAAATGAAAAAAACATGATTTTATTATATTACCAGAACGGATTTTCTTCCAAAATAAAAATGCAATCACTCGCCCAACTGAGAAAAGACATGTTATCTCACACTGGTGCTTTATCTGAAAACTGACAAGATTTTCAGTTTTGCGTTCCATTCTAAAATTGCAAGTGGTTCTCAGACTTAGAAAGAAATTGAAAGTAGAACATTTCATGTATGTTGGCAAAAATTCTTTAAAATTCTCTCGTAACACCGTGTACAAGCTTATGACATTTTAGGGAAATTTTGAAAATTGATGGGGAAATATCATCTGAATGATCTGATACAAAGCTTACCATCACAGTTTATACCTTCCGTGGAACATCCGACACAGAAGCTGATCTAAGGCGCTTGTCGTACTAGCAGAATTTAATATATTGAATGTAGTATATATAATATGGTATCAATACTGAAAAAAACACAAGGTCGGACACTTCCTTAGCCATAAATTTCGAAAAACTGTCAAACGACGAATAATTCACCGATCTTACTCAAAAACGACAGAATGGATGGCGTTTAATTCACAAAGCCAGTGCCATTTTGGGGCATAATTGGGCAAAAAACAGTTTTTGTCATTTATTTTCAATTTATTCGACACGAAGCGAAAGGGTTGCTCACCGCCGACATTTCAGTTCCTGTTCACGCGGAATGAATTCTCATTTTTTCGCTGATTGGTCGAAATGGAAACTGATAAAAGTATTTTTCGTCCTCAATATAACTCCAAAGTAAACATCACCACGCGCTCATTTTCCAGGGAGGGGTCAGATCGTGTGTTTTTTAATTCTTTCTTTTAAAACTAATCAGAATAACAAATTTTGACTTCGTACATGCATGTGGTAAAGGTTTAAAATGGTCAACTTGTTTTTAAATCTACTGGCTTTCAGAGAAAATGTTAGTATTCGAACAACCCGCAATCTCTCCGAAAAATATTCCGACAGACCTGGTGCCCCGCCACCCCCCGCCCCATGGTCCTGAATATTATAATGATGATAAGATCCAGTTTATTTTATGGTGGCGATGAATTGCAGTGAAAAAATACATGAGCCCTTTCGAAAGGTGTTTCTCGTTGAATGCGGGGATTATTTCACCCTGCTGTCGCGTCGTGAAATAACTCTCGCATTCCACTCGAAATTCTAAAGTGTATCAAAACAAAACACTTTGTTATTGTCTATATATTTGCATAATTGTATTTGACTTAGTTTAACCCTTCACCTAAAATGAAAAGCAGACGACACTTGCAAAAAAAATTCTTGAATAATTATCTTTTTTCATTTTTTGTCTCAAAAACATAGGTTGTGACCCTTCGTTGGAACGAGCTCGACGAGCTCGTTACAACGAGGGGTCATAACCTATGTTTTTAAGACAAAAAATGAAAAAATAATGAAAATAAATTGACGATTTTTGTGAATAGCGCTGACCGGTTTTGGCCTTTACGTTGGGTAAAGGGTTAAACAATATTTTATTCAATGAATATGCTATACCTTACAGGAGTGAAAACTAGAAAAATTAATAGTGCCAGGCACAGCAGCTCACAATATAACATATACTATTAAAAAAAAAGCAGGAGATATTTGATAAAAGTGAGATATATGGAGAAATATATTTATATTTTCATCAAAAAGACAGTTGGTGCATTGCGTTGTGACATCTGGTGAATGATTTCAGCGATAGTTGGGTGTCTGACAAGCACACACTCCACGCACTGAGCTGCAGAAGACATGGACGGTCAGTCGGAGAATTTACCACGTTCAGTCCAAGACCTCAATACCTTGTAAATCTTCCTCGGTTCGCGAGACAAGCGCATGCTTGTGGCATACTCCTCACCAAACGTCCAATATCAACTAGATGTTATTCCATTCTTCCTGCAGTGCAATGGCGAGTTCCTGGACATTGGTGGGGGTGGGGGAGGGGGCTGTTGACGTTGTCGTAGACTCTGTAGCAACATGGGCCCTGTGTGCTCTTGCATTGTCATCTTGAAAATGAATCGACGGCCGTGACATCGCGCAAATGGCACCACATGAGCTGCTAACATGTTGTCACGGTAGTACTGCCCTGTGACACGCCCTTGGGTGACATGTAATGCTGTTCTGCTTGTCATGGTTATGCCTCCCCACACCATAACCGATCCACCACTAAAACGATCGTGCTGCTTAACGGTTACGTCATGGTATAGTTCATGGTATCGCTCGTTCCGCCGCCACGCTCTGTTTGGCCTGTCGTGGAAGTCGAGAGTGAATCTCGATTCATCGGAAAACATGACGTTGCTCCACCTACGATTGTCTCAGCGCTGTCGTGTTCCACACCAATTACCCCTTGCTGCGATGTGACGTTCAGGCAAACGAGGAATTATTCGAGGTCGTTGAGCGTACAAATTCCAGCTGTGTAGGCGATTTCGGATAGACTGACCACTGCCTCGCACATCTGTCGCTCGGTGCAGCTGCTGTCCAATTTCTGGGGCACTTTGATGGCGGTTACGTAATGCTGTGGTTCGGATGAAACTACCCTGGTTAGCAGTTGTTGCCCTTGGACGACCTGTCCGACGTCTGTCATCAACATTGTCTGTCCGACGGTAGTGTGACCACAACCTTCTAATCACCGTTTGAGTAACGTTGAGAATTTGAGCCACTGCAGTCTGTCTGTTGCCAGCTTCCAACATGCCAACGGCACGTAAACGTTCATCACGTGTCAGTCTTCGCATACCTCAAAAGTTACGTTTCGTCCAGAAACTATTGATGAACAAGTTTATACCAAGAAAGAAACGATGAGTCCTCCGAAAAAGCCCGTCCAGTACAAATAAAAAATTCAAAACGTACCCCACAGACATTAACGCGCCGCTCGTGCGAAACACATGCACGAAGTTTTCGTGTGCCGGTGACATTCATGATTCACATTAAACTTGGTAATATATCGATGTGTCCAATCACGCGTATCCAATACCATTTTCCAAAAAAAATCACGAAGTTTGGATATCCCCTACTTTGAATAGTGTATTTTAACAATAAACAAAGTGCTTCGTAATGGTGGGATTTGCAGCTTATGTGAGTCATCCCAACCCCCGAGATATTTGACTTGGGTATAGTCTATTAGTAGAATATCACTGTATCAAGTTCATCAATTTGGCGTCAAATAGTTTAAAAATGATGTATTTATAAGAAAATCTTTTGAGTCTAGTCAGTCAGTGCAATGTAACAATATCAATTTGGCGTCAAATAGGTTGACTCTTTACCCAACACGAAAGGTAGACGGCACTTGCAAACAAAATTCACGAATAACTATTTTGTTTCATTTTTGGAGTCAAAAACATAGCTATGACCCCCTCATTGGAACGAGCTCAATGAGCTCGTTCCAATGAGGGGTCATAAGCTATGTTTTTGAGACAAACATTTTTTAAAATAATGAAAATTGAATGGTTATTTTTGTGAATAATGCTGGCAGGTTTTGGTCGTTTGGTTGGGTAAAGGGTTAAAACGATGCATTTATACGAAAATCATTTGGGTATTGAGTGGACTAGTATAGAATGTCGCTATATCGATTTGGCATCAAATAGGTTAAAAACGATGAATTTATAAGAAAAAGTTTCAGGCATTTTGACAGAGATGAGTATTCATGACATATGGCGCAAAAGATAACGCCCTATTTGTGTACAAGACTCGATTAATAACGCATTTAGTGCATATCGGTTCCAGACAATCTTGATACATATCTATCGAATTTCTCATCGATTTTGGTATGTATAATATGGGATCAATAACTGCAAGCTTTTGACATTTGACGTCTTTATTACGTCCAAGACTAAGTGTTCGTTATGGTGAATCCGATTATGAAATCTAACCCAAAGTCAATACATTCCATCTCCCACAGGCTTGTTTAGTACTCTAGAAATAACAAAAAGAAACAAACAGGTTGCTCATAGTAATAATAATAATAACTCTTTGGCCAGCCGCTGATTTGTCGCGGTCCTCATAAGAGAAGGCCATCATTCCCCCTGCACCCCACCCCCTCTTCCCCTCCTCTCCTCCCAGCATTCAGATATAAACTGCTTAATAGTGTCCCTCACTTCCTCTTTTTCAATTTCTTCAATAAGCATTCCTACCCTCTCCCTCGTGTCCCCCTTCAGCCATCTATCCTTTGTTTCTTCACCCCACTTCTGCATTATTCTTCCAGTAAATTTTATTCTATGAGGTATATACTGTGGGCATTCCAAGAGAAAATGTTCCAGGGTCTCCACTACTCCAGAGTGGCACATTTGGCATCCCTTTTCCCCATCTCTCCCAATTTTTCCCCGAAGCTCCAGTGATCTTGATCTCAGTTTGAACAGCAGTGACCCTCCAAAGGTGCCATCTAGGTACTTCTCAAAAGCTGGCTTTTCTTTATATTGTAACCCCTGCAGTGATCTTTTCACGCTAACCCCTGCTCGCCAGTTTCGATTGCAATCTTCCATGACTCTCTCTTTGACAAACCTTTTGCCTTCTTTCATTCCTACTTTTATGTTTGTGACCTCTATAGAGTAATTGTCCATTAGTTCCCTCACATGTTTTGACCACCCCGTTTCTATATTAGAATTCCAAATGGTATCGAGCATCAATTTGCACCACCGGTTGTCAGGCAGGTTTCTCAAGTAGTTAAAGTAACACAGTTTTCCCAAATCTACCCTGTCCTTGATTTTCATCCACCCAAGCTCCCCCCTTACTGCTTCCAAAGCTGCAGCATTACTCGACCCTGTTATCCATCTGCCGGCATCATTTTGAGTATTTTCCAACTTCTTAATAACGGTTTGGTTTAATGGAATCACGTCCGTGCCATACGTTATACTTGGTAAACCCACCCTCTCCCACAGTGTTTTCCCCACAAAGACCTTGTTGAAACTATTTTTCCCTAAAAGTTTTAGTTGGTTCAGAATTCTTTTCCCCTTCAGAATCAGTTTGGCTGAGTAATTTCTGTACACCCCTCTTCCCGTTATATTTATGCTTACCCCTAGATACTCATACTCTCCCGTTTCTCCTACAGTGATTTGTTTGCTTTCCCCTTCGGGGATTGAGAACTCCCCCACTCTCCATCTCTTCGTCATATCTACCTTGCGTCCAACGGGTATTACCTTGCTTTTATTTTCATTTAGTTCGAGCCGCCAAGTGTTCCCATATCTACCAACAATTTCCAGCAGTTTCTCTAGCCCCTGTTGAGTTCTAGACATTAACACCATGTCGTCCGCAAAGAATAAGCCTGGTATCTTTATGTCTCCAACATTTACCCCCTCCGCACTCTGAATTAGTTCGTCCCCTAAATCTTTAACATACAATGCAAACAAAATCGGTGAAAAGATACACCCCTGCTTGAGGCCTATATCCATAGGGACTCGTTTTGTAGTGATACTCCCTAGACTGAGTTGGCTTTGCTCATCTGTATACAGTGCTTTCATGATTCCCACAAAGTCACCCCCCAGTCCGATGCCCTCGAGCTTTCGCCACATACCTTCCCTCCACACTCGGTCGTACGCTTTTTTCACATCTAGAAATGCCAGAAACATCTTTTTCTTTTCAGCCTTTGTTGATTCTATCAGTTGGGTGAGTGTAAATAGGTGATCAGTGACTCTTCGTCCTTTCCTGAAACCATTTTGAATTTCTCCTAAAAAACCTTTCTCTTCAATAACTTCCTCTAGTCTACCGTATATGACCTTACAGAATACTTTTCCGATGTTACTACTAACTGATATCCCCCTATAGTTATCTAGAACTTCCTTATCCCCCTTTTTGTGTATGAACGACACCTTACTTTCCCTCCACTCTCTGGGGACCTCTTGCTTTCGCAGAGCCAGGTTGAAAAGGTTTGTCAGGACTTCAATAAGTGCCTCCCCTCCATTTTTGAGGAATTCGTTCGGAATTTCATCAGTCCCTCCCGCTTTACCATTTTTTAATTTCGAGACCACGTTCCGCACTTCTTCTGCCGTTATTTCGCTACATACACGATTGGATAGGTTCTCCTCCACCAGTGTATTTCTTTTTGGTGGGGACCCACTGCCCCATCGCCTATCGTTTATCTTTTCCCAGTGCTTGACTAACTCTGGAGCGATACGGCCTTTATCTTCTGTACTTTCCCCATCCACTTTGATACTCTGCACACTACTTTTCCCCCGTTTATTTACCCAGTTCCAAAATACGTTTGAGCTCGAACCCCTCGTTTTCTTTATTGTTCTGGCAAGACTGCAATTGCGCTCCTTCCTATTATTATTCTTTATCTCATTCACCTTTTTCCGTGCCAGTTCATATTCTCCTTTCATTAGTCTCGTGTCATTGTTATCCACCCCTTTAAGCTTCCTACTTCTTCTGTAAGCAGCGCATTTTACCTTCCTTTCTTTTATAGCCTTTTTCAGTCCCTCGTTAACCCTGTATCCAAGCTCTCTCGTTGGGACCCTCACCCTTCCTATACACTCCTTCCCTGCCTCTGTTAGGCTATTTACTATGCCATCTGAAATACTCTGGACATTTGCATCCCTAGGTATACATTCAAGATTTGGTTTTAGTTTTTCCCGAAACTGCTTCCAGTCGGCTCCTTGTTTTAGTCCCCAAACTTCCTTGAAGGTATTTCTGTCTCTATTCGTCTTTTTGCCCATAATCTTAACTGTTATCGGGTTGTGATCACTACCCAAGTCATTTTTTCCCTCGTCATCTATTTCTACATCTATAACCTCCCTCCATACGCTAATGTCAGTGAGTATATAATCAATTATTGTTTTCTTATCGTTCCTCTCCCAGGTCCATTTACCCTTACATTTCGCATCCCTGTTCAGGATCTTTAAACCAAGCTCTTTTGATAGGTCCAACATCTTCCTCCCATTCGTGTTAATTTTCCTATCACCTCCCTGTATGCCCTCCTCCTTATCCCCGATGTGCCCATTGAAGTCCCCCATTAGGACAATACTGAACCCTCTGCTCCCAAGCTCTGTGATATTCGATCTAAGAGTTGTATATATTGAATCATTCCACTCGGGCTTACTTCCCTCCACTGCTAAGTATACAACACCAACGGCAACACTCCTGTTTCCTAACTTGATTTTTGCCCAGACTATTTCGTTGGATACTGGAATCTGAGTCCTTGCTTCTGTGAGATCTGTAATCAATGAGGGCTGTAATTCCTCTTTAGCGTAGATGCCAACACCCCCACCCCGTTTCTGACCCTCAGTTCGCCCAGCTCCTATCCACACGCAACCCTTCATCTGATCAACCCGCTCATCCCGTCGTATCCACGTCTCACTTAGACCCATTATATCGAAGTCTCCTTCGTCCATCATTGTTGATATTTCGCTTACTTTCTTGTGCAGACCCTGGATGTTGCAGTACCCAAACTTAATGAATCTTTGTTTTTTTGTCATCACTGGCACATTATTATAACCCTGGTATGTCCCTGTATTGTGCATGTTTGTTGTTCTTCCCATGTTCCCAGCATTTGTGCCACTCTGGGTTACCGGCTGTGGTCCCCTACCCCCCTTTTCTCCAAAAAAGGCCCAGCCACCTGTAAGATTTTTTGGCCCAACAGGTCTGTACCCATCCTACTTAAATGCAATCCGTGTCGCCCGTACAACTCTCCTTGTCCCCAGAATGAATCCCAGTGGTCAATGAAATGTACTCCCAAGTCTTTGCAGTGCTCTTCCAGCTCCTCGTTTAGTGCCATAATCCGCGAGTTCCTCTCATTCCCACCACCCATAACGGGGAGCACCCCTGAAACGATGATCCGAGCATTCCTGCTAAGTAGCTTACTAATTAGGTCCTTGTATGTGTCCACCAAACGAACTGATTTCCTCTCCCTGATGTTATTGGACCCCACATGTAATACCACTACCGGATCAGGCCCCGACCCAGCTACAATACCGTCCACTCTATCCCTCAGGTCCTCCACTTTAGCCCCCGGAAAGCACAGAACTGTTCTATTTTTACTGTCCGGACCACAGACAACCTTGTCGATCCCCCGAACTATGCTACTTCCCGCAACCACCAACTTACTTTTGGACCTCGCCCTATTCATCTCCTCTAGTCTCCTATTGTTTACAGCGTCCTCTTCCTCTCCAACAGCCCCACTCGGACTCAATATCGGTATCGGTATCTTTGACCTAGGATTACTCCTATCCTTGTCCCTCCGTCTCTTTCCAGGCCCCGAGCTACCTGGACTACTCCCCTGGTCTTCCCCCGGATCCCTCCTCCTTTTTCCTGGCCTAGACCCCAAGCTACTATCTGTTGCAACTACCTCCATCTCCTCCTCTGTCTCTTCCGAATCGAGCACATCAAATCTGTTTCTGGTGCTGCACTCCCCACTGCCTTTGGACTTTACACCCCTATCTACCTGCTTCTCTGGCCCCCCTTTCCTACCACTTTTGGTAGTCCACGCCAAACGCTTTACAGCATTGCTCCGGCCTGGGCCCCCCTCATCTGTCCTACGCACTTTTCTAGCAGCCCCCACCTCATCACCTACCTCATTCACATCAAAGGTTCTACCCCCATGTTTCCTCTTGGAACCACCGACAACCTTCCATCCTTCTCGGAAAGCCACTTTCACAGGCGTAACTCCAGACAGCCCCGCCCTACCAAGTTTTCCCTTCAGCTCAGCAATCTCCCCCTCAAACTTAACAATTGTCTCAAGTAGGCGGAGGATTTCCTGACAGTTTGCACATACCTCTCCATATCCCATCGAGCGACAGTCCCCATACATCATAGAACACTGTTTACAAACTTCAAGCCCAATATCGCCATCGGTGGCCCCACCAACCCGGCTCTGACCGACACCCCCAGTGACCTCTGTCTGCACACCAATACTTACTCCGTTGGCACCGTTGACCTGGACCGTGATATTATTGCGGCCGTGGAAATGTTGCCCACACGTGGAAAATTACCAGTTACCAGTTCACGGCGATTTAATCTCACTTTGCCAGCACACCTAATTCACACCTTCAGTATAGTCAGAACCAGTAATTAGTGTTGACTAGTCACAGTTTATGATTCTCAGTTTACCAGCAAAGTTTGTCAAAACAAGCATGTTAGCAATGATTACTGGTCATCAATTAATGAGTAGCCAATCACTAGAGTAAACAATATGGTAAATAGTGTTCTCACTTCAAAGGTATAAACAAAACAATTTTTACAGTTAACAGTATATATACGTTGGCAATTCAGAGTTTTCTATGTGTCGTAATCACACGCGTCCACCCCAAAACGGAAAAAAACTCGATTGAAAAAGCCCTTCCAGGATGCTCGTGGGAGAGACTAATCTCCAAAGCCACGGGTAACCATACTTGGAAAATAAAAGTAAAATGCCCTAATAGAGCAACGAAATTAAATCTGATAAGCAAAGGGGTAATTATTAATGGCAAAAAATACGAAACCGAGGAATATCGTGTTCTTCCGCAACCCGTTCAGTGTCACAAGTGTCAGAAATTTGGGCACTTGTCACACAAATGCAACGGGGAGCAACGATGTATGAAATGCGGTGACAAACACATCGCGAAGGCATGTAGTGCTAAAACTCTGAAATGCCCGAATTGCGGTGGTCAGCACCCCAGCAACTACCGGGGTTGTAGCCACTTCAAAAAAGTTAAAACAAACATCCAGCTTAAAGCTCTAAATGTAAGTAATGTCGAGAACTCATCTTCCCCTTATTCCACGTGTACTCTAATGGCTGGCTCTATTTTCAGCATAATGAAGAAACACTTGGACACCAGTCTTTCGGACGTTTGCAAAGAGATTAGTAAAACAGCCTCCAAGTTATATAATACTCAAATATCTCACACGCTATTAGAAGCGGCCGTCAACAGAATATAATTATGTAACAATATTACAAATAGTAATTAAACTTAAATAAACTTAGTACAGTTATTCCTAAACCATTCATGGATACACTAAAAATAGTCCAGTGGAACGCTCGAAGCGTTAATCAGAAAAATTTGCAAATGTCACATTATTTAAAAAATACGGACGTAATTGGAATTAGCGAAACCTGGCTTAAACCAAACAAACAATTCTCGTTATGTGGTTTTGATATTATTAGAAGAGATCGCCCCGCCCAAAAAGGCGGCGGTGTCGCTCTGTTAATAAGGCAGGAGATTAAATACAAATCAATACCATGCGACCACCTCAATGCTGAAGTGATTGCAGCTGAAATTGAACTTGACCACAAACACGTGGCCATCATATCATATTATAACAAGCCGCAAGCAACAGTAGACAGTAAAGTATTTGAATTTTTTACCAA
The DNA here is from genome assembly GCA_031216915.1 of Pictodentalium vernedei. Taxonomy (NCBI): domain Eukaryota; kingdom Metazoa; phylum Mollusca; class Scaphopoda; order Dentaliida; family Dentaliidae; genus Pictodentalium; species Pictodentalium vernedei. The sequence goes on from CM062296.1 coordinate 615,057,485, forward strand.
CAAGTACAAGCACTGCATATTCTTGGGTGATTTCAATTCCAAACACCAGGTATTCGGTTGTCATAAGACTGAGCCTAATGGCGACGCCCTTTTCCATATCATTGAAGAACTCGATCTATTCGTGGTAAATAACGATCAAGACGTAACATACATAAGCAACAACCCACTCCATCAATCAGATATCCTAGACTTGATTATCACCAGCAAATCACTAACCAGCCAAATGCAAGACATATATGTAGGAGATGATGATCTAGGCAGTGATCACCTGCCGGTTCACGCCACTCTGAAATGTAATACTGGTCCCGCAAGGTATCCTCCCGTGAATAGGAGGAACCTATCAAAAATTGACTGGAACCTCTTCAGAAACATTATCGAAGTAAACATAAAGGCAAATGACCCCTCAAATGTTCATGAACTAGAAAAAGCCTGCACCCACCTTAACGACGTTATCAACAGTACGCTAGATGAAATCTGTCCCAAGCAAACAGTAAAGACGCGGATAAACAGAATAACCCAAACAACTCTTCAAATAATCAAACAAAAAAGAAAAGCCTTCCGGGCTTACCAATCAGAGAATGATCAAATGAAAAGAGCAGAACTTAAAACCGCGTATAATCGCCTTCATGGGGAAGTAAAAAAGGCCATAGCTAACGACAATCGCGTGAGATGGGAAAAAGCAACCGAAAACCTAAATGGGCTGAGAGAACCTAAGAGGTTCTGGGATACATTTAAAACTCTTACTGGCCAAAAGAGCAAAATTGCCAATAATAATGCGCTAAAGACTAGCGACGGATCTATGGCCATAGACGACAAGGCAAAGGCCAGTGCTTTTGCCGAACTTCTAAAGAAGGCACATCGTCCACAAGAAGGGAACAGATATGACAACGATTTTAAGGTACGAGTAAATAAATTTGTCCAAGATAACAACTCAATCTTCAATGAACCGAACTTCGACAAAAGGCATGAAGACGGGGACGACCATGAATTAACCGAACCAATAAGCGTAGAAGAGGTCATGGGTATAATCAGAAAATGCAGGTCATCTTCGTCCCCAGGAGAAGACGAAGTCTCTTACAAAATAATGAAACAGTGCCCCAACATCTTCTACTGCAGACTTACCAAACTCTTAAACTGCTGTCTCTCCTGTGGGTACTTCCCAAAATGCTGGAAAGTGGCCACGGGAGTCATGATACCTAAACCCGACAAAGACCTTACCAACCCTTCTAACTACCGCCCAATCAGCTTGCTTAGCTGTGTTGGGAAAATATTTGAGCGGATTCTCACTACGAGACTTCGCAGCTATCTCGAATCAATCAATTTTTTCAACAAATGGCAAAGAGCGTATAGGAGTCAGAAAGAGGGAATCGAACACGTATATAGACTGGTCGATTATATGAAAACAGCATTTAGTCAAAACGAAATCGGAACCGCGCTTTTCTTGGATGTAGAAAAAGCGTTCGACTCGGTATGGCACAATGGCGTGAGATATAAACTAGCGAAAATGGGATTACCCACTAAAATTCTAAGGATCATATCATCATTTCTAACTGACCGAAAAATCAAGGTGAGGGTTAATCGCGAGGTGTCAGAGGAAGTAATACTCGAAGCGGGAACACCACAAGGGTCGGTTCTAAGTCCGCTTCTTTTCATAATATATGTGAATGATATAGAAAAAGTAGGGAAAAACTTTGTTGAACTATCGCAGTTCTCAGATGACAAAGGCATTTGGACAGCCAGCAAGTCCAGAAACATAATTAAAAATCGTCTGCAGGATACCATTCGCGATCTTGAAAGCTGGTGTGCCCTGTGGCGCATCAAACTCAATGCCGCCAAAACTCAAAAAGTTACGTTCTTCAAAAAGCAAAGGAAAAAACCAGTCCCGAGTATCGATCTCCAGTTATACGATCACAAACTAGAAGCAAACAAAGAGGCCAAATTTTTGGGATTTATCCTAGATAGCAATCTCAGTCTAAACAGTCACGTAAACTCCATTACGGTTAGAGCTACTAAACGTATTAATTTTCTGAAGATGATCAGAGGTAGAAATTGGGGAGCAAACAAAGATGTGCTTCTCAAGCTCTACAAAACATTTATACGTCCGGTACTAGAATACGGTGCCATAATAACAAGCGACCTAAGCAAAACCAACATTCAGAAGCTACAGAGGGTTCAAAATTATGCCCTGCGAGTGGCACTATGCAAACCGAAATGGACACCGATAAAGGAACTTCACGAGCTAGCAAAAATAGAAACTATTGATACGCGATTAAAAGACCTACAAACCAAAACCCTCAACAGACTCCAAGATAGTGAATTAATGGTTGAGTTGAACGAACACCGATCCCTTAACAGAAAAACAAAATAAGTTTCCAGAAAATAAAAAAAATAAAAAAAAAAAAATAATAATAAAATAAAATAAAATAAAAATTATACAATATAACTAAATCGCGTGGAGTCAGTGAGGATTGCCTCGCTACTCATTGGGAACTTTAGGATAGAGTCTGTGAGGACTGCCTCGCAACTCTGCTGAAGCGCGATTGAAACGCGTTTAATAAGATCTATATAACAAAACCCTCCACATACTCCAGGATAGTGAATCAATGGTGAAGCTGAACGAACACCGAACCCTAAACAGAAAAACAAAATAATCCACAGTAAATTAAAATTACTCAATAGAATTAAACTGCGTGGAGTCAGTGAGGATTGCCTCGCTACTCATTGAGGTCTTTAGGATTGAGTCTGTGAGGATTGCCTCGCAACTCTGCGTGTTGGGAGTGGACTCCGAAGAAACACACCCCTTACCCCATCCATAGCAACAATCACACAGCAGGCACAATATACAATAGCGGATACCTATCTTTCTCTCTACCTTTTACTTTTCTAACTGAACATTCTCAAATTTTCTTGCAACACTCTTATCAAGAAGACGCATGGAAATGGTAGACAAAGCGTAGGAGGAATTGGTGCAACCTACCTTTCTGCAACATATACAAGAAACCACCAAACGCTAGGCAAGGATTGAAACAAGCTTGTCTGGCTGGGAACGAGTGTACATTTGATATAAATAAACATTTGAATAAAGATTTAACAGCCCTTTTAAGGGCTTGAGGGTGTGTGTCAGTGATTTTTTTTTTTTTTTTTGGGGGGGGGGGGTTGGGGTGGGGTGGAGGAGGTCATTTGGGATTCCCGAAGGATAACCAGATACCTCAAAATCACATACGGCATCCTATCTCCCAGAAGGCTTGATGGATGACTCCCGGTTTCTTAAAACTAAACTGTTGGAGCTTTCTCCACTTCTTTTTTGTAACCGCTATGGTCATATACCGGGGCCGCTACCAAACCGGCGTTGCTGTTTGGTTTTCTTTTCTCTTCTTCCCTTAAACTTGCCATCGCACAACATTACATTCTGGCTCGCCACCATGGTGGGACTCAAACCTCTACCATCGCCGAACTGGAACCGAACAGAGCTCGCTCTCTAATAGTTTTAAAGGCGTTGGGGGATTGAGTATTGACCATCTAACACTCCAGCTTAAACTGCCGGGTATTCTAACCGCGTGCATAACCCCCTCAGACTCCATTTTGGCAATAGGAAAGCTAGGCCTGTGTGATCCAAGGAAAAAAAAAAATAAGGTTAACCGGGTCGCAAGGGATTTGTAAATCCCACATCGTCCCTGCGCGCCTTCGGCGCGCTAAAACCTTTCATTCATTCAAATTCATTCGTTTTCTATATCAAAATGGCTAATGCACAAGTGAATGTCAGGTTTATTCCCAATGCCAGAGGTGGACAAAGTTTGATTTATGATGGTTTTAAGTTCCGCATAAAAACAAGTTGTGGTGGATCCAGAAGTCTGGGTTTGGGGAGAGGGGCGCCACATTTCACGAATCATGATGCGAACTGACATTTGATGCGCGTAGCGGCTAGTAGGGGGCGAGCAGGAAATGGGTATCGAGCATTTATCCGCAGTTTTCCTGGGGAAAACTTTGGAAAATGGAAGGTCAGTATAGCTCTCTGGTGGCTTCTTTACTCATGAACGCACTTTTTTCCAGCCAAAATATTCCCGCATTTTATAGGCTCATTAGAAGTTTGAAAAAAGGAAGGTAATTTATAACGACTCACAAGAAAGTCGCGCAGGAATTATAGCTGTACGGGTACAGTATTACCCGGGATAACGCATGAACATTCACTATCGAAGGTAATAGATGTCCATCTGCTATCGCGGATAAATCCGTGTTCTCCTAGTCTTGGACGAAAACATATGCTCCAAAACAGGGGAGGGGTCCCTATTCGCCCATATACGGTAGAAAAAGGCCAGGTTCTTGGAACAGCGGGAATCGACAATCACTGGTCGAAGACTTGGCCACAGAAGAGTGGTTCCCTTTTTCTCAAAAGTTGTGCAAATATTCTGTTGGCAGGAACCAAAATACCCTGAAAAACAAGGCCGCGTTTATTACGTTGACTGAAGTTCCATTCTGGTGGGTTGCAGATAGTGTTCGAAATCATACGTATTACTTGTAATCCTTTGCGTAATAAATCTAACGAATGTTATACACAAGAATCACCATTGTCACGCTTTCGACTTTTGCTTTCAAAGCATAGTGCCCTATCTCGCACTGGGAACCCCGCTGCTCATTCAGAAACTACATACAGAAGATCAGCCGTGAACTTGTCGTAATCCATGCGTGGACAGGGATGTCCACGCATGCGTTTACCAGATTATAAAAACATCCTCAGCAAACAAAATTTTAATTAATGAAGCACCGGGTTGTACCCGGTGCTTCATTAATTAAATTTTTGATGATTATTTCTATAATTAGTGTTTGAAATCTGATATTATTGCGGCCGTGGAAATGTTGCCCACACGTGGAAAATTACCAGTTACCAGTTCACGGCGATTTAATCTCACTTTGCCAGCACACCTAATTCACACCTTCAGTATAGTCAGAACCAGTAATTAGTGTTGACTAGTCACAGTTTATGATTCTCAGTTTACCAGCAAAGTTTGTCAAAACAAGCATGTTAGCAATGATTACTGGTCATCAATTAATGAGTAGCCAATCACTAGAGTAAACAATATGGTAAATAGTGTTCTCACTTCAAAGGTATAAACAAAACAATTTTTACAGTTAACAGTATATATACGTTGGCAATTCAGAGTTTTCTATATCAAAATGGCTAATGCACAAGTGAATGTCAGGTTTATTCCCAATGCCAGAGGTGGACAAAGTTTGATTTATGATGGTTTTAAGTTCCGCATAAAAACAAGAAGACGAGACACAGTACATTGGAAATGCTGTAAAGCTGGATGCCCAGCTACTGTAAATACAAAGGACAATTTAATAACTACTTTCGGAATCCAACACAACCATCAGCCTGATAATGTGAAAATTGTTGTGGACACTTTTTTATGTGAAATAAGAGAAAAAATCAAGCATGACCATAGAACTATCCCAGCCATTTACAAAGAAGAATTGAACTGTTTACGAGCAAATGATGTTCCTGAAATAGTTAAGTGTGTTCCAACCTTGTATTCAGTACATTCAAGTTTATACAGGGCTCGATCTAAAACTCTTCCACAAGTGCCAAAAGTCAGACAAAGATCGATCTGCCAACTACTTATAAAGAGACAATCAGGGGACACAACTTTTTACTACACGCCGCACCCGGGAATTCATTTTTAGTGTTTGCTACGGATGAAAATATTCGAATGCTTGCTTCGGCGGATACTTACTACTGTGATGGAACTTTCAGTATGTGCCCAACACTCTTTTATCAAATTTATACCATTCATTCGTTTGTGGAGGGAAAAATGTTCCCCCTTGTGTATGGCCTATTGCCAAATAAAAAACAGACAACTTATCAACAGTTTTTTGAGATAGTGAAAGAGAAAGCACAGCACTTAAACAGTGAATTGTCACCATCTACTATCATGACTGACTTCGAGACAGCAGCACAAAATGCAGCCAGAAATGTGTTTCAGACCAACATTAAAGGCTGCATGTTTCATTATCGACAGGCAATTTGGAAAAATGCACAACGGTTTGGTCTTCAAGTGGTGTTTAACAATGACCAAAGTGTAAAAATGTTCGTGAAACGGGCTTCAGCACTTCCTCTTTTGCGACCTGGTGACATATCAGACTACTGGTGGTACGCAATTGAGAATGTGGATATGGATATTCCAGGAGTCCGTAGTTTTGCGGATTATGTGACGGAACAATGGGTAGAAGGTGGTGACAGTTTAATGTGGAACCATTTTGAAACGGCAGGTCCAAGGACCACAAATCATGTTGAAGGATGACACAACAAGCTATCCAAACTTGGAGCTTGTCATCCAAACATTTATAAATTCATAAACTTAATCAAAGACGAACAAGGCTTCAACGAAGCCACTATTCTACAGCTTCAGAATGGTGGTAGCTTAAGGCCACGCAAAAAGAAATATCGACGCACTGACCATATGTTGGACAATGAAAAAAGGCAGCTGTTGGATGGTAGCAAAACATTATATGAATATGGCAACTCTGTAGCACACCTTGTTGGGTTGTGAAAAATTGTGATAGTACAAGTGTCAGAACCGGTTCTAATGGCATCCATATTTGTGTGATTTTATTAAAAATTGTGACTTTTTCAAACTATTAAATTTATTTTCTGTGTGGATGTACAATTATTTTCAATGGATGTAAAATGTCGTATCTATATTCTGACTTGGTATATGTATATGCAATGTTTAAGATAACACTATAAAACAATCAATGATTAAAGAATGTTTGCACAGTTTCAATGTTGGTTGGTATTCTGTTTCTCAAATTCACACCAATTTATAGAACAGACTATACTATTTATCCCTATTGTTTAACCTGTTATCACCTTTTTAGGAAAACAATACCTGCTGGCAAAGTGAGAACCCCCCGTTCACGGCTGCTGTACTGTAATCACGATTTTGGCTTGCATTAGAATGCAAAATATTATTTTGCATACTAATGATGTGTTGCTTAACAGTTGCGTAGATACAGTGACGGGAGGTGGCGCTTGGCCCCGTCCACGTTTTTCAGTGCAGAAGTGCATACATTAAATTTCGGAGTGCATTAAGAGGTTATAAATGCGATTTCCTGCAATTCTGAAAATTGCAATCAGTAACTCTGAGTAGCCCCAGTGACCTTGATCCACATATTGAACTTCCAGCTGATTTGGACTCATTTGGGCTAAGTCCCAGGGCGACAGAGCATATCATGCCTGAGATATGAGCGAGACCCACTTTCAAAAATTTTGGATCTGTCCACCTTTTTGAATGTAGAAATACAAGTATGAACGTTGGGAATTAATTAGGGGTCATGGAATGTAATTTTCAGCAATTCGGAGAAAAGCACCCAATGACCCATAGGTGACCCCCGGGTACGGTGACCCATACCTTGACCCTCCAGTCAGGTTCGACTTATTTGGTGTTGGTCCCTATATCCACAGATCATATAATATTTAAGATATAAGCACGACCCACTTTCAATCCTTTTGGCCCCACCCACTTGGTTGAGTGTGGAAATACATGTATGAATTTCCGGAAAGCAAGAAGTGTCATAAAATGTGACTTCCAGCAATCTTAAACATAAATTCAATTAAACCTGGGTGATACCAGTGACCTTCACCAATATTCTGAATCTCTAGTGAGTTTCGACTCATATTGGTATTGGACTCAAGTCCATAGGTCATATCATGCTTGATATATAAGCGTGACCTACTATCAAAATGTTGCGTCTCCGCCCACTTTTTCGAGTGCAGAAGTTCATGTATATGAACTTTAGAAATGCATCAGGTCATAAAATGCAATTAATGCAATAATTTTAAAATATGCACTCGATGACCGTGGGTGGCCCCAGTGATATTATTAGTTACACAGTTTGTTGGTGGCCTAATATGGTATACATGGTGTCAGTTAATTTCATATTGGACGAGAGCGAAGCTTGAGTCCAATATGGAACTAACTGACACCATATGTATCATATTAGGCCACCAACAAACTGTGTAACGAATATATCTTACCGACTGCTGCATCGATGCACAGAACTAATAACAACAGCGATCAAAATTAAATGAGAGAATTCTCACAATGTGTTCACGTGTCTTTGCCTTGTTACAATTTATGGGAGAGTGCCTTCAGGCACTCTCACATAAATTGTAACAAGGCAAATTCATACATACCAAACAGTTTCATTTCGAAGGTAACATGACACACATCCACAGAATATGAAGCCTTTTAAGTTACCTAACCTGCACTTCAGACCAAATATGGGCTTCCAACACTCAATCTTTCAACTTGAAGCGTTTATCGGCTGCCGCCATTTTGAATAATCAATGAACAAAGGGAAGATTACCCATAACTGTCAGCGTATATTGATGTTGACAGGCAGTATATGGTTTTATATGCAGTCTGCATGTGATGTCTTTGAACCAATGAAATTCCCAGATACTTGTAGGAGGTAAGATATTGATCCATATGTCGAATCTCCAGTGAGGTTCGACCCATTTGGAATTGGTTCCATTTCAATAAGTCATACCATGCTTAAGATCTTTATAAGCGTGACTCACTTTCAAAATATTTTTGGCTCCACTCGCAATGAAATACAGGAATGAACTTCGGAATGCATTGGGGGTTCATAACATGTGATTTCCAGCAGTTCTGAAAAGAGCCCTTCGTGACACTTGTGTGAATCGAGTAACTATGACCCGTATTTTGAACCTCCAGCAAGTTTCGACTCATTTAGTATTGGTTCCAAGTCCACTGGTCATACCATGATTGAGATATAAAACTATTGACTTCGCCCACTTTTCTAAGTCTAAAAATACATGTATAAATTTCCTGAAAGCATTAGGCGGTTATAAAATACGATTTCTAGCAATTCTGAAAAATGACCCATATTATGAACCTCCGACAGTTTCAACGCATTAGGTGGTTGGTCCCAGGTCTATAGTTTCTGCCATGTTGAGATATAGCGTGACCCATTTTCAAAATGTTGGCTTTGTCCACGTTTTTGAGTGTTTTAATACATGTATGAACTTCGAGAATGCATAAGGTCAGGAAATGCTCTTTCTGGCAGTTCTGAATAAATCACCCAATGACCCACAGGTTACCCCAGTGGCGTCGACCCTTGAAACCTCCAAGGAGTAACAGCTCGTTTGGTGTTGGTCCCATATCAATAGGTCAGACCAGGCTTGAGATACAAGCGTGACCCACTTTCAAATGTTTTGGCTTCCCTGAGTTTTGTGCTTTGAAAGTTAGTTTCTCATTCACGTTAATGACATTTCTTGTTGATAACTTGTATGTGAAAAAATTAAGTGTTTTGGAATGAGAATGTGCAAGACGGGCTATTTGAAAAATATCTAAGATGGTTTTCCCGATCTGCCATATAGGACAAATAAACATTGTTTAGTGTTGGCTACACTCTAAAAACAGTTGGATTAAATATTAACCCCAATAAACTGAGTTGAGTAAATGGGAACCCGGTTGGAGTTAAATAATTCAGTAATATAGTTATGGATATTAAAAGGAGCCTTTAATCCTTTACCTAACATGAAAAGCAGACGATATTTGCAAAAACAAAATTCTTGAATAACTATTTTTTTTTAATTTTTTGTCTCAAAACCATAGGTTATGACCCCTTATTGGAACAAGCTCGACGAGGGGTCATAACCTAGGGTCCTGAGACAAAAAAATGAAAAAATAATTAAAATTAACTGGCGATTTTGGAGAATAGCGCTGGCCGGTTTTGTCCGTTACGTTGGGTAAAAGGTTAAGGTCTCAAGGACCATTATGAAAGCCCATTGGACCTGAGAAAGTTGAGATCTCATCAATGCCTAGCTGTGTTCAAAAGTGGAAAAGTGGAGCAGTGCTTGTTTCCTGTTGTAAACAAATTCTGCTTAACTGGTAAAATAGGATTCAACGCCTGAGGAAAACCTCTAAAAATACAGCTTATGTTTAAACGATTGGCAACCCCTATGTTGTAGCCATAGATGCTGACGGCAACCTTAAACACTAATAAATAAATGTATGTTCTGAGCGGCAATGTGAGTACTAAAAGGGTTTCTTGAATTATTATAGCCATGCATTTAATACAATCATTGGAACCCATATTGAAGTCTTGAGATAGTTAAAAACACGCCATTTAAATACTCCCATGAAAATAACTTGTAACTGTTGAAGGTATGCCGAAAGAGACCCCCACCCTTAGAAATGAAGATATTTTGTGTGTTTCACAGAGTTGAATAGCACAAAAGGCACCAGAGAGTCCCACCCCATTTAAAGAAAATCTACTGCAGAAATTTTCATATGGCCAAAAGGCACAAGTGTGCGCCCTCTCCCCAATTACCAACATAATTATTGTAACACTTAGGGCCAAATGTGACAACCAGTCTTGGTAGTAACATCGGATTGACTATTTAATTGACCTAACCCTCTTTCAGAGAGGCTTTTATTCCTGATAATAGCTACGTTACTGACGTCCTATTCTTGCTATACATAAGACGATGGATTGTGTAGTTAGCATTGGTTTTCATTGGTACAGAAACTTGGAGAAAGAATTTCCTACAAAATAAATAGCTGCAACTAACGTGCGATCTCACTTCGGCGAAATCGCGCGTTTGTTGTTGATATTTATATAGGCGGATATTCCGTTAACACATAAATAGCATGAGTGGCGTTTAAAAAAAATGAGAAGGTGGAAAAGCGACACAACTTCCCTCGTTTGCGCAAGAGAATGGTCTTACTGAGGCCTCAACAGTGGTACTATGAGAGGGGGGTCATGTTGCTCCCAGTACTGTATTTTTACAGAATAATTTATACATGCGGTTCAGCAATCCGGTCACCCGACTGCTTCTCACCCATGATAATCAAAGATAGATCAAACTTTTGAAGAAAATTCTTTTTTCACTACTCGAGGATGGCTTGTCTGACTTTAATAGAAGCTGCTCAGTGGTGCACCCCCCCCCCCCCCAAGTGGCGTCCAGGGTACGTGTCATACCTGCTATACTTTAGGTACGTCACAGGTCAGATCGCGATCTGGTTGTGGCACACTTACTCCAATGGCTCGAGATTTCCTGAATAAATATTGCAAAATAAAAACGGAATTAAGAAAACTAAAGCAAATTGCACCTGAGACTTAGTGCTCTCCCAGTTATTTTTCAACAGCTACCAAGTTGCGATCCGGTTTAAATTCTCTAAGACACCCCCCCCCCCCCCCCCCACCGCCACCCCCCCCGACACCCCTCCCCACCCCTCCCCGACCTTGCCTTTGTATAATTACAGCATTATTAATTAATCATTTCGACATTAATAATGCTGTAATTACAAAAGCAGGGGGTGGGGGCAGAGTGGTGAATGCCGTTCTCTTTGTTGTCATTGACTTTTTAAAATAAATGTTCTTATAATCTAACCGAGATGTTCTTGTTACGACAATTCACGTGATTCTAATTTCTGAATTGAAAATCGGAAATAGACCCAACATACTGGCTTCATTACTAAACAGATGTCACGGATATACTTATACTTAGGAAATAAACCTTCCCATACATTTAACTCCTCACCTTACACGACCGAAAGACTGCATTTGCATCCAGGGGCGTCAAGAAGATGGTCGATTGGGATGGGGGTGTAAACCTAATCGGTCCCGAATGTCATGACTTGAGTCCCAACTGAAGAAATATTCGAAGGCATGCCTTGATGATGCAGTTTGTCAGTGGGAATTTTAGTTAAAAACTTCAGGACATTTGCAGATAGAAACATGTAGTAGTCGCAGAAGCTTTATAGTCCGCCGGGAAATTTCCGGGTGGGCCCCCTGTTGCGAGCCACTCAGGGCCCTCCAAATTTACGCAGTCCAACATCTGTTCGCGCATGAAGTTTTGTAAAAATGACCAAAAGGTGAAATGGATCGGATTGCACAGACCGCTTGTATATCGAAATGCCTTCTATGCGGACTGCCAATGGCAGGCCACATAGAGGGCGTTTCGAAATACTAGCAGTCTTTTCTGACATTGATCGGTCAGAAGCAAAGAATCAGCATTCTTCGGTTTGAAAAATCGAAATTTTCTCCCATTGGGCCTAACTATGGTCGTCTTGATGAGTCTGGGGCCCCCTCTGGTGCAACCAATTTTGTCAAATGAGCGACAAAAATGATACAAATGTGCCATCGAAAATGTCCTCTATGTGGACAGCCATTGATCGGTCAGATGCGAGGAAGCAGCATTCTATCGATTCGAAAAATCAAAATGTCGTCCGGGTCCCGGTCTGGGGCCGCCTTGGTACGTTTCCCGGGAACTTTTCTGGAATCTAGGTAACGTGCCCCTGCCGCCGTCGCGGCTGACTGAACCCGACCAAAATATGATGTTCTTATCTAGACATTACAAGGAGTCGTCCTTCCACGTTACAATGAAATCCCTTCATAAATACGGCCTGTATACTGTGCTAAATGTGTTCGGGTTTCGAGCCCGCGTTGCCGTCAGGGCTGACCGATCGTGACCAAATAGGACAGTGTCATCTAGATATCATACTGAGATTTCCTTCCAAGTTACAATGACATCGTTCCACCAATATGAACTGTAGACTGTGCAAAGCAAATCTAGGTTATGTGCCTATGCTGCCGTCACGGATGACCGATCACGGCCAAAATACGACGTTCTCATCGATAGCCCAAGAACATTAGGTTTCACTAGGGAAAAAAATCGGAGAAAGCTGATTTTTTCAGGGAATGTCGAGTACATGTCACTGAACGATTAGACAAAAGTCCCCTAAAATCCCAGTTGAGCTTTTTTTTCTACAGCCTTTTTTTCGAAAACGCGTTTGAAAAAAATCAAAAAAAATCGCACGAACTTTGTAACCTCGAATTGATCCAACTGTGTTTTTTGTTTACGCGTATTTCGAGCTACATAATGTCTAATATACATTTACCTAGAGGAAAATGTGCATTCTGTGACAATTTCTGCGAAAAATTATTGAAAATTCACAAAAAAGTATAGGATTTACGCAAAAAATGACGATTTTCCTAACGGATTTGCCCAAAGGGTCGTAGTACAGAACGGGATGTTAGTTGGACAGACGATAAAAAATCCACCACCATTTGAAGACTTTTATCATTGCTTACAAAATAGACATTATGGAAGACCCCCTCTGCTTCTGGCCGAGTTCCCCTTTTGGCATAAAATTCGTCAGCATGAGAACTCAACTATTTTCGGGCTTGGGACCGAACAGACACGTCTGTGTCTGGCAGCATTAGATCAATAAATAATATTTACAGAATGTACAAAAATCAATAAATAATATTTACAGAATGTACAAATCAATCAACATGGATTAAGTTACATTGACTATTATCAACGCTATATACAGAAATGACATGACCTATATACATATTATTCATCGAACTCAGAAATTTCCGACAGGACAGTGTTTCTGTGGTTGTTACAAGAATCCGAACTGCAATTACACAAACCTGAGCAAGAGAGTCCTGCCTTCTTACACCCACACCTTTTTGTACAAGCACTCTTGCAACCACAACTGATCAGATTCAGTAGGTTATCGGGGGCACATGGCTTTGTGGCTGCAGTCGGTACAAGAAGTCCATTGTCTAGTGACCACCCCCAATCCGTCGGAGGAAGCGAAGTGCCCAGCCATTGTTGGACCTGGAGATAACATCTGTAGACATGTTGTTGTGCAGCATCGCTGCTTGGTGGGAGTGAGGCTAGGTCGATGGGTTTATTCAGTTTAGATTTTGCTACATAACGCTTGTAAGTGACATATCTATATTGGTCGAGAGAGGAAACAGTTTTACTCCCGTATAAGATCAGGAGAAGTTGTTCCCCGGCAGCGGCTACTGCACTTGGTGTACTGTCATCCGCCAAAATTGTGTTGACATACTGTTGTGAGTCGCTAGTAACACCGGAGACAATTGTACTGAATACTTTCTTCTTACCAACTCGAAAGAGTGCAGAAGTAGTGTCACAACCACTTATAGAATGTGCTACAAGGAGGTTGCTTCTGTGGTCACCCATTTTGGTTGCTATTTCACTAACTGAAACTAGTAAGTTTGGGGTAATGGAATACATCATGTGAATATTACATCCCGGTTGAACTCGAGAGGTAAGAATGACTAACAAGTCTATGTCTGTTCCCACAACGACAACATTGTTGTCATCTTGAGCGATGTCAAGTGCAGTTTCGGCTATCAGTACATCAGCATCAGCCTCGGCCTGCTTGGACTGAATATTGATAGCAGATAGCTCCTGCATTAGAAGATCGATCAGTTGGGTTTTGTTCTTGGCATTTGCAAGGAAATCGGATTGGGGTGTGGTGGCTCGTAACTCGGGTGAGATATTGATATCAATGGAATACCTGTCTTTAGATCTACTGGCTTGTTCCATGCCCTTTGTCAGCATAACCATCAAAAACAACCACGACGTTCGCCCCAAAATGTCTCACTAGATAATTGGAATATGATGTACATATGTCCTTATATGACGACTGTTTAGGCCATACAACTGCCCTCAATTAAAATCCACCATCTACAACAAACAGAGAATGTTCTGGGATTTTAGTTTGCTCGGAACCGTATGTTTTGAGGATCTTACCGAGCGTGCTTTTCTGTGTCTTCCTCATTCCAGCAGAATCAAACAATGCTGGTGGTTTCGGGGCGAGTTCATATTTGAGATACTCTTCCATCTCTGCTTGTGACTGAATAACACATGTGATGCGGTTGAACAGAATTGTGGGGTCAATCACTACCTTACTTCCACGGACTTTGATGCTATTTGCCATCGATGCGAAAGACTTCACAGTGTCAACACGTCGTAGTTTGATGCTGTTGTGGCGGTTTTTCTTTTTATATTTACGATAATTTTTGATTAAAGCCCAAATTACGGTAACCAATGAGGTTTTCCAAATTGCAGCATGAGCTTTGGTCCCAATGATTTGTCAGGATAATTGGGTTCGATTTATTCCCACAATGGAAGAAACCACCACAAACAATAAACATGTATGCAATATAACATAACAAATAAATAAGTTCAATAATTTATTTCATTTCTTCTTCTTTCTCTACTCTGTGATCTGTACACCGCACCTCGCCGCTATTTGCGGCATAACATACCTTTTGTACAAAAACTGTGGGGGAGGGGGATGGGGTACAATAAGTATAGTTAACCCACGACACGTGGTTGTCGATTCGCTGTGGTATTACACCACTCCAGAAGCAACACCCTTTGAGATAAATGATACATAGGATAACTACGTAGCATGGTTGGAAATTTAGGGAGACATTTCATCTCTCAAAATGGCCTAAAATTTATGCTAAGCAGTTGAGTAAATTTTGGAATTTGGCACTCCTTCTACCACAGGATACACCGTAGCATTGCGCCACTCCAGTATACCGAGGTTCCAGAATAATTGCAAATCGCTAAAAAAGTACCGGAATCTGGGGTCAAATAAAACGTGGCGTGAATTCTCTTTGAAGGGCCCGAAGATTTTAGATTTAGTGGCCTAAACATGCCTTGCAAATGGGGGAACTGGACCGACCAACATGGAAAGAAAATGCCAAAGTCGAGTCTGTCTACAATAGGAGAGGGTTAATTTTCTGATGGTATTTCACCATTCTAAGAGCAGCCATGAAAGGGTTAAAAGTTCGTGTTGGCATTACGCCATTCTAAAACTCCAAAAACAGACTCTTCCGAAAATACCAGTTTGAATTTCCATGAATGTCAGTCCGGGAAGAATGAATCAAATTGTAGACACACTACATGGTTATGTGCACGTACACCTAGCCCTAGCAGGGGCAGGCCCCGCAGGGTTAACTACCTGTGTATTGAGGTATGCGGTCCCTAAAGTTTCCTATGCCAATTCAATTTTGTTAATTTTTAGAACGAGCGAAAAAGAGATCTCTTATTGTGAGCGCTTGCCTTTATATACATGCGGCAATACACATTTTACTCTCGCAAAACTCCTTTGTCTGTACAAAGAGTTTGGCGAAAGCAAAATCTGAAAAGTCACAAGTTTACGACTTATCTGACTTTTCAATGTATTCTCTACATAATTTATAAAAGAACATTAACGATATATATTTATTCACGTAAAAAACGTTTTGAGTATGAGAATATTTTGTCAGATTTTCTGCAGAGAACTGTCATCTGCAATATGCAACAAAGAACGCGCGCGTGCGGTGGTTAAAAATAACACAACCTGGATTCCGCACGCGAAGCTGTGTTTACAACACGTGACCACAATTTCCTGGAATTCGGTGAATGACGATTGACGCCTTGAACATGTGAATTTGCCTTAAACAAATGCAATAACATTTCGTTAAATGGATTATTTGAAAAGTAGCGCTAATGACAACTATTTCTTACCGATGCATGACGCATACTACGAATATAGCAGGTACAATTTAAACAGGATAAACGCTGGGCGTTGTTAATTTTGCAGAATACATGGGGTTTGAGTCGGCCTGCAAATGCTGTAAAACCTGCAAAATATGCAGTAAGTTAATTTATCATTGACTATTGTTATTACTGGACACGTTCACACATATGAAAACTACCATGGAAGGTAATATTATACTTTAAATTAGTTATGCACTTGGGAGATATTATGATACGGAAATAGTGATGTTTAGTGACATGGATATGTATTAAGTTGAGTTAAATTGAATATTTATAATTATTTGAAGGAAGACAGCACTGTTCGAACTTCTACAATGAAGTGACAGCAAGTGTTACAGAATATCCCTTTCACAATTTGTTACTTGGGAGTGAGAAATTATTAAACCGTCCGTCCAAATTTACGACACTGCCCCCTCCTTAATAAAATATTTCGTCCTCGAAATAATATTAGAATTTAGACCCAATTAAAATTATATTTGGTTGTACTGTAGTAATTTTTCACATGAAATTTACTAAAATTTAGTTTTTTGTTGGTTCTTGAATTCTTGGGTTCTTGGTCTTGATTTGGTAGTTGACATCTCCTGAAGACTCTTCTCAGTAACGACAACTCCTGGCTGGCACATCTCCCCTGTATCTCTCTTTTGCTTCTCTCGCCGTCCTGTTCCACATTCTTTCTCTCTCGCTTACTCGCTTCACAACACACTTCATCTTTGGTTCCTCAAATAATCTCTTCTCGTCTGCCGATCTTCTTATGTCCCTGGCTTCTCTCCACATTCCATCAAATCCATCTAACGCACTTCCTCCCCTCGCTCCCACAACAGGCTCTCTGTCTTCTTTCAAGCATCTTATCTCTTTCTCTGCCTTTTCTAATTTTTCTCTCAGTCTTTTCACTTCTCCCACCAAGTCCTTTATTCGTTCTTCTTTGTGGTCATCTGCTTGCACCGCCTTGTCCTCCATCAACACACTCATATTCTCCTCCACTACGATCTCTTCCTCATAATCAGGAACAAAATTCTCCTCTAACAACGCATCCATACCACAGTCAACCCTTCCTATAATTCCACTTTCTTTCATTGCTTCATTTATTATATCCACTTTCTTCTCCCTCTTCTTCCATTCCTCCGTTGATGTCTCCCTATCCTCTATTCTTAGATCTGCACCCTCTCCTGTCCATCTCACATTGTACGGTTCTTCAGCTTCTTTCAAAAACTTCTCATCACTCTCTCCCTCTGTCAATGCTTTCCTTCGACTGATGTGCCTGACGTATCCAATGGTGTGTCTTGTTAGTGCTGATTTCTTTGTTGCTCTGAATTCACATAGTGTACAGTGGTATGGTACTTTCTCCAGTGGTGCATGAAACTTTATGACATGCCATATGGCCGCTTGTTTGTTCCCTTTATATGGACATCTCTGACATACGTACAGTCTTCCTCTATCGATTTTACCCGTCTCCATCATTTACCTGTAAGCTGTAAAACAAAATTGCGATGATAAGCCGACTGGATAAGGTAATTTATTTATTAGTGGTTTCATCCCCTAGCAATTTTCGTTCATTTCGAATCCATTTAGGTATCGTCTGTGAGGTACATGGTTTAAGTTTATCGTGATGATAGATTTTATGTTTCCCTTTTTTAGAAATTTTGTACAGTGCTGAAGTGATTTTTCCAACAACCAGGTATGGTCCCATCCAAGGTAATTTAAATTTCTTTTTGATATGATTTTTTAGGAAGACCATGTCACCTGGAGAATATTGGTTTTCAAAGATTCTGGTATCGTAATTCTGTTTTTGTCTGTTTATCGTTCTTTTTAGTTGTTTACGTGTAAGACTGTAACAGCTCTCCATGACCTCGCGTAGTTCAGCAACATATTTGTTTATTTCGGTAGCGGAATTGTTTTTTGGTAAAGGAAAAATTAATTGTGTTGGCAAATTGACTTCTCTCCCCAACATCAACTTATTTGGAGTGTAACCTGTGGAGGGATGTACTGAGCTCCTGTATGCGGCTAAGAGTAAACCAATATTTTCATCCCAATTTGACTGATTCCTATCGACATAACATCTGATCATTTTTGCCAAAGTTTGATTAAAGCGTTCTATGAGACCATTTGATGACGGATGGTAGGGTGTGGTCCTGGTTTTCTTAATACCCAAGAGTGAACATATTTGCATAATAAGCTCGCTCTCAAAATTCTTTCCCTGGTCGCTATGCATCTCCATGGGTATTCCGAACCTAGCAATAAATTCATGCACTAATTTTCCTGCAACTTGTTCTGCCTGTTGATTAGGTAAAGGGTATGCTTCCATCCATCTGGTGAAATAGTCCCCGATTACAAGGATGTATTTGTTGTCATTCTTGGTTTTAGGAAGTGGCCCCATGATATCAATTCCTATCCGATCGAGTGGGTAGCCTACTATATACTGTTGTAATGGAACTCTAGGTTTGGTGGCAGGAGGTTTGTTCTTACAGCAAGTCGTGCACTGCTTGACATATGACTTGACGTCATCTCTCAGCTGGTACCAATGAAAATAGCGCTTAACCCATTCTGTTGTCTTGCTGAATCCACAGTGGGCCGACAAAATAGAGTCATGACACTCTCTGAGTACTTCCTTCCTGAGCACCTTGGGTACCAATAATTTGTATTTAAGATTGGCGCCGTCAGATACCGAAATCCATTTCTGATATAATACTCCATTTTGTTTCGTTAAATTTTCCCAATTAAGCCAATACTGTCTTGTGGCTGGGCTGTATTTTGCGATTTTGTCTCTAGAAGGGCGCTCGTCTATGTCCATCCATCCGTGTAAAGGTTTCAGGTCATCATCATCTTTCTGAAGGCTTTCCATCTCCCTATATGTGTATTTATTAATCCAGGCAACAGCATATTGCTCGGTAGTGGCCTCTCTAAGTAACTTCCTTTTGCTCCGCCTTAACGCTTTAGGTTGTATTTCCTCGCTGACTGGCCTAAGCAGTGGATTTTGTGTTGCTTTTGTTCGTCGGCAGCTATAAGGTTTTGACATTAAACTCTTGTTGACTCTTCCCAACTCCACTATGTCATCAATCTCCTCATTGAATTCCTTCCATTCTTGTTTCATTTGCTCACAGTGATTACAGATTTCACTTTTGGCATTGATCGCATCATCGCAGACGTGTTCATCCATATTCATGCGAGAGAGGCTATCTGCATTCTGATGTCGTTTTCCTTCCCTGTGCTGGATCTCAAAATCGTACCGGGAGAGAATCTCCAGCCACCTGGCTACTTGACCTTGTGGGTCTTTGAACCCAAAGAGCCATCTCAAGGATCCATGATCTGTTCTCAGTGTAAACCTTTTTCCCAACAGGTAATGTTTATATTGATTTATGAAAGTAATCACTGCCAGTAACTCTCTTCTTGTTACACTATATCTCTGTTGGCGTTTGTCTAGTTTTTTGGATGCATATGCTATAACTCTCTCTGTTCCATTTTTTTTTGTACTTGCGACAGCACAGCCCCGATGCCTACATTCGATGCATCAGTGTCTAAAATATATGGATGGTCTGGAAGGGGGTATGCCAATACTGGTGTTGAACACAACTTTTTCTTCATATCGAGAAATGCCTCCATGCATTCTGCCGTCCATTGGAATTTACTGTCTTTTTTGGTGAGTTGTGTGAGTGGAGCAGCTACCTCCCCAAATTTACAGATAAATCTTCGGTAATAATTACAAAGTCCCAAAAATTGCTGAACTTCTTTCACATTACGTGGCGTTTCCCATTTCATGACCTTTTCTATCAGTTCAGGATTTGGTTTTAGTCCATTTTTTCCAACGACATGCCCCAAGAATAAAACTTCTTCTCTGAGTAATCGGCATTTGGAAGGTTTTAACTTTAATCCTGCGTCTCCGAGACGACCAAGTACTTCATCCAATCTCTTAAAATGTTCTTCTATGGTTGAGCTGATAACGATTATATCATCTAAATAAATTAGTACTGTCCGCCATTGTAAACCCCGTAATATGAGTTCCAGGCACCTTTTGAAGGAACTTCCTGAATTACAAAGTCCGAAGGGCATCTTGGTATACTCGAACAACCCATACTTCGTAATAGAAGCAGTTTTCGGCTGGTCTCTGGGATTCATCTTGATTTGCCAATATCCACTTTGCATATCTAAAGTGCTAAAAAATTTCGCAGAGGCTAAGCAGTCTAGACACATCTCTATTTTTGGTAATGGGTAAGCATCCTTGACTGTAACTTCATTTAATCTGCGATAATCGATACACCATCTCACAGATCCATCTTTCTTGCGGACAAGAACCACTGGTGATGCCCATGGTGAAGAAGAAGGCTGTACAACTCCACTCTCCAATTGTTCCTTGAGGTACTTTTCTTCTTCAGCCTCAAATTGTTGGGGGGTTCTTCGTAAAGGCTGTCTAGTAGGCATAGCACCAGGTGTGTTTATCTCATGTTCAACTAAAGAGCACGACCCTAATTCCATTTTATTCTTTGCAAAAGCTCTCTCATGTTTCAGCATTAGTCCCTTAAGCTGTTCACGTGCTTCTTCAGACAAAATATTCTCACAACTTTCATCGTACAACTTTTGAAGATGTTCAGGTAAAGTGACAGGTACGGCCCTTCTGTCTCTTTCACCGATATCCCCAATATTTTTACATTTTTCCGTCTTTACAACATTCCTCCTGACTCTTACATGTATATTGTGAACTTTGCGTTTCATTTTTTTCAAATACGTTTTCCTCTTCCTTCTCTTCCGAGTAACTTTTATTTCCTGTCCGCGCACTGGCACATCGCCAACTGGCTTCTCTATATTTTCCACTTGGTGGAGTTCACCAAACACATATCCTTTCTCTAGCTTTATTGGAGCCTTGGATAAATTTACTATGCGGACCGGAATTTCTCCCCTTGAAGGTTCAACTAACACACGAGCGACTAGAATCTGACGTGTGTCTTCCACTACTGGTTCCAACATCATGCTATCCTCACATTGCGCTGAGTCATCTATATTTGCATATCCTTGGCAAACAAATTCGGATGTAGCCGGTATAGTTACAGATTTCCCTAATACCACTCTGGCTATATGGCTCCTAGCCACGTCACATTCGAGCCACTGGCCCTCAACTTCTATTCCTCGATGAGTGTTTATGGTAATATCTTTCTCATCGATTACATCACACCCTAGTAACAAATCATCTCTGATTGGCGCAACGTACAATACCCAATCAAATACGGTTTCGCCTACTTTCAACGTAGCCACTATCGTCCCCAATGACTTCAATTTTTTCCCTGCTTCAGCCACAACTAACTCCCTTTTAGAGCTCAAAAGAGGTGGCCTATTCGACTCCGGCAGCTTACTATATGCCATCTCACTCAACACCATAACCTCAGCCCCTGTGTCTATGACAGCTTCCATTGTCTGCCCCTCGACTTCCACTGGAACTCTCATGGTTACTGCACTCAGCTGGTCGATTACAGTACTTCCACATATCTCATGCTCTGTTGCCTCGCATCTTTTCTCCATGATTTCAGCATTGACTGTATCTGTTTTCTCTCCCAGGTAATGGCCCTTTACCTGATCGATGGCATTTCTCTCTACACGCCTGCCCTGGTCATAGATACTTCTGCTCATATAGCCACCATACCCATCGGCAGTATTGACAGTCGCAACAGCATCCCCTACTGCTGGGTTATCACACTCTGTTATAGCATCTGACTCGCAGTTCTCTATCGTCGAACCTTTCTTCTTATGTACATTTCCCTTTCTGCTAATAACATTATTTTTGTGACCAATAGCATCTTCATAATTACGCCTCAGCTCATCATCCTCTGTATTTCCTGTAACTACCACATCACTACGACTGGCATTGGTTGCATCATCACAACCATCTCCACCTTCTATGAAGCTACTCGTCCATCTCTTGGAAGCATGTGTCTCATTATACACTGGAACCGTCATATACTCATCAACATATGCTTGTGAACCACTTCTGGCATCGTTTCTAAAATCCACCTGGTTTTGGCTGCTTTGGCTCTCACAGCCAGGCACGGCTTCGCATGCCTTAAATTTTTTCTGACACCATTTATTTACACCTCCAACTACTGGTACTTCTTTACTACCTGTAACTTTACTAAATGTGTTGGCTAAGCCTTGGCCGTCAGACTTAGCCTTCTCTAGTTTAAATTGGCTTTGCTATCTTTATGCACCTCAGCACATCTCTTGTGCTGATTATTAGCTCTCCCATTTGTTGCAGTTTTCTGTTTATTACATTGATGACTGTAATGTCCTACTTCGTGACAGGAATAACATGTCACAGGGTCTCTTTTCATCTTCCTCGATTGGTAATCCAAGTCCTTGAAGCCATTACTACGGGAGAACGATGGGATCTTCGTGTCCTTTACAGCTAGCTCATTTTGCTTCTTCATGTCCTGGACTTCTTTGGCTATTATCCCCTTTAAATCATCCAAAAAGGACCCTTTTATTTCTTTGACTATGGACTCCTTGAGCCCTTGTCCAAACTGATGCAGTCTTTCCTCTGTAATGAATCTCTTGTTATTTATTCTGCGAATGTCCAGTTCACCCTGAACCGTCATCTCGTCATGACTCACATCGTTTTCCACGTTAATATAACTACTGTCTCCGGTCATGCTCATTTGCCTGACGGAAGATTTTTTACGTAGTCCTCCTTTACAGCATTCATGGCTTGTCACCATCTCAATTGCTTCTTCAACTGACTTAGGTTTTTAAGTCATTACATCATAAGATATCGACTGATCCGACAGTCCATCCAATAAATGTTCAATTGACAAATCTGTGAATAGTTTAGTATTCTCCAGGCCAGGATAGGCTTTTGACATCATCAAGGCAATCCTGGATGCGTATTCCTGTAAACTCTCATTCTGTCGCTTCTTGTTGTTCTGAAGCTTAGCTCTGTGTGTCTCCGCTAAAATATGGTCTCCAAACCTCTGTTTCAAAGCCATAACAAATACATCAAGGTCTTCTCTAATTCTTTGCGGTAAATTAGCAGCAAATGTGAGTGCATCATCTCGTAGACAGAAGAGTAGCCGTTCGCATTGTTCCTCCTCACACCAACCAAACCTTTGTGCCATTACTTGGAACTGTACCCAGAAAGACGTCCATTCACTTTTACCGTTAAAAATAGGTGGTCGAGGCTTTGGCTCTTCGCATGGGAAACTTCTCTGTCCAGCTTGATAGTACATGAAGGGGCTGCCACTCGCAGATCTTGTCTGACTGTTTATCTGGACATCCCTAGGCATATGGCTATTATAGAATTCACCTCTGAATTGGTTTCTGCCTCCACATGCCCAATTTGAAAAATTGCTCCTATCGGGACCCCTATTATTATAAGGAGGAAAAACACCATTTTGTGACGCTTGACCTTGGTTAACATTTTCATCTATTGTGGGTCTGTTCGTTTCACCACGAGGCAAAGTATTGGCTAAAGCTTCACGTAACTCATTAATTTGACCTTGCAACAGCTGCACTTCACGCGGCTGACCTGTGGCACCTATAGTATTAAAATTATGTCCATCCCTCCTAGCATCACCCATGGGAGGACGGTTTTGAGTATCAACTCTAGAACTTTCCGTATTGACATGCGTAGGCCCCTGGGGTACTGGAATATTGGCTATAGAATTTACAGGCTCACTATTACTTGTAGGAGTTGTACTAAAATTTGTGTTACTGCCACGTCCCCAATTCATTTTACCAACAGAGGGGGGTTGGCTATAAACAGGTTGGTTAATAGCATGCACACCATTAGCCCTATCAGCCCCAGGTTCACCATTTGATGCTTGACTAAAATTATTAGAATCTGAATACCCCTGTGCACCTTGACCAACCACACTAATCGGGGTGGCCATAATATTTCCAGCATCACCCGATTCCAAATTAAGTTGTGGGACTTTTGACCTTAGTTCCATTTCCAACTTAACCAAGAAAACAAAAAGCAATATAAAAATCCCTGAATAAAATTTCCACACTAACCCTCAACACTTATTACTTCAATTGCCAACACATGAAGTTATACATTAATCAAAGCTATTTTACATATGACTTAACCTCACTTAACCATAAAAAATCCCTTGGTATATCATTTATTTACAAGGTTCAGATTTTTGTTTTGTTAGTATAGACAAGGGAGCTATTCCAGCTCTCAGAATTCATTATACATGCAGCTATTTCAGCTGTCCGATTTAAGTATGTGGAGCTAATTCAGCCCTCTAATTATACAAAAGCTATTACAGCTCTCTGAGTCGAATATGCAGAGCTATTACAGCTCTCGACTTTATTTATGCAGAGCTATTACAGTTCTCAACTTTAAGTATGTAGAGCTATTGCAGCTCTTGAGTTTAGATATGTGGAGCTATTACAGCTCTCAACTTTATTTATGCAGAGCTATTACAGCTCTCAACTTTAAGTATCTAGAGCTATTGCAGCTCTTGAGTTTAGATATGTGGAGCTATTACAGCTCTCAGTCATTTATGTGAAGCTATTTCAGCCTCCAGATTATATGTTCACACTGTTTTGAATATCTGTCATTTCCAAAAGGATATATTTAACTAAAGATCAAGGAACTTGGCAATAAATTGGTATGCCACTTTTACTGTAATAACCTGTAAAATTTTGAATTACAATTTACAATGTTGCACTTCAACATTTCTTTTGAACGATTGGTTTCCAGGAGTAACAAACACATTTACAAATTTCCAACTGGGTACATTGCTATTCCGGCAACTATTTTACAATCTGGAAAATCTGCACTATGTACAGCTTACGAATTTCGACAAATTGGATTCCATTTAAAATCAAATGATTCATTTTTGAGAACAAAATGGTGATCCCACTTCTGACACCAGTTGTGGCGGTTTTTCTTTTTATATTTACGATAATTTTTGATTAAAGCCCAAATTACGGTAACCAATGAGGTTTTCCAAATTGCAGCATGAGCTTTGGTCCCAATGATTTGTCAGGATAATTGGGTTCGATTTATTCCCACAATGGAAGAAACCACCACAAACAACAAACATGTATGCAATATAACATGACAAATAAATAAGTTCAATAATTTATTTCATTTCTTCTTCTTTCTCTACTCTGTGATCTGTACACCGCACCTCGCCGCTATTTGCGGCATAACATACCTTTTGTACAAAAACTGTGGTGGAGGGGGATGGGGTACAATAAGTATAGTTAACCCACGACACGTGGTTTTCGATTCGCTGTGGTATTACACCACTCCAGAAGCAACATCCTTTGAGATAAATGATACATAGGATAACTACGTAGCATGGTTGGAAATTTAGGGAGACATTTCATCTCTCAAAATGGCCTAAAATTTATGCTAAGCAGTTGAGTAAATTTTGGAATTTGGCACTCCTTCTACCACAGGATACACCGTAGCATTGCGCCACTCCAGTATACCGAGGTTCCAGAATAATTGCAAATCGCTAAAAAAAGTACCGGAATCTGGGGTCAAATAAAACGTGGCGTGAATTCTTTTTGAAGGGCCCGAAGATTTTAGATTTAGTGGCCTAAACATGCCTTGCAAATGGGGGAACTGGACCGACCAACATGGAAAGAAAATGCCAAAGTCGAGTCTGTCTACAATAGGAGAGGGTTAATTTTCTGATGGTATTTCACCATTCTAAGAGCAGCCATGAAAGGGTTAAAAGTTCGTGTTGGCATTACGCCATTCTAAAACTCCAAAAACAGACTCTTCCGAAAATACCAGTTTGAATTTCCATGAACGTCAGTCCGGGAAGAATGAATCAAATTGTAGAAACACTACATGGTTATGTGCACGTACACCTAGCCCTAGCAGGGGCAGGCCCCGCAGGGTTAACTACCTGTGTATTGAGGTATGCGGTCCCTAAAGTTTCCTATGCCAATTCAATTTTGTTAATTTTTAGAACGAGCGAAAAAGAGATCTCTTATTGTGAGCGCTTGCCTTTATATACATGCGGCAATACACATTTTACTCTCGCAAAACTCCTTTGTCTGTACAAAGAGTTTGGCGAAAGCAAAATCTGAAAAGTCACAAGTTTACGACTTATCTGACTTTTCAATGTATTCTCTACATAATTTATAAAAGAACATTAACGATATATATTTATTCACGTAAAAAACGTTTTGAGTATGAGAATATTTTGTCAGATTTTCTGCAGAGAACTGTCATCTGCAATATGCAACAAAGAACGCGCGCGTGAGGTGGTTAAAAATAACACAACCTGGATTCCGCACGCGAAGCTGTGTTTACAACACGTGACCACAATTTCCTGGAATTCGGTGAATGACGATTGACGCCTTGAACATGTGAATTTGCCTTAAACAAATGCAATAACATTTCGTTAAATGGATTATTTGAAAAGTAGCGCTAATGACAACTATTTCTTACCGATGCATGACGCATACTACGAATATAGCAGGTACAATTTAAACAGGATAAACGCTGGGCGTTGTTAATTTTGCAGAATACATGGGGTTTGAGTCGGCCTGCAAATGCTGTAAAACCTGCAAAATATGCAGTAAGTTAATTTATCATTGACTATTGTTATTACTGGACACGTTCACACATATGAAAACTACCATGGAAGGTAATATTATACTTTAAATTAGTTATGCACTTGGGAGATATTATGATACGGAAATAGTGATGTTTAGTGACATGGATATGTATTAAGTTGAGTTAAATTGAATATTTATAATTATTTGAAGGAAGACAGCACTGTTCGAACTTCTACAATGAAGTGACAGCAAGTGTTACAGAATATCCCTTTCACAATTTGTTACTTGGGAGTGAGAAATTATTAAACCGTCCGTCCAAATTTACGACACTGTTGAACGTTTTGCTTACAACATTCGATACGCAACATTCACCAATTTTGCGAACTTGGTCACAGTTCACAGTTTCGTCGGCCACAAGCCCGGTCGCTATAGAGACTAATTGTAGTGGATCTCTATTCTGAAAAGGGAATGCACTCTGAGCCAGTTCAATAATTTGGTGATATCATTGGCATCAGTCAATTGTGAACTTTGACGGAGATCCCGATGTTGTTCGCCATGACCAGTGTGAACATGAACAAAATTTTCGAGAGCATTACATATCGGAAGACAAAGAGGTACTCCATGTACCCATTTCGCAACAGTGCTATCGGTTATTCCCCTGCCATGTGTGAGACCACCAGGGAGCTTGAACATTCTCATTAAACACTGCTCTATGGTCTGATCAGAATATATCCCGTCCCAGAATTTATCTGAGCGCCTTATGGTAAAGTAACCTTTCTCAGTGAACAACTTCAAATCATCCTGTTGCATTATTTCTGTTAGCTCATTCATCTGCTGCAAATAGAGATGAGAACTTTTTGCGTATGCAAAATGACCACCTGCGTGAAATACTGGAATCATATTGCGAACACAATATGTGTGGAGTTCCCAGTCGCCTGTGCGCTCTGCTCTCAAGAACAACTGGAGAAGACCTATTTGCTCGTAGTATTGTACCCAAAGCTTTCCTGTGCGTCCTACGGACGTATTCTGGAGCAGTTCGTGTAATTTTGACAGTAGATGGTTGACACTTTCTTGATTGACAGCGTCAGCTGTTGTACAGTCACCTCTGGCAAGTCCACAGAATATTTCATTGACTTCTGTGCAGTCTATGTTATCTAGTGTTCGGCTTTCTTCAAACACAAGTTTTGTAATGGCAATTTGTGTTAGAAAATGGGCACGAACTGCTCTTGAATATGCATGACCACTGATCAAATGATGGATTGACCCACCAGCATAAACAGTCCCCCAAAGTTCATCCAAGCCGCTACCAGCCATGATCGAACCAATTGCCCCTAAATATGACATAATCATATGGAAGCCGCCGAGTCTAACGAAAACTTTTGTCAACTTATCTGACGAAGACACAATCTCCACTGCTTTGATATAAAGTGGTTGGTCAAACGTCACTGGACAAACGTATAATACGGTATTTGAATGAGAAAAGTCGATGCCGTTTGAATTTGAGTTTAGGGGGTATGGTTAATATTTCACACGTTTCACCAGTTCATTATGGAATAAATGACTATTGTTATATATCATTATAAAGCCACTGCTTTTCTGCAATTTTTGAGATATAATTTAACTCCCAAAGTAGTAGTAGATTTGATTTAATGGACGTTGTGTACCGTTGTGTGTATGAAAACAATAAAAAAATTTTCGTAATTTTGTACATTTTCGAGAATATTTCACCATTGAGTGTGAGGATTGGTACAAAGTTGGCATTTTCTGTTGGGGATATGTATTCTCAATATAATTCAGCACGATATTTATGATTCTCACCCTACTAAGGCGAATAAGAATGAGAAATATGGAGCTGGGTCGAATTTTTTTTTATTTTTTTTTTTTCATCAAAAAAACGCTATAACTAAAAAAGCTCAACTCGGATTCGCGGGGACTTTTCACACTTTATCCGCAATGTGTGTCCCGGAAACATATAAAAAATCAGCTTTCTCCGATTTTTTTCCTTACTTTCTCATTTTTATGTCTAATGTGCCTGGACTCCAAATTTACAATGAAATTTCTTCATAAATGCAACCTGTAGACTGTGCTAAAGGAATCTAAGTAACGTGCCTCTGTGGCCGTCACGGTCGCTCAATCGCGACCAAAAGGAGATATTCTCATCTAGGCATGGCTTCGAACATGCATTTGAAATTTCGTGATGATCGGACAAGAACTGCGGGTGTAGTCTGTGCTAAAGAAAATGTGAACAGACTAACAGATTTCCGCACGCGTGATGGCAATAGCTCATCTTGACTGTGCCAAGTTAAGCTAACAATCTTTAACAAAACAACTGTCGGGATATTTTCAAAACAAAGTTTGATTATACGAGTACAAAGTATACCTTTCTGTCGTCGCTGTTGTTGTTGTCCGTAAGATATATATATTGAGACAAAAAAGAAAGTATAATAGAAACAAATGTGAAAAAATAGCATAAAGGATGAAATATAATAGTTCTGATGTTACATGTTTGTGGACAAGAAGTCGTGCAATGAGTTTAATGACATGTAGTTGTTGTCCACCCAACCATATACAATTTTGCTAAGGATTTCAAAATAGCACGTGCTACCCGAGAATGTCAAATTGAATGGGTGACCGACGATTTTCTTTGTGTTATGTTGTGCTAGAGAGCCTGTGTTATTGAGAAAACTCGCTAGTTTTTGTCTTCCGACATTTTAAAAAATACCAAGGTTAACCGAAAATCAGAGGTTGCGTGCCATTGGTATGCATGAGGCTGGGAAACCTCCAGATGAGCTCGCTGCTGAGTTCGGAGTCACTGTGGCCACTATTTACCTTCTCATTGGAAGTTATAGAACCACTGGATCTACTGCCGACCGACCGACCGCGTTCAGGTCGACCAAGAGTTACGACCCCTGCACAAGACTGACACATCAGGACGTCTCGCTTGTGGGATCGCTTCCTTCCGGCGGCGAGGAAAGCAGCAATTACTCCTGGTAGAGCTAACAATAGAATCAGTGCACAAACTGTCCGTAACAGACTCGCTGAACACAGCATCCGAAGTTGGCGTCCATACCACGGACCAATCCTTACACAACGTCATAATACCATCAGAATGGAAAGGGTACGTGAGCATGTTCGCTGGACTCAGCAGCGTTGGGGCACAGTTCTTTTTAGCGATGAATCACGATTTTGTCTACGGCGCGCTGATGGTAGAGCATGAGTGTATCGCCAACGAGGAGAACGATTTTCTGATGCTTGCGTGTGGGAATGCGGCCGTTTCGGCGGGGTTAGTGTAATGGTTTGAGCAGGAATTTCCTTGCCCCATAGAACGCATTTGATCTCCATCGATGGTAATCTGAATGGACAGCGATATAGGGACGAAATTCTTAACAGTGCTGTTGTCCCGTTGTTCAACGCTAACGTCGGATTGCAGCAAGACAATGCCCGATGTCACATGGCGCGTATCTGTCGTAACTTTCTGGAGGAGAAGAGCATCGAACTTCTTCCCTGGCCCCCACTTTCGCCAGATTTGTCGCCAATCGAGCATATTAGGGATCAGTTGGGCGTTGGGTACGACTTCATGATCTTCAGATGTTAGGCGATTTACGTAATGTTCTAAGGCAGGAGTGGAACGCAATACCACAGGGTGACATCCAGAGACTTATCAGATCTATGCGCCGTCGATGTCTTGCCATCCAAGAGGCAAACGGTGGACATGCACGCTATTGACTGCATGTGTGAACTTTTCATATCAACCCATGTCTGAATTGCGCCGTCCTGACGTGACGCCGGCAACAGCAAGAACATGAAATTATGCAAATTCATACAGCTAGACTTTATTTTTTGACTCTATAATATTCGTTACAGAGCATATTAGTAACATAATATGGTGTATGCGTTTTGAGTTGATTTCATATCAGACGCGAGCTTTGTTCGAGCACAAATAGGGAATTTGCTATTGACACCGTTCCCACCTCTTTTGCAATGGTTTCCACCCGCCAATACTTGTTTAACCCTTTACCTAACCTGAAGAGCAGACGACACTTGCAAAAATAATTCTTGAATAACTATTTTTTTTCATTTTTTGTCTCAAAAACATAGGTTATGACCCCTCGTTGGAACGAGCTCGACGAGCTCGTTCCAACGAGGGGTCATAACCTATGTTTTTAAGACAAAAAATGAAAAAAATAATGAAAATTAATTGGCGATTTTTGAGAATAGCGCTGGCCGGTTTTGACCGTTACGTTAGGTAAAGGGTTAACTCTTTACTCAACGTAACGGCCCAAACCGGTCAGCGCTATTCTCAAAAATTGCCAATTAATTTTTATTATTTTTTCATTTTTTGCCTCAAAAACATGGGTTATGAGCTCACCGAGCTCGTTCCAATGAGGGAAAATAACCCATGTTTTTTAGACACAAAATGAAAAAAATTAGTTATTCAATATTTTTTTGCAAGTGTCGTCTGATTTTCATGTTAGGTAAAGGGTTAAACCTCCTAACCCCATCCATTTCAGGCAAAAACAAGTTTTGCAAAAGATAAAATTCTCTCGCATGCCTTGTCTCACCGACTTGTGAAATATTCGAACTATTTGTACACAGAAGTGCGTATCACACTACGAGTGGAGGACATACAGCACCTTTTGAACCAGAGACTCAGTGAACCAAGCGGTACATCGGAGGGAAAAGTCTCATTGAAATAATAATTGTAGCAACCCGCACTTTGAAAAGTTTATAGTATTTGTTGAGTAAATAGAAAACAGTACCTCTCGTATCCGAGTATACCATTCGCAATCTGTTTAATCTTTAGCGTTTACATTCGGTGACGCTGGCGCAATGCACTGAATTGTCCGCGAAATAATTCAGTGTAAACAATATGTATAAGGGGTTTATACTTCTTTGTATAATTAACCCATTTCGCATGTGGTATTGTGTCCACACAGTGTTACAAAGGGTTTAACTTTAACTTGGTGTGTGGGTTTATATAAACACTGTGTTTGAGGGGTAGGTAAGTACACATGCATACTTAATAAGAAAGGATGTTTTATTGAGTGGAAAAAACACCGAGGGTGGTATGGGGCCTTGACCGAATATCAGACCATGAAATTCGAATTATTTATCGTTCTTTGTCATAAACATTTCGGCTAATACTAAAGTACAAAGCAAGCGTGAGCCACGTCAATGATTATATTAGAGTCACATTAGAGTTTTCATTAACTCTTAACTGGCTAAGTAATTTTAAAAGATTTTTCATCAAATCTAGTCATGGCTGCTGCGAGGCAGCCATGACCAGATTTGATGAAAAATTAATGAGAATCGACTCAAAAAATCACTGGTTAAAACGGTCGTGCAATTAACGTGAGCCACGTCAATGATTATATTACAGTCACATTAGAGTTTTAATTAACTCTTAACTGGCTAAGTTATTTTAAAAGATTTTTCACCAAATCTAGTCATGTTTGCTGTGAGGCAGCCATGACTAGATTTGATGAAAAATTAATGAGAATGCGACTCAAAAAATCACTGGTCAAAACGGTTGTACAATTAACACGGGAAAATTTGTTTAAATGTGTTCATATATTATTCATTTTAGTGGCAAGAGATTTCCTGTCCCTGGCAGGAATATCCGCCTGCAGCATGCAAGGAATTAAATGGTATATGTTGGAGATGAGTGATATCTGGACAAACTGGAGGCTCACAAAACGACGTATTAGGTAGCTGATTTAGGATGTGAAGCGCGGAAGATGGGGGTCATTGGCGTAGTCAGAATGGGGAAGTACAGTCCTCTCTAAACTTCTTCAGCACTCAAACTTGGAAAGTGGGTGAAAGATATATAGAGAAAGATTCGGGATGTTACCACACATACAACTTGTCTCTTACTGTAGATT
This sequence comes from Pictodentalium vernedei, assembly GCA_031216915.1. Lineage (NCBI taxonomy): Eukaryota > Metazoa > Mollusca > Scaphopoda > Dentaliida > Dentaliidae > Pictodentalium > Pictodentalium vernedei. Next base: position 615,090,287 of record CM062296.1, read on the forward strand.
GCCTTTACCAAACGAATTTGATCTTTCTTTTAGACTTTGATCTGATACACTGTCACATTGTTTTCGACGTTTTAAAATAATAAATTTTGTTGAAGAACTTGGATATATGACATTTTGTTAAGAGAAATTAGGGATGGGCCAATACGGGTGCTATCGGAAAAAACGACAACACACTGTAAACAGTTACCGTTAAAATCACGGTAAAAGTGCTGAAAACCAATTGCCGTTTCTTATAGCGTAAAGTTTTAGAAGTACTGGTAACCAGCTGCCGTTTCTTATAGCGTAAAGTTTTAGACGTACTGGCAACCACTTGCCATTTCTTAAAACGTAAATTTTACGGTAATTTTACGGTCGTTTATTTATTATTTGGATTTAACGACACTTTCGACAGCCAGGGTCACCGCGTGTTGGACAGTTATACGGGTGGAGGAAACCGGAGTGCCCGAAGAGAACAACCGAGCAACGGCGAGTAACTACCAGACTCCCTAAGGTACTTAGGCCTCACAAGTAGGGTTATCATTTTGAAGACAAGCGCACCATCGACATGCAGTACGCCTTAGTACACAGCGCCACCGTGCCCCCACGTGGGCAATCGGGATGAAGTGCCTTGCCCAAGGACACAACGCAGTTACCCTGGTGAGGCTCGAACCGTGAACCTTTCGGTTTGAAGTTCAGTACCGTAACCGCTGTGCCACCACGCTCCCATGTCCTGGTACTGCTCAATGTTTCAACACATGAAAACTAATATACAGCGGAGAGGAGTCTTTTTATTTAGAACGAATGCATTCACTCCTTTAATTCCCGCTTTGCAAAATGGTATCGTCCAGGTCGAAAGATACCTTATTTTGGAAGGCTCAGTTTTCAAGATAGACAGATTACTATCTTTAATCTGTAGCCACACGGTTGCAGGTTCAAAATATTAATTGGTAAACTCTGTATAACAAACCAACAGCCTTCTCGTTTAGGTCGAACAAAAAAGGTCGGCAATGCCAAATCTATTTTGATACGGTAATATTTAATATTTACCGTAATATTTTACGGTAGAAGTGTCGGCAACTGGCTTTCCAGTATTTCTACCGTGTTCTTAATGGGATTTTTTTACAGTGTTTCGCTTAGTAAGGGTTTTTTTGTAATATCTGAAGTGATTGTCGATATACCGATATACCACGATATGGATTTCAATACCGCCATCTGTATTTCAGAGTTCAAATATTGTGTCGCCCTCACTCGTGCAAGCATTTGATTTTCTGGAATCTTGCATTAGTAGTGATAATGTGGGTGAGACCATTTCGCCCATTGAAAGTATATAAACGTGTTGGTACTTTTTATGCTTCCAAAGGGCGATTTAATATTAATTTTTATTTAATGCTCAGGCATCAATTCACGCTGAAAAATTAAGTCATATTCCCCTGTCGGTCGGCAAAACGAAATATCAAAATGATATTTAGAAATCGATATTTCATCGTAGGTTCGGATGACGAATCACATGTACTTTAAACGAGTCAGCACATCAGTAATGAATTCCAGAGTCCCAAATACAAACGAATTCGAATAATTGATAGTGACAGTGACTAAATCAATTCATTAAATCAGCGGTTTCAAAGTTTGACTTTCTCATTCACCTTCCAGCGAAAAGCCGAAATCACTTTCAAATTTCTTCAGTTCAACTTCACACGTCTTCAGTGCATTGAGTTCAAAAAAAATAAAATGACGTGTCTTGTTATTGAAAATAAGAAAGTGGTGTTTTTGTTATTGTTCTATTTCTTCGAAACACATTGCGATTATTTCAATTCGCCAGCCTTGGTAAATCGTAAAGTTAGGGGAGAAATAAGACGGGACTACTTTTTGTGCGGATATTCACACATTCCAATGGTTGGAGTTTGGTTGTTGTAATTTTTGTATGGACGCCGGTTCGGCACATAAATTTTGCGCCTTAATGGCAAATAAAGGCCACAAATTGGAGAGTTTGTAGTCGTAGAGCATTAAATAAAAAGAAAATTCATGCGTCGCTCGTGAAGATCCTCATATTTCTTTGTAGCCACTCACGAGATATTTTCGGTATTCATCAAATTTTCGTGAATATCCTCTATGTATTGGTATCACAGTACTAAATATTTTCCCATGCATAGGCGACCATTATAACGTTCAGGCGAAAAACAAATGAACGCATCACTTTAATTTTCGCCTACAAAATATCTTTGTCAAGTGTAGCCCTTCAGACAACTTTTTCTGATCTTAAAACAGGAGGGGGGGGGGGGGGGGCATGCAACAAATAAGAGAGAAAAACTGACATGAGGGGAAGTACCGGTCGCGTGCACATATTTTTCAGAGAAATCCCAACAAAAACACCGATAGCAGGGAGTTATTAGAGCACATAACTCCCTGCCAATAGTTAATTGTATTTTTTATGTCCAAAAGTCATCAAATCACCCTCTTTATTTATCTGGTACATTCAACAATAATGTAAGATGCCAGGAGAATGCTTCAAACGTTTATTGAAACAATATATTTTCTCAAGGATGCAAAGTTTGGGAGATTGCATCATTTCCGAGTGCAACTTTCCAAGGCGGGTAACTCTAATTCAGATATTTAGTACCGGTACAGCAATACCTAAAATTAAATTCGTTGACACCAGACTAAAATTACTCGATGAATTGTATATCACCGAGGGCCTTGAACCAGAAGTTATCGATTACGGTCATAATTTTGTCGTCTCTGGTATCATAACGATAATAGACTTAGCGGCAGATACCAACAAATGTTTCCGCCGATATTAAATAGGTCCATTCTTAAAAGGAATGATCTTTTGATCTACTAAAGTATAAGACGAATTACACCAACCCTTTACCCATCGTATCGGCCAAAACCGGCCAGCGCTATTCACAAAAATCGCCAATTAATCAGGGGGGGGGGGGGGGGGGGGGTGTCAGGCAAAAAATTACCGATAGCAGGTGGAAATTTTTACATTTTCAATTTTTGGGACCCACCACCCCCGGAATGCATTTTTTTGCCAGTCATGTCTTGGACACCCACCCCTCCCGCACAAAACCAATTGGGGACCCACCCCCAATTTATAAAATCTGTTTAACGAAGTATTCAAATTACCTAAATCAAAAAAAATAATAATAAAATACTTTTCCCAAACATGAAAGGTGCCGCAAACCAATTTGTCCGACATCCCAGCCCTGCTCTTGGGCATCCAAGGCATCCCTAGCCACAGGTGGCCCCAAAACAATCTCTCTGCATATAAAGCCACAACGGAAATGCAGCATCAGACCCCCAGGTAACCAGTGGAACCCGCCTCCACCAACTGAATTGCAGATATACACCCATTCATGTTCCAAGCAACACAACCCTTACCCGATGTACAACATGTGAATGCTGTTCAGACCCCAGTCGAATCCCACCACCAATAAGCCCTGCCCAAAATATATTGTTCCCACCTGGATATCTTCAACTGTCCACAAGAAATAGTTGTTTTTCATGTCATTACTTTTCGGTTAAATGTTTAGTTTGTACAGCTGGTCTGAGAGAGGCCTAATACTGAAGTTCTTTGACCCATGCCAGGGTGGCTTGTCTGAGATGAATTGCCTCTTATTTATTTTTTTATGTTATTGTCACTAGAATCATTTTTACCTTGAAATTATACACGTCTTCCACAATCAAGATTTTTATTCTATCAATCTTTCCAATTATTCCATACATGGAAGCACACTAGACCAGAGGCATGAGGCACCCTGAGGCTTACAGAAGAATCAAATAATAGGAGCTACAAAGCACTAATAAGAGGCAGACTGCCTTAGTAGAAATATAAAGGAGTGAAAATCATGACCAAATAGCTGGGAATCACTTTTTTGTTTTGCAAATTTTTGCCAGACCCAGAACAGGACCCACCCCCTAATGAAGTGTAAAACATGGGAGGAAAATTCTAACATGGAACCCCCAGCACATTATCAATGATCTATTCTGTTCTAAGTTATGAATCTAAGCACTTGAATTCACTTTGGTTGTAATTACTTGTCTGTAAAATGATATTTGGCAAAAAATGCATGACACCGGCAAAAACTGCACTTTGGGACTCGGACCCACCCACCCACCCGGACCTTGTATCCTGATATTTTTTTTGCGACCCCCCCCCCCCCCCCCTGAATTAATTCTCATTATTTTTTTTCATTTTTTTGTCTAAAAAACATAGGTTACGACCCCTCTTTGGAACGAGCTCGTGGAGCTCGTTCCAAAGACGGGTCATAACCTATGTTTTTGAGACAAAACATGAAAAAAAATTAGTTATTCAAAAATTTTGTTTGCATGTGTCATCTGCTTTTCATGTTAGGTAAAGGGTTAAACTTTAATTGTCTGTTTCTCTTATTAACCATTCAACACAAGTACATAAGGTGGAAAAGCTATACATTACAAAGAACAGGGGGCGCGGTGATTCAGTGGCTTTGGCTTGAACTTCAAACCGGAAGGTCCACGGTTCGTCAGGGGCTACAGCGTTGTGTACTTAGGCAAGCCACTTCATCCCGACTGCACGTGTGGTGGCTCTGTGTACTAAGGCGTACTGCACGCTGATGGTGCACTTGTCTTTAACCAGTACTAACCATGCTTGTGCGGAGTTAGTACGTGGTGGCGTCTGGCAGTTGCTCGCCGCTGGTCGGTGTTCCTCTCCGGTGCTCCGGCTTCCTCCACTCGTAAAACTGTCCAACACGAGATGATCGAGGTTTTCAAAAGTGTCGTTAAACCGCAATAAATAATTAAATAAATAATACAAAGAACAGAGTCGTGTGTTGGAATCAATTATTAAATTGGGCTTTTATATTTTGTTTTACACTTACTACGTACAATTGTCACACTGTGCTTATAGACATCGAAAATGCAAGTCCATCCTGTATTCATTCCGAGGTTCAGTGGTAGCTTAATCCTACGCCCCACTGAGGCTGTACGATTGATTAACCATGAATACTCCTACCCAATTTGGTGTTCACTCTGCCATCCACGGACTCGCACCGTTTATTTAACAAAACAAAAAAATTATCTGCACATTATCTTATACACTATACTTCTAAACAGTAAGCCTGCCTGGGCCTCATAGGGAAGTTCAGTGATAGTTCAACCCAACAGCCCTGTCGTGTTATACTCTTGAATTACTACGAATCCTCCTGTCCAGTCTGGTCTTTACTATATTAAATACTCACGGCAGTGGCGTAGGAAGCATTTCAGTCTTGGGAGGGGGAGGGGGAGGGGGAGGGCACAAACCAGCAGATGCTAAAGGCGTCTGTCGCGAGCACCAACGGCGTGAGCTAATTGAGGGTGGTCGGTGGGCGGTCTTCTCCCAGAAAATTTTTAAAACAGAGACGTCAAATGGTGCATTCTGGTGGCTTATGGGCTGAAAATCCAGTTGTTTTCTTTAACCCTTTACCCAACGTAACGACCAAAACCGGCCAGTGCTATTCTCAAAAATCTCCAACTAATTTTCATTATATTTTCATTTTTTGTCTCAAAAACATAGGTTATGACCCCTCTTTGGAACAAGCTCGTTCCAATGAGGGGTCTTAACCTATGTTTTTGAGACAAAAAAATGAAAAAAATTAGTTATTCAAGAATTTTGTTTGCAAGTGTCGTCTGCTTTTCATGTTAGATAAAGGGTTAATAGGAAAAAAAATTGATTTTCAGCAGCATGTTTCATTTTCATTTTTTTTTAAAAGCTGCTCGAATTTCCTCCCGTGAATTATGCAATAAATTGTCAATAATATGCAAATGCTACGTTTCTAGTTAAGCAGAATTTGCGTATTTACGTAAGACTGATGTCTATGGCGCCACCATCTGAAGAGCCTCCCCTAATTAAAAAAAATAAAATAATAATAATCCATCTTAACTTGCTAAGCCTTTCAGAAAGACGGGGGGGGGGGGGGGGGGGGCTTCTCTTTTTGGTCATGTTCAAATTTACTCTACAGGATAAACCTAACTGTAAGCCCTGATTATATCATTCATGTATATCATCAAATGGAACTGTCATCACATATTTGTCGAGCATTGTCCCAGAAGGTTTAATATTTTTGGAAATGATTGTTTCAATAGAATCGATCATGCAAATATGGATGTCATGAGAACTTAGCACGTAGATATTTAAAAAGTTTTCTAAAACCATTTAACCCTTTACCCAACGTAAGGCCAAAACCGGCCAGCGCTATTCTCAAAGATCGCCAATTAATTTTCACGATTTTTTCATTTTTTGTCTCAAAAACATAGGTTATAACGAGCTCGTTCCAATGAGGGGTCATAACCTATGTTTTGGAGACAAAAAATGATAATAATTAGTTACTCAAGAATTTTTTTTGCAATTGTCGTCTGCTTTTCATGTTAGGTAAAGGGTTAAAGAAGTTGGAAAATATACATGCGAAAGTTAGGATGAACTTGTGTTGCCTTCATATAACCGTTTAGGTAAAGAGTTAACTCATCCACCTGTGAAACTGTTGAATGTTTTGATTCATACATGTAGAGACCTGTGATTTTTTTTTAATTTACCTGCATACTGTGCCGGAGAATTCATCTGCAAAGCCTATTATGTTAACCTATACACGGAAAAAAAGGTTGGGGAGGGGAAGTGCCCCCTGTGTCCCCCTCCCCCCCCCCCCCCGGTTCCTACGCCCATGACTCACGGACTGTCGCCGTTTTAAACGCAAAAACATTATGCACATTGTAAGTATTCTATTTATAGACAGCAAAATGTGTAAATCTATATTGTATTCGTGGGGTAGTTCGGCGATAATAAGCCTTTTTCGAAACTGGCATCTTGGCTTTTAATCTATGCAGGGTAACAGGTCGCGGGGTGTAAACAAAGCGATTTCCATGTTCGTCGCGTTGAATTCTGCGCCAGCCAAGTCAACTAGATTTGTGAAATATCAAGTTTAATTCGTAGAACCGATGTCACCATTCGCATCAACTGAAGGGGCAACCCTAGATGACTAAACGAGGGGATATCACAGGTTTAAAGATTTTGGGCGAGGATTTGTTTTGATAGGCAAGAAGGAAACTCCAGTTTCTCGGCTTGGGAAATCCCCTAAAGTTGTCGAAATAGTGCTCAAGGTCACAGAGTCATGACACAGCGTGCATTCAAACACCATTTAAGCCGATAGGAACTGAATTCGAAATAATGAAACTTGTCAAACAATATTGCCATTGCCTTAAACAAATGGTAAGCTTGGCGAAATGCTTTTGAATTCGCACTAATGAACGAAATGGGGTCCGAAATACGAAACACTTCACACGCTCTCTTTTCCCATTGCTTGCAACGTACTTTCTTGAAATGTTTACACCTCGCGACTTGTGACCTTGCATAAATTAAAAGCCAAGATGGCAGTTTCGAAAAATGCTTATTCAACCCCACAGCCATATCTCGCTGTACGATTGGATCACCACGGATCCTACAGTCAGTTTTGTGTGCACTGTCATCCACTCATAGACTGCCAACCTTTATTTTACACAAAAGTGTATTCGTACCGTCCTGTACACTACAGACAAAAGTTCAAGTCAGTCTTCTTGTTTTCGTAATGAAGATATGTGATAATTCAATCGTACAGCCCTGTTGGGCTGCGCGATTGAACTACCACAGATCCCCATGTCCAGTTTAGTGTTTACTATATTATATACTCAGCAGGCTTCCATTGTTTATTTTACTTGGCAATTTATGCAAACCGTCCTGGACACTACTTATAGGCAGCAAGATGTTCATGTCCGCCTTGCATTCGTGTGGAGGCTGGGTGATAATTCAAGCGCACAGCCAGATAGGGATGTGCGATTGAACCAACACGAATCCTCCCATCCAGTTTAGTGTTTTCAAGATGTTCATGTCGGTCTTGAATGCGAAGGGGTTTTCAGTGATAATTAACCCGCGCAACCCCATCATGTTTACACATCCCACGTGAGTCCCCACCCCCTAAGAAAACAATTTATGGGGCAGTGACAAGTAACTACTCAACTTCCTATTTTTCTTTTGTGAAGGCATATATACGAACAGCGTGTCAAAACCATTGCGACGTTGTGCCACTGTACTATATATAACAAGAGCGTGTGTTGTGAAGTCTGTTGTTCACACCCGAGAAGTGACTCTGCAGTCTGCAGACTCGTATTTTATTCCGTTTTTAAGCTCAGTGAGATGTTATATCTCAAATTTCTATTTTTTATGAACTTCCCATCGCCTCTAAAAGCAGAAAGCATACTTCAACACTTAAACAGATAAGTTTGCATAAATGCGACATTTTTAACTCATTTTACACGGGTTCATAAAAGACATCGTTGTGAACAAACTAACAAACAAAGCTGTCAACATACACTCGGCGAGTCCATTTTGAATTTGTCCGGATAAGAACTAGGTTATTATACACTGTGTATAAACAGTGGGCTACCAAATTTTTCGCCACGCCAAAATTGTATGTAGAACGAGTTGAAGAGATTGTAAAATCAAACCATGCAATCTTTGCAGTGGTCAAAGCTTTGGTTGAAAGTACATTAATAATCATACAAAATGAAACAATTACAAGGGTGCCGTCTGCTTGCGAATATTTGTTCATCTACTGCTGTTTTTCTGTGAAAGGATATTTGTTGCGGGATGTTTATATTTTTAAGAACACTGTCGTCGCATGCTGTTTGAAAGCGTGAGTTATTCGTGTTAACTTTCATAATATTGAGGTTTACTGCCTTAAACTGTTGTGAAGCTTTGATAAAAAAATCGATAAATGTTTTTCTGTGCCAATTTATTAACCACGTAAACAGTTACATTTTTCCACGGAATGTTTGTAGATGCACACACCCTTAAAGACGATCATGTCTGTATTGCTTTTCAACTTGCATTTAAAACAGTATGGGTTCATACGCCTTATCCGATCATGGATAAATATCGGTGAGCTGTCATTTAAATGTCGTGACGTTTCTCTTCTAGGATAGTGAATCCTCTCTTTCTTTTCTTTGAATCGGCGTGTTACCTCGGGCTATATAAGCCTAATAAATAATTGGTCGATTGTTTCTGAACCAAAGCACACTTCGGATACGTTAGTACTGAAAGGTTTCATTTTCTGACAACAACCTTTCTGCACTTTCTGTAGAACAGCCCGCGTCTGTAGTATGGTAATCTTTTGCCAAACTTAACGGCTATTCGGAGTGTTGTAGATCAGTGCTGAGAACATTGGCCTTCAAACCGAATGATCGACGGTTCGATCCTGACCAACGTTAAATGCGCTGTGTCTTTGTGCAATACACTTCATCCCAATTGCCCATGGGGAGTGGGGGGCAGGGAGCTCGGTGCTGCTGTGTACTAATGTGTACTGCACGTCAGTGGTGCACATTCCTTCAAATGCTGCTCAACTCTGCTTGTGCCTCGTTAGGAAGTTGGAGAATCTGCAGTTGCTCGTTGCTGCGCGGTGGTTCTCTCCGGATACTCTGGCTTCCTCCACCCGTAAAACTATTCCACACGATCTCATCCTGGCTGTTTATTTATTTATTTATTTATTTATTTATTATTTATTTATTTATTTATTTATTTATTTATTTATTTATTTGGGTTTAACTACTCTTTCGACAGCCAGGGTCACCTCGAGTCGGACAGTTTTACGGGTGGAGGAAGTCGGAGTACCATGAGATAACCACCGAGCAACGGCGAACAACTGTCGAAAGTGTCCTTAAATCCCAATAAATAAGCAAACAAGCAAACATAACGGTTATTCGTACGCATTGCTATTCATCTTTTTTCTTATTGTTTTGCATCAAAAACATAACTTATGACCCTCAGGTCATAAGCTATGTTTTTGATGCAAAACAATAAGAAAAAAGATGAATAGCAATGTGTACGAATAACTGTTATGTTTGCTTGTTTGCTTATCATAAGCTATATTTTTGAGGCAAAACAATGAAATTTTCAGTTGATGAAGAATATTTGTAGGTGTTGTCTACTATTCGTGTTGAGTAAATGGTTAAACTGTGTTCGACCCAATCGCGAAATGGTTATGAGTCATAAGATTCATACGATATTAACTAAATAAATTATCCGATTCTCAGGTTTTTTTTTTGGGGGGGGGGGGGGGTGGTCATTTCGATCATTGCACACTATTTGACAGAACTTGGCAGTAGATATGAAATGGGCGTTCGAGCCCAGCAAAACTTCATTTCGAGCCCACCCCAAAATTTAACCTTGAAAGCAATGGGCATTTAGCTTGAAACATTTTCGAGCCCAGCTATAAATTCGGACTTCGTAAATTTTCACCTGGGCTCGCATTTCGGCTAAGTTTAATCCAATGGGGAAAATAAAAAAGAAAATAAACTCGAAGTGGGTTCGAAGGAGACGATCTTTTTTCCATGTAAATTTCCGTAAGAAATTGCAAAAGTGTCAAGATCGCCGGCCTAGGATATTTGCGAAAACGGCTTTTTCTGCACACCATTCAGTGCCATTTTCTCATAGGGATTTGTAATGCGCTCCCTTCGTTCTCAATATCACAAGTGGGCTCGAACAGACTAAGCAGACTAAACCAAAAAAGTATCTTTCAGTGGAAAATTCCCATGGGAATTTGTAATGCGCGACTTTTTGGACACCGCCAGGACTGACGAGTTCACACACGATGTGGTTTTGCCCCATGTTATTCCCAATGGGGATTTTGTTATATTTGCAATTGATGTTTCGTCGCCGAGTCGAAGTTTAAAGATGGGAACTCGACCTTTTCGGGTGCATGATTATTTTTTTTATCTCATATATAGAAAAAAAATAACTTCAATTTAATGTCTGAAAAAAAACAAAATAAAAGAAAAAAAGGAGAGGAAGAATAATATTTAAAAAAAAATCATGTCATTTTTAAAGATCAAAGATCCTAAGTTGAGAGACGAGAAGGTTCGTTGATTTCTAGAATTAAAGAGGAATATTCGAGATAGCAATATGGCTAAATACATGGGCTAAATACATGGGTGAGATCGAGGTGAAACGAGAGACGAGCAAGTTGTTCAAACCTGTGACAGGAACTCAGGAAGAAATGAAAAGAGAAATCTTCAAAGAGTTGAAACCCTTGAGAGAGAAAAGCAGAACACCTAGTTACAGACTTTACGAACCTTACGTTCCGGCTTACATGTCCTTTGGTCAACCTCGTTATACACCACAGTCTCCTGCATACCAACCTCCTCCTTGTGCTCATTATCTTCCTCCGAGTCCCCCCGAGACAGATAGAATTGAGACCGATTCTGAGAGTGCACTATCGACGGATACAGTGAGCACGGTCGGCGATCCGACTGTAGATGCCATCAATCTGAAACCCGAAGAATACGCGAATTTATATAAGACGAATACGTTGAGTGTGGACCCTGTCTTCGGCTTGCGTGAGGGAGACGATGGTAATCTCTACATAGGTGACAAAAAGTGGAAATAAACGACGATTATAATCTGATCATCGAAAATCGAGAATAAGAAGGTACTAGAGGATTGTGGAATATGCTCGTCCTGGCTAAACCTAACGAATTTGAGGAAGAGGATTACAAAATGTACGGCGATCTCCTGCTTCGTACGAGTGCCATGAGAAAAAATAACGATCCCAGAGAGACGAGACCGATAGCGAGCAGAGTTCGAAGTGGAAGAACATGGTGAAACCCATATGGGATGCGAATAAAGCATTCATCAAATCGGTCATCATTCCTTGCGATCCCAATGCCCTGCTGGAGAGATTAGATCTCTTGATGGCGAGTCTAAAAGCCGGTAATACACGAGTGACAAACGAGTTGGTGAGCATATGTGACGAATTGTTGCGAGAGAAGGAGTTGAATAGAGATACTTATAAACCGATCATGAACATGTTGAAAGGGACTGATTGATATTTTATTTGCCAATACACTAAAATATAGCAATATATACATTATAGTACATGTAATAAAAATATTGAATTTCAACAAGAAGAAATATTGCATATTGTACATTAAATTACAAAAAAATCCAATTAATTGTTGCATTGTGCACTGGCAGGGGAAGGCATAGCCAGATTGGCTGTCTTCCTGCCTTTCCCTTGGAAGGAAGAAAAAGAAAGAGAAAGAAAGATCAACAGAAAGAGAAAGAGGTGGACTTCAGCATTTGAGAATTCCTGTTACTGTGTCTTCAATGGGTCTCATACAGCATGCGCGCAAAGTCTCGCTGATGGCCAACAGCGAAATGTCGCTCTCTTAATAAGGGAAATATAAAAAAACAATAGTAAATAAAATAGAAAGTAAAAAATTAAATTGCAAAATAATTATTATTCAATTAAAAACGAAATAATATGAAAGAAACAAATATGTAAAGTAACAGAGGATTTATGAGATCTTACGTGTATGGTTTATCGAGTTTGCTGGATTCGATGATGGGAGCTCTGTCACGCGTCTTCACCGGTGATGTGGCGAAACAGATCGCTTATACCGCCATGAAGGTCGGAAAGAAAACTGCCATGGACTTGGGTAAAAACGCTGCGACGGAAGCGAGCACAAGAATCGCTTCGGAGGCTGGCAAGTGGAGTGCCGATTGAATTCAGAAGCTGATAAGACCAGTTAAGCAAGCGAACATATCGCCGAAATCGTAAGAGATTCTAGCGAACATGAAACTTTTGGAAATTTCAAGGGTTCTAGTGTTCTGCCGACAGAGGAACTCGCTAGGACGTTAAACATCAGATCTTGATTAAAAGAGATATACATTAAAAAAAACAAAAAACGAATTTATTTTTTTATATAATAACAAATTAGTTTTAAAGTAAAAAGCATAAAAATAACTTGGAAAAATATGCATTAAGAATGGAAATTAAAGATTTATCGTGGAATGCACCAAAGACTGAGAGGTCGAATTACAGACGCTTTCCTCACAGCATAAGAGGGTTGATAGTGGGAAAATCTAATTGTGGAAAGACGAATCGGTTGAAGAATCTGTTGTTGCGACCAGAGTGGTTGGATTACGATAGATTGTTCGTGTTTGGCAAGAGTCTCTTTCAACCCGAATACGAATTATTGCAAAACGTCCTGAGCGCAAACTCGCCGAAGGATGTTATAATGAGAATCTTTGATCACCATGACAAATTCGAAAAATGTGATCCATCGCTCACAACGATCTTGCAAGAAACGTTGAGAGAACTCGGAAATGACAAAACGTTCAATGTGGAATGTCAATTTTACGAAAATGTGAACGACGTGCCAGATCCTCGAGACTTGAATACGATGCATAGAAAGCTCATGACATTCAATGACTTGATGTTGGAGAAACAAAATCGATGTGAATCTTACTACGTTCGAGGACGTCACAGCAATGTAGACTGTTTCTATCTATCTCAAAATTATTTCAGATTGCCGAGGCAGACCATAAGAGAGAATGCGAATTTACTGTGTCTGTTTCATCAAGATTTTAAGAACCTCAATCACATTTACGACGATAACGTGGCCAATGACATGAACAAAAAAGAATTCAAGAGGTTTTGTAAGTTGGCGTGGAATTGTACACCATTTAATTGCGTGGTGATTGATCTGAGAAGTGGTAAATATTATGGAAAATATAGGAAGGGATTCGACGATTTTTATATTCGATTACAATTAATAAAATGACCCAAAAAAATCATATTAAGTAGAAAGTAAAAAAAAAAAAATAAAATATACAATTATTGAAAAAATATTTTTAAAAAATGTTGCAAGACTACGAAACTCAATTATTAGAAAGAGTGGCCGTGAACAAGAAAAGAACGACTGATAATACAACTGCAAAAGTTTCTTTTTCGATCGTGGTGAGCGATGACAAGACTCGATTCATAACAAAATTCAAGCCACTGATCGAATTGAAGAGGGATAAGAAGTATTATTATGCCCAACGTTTGTAACATCAGCCGTGATTGGTTAATATGACACCTTCTAAAAGTCATAGTACTGGAGTTTTGGGGCAAAACACGGGTACTATCGGAACGTTTTTCCCTGGAGACAAGAGAACGAAGAAAATGTAAGCGCCACTTCCATTGATCAGCGTCGAATTTCTCAACACCAAACGCTGGCTCTGTGTCCGTTTAGCTTTTTCAACACCGGTAGACACAAACTTACCAACAAATATATCACCTTCAGTGGGTGTGTTTTCAATTTTAACTGCAAACAATGCATTCAAAAGAAGCACAAATATTAAAAAACTCACTCACGTGTTGTTCACCACTTCAGTGAATCCTGAATATGAGTCGCAGTTATGACTTGTGTTTCACTCCGCTTAATTCTATCAACTGTTGTCCGAGAAACATGAATTTATATTCTATTAATTTAAATCACTTTTCACACAAGCATTAACAATGAATTATAACACGAACAGCATGATGCAGTTGTTAACATTGGCATTTGTTGATAAAGAAACTCCCAAAGCGACGGCACTTGTGACAAGTCATTTTCGAAGAGACGTCATTCGTTCGAAATGACGTTATGTTTTTGGATTCGACTACATTGTTGTTACAAGATGATGGCTTGTTGCAGTTAACACTTAACAATGAAAGTCATATTTTGTTCGGCATAATAAAATAATTAGAACATTTCTTTTCATGTTCTATCGGTCGATAGTACCTGAGTTTGTGTGATTTCTGAAATAAAACCTGAAGCAGCGAAGCTGCTGAAGGTTTTATTTCAGAAATCACACAAACTCAGGTACTATCGACCGATAGAACATGGAAAGGAACGTTCTAATATTCTATGAGATGGCAGTAGTAAATTTGGAGACGTACTATTCGTTTCCCAACATCACAGAGAAAAATAATACGTTCAGATATTCGAACGGACCGGATTGGTTTACGATTTGTTTTCCCAAAGACAGTTACACCATCGTCAATTTGAACGAACTTATTCAGGTAAGAATTAATATTGACGGTGAAGACGGAGCTGTCCTCAACATAACTGCCAACGTCAACACTCTGCAAACCTTTTTAAACATGCGAGAGGGTTATCGAGGGGATTTTAGAGGAGATGACACCTTTGGAAGGTGTTGGGATTCGATCAAAACACGTACGAAGGACATACAACATCGGAAAATGTGATGGTATTCTCTCTGTCAACAGCATTTTGGTGAACGTGAATTTGATCTCTGGAAGTTATGTGAATGGTGGCACACAGCCTATGGTCTACTCGTTTTACCGGATGTTTCTCTAGGCTACAAGATAATAGAGCGATCACGAATTCTTGTCTATTTGCCTGTGACAGTTCATACTTTATACAGTATTAACAGTGAATTAATGGATCAAAATAGAGAGCTGTTAGATCCTCACAGCGAACGTGTGACGATGTGATTTCACATAAGAGAAATTTTAGAAAACAAAATATGTTAAATAGTTTATTAAACAAACAAACAAACAAAAAATATATTTTTTTATAATTTTCTTTTTACAAAATAGGAAAATGAATTAAATTAACAAATTTTCTTTTTTTTAAAAAAAGAATTAAAGCAATTTTCATATATAATATGAAGTAAAAAACAAATAAATCAATTAAATAAAAAAAATTAACAAAATTAAAATTAAAAAAAACCGAATAATGGCGAGATACATAATACAAAATGTAAACATATTTGAAGGTAGGAAAGACAAACTTCACAGAGAATTAGAAAATCGAGGAGAAGCTATGAGATTGAAATTAAGTCATCAAGCCTTGAGCAATGGATGCGACAAAATCGCTTGGACCAAAACGCAAATTAAAAGAATATACAAAGCGCATCGTAATTGAAGAGGATACGTGAGACTGAGTCCTGCAGAACTGAGATATAATTTGAAAATGAAAGGTGGTTTCTCAGGATTGTTGGCGGGATTGTCCACCAAGGCATTACACATTCTCACCAAAACCGTGTTTCTGGCTTTGGGTATAAGAGATCTGTCGGGATTGGCCAGTTGTGGTGCACAGAAATAATGGGGAGCTGATTGTTTCTGAAGCAAGCAGGAGTTGTGTATCAAGTCTAAACGGATGGTAAAGGACTGTATCTGAAACGCCTTTCTCTTCCTCCATCCAAGTGACAGTTGTCTCCAGACAGAAGGACGATTGTCGAAAAAGGATGGAAGCGATTACGCTGATGATGATATCATCACATTAGCTCATTACTGCATGATGCATCTTTTCTACAGTATATCGATTAAACTCTCAGGTCAAGAGATAGAAACCGTGATTCACCCTGGCCAGGCAAGACTTTTGAAATATCCAGACGGCTTTTCCAAATCTAAAGGACTCAATCAACTGTGGATTAAAGACACTACCTCCGATGTGACTACCGCGAATGTGGGTGCAGGCATGAGATTTAGACACCGTCGTTCAAGCGTTTTTGCCTTGGGAGCATTCTCGTTTAGGATTCCTCAGAAACACATCTTTGGATTCGCCGAGGATTATGACAAAATCGTCTACGGATTAAAACAAAGTCTCACACGAGTTCGTAAAAATGATGACGATATCATCATGATAGCTGCCATAAAAGATCTGGGCAAGGTGCATATAAACAAGGTGTCGTGGTTAATGCCACACGTACTACCAAATGAGGAGCAAAGAATGAAACTCTTCAAGATCATCGAATCAAAAACCAGATTACCTGCTGGCTTTAGAATGAGACAGTGCGATGTAGCAAACGTTCCGACATCGACCCAGTTCGATTGGAGTTTGTCTGTGAAATCTTCGGAGAAACGACATTTCATCATAGTGGGATTTCAGACGGGCAGGATCAGATCTCAAGAAAAGAATCCATCTCTATTCGATCATTGCAACTTCTGAAACATGCAGGCGTTTCTCAATTCCACGAGATACCCGGCCATAGATTACAATGCCTCGTTCGAGAAAAACGATTGTCTTAGAATGTATGGCAGAATAGAATTATCAAAATATCATCACATGGGCGAATTGATAAGCAATCCAAATGTAATACCCGCCGAATATAAGACGCTCTATCGCCTGTCCATGTTCGACATTAGCAAACAGAGTGAGAAACTCAAGAACACAATTCTAGACATCATTATCAAGATGCAGTTCGATAGGAATGTATCTAGACAAATTGAAGCTTTAGCAGTTGCAGTTGTCATATCCGGCAGAGTGTTGATGTTCCAATCGGATCGAAGTAAAATGTCTGTCATTCAATAACTTCCAAAAAAAAAACTTTTAAAAAAACTTAAAATAACAGCAAAACATCCCTTTAAAAAATCTCCAAAAACTTAAAAGTAACTTCAAAAAACTTAAAATAACACAAAAAAGATTTAAACATAAGAAAGGAAGTTTGAGAACTTTAGAAGTATTTAATAAAGTTTTCAAACTTCCTTACTTTTCCCCCTTCAAATATTTCACACACATTCAATTCGATTCATAAACAGTTTATTTTCTTATGCATTCAAAGGATCTCATTCGATCAACACAGATACTATAGAAGAAATAGCTTCAGGATTAGTCATCTTCATCTTGAAATTAATTCTATCTCCCTCTTCAACTCTCAAAGGTATTTTAAATTTGCTTGTATTGCAATATTGACTCGCCTTCTTCTCGACTTTATATCTATCATTTTCAATACCATTTGGGGAGCGCTGTGGCTCAGTGGTAGACTGCTGGACTTCTATGCTAGAGGTCCCGAGTTCGATCCCCGTCCGGGACGACCCACGTTGTGTCCTTGGGCAAGGCACTTTATCCCGGTTGTTTACATGGGGCACGATGATGCCGTGTACTGACGCGTACTGCACGTCGATGGTGCACATGTCTTCAACCGCTGTAACCCTGCTTGAGCGGAGCTTGAACAGAGTTAGAATGTTGAGGAGCTGTCTGTTGCTCGTCGATGCTCGATGGTTCTCTATGGGTACTCCAGCTTCCTCCACCCGTAAAACTGTCACGGTCACGATTTGCCATTGCGCATAAGTATGTGGCCTTAAACACCAATAAATAAATAACTATACCATTTACCACCAAGTTGACAATGGCTCTATTTTTCGAGTCGCTGGTAGTCAGACACATTCGAACGATGCGTCCACCTATCGGCATAGGATACCCAACCTGACCATGTAGTGGTTCATTTCCAAATGACCATTCTGATTCGCCAGAATCCAATACACTATTTTTCTCGGCCCACACAGTTATCAACTGTCTCGCAGATTTTATTTTTCCTTGACCCAAATCATAGTGCAGGCGTCAGTCATCAACTCCATGTCCAGCTCGATTCCATCACATCACCGGTTTTATTGACTTTAGTGTCATTCAGATACGTTTTGCTGACTGTGCTCGAATCGTATTCCAGATTGTACTCAAGACCAAACAGTTTGTTATCATTCGTGTCGATCCCAGAGTTCATTGTTCCTCCCAACTGTTTGTTGAGATAGGGATCGTTGACATGTTCTTTGAAATTTGGTGAGAGCAGAATCCACATAGCCTTTGTTGACTGCGGTCGATTCGGTATCTTAATCGCCTATTTGTGCCAGACTGATCCTCTTATTCAATCCGGCATTCAGGTCGGTTATCATTTCATTTTTCTCATCCAAAGTATCGATGATCTTTCGTTCCACTACATCTAGATATTGTTTGGTGGCAGCATCATTCGAATCCACAGGATCTGCCACATTCACCATTCATTTAGATTTTAAGTCTAGATCATCGGTCAGGTTTTTATGCGGGCAGTTATCTCTCAGACGATCTACATACTTTTTAGTGATGGCATTGCTGAGATTTATCGGTTCTGGAATGTTATAAAGCTCCTGATTATTCATTCTTCGAATACATCAAGAAGAAATATGATTCGAAAGCCAAACTGTTGTTTAACGGCATGGAGAGTCTGATGTATGAGATAGAGACTGAGGATTTTCACCAACCAGATTTTCATCGAAGATGTTCGATGTTTATAGTTTGGTTTAGAAACGTATTTTCTAGCCTGACTATACACAATTATTCATGGGTTTGAAAAAATCTTTCTCGAATTCGGTCTTGGCCTGAGTTCTTAAATTCGTGTTAAGATCTATATACTTCTTCATCCAAGGCTCTTCATCAAATCGGATGATGCGATGGATGTTGATTAATTTCATGTCGTAATCTATGTAAAGTTTCAGATTTTCGCAATAGATTACGTATTTACGTTTGTCATTTAAATTTAGAACGAATTTATCGATTTCATTCATTTTCATTTGCTCAAATGCTAAAGGATAATCATTGTGCGATTCATGTAACATTTCAGGATATTCAACTTCCACCTCCAGAAGACAGGGATAATTTCTTCAATTTTCTATCTCTTCACGATTCTTGACCAATTTGAATTTTCCAGTTGATGACGGATCACTCATGGCCCAACCATATTATAATATTAGAACGTTTCTTTTCATGTTCTATCGGTCGATAGTACCTGAGTTTGTGTGATTTCTGAAATAAAACCCGAAGCAGCGAAGCTACTTCGGGTTTTATTTTAGAAATCACACAAACTCAGGTACTATCGACCGATAGAACATGAACAGGAACGTTCTAATTATTTTATTATACCGAATAAAATATGACTTTCATTGTTAAGCGTTAACCGCAACATGCCATCAATCTTGTAACAACAATGTAGTCGAATCCAAAAACATGACGTCATTTCGAACGAATTACGTCTCTTCGAAAATGACTTGTCACAAGTGCCGTCGCTTTGAGAGATTCTATATCAACAAATGCCAATGTTTACAACTGCGTCATGCTGTTCATGTTATAATTTATTGTTAATGCTTGTGTGAAAAGTGATTTAAATTAATGAAATATAAATTCATGTTTCTCGGACGACAACAGTTGATAGAATTAAGCGGAGTGAAACAATTTATTTTGAACTTGAGGCGGAGGCCCAGTAAGGTCGAGGAGTACTAAACTTGTGGAAATATAATTGATTGAAGCCATAACTGAGACTCATATTCAGGATTCACTGACGTGGTGACAACACGTGAGTGAGTTTTTTAATATTTCTGATTCTTTTGAATTCATTGTTTGCAATTAAAATTGAAAACACACCCACTGAAGATAATATATTTTTGGTAAGTTTGTGTCTACCGGTGTTGAAAAATGTTAAATGGACATGGAGCGTTTTGTGTTGAGAAATTCCAATCGACGCTGATCAATGGAAGTGGCGCTTACATTTTCTTCGTTCTCTTGTCTCCAGGGAAAAACGTAGTACCCGTGTTTTGCCCCAAAACTCCAGTACTATGAATTTTAGAAGGTGTCAAATTAACCAATCACGGCCGATGTTACAAACTTGAGGCATAATAAAAATTATTAGCATCTAGATATGTTATGTATTTACTCGGTTCTCGCACATCGAATCGGTCTGCCATGTACGAATTTGTCACTTTCGCATATCTGTGAGATATCGTCGACACTCCACCTCTTACACCCTTTTCAAACATGAGCAACATGTCCTCGTCGGATAATAATTCCAAGCGGATTTCAGTTGTCTTCAACAGCACGTCCCAGCCCAAGCCGGGATCTGTGTAATACCAAGCCGCGTCTAGATCGTAATGTCTCTAATAGACGTCTCGAAAATTTTCGAACACGTCTGCCAGGAGAATGACTTCGGTTTTCAGATAAAGATTGTGATAATATCTTATGAATATTTCTCACACTTTTTGAGCGTAATTTCGAATAAAAAAATGATCTTTTGAAGGTAGCTTCCACTCGTCGAATCTATGCAAACTGTCCATGTAATCATAGGGATAGACTTCTTTCCTCAATTCGCTCTCCAATTGACGCTCATTTTTAAAGTGTTCAGTCATAATCTCGAATTTCTCCTTTCCTAAATTACCGACTAATTTTTCGAGAGACTGGTCTACATGAATTTAAAACTATCTATGAAACGCATTTCTCTCCTGATATCGAATTCTGACATTTTTCCATCTATTTTTCTTGTTCTTTTTATCTACGACTATCCAAAGATATGTATTGTTCATCGCTCTTCCCGATGCAGTTTATATATCCTTTGCTTACGCTACGAGACTCTTCACAAATAGATGCCTGTCATAACCTGACAGATTGTGAAATATCACTGGAAAGAACATGGCATCTCGATATTTTAAATTGCACTTACTGTGTGTGGCACTTCAAAAATTACCTGTGTAGTGATCGTGATCTCATACTTTCTTGTGTTCAGGTGCCGATTCTTCACAGATGTGACATCTGGTAGTGCTCTTATAGTCGTCTTTTTCATTTGCTCATCTGTGAACATTTTCTCAGGAGTTTTAAATTGCTCGTATATTTTTTAATTTGAGATTCCAGATCTTCCACCAATTTTCGAGTCAGGTTGTTGTCGTCCAACTGTTTCGTGTGGGTGTATGGACCAGAGGAATATTGATCGTTGAAAGAACATTTTATGTAAAAACAATAACCAGACTTCATGTGCTTCTGATATTTTTCGGTGTAACTCTACCGATCGCCGGGCTGACACGAACTCATTTTCAGAGGGAAACATTCGAAATCGGCATACACCACGAAAGGTACTCTCAGTCTTCTGTTGTGGTGTAGGAATTTGATGTAAGTGTGAGGGTTAGGCATGTCAACAGCAACGCATTGATTTGAGTTGCAATACTCCTCGTAACGAATCAGCGATTCTTTGCTGTTGAAGTAATTCAATCAGTTAAAACAGAAAAATCTCTCATTATGGTGTTTGGTAGTCTGCGCTGATAATAATCAACTTATGTTTTTTATCCAACAATAATGTTCATTGTCATTTTCTTAAATTAATAATAAACTAAAGTTTTTCTCGCGATTTTTTTCTGTGAACTTATCCTCAGAGGAAATATGTTTTTTTTTTCGAATCGTCATATCCCAAAACGTTGATGGCGATCGTGGGATTTGGATTTTCAAAACGATC
The DNA here is from genome assembly GCA_031216915.1 of Pictodentalium vernedei. Taxonomy (NCBI): domain Eukaryota; kingdom Metazoa; phylum Mollusca; class Scaphopoda; order Dentaliida; family Dentaliidae; genus Pictodentalium; species Pictodentalium vernedei. The sequence continues at coordinate 615,112,101 of CM062296.1, forward strand.
AATGTCGCGTAGTTGAGTTGGAAAATTTATGCCCGACCAATTTAAATTCTTAAAGGTTTCTACATATTTTGATGCTCTCCACAGATGCTTTTCTATGGGATACAACGCAGATGTGACAGCCCATTAGACGCATTGACTTTCTTCATTATTTTCCACATTGATTACAGCTTCTTTTTTCCTATGAAATAAGGCAATTTTATATATGAAGACGTTCACAATGGATTGAAATTGTCGATATGAATTTCTAGATTCATCACTTCGCCGAATCTCCAATTGCTACCTCCGTTTTGATACTGGCTAACAACTGTATCATTTTTTCTTTCATATTGTCGAAGATATCGGATAAGAAAGAGTCTTCTGTCACGGGGTTTTTGCACGATTGAAAATAAGCAGTTTTTCCATGACTTCACCGTGTTCACATTAATCTTTTCCATCCGACACTTCAATACCATTTTAGTTTTAATACCATCGCTTTGCATTCGATGAAATAAATCCAACACGCTAGTTTTTATCTCGTTCCAGAAATTTGGGGGGTGAAATCTTTTTATACCTTTGACATCGAACTTTTTAAAAAAATCTCTTGACAGCCGTCTCTCGTTCTATGGGAGTTGGCTACAGTTGTTCGCAAATGACTTCAGCTGGAATTTCTGTGAAGTCACCATCACCTTTTTTCCCGAGTTCAGTCATCGCTGCTTTTGCGATATCTGATCTTCTTTTTTTTTTTACTTTTTTATTTCCGCTGATTGAATTGAGATGTTTTGTTTTCATTTCCTCTTTCCATCCATTGTTATTTTCCTCATCTCCTCATCTCCTCACCTCCTCCAAACATTGAGTTTATCAAATCATTTTTATTTGGCGACCCAACCCCTTTCAAACCCATCCAGCGTGCTTTAGATCTCTATTCTGACACCTTTCTCTCACTAGTCTCAGCATTTATGACTCCAATCATTTGTGGTTTAGTTCTATAACTCGACGAATTCGCGATGCCGAGATTCTTCACATAATTTTTCAATTGAGGTAAATTGCACGCTTCTGATAATAAGACATTTTTTCTAATTTTTAAAAAAATAAATTAAATATGAAAATTGTTTTTTAAAGTTATTTTTTCTATATTATACATATAGAGTTCTATTTTTTTTAATTAAATCTCTTTAACTTGAAAACAAATAAAAAAAATTGTTAAATCAATTTTTGAGGTTTTGGTTCCTCCAGCATTTTTGACATCATGTGCGTAATGTTTTTGATAAAAATCGCGCGTGAAGCCACAGCTGACTTAGGGCAGTCCACACAAGTGAAGCAAAAAAGAGTCTCTCACTTACAAAAAAAAATAAATCAATTTCACTCGTATTAAATATTACATAGCTGATAATAAACTGTAACGCTAAACTGATAGGAACACCTTCGTTTGGGCAAGACAAAACTGATTTGTTTTGAATCAACAAAGTCTACTTGCTTCCATGCATGAGAAAATAATTGATTTGTGTGGATTAAAATCTGAAAAACTGCATCATACACGTAATGGAAACAGAGACTCTCACTCACAAAAAAAATAATTTCACTCGTATTAAATATTACATAGCTGACAGTAAAGTGTTAAGCAAAACTGATAGAAACACCTTCGCTTGGGCAAGAAAAAATTGATTTTTTCAAATCAACAAAGTCTAGTTGCTTCCGTGCATGAGAAAAAAATTAATTGAGTGAGTGCTACTAAAATCTGAAAAAACCACATCATGCACGTAATGGAGACAGAGTCTATCACTAACAAAAAAATCAATCAAAGCTGATAGTAAAGTGTTAAATATTACATAGCTAAAACTGTTAACCCTTTACCTAACCTGAAAAGCAGACGACACTTGCAAAAAAAATTCTTGAATAACTAATTTTTTTCATTTTTTGTCTCAAAAACATAGGTTATGACCCCTCGTTGGAACGAGCTCGACGAGCTCGTTCCAACGAGGGGTCATAACCTATGTTTTTGAGACAAAAAATGAAAATATTTTGAAAATTAATTGACGATTTTTGAGAATAGCGCTGGCCGGTTTTGGCCGTTACGTTGGGTAAAGGGTTAAGTAAAACTGATAGACACACCTTCGTTTGGGCGAGACAAAACTGATTTTTCCGAATCAACAAAGTCTAGTTGCTTGAAAAACTACATCATATGCGTAATTGAAAAAGAGTCTCTCTTCGAAATTACGTTTCGACCAGAAACTATTGATGAACGAGTTTATACCAAGAAAAGAACGATGAGACCTCCGAAAAAGCCTGCCCAGTACAAATGAAAATTTCAAAACGTACCCCACAGACGCAGCGCTCGTGAGAAAAACCTGCATGAAGTTTTTTATGATCCACACTAAACTTGGTAACATATTGATGTGTCCAATCACGCGTATCCAATACCATTTTCCGAAAATATCAACATCAGTTTGGATATCCCATAATTATTTTGGATAGTGCATATAGGAAGTAAAAAAAAATGTTTAAATTAATAAAAACATATTTTCATATTATAATATAGGAAACAGAAAAAAAATTGAAATTAATTAAAAAATGGCAGTGGAAAAAAAATTGAAGTGAAAGGAGTTGCTACAAACAATGATAATAAAACGTTTTATTTGAAACCTTATCCAATCCAACTGAATGATGTCGAAGTAATAAAGTATGAATATGAACATGAAACTTCTTGCATGGGATAAACACTGAATGATGATCTCAAAAAGATTTATTTTCAGATTGAGAAAATTCGTGATGCAAACTTTTGAGAGAAGAAGGGGAAAAAAATATCAAGCAGTTCAGTCAGATCTACAGAAGAAACAAAATATATCCGAAAATTGACAAAGGTGTCGTAGATCGACTCAGAGAAGAAGCTCTGAAGAATGTGAAAAAAATAACGAAAGTAGACATGATCATTCCACATCTACATAAGCATGAAGAGGGGAAAGTGACAGCTAACATAGAGATAAAAGATGTGACTTTGTAAAAAAACATGGAAAGTTATTTTTCATAAATAAATATTTATATTTTTTAAATTTGTTTGTTTTGTTTAATTTATTATTATTTTTCTTTTCTTTTCTTTTTTTTTTTTTTTTTTGTAATTCTTGTTCTTTTCATTTTTTACTTCTCTTCGTCTTCTCGCGAATTCGATAAAAAATCATTCCATCCCCATTCTCCCCTCTTTCATTAACTTTTAAATGGCTGTTGTGATGATACTCATTTATGCTTACACGTTTAGGCGAAGTCTCGGCAAAATCCTTTTTCATCATGTTATCGAAATATTTATATTTAAAGTAATCCATTTTTCTGGGTTTTTTTCTTGTTTTTTTTATTTTCCCACCATTTCTTGAATCTATGAAACTTATTTTTTCACCCTCATTCGACACATCTATTTCTTGATTTACACCCTTTATCTCTTCTATATTCAATCTCAAATGTAATGTTGTTTTTTTTTCTTCACCTAATTAGAATCGAACCTTGCCGATTTTTTAATTTCATTAGGCTTTTCCCTCTGGAAAAGACTATTGTTTTTCTACGGATTATTATTTTTTTTGTTTGTTTTTTTTTGGGTTTTTTTTTTTTTTTTTTTCCACACATTTTGTCCGTACGATTCAGAAGCCATTTTCGAACCGATTTTCACGAAATTTTGCACACGCATAGAGGGGCACAAAATCTAAAAATGTACCGAAGCGGAATTTTCGATTTAACCCTTGTTTCGTCAGAATTGGCAAAAAACTGCCAAAATTGGGGTTTATCGGCACTTTCTCGAAACACGTCTTGTAGATTTTTTTTATACATTCGTAATTGCTAGACCTGTCTGTGACACGCCCTTTGATACACTCGACATATCAGGCGATGTATATGGTAACCTTCCACAGGCTGCCAAACATCAAAATTTTGATGAAATAGGCCGGTTTCAGGCCCCCACTGGACCCAAACAATACATGGGAGATAAACATAACTTCCTTTATTGGGAGTGGAATTCACCGAGGATAATTTTTGTCGGTAATAAGGGTATTCAAAAAACCAAGCGTTAACCCACTTTGGGCTGGTTAAACAGCAATACCCCCATAAAGCTCAAAAATTTGTGTTTTCCTTGGATTTCTCTAAACGAGTCTTGTAGATTTTCAAGAAAAATTTGTCACTCCCAGGCCTTGGTGTGACATTAGAAGTTGCATGGACAAAATACTGCGGTGAGCATTTGTTAACCCTCCACGGGCTGCTAAAAGTCAAAATTTTGATAAAATGGGCTGTTTTTGGACGCCAACAGCACCCAATGGGTACGCCACAAAGAAACGTGCCTTCTTTTATCGAGCGCACAATCTATACTCAAATATTTTTGTAAGTAGTAAGGGTATTCAAAAGTCGAAGTCTTAACCCATTTTGGACAGGCTAAAGAGAGAGACCCCATAAAATCTTAAAATTCCCATTTTCTGTGGATTTCTCTAAAAACATCCTGTAGGTTTTCAAGAAAAATTGACTACTCGCAGGTCTTTGTGTGATATCACAAGCTGCATGGACAAAATATTCCGGTGAGCGTTTATTAACCCTCTAGAGGCTGCCAAGCATCGTAATTTTGTTGAAATGGGCTGTTTTCAGGCACGCACATCACCCAACGTGTACCTGAGAAATAAACATAATCTCCTTTGTTGGAAGTGGAATTCACCGAAGACCATTTTTGTAAGTAATAAGGGTATTCAAAAAACCAAGCGTTAACCCATTTTGTGGTTGTTAATAGTGATACCAATCAAAGGCTTAAAAATTTATGTTTTCCCTGGATTTCTTTACAAACATCTGGTAGGGTTTTCAAGAGGAAATGGCCATTGGTAGGTCATGGTGTCACATTACCAGTTGATTGGATAAATTATTCCGGTAAGCATTTGTTAACCCTCCATAGGCTGCTAAATGTCAAAATTTTGAAAAAAATAGTCTGTTTTTGAACAACAACAACATCAAATGGGAATACAACAGAGAAACGTAACTCTTTTACCGGACGCAAATCTGACAGGGGAACATTTTTGTAAGTAGTAAATGTATTCAAAAATCAAGGTCTTAACCCATTTTTGACTGGTTACCGAGATATACCCCTTAAAAGCTTAAAATTCCAGTTTTCTGTGGATTTCTCAAAAAAAAAATTTCAAGAGCAATTGACCATTCGCAGGTCTTCGAGTGACATTACAAGTTGCATGAACAAAATGTTTCGGTAAGCATTTGTTAACCCCCCAGAGGCTGCCAAGCATTGACATTTGGAGAAAATGGGCTGTTCTTGGGCAACCATAACACCAAATGTGTACCTACAAGATAAACATAACCTCCTTCATTGGAAGTGGAAATCACCGTCGATCATTTTTGTAAGTAATGAAGATATTCACACAACCAAGCATTAACCCTTTAGAGCTGGTTAAAGAGAGATACCCCTCAAAAGGTTAAAAATTCATGTTATCTGAGGATTTCTTTAAAAACATCCCGTAGATTTTCAGGAAAAAATGGCCATTCTAATATCTTAGTGTGACATTACAAGTTGCATGAACAAAATATTCTTGTAAGCATTTGTTAACCCTATGCAGGTTCTCAAACATCAAAATGTTGGTAAAATAGTCTGTGCATACCCACAGCACCCGAAGTTGGGAGGAGAGATCAAAATAAGTGGAAGTAGAATTCACTGAGAATTATTTTTGGAAGTAATAAGAGTATTCCAAAAACAACACTTAACCCGTTTTGGGCTGGAAAAACAATGATACCCACCAAAAGCTTAAAATCCTGTTCTCCCTGGATTTCTCTGAAAACATCTTGTAGATTTTAAAGAAAAAATGGCCACCCACAGTTCTTGGTGTGACATTACAAGTTGCATGAATAAATATTCCTGTTGGCACTTGTTAACCCTCTACAAGCTGCCAGACATCAATATTTTGGATACATTTGAGATAAAATGGACCATTTTTAAAATGACACAGCACTCAGTGAGTATGTGTCAAACAAACATAACTCCTTTTGTCGGTCATTGACTTGTTGGACGACGATATTGACATTAACCCATTCCACCGTTAATGATGGTTTTTACCTAAACAATTTTTTATCAAACTGTGTCATTTGAGACTACTAACTTCACCTTTCTCATAACATCAATGAAGGAACTTCAGTGAGACAGTTAAAATCAATTCATCAGACACTGTGGGGTCATGACAAATCATGGAATCTCATCGGGAAAAGCCATGATTCTCCAGAATCATAAAGTCTAGTTTTTTATGTTATTTTGTTTTTCAATGTTTTTTAAAAAATGTTTTCAATGATTTTTAAAAATCAATTTTCTTCTAATTTAGTGATTTTTTTTTCTCCTTCAAAAAATCGAATATTCTCTATCCAGTAAATAATGCAAAATACGTTCTCGGTTTTCAGTTGTGAGATGACTCGGTCTCAATTGAAAATTCGAACATTCTAATTCATTGGGTCTCGGTTCTCCTGCATGCAAGACAGTCTCCTTCCAAATTTTCATCAAATCGCGCTTGCTGACCATATGTAATGCCACCACGAAACACATAATGATCACGTTCAAGTATTTCATGTCTTGATAGTCGTGACCGTGGTTCCATCCGAATTTGCAAACGGAACATCTATTCTTCAATGCTTTTAGAATGTCTTTTTACACGAGATGGGCAAACGTTCTGTAAAACACTTCTTGTAGAAATCCGCGACGCTCTAATCTTTTTCGTCTTTTCATTTCGTCCATGAATCTATCCATTTTTTATTTTATTTATTTTTTAAAAATATATAGTTTTTTTCCCTTTGTTTAGTTTTGTTTTCTTAGAAATTAAATTTAAGTTATTTGTTTCTTTTTTCTGCATATAAGATAAAAAAAAAAACCAAGTGCCCGTAAAGGTAGAGTTCCCATTTTTAAATTTCGACTCGGCGATGAAACATTAATTGGAAATATAGTATAATCTCCATTGGGAATAACATGGGGAAAAACCACATCGTTTGCGAACTCGTCAGGACTGACAGTCGCCAGATGAGAGCACATTACAAATTCCAATGGGAATTTTCCACTGGAAGAGACGTTTTTTGGCTTCGATTGTACGAGCCACTTGTGGGATTGAGAACAAAGGGAGCGCAATACAAATCCCAATGAGAATATTGCACTGAGTGGTGTGCAGAAAATGTCGTTTTCGCCAATATCCTAGACCGACGATTTTGACACCTTTGCAATTTCCTTTGGAAATTTACATGGGAAAATGATCGTCTCCTTCGAGCCCATTTCGAGTTTATTTTCTTTTTTATTCCCCCCACCCCCCCCCCCCCCCCACCCTTTGGATTAAAATTAGCCGAAATTCGAGCCCAGGGGAAAATTGACTAAGTCCGATTTTTGCTGGGCTCGAAAATGTTTCAAGCTAAATTTCCATTACTTTGAAGCTTAAATATTGTGGTGGGTTCGAAATGAATTTTTGCTGGGCTCGAATGCCCAGTTCATATCTACTCTTGGCCCTTTATCTTAAGTGTTGGCCGTATCTGTCTATCGCTGTATACCAAAAAATCGCCATTCAGTTTTCTTTTATAGGGGAGATCAACATCTCCTTTGACGGGTCACGTAAGGGGGAAGCATAAGTCACCTTTGTTTCCAAAACCAATAACACGTGGAATAATTAGCACGCACAATCCTGGTCAGAAAATGCGGACGTGAACTCGACTCCTCAAATAAATAGATATCGGTATAATATGCGCTTGATCATTTATGTTAAAATTAACTTTTATAGTAAGACTCAATTGTAATATTATTAATAATATGGAAAGTCCGAATTGAAAACAAAACTTGAGGTTAAGAACGCATTGGTGTGTGACTGTGTACAGTTGAAATCGAGTAGCGTTTCTTCGTCACTTTACTGAGCTACCATTTCGAAGGTTCAACATTCGAAATGTATTGATATAAATAAAATACTGGCAGTATCTGTGCCAAAGGTGTTTGCATAGTTGAGTTGTACGAAAGAAAATGAGTGACATATGACGCGACTGACGGTAACCCCCATCGCCGGCTCCCAGTTTCGCCCAACACACGTTTATTGTTTTGGGAAACAAATGTGACATGTGTCCACCCCCACGAGACCAAATATAGGGAATGCTGATAAAGTCTATGATGTCAACTTTTGTTTTCAAAACATATTTATTACCTCTCATTGGAATGAGCTTGTTCCGGTAAGGGATTATAAAACTATACTTTGAACGCAAAAAAACATAATTAGAAATCTGTTATTTGTGAAAACGTTAAAACCCTTTACCCAACGCAGACGATATCAAAATTTATTATTTTAAATATCATTTTTTCAAATTTTTCACAAAATTTCAACAAAACCATATCATGTGACCCCTCGTTGGAACGAGCTCGACGAGCTCGTTCCGACGAGGGGTCACATGATAAGGTTTTGTTGAAATTTTTTGAAAAATAATATTTTTTCAACTGCTGAATTTGCATATTACGCGGGCAGATGCGGTTCGATTCGTTGGGTAAAGGGTTAAGGGGTATTGTCTGCGGTCGTATTAGATAGCGAGTTAACCATGAAATCTGATTGTCTTGATGTGTTTGTTTGTTTATTTATTTATTAGGGTTTAACGACACTTTAAACAGCCATTGTCACATGGTGTCGGGTAGTTTTACAGGCGAAGGAAGCCGGAGTACCCGGAGAGAACCGCCGAGCAGAGGCAGGCGTCTGTCAGACTCGCCAACTGGACGTGCAGTACGCCTTAGTACACAGCGTCACCGTGCCCCTACAAGGGCAGTGGAGAGGACGCGACACAGTTACTCTGTTAAGGAACCAACTGTCCACCTTTCGATTTAAAGTCCAATGCTCTAACCACTGAGCCGCGGCGATCCTGTCTTGATGAGTATTGTACCGGTAAAAATAACTCACTTAGAACTCCGGTAATCATTAATAATTTACAACTATAACCCCCCTATTCCGGTTCTAATAAGTAGAAAAGGTGTCAATAAACTTCTTAAATGGTTGAGTCCCAGAAGCCTATATTTAGGATTTTTTCTGATAGGGCTTCATATCATGTGCATGTGCCTTATATTATCTTCGAAGTGAATTTATTTTGTATCGATGTGCCTTGTTAAACAATTTACGGGGAGTGACTGTGGGCACCATCCCATAAATTGTGACAAGGCAAAGACATGTGCTCAAATTTTGACGACAAGAATTAATTTAGCAAACTACCAGTTAATAAAACCAAGGTATTGAAACCTAGCCTAAAAGCAGAGGCGTCGGAGCAGGGGGGGGGGGGGGGGTACAGAGAGCATATGCCCCTCCACTTTTTTCCACAGATATATGTTTCGCAGTAACACAATGAGTTAAAATGGGTGCATGCAAACGTGTCAATATACAGGCATTCCTGTAACAGTATTTGCAATTGCAAACAATATTTAGCCAAAGAATTCCACTTTCGGTCACTTTGGTCCGTTTCTTCCACTTCAACTATCTTCCAATCCGAAGACTGGTTGAAGTAGAAGAAACGGACAGGACAATGACCACACAGAGGCATATTCATCTGAACGAGAGACTATATTGAGTCATGGGACATATACCGACATACGATTGCAACCTTTTTCACACTGGGTCGAACAATGGTAGCATTGTAAATTTGTGCCCCCAACCCCCGACCCCACCACCCCGCCTCCCCCACCCGCCACACCCACACTTTTATCCTGCCTAAAAGTAAGCCGAGTCTGCGAGGTGTCTTCTGATTTACATAACGAAATGTTGAACATTTGCAACCTCAAAACATTCAGTCGATGTGATACAAAAGTATCCCGTCACAAAACGCAGTGTGGGTGATAATTTGGAAGCACGGTGGTTCAGTGGTTAGGGTACAGGGCTTCAAACTAGGGCTTCCCGTGTTCCCGGTACCGAAAGCTGGTCCCTATACTCGGGAAATCTGTAGCCGGAACCGGGAATCAAGCGCGGCACTGTTTGTGTATAGAACTCAAGTTTTCTAAATTGAAAGCTGCCCAACGTAACTTTGTCGGATTTCGTCGGCCCTTCCACACCTGAAATTTTTACAGCCCTGATCTCTGACGAACATTTTTCATCAAATTACTATAGCTCTCAACCAGTTCGGGAGGACCCCCCCCCCCACCCCCCCCCCCCCCACCCCAACCTCCCCTCCTCAACAGCAAAATCTTCAAAGTTCAAACCCGACTTCATTTTCAGAATCACTATTCACTACTTCCCTCAACATCAACGCAGAGGAGACTGGTGACGGCAATAAAGACATTGTTGATGTTGGAGGCGGTAGAGGTGATAATACTAGTGATTATGAAAATGAAGACGAGATTGAAGGCACTTGAAGCGGGTTTGGGTTTTCACACATGTCTAAGGAAAAGAACTTTTCCGTTCGGAGATGCAGATTGCCAATGAAATATGTTCATTTTCATTAAAGTAAATGCGTCTTGTTACTCTTACTCTCGTGAATTTGCTTGATAATGCCCGTGAAATTTCCCGGTTCCCGGTTCTGAGGGTAATTTCGTTCCCGTTCCCGACCCCTACAAAACCAGGGAATATATTAAACCCTAGTGATTATTAGGAAGCACGATGTCTCAGTGGTTTGAGTTTAAGGCTTCAAACCGAAAAGTCCACAGTTCGATCTTGACTATCGATAACTGCATTGCGTCTTTGGGCAAGGTACTTAATCTCGAATACCCACGTAGGGCTCGCTGTGTACTGAAGCGTACTGTACATCGATGGTGCACTTGCCTTCAACCAATGCTAACCGTGCATGTGCGCAGTTAGTATGCTGGGATTCTACCAGTGCGTGCGTGCGTGCGTGCGTGCGTGCGTGCGTGCGTGCGTGCGTGCGTGCGTGCGTGCGTGCGTGCGTGCGTGCGTGCGTGCGTGCGTGCGTGCGTGCGTGCGTGCGTGAGGATTGCTTTATCCAGCCAATTGTTAGCTGACAAAACAATTCTTTATCATATTCCACCATCTCAGTTTTATGTTGTTCGCTTTTTTTCAAGGAGTATGCCTATGTAGACAGTAAATGCAGTTTGTAATATGCTTTCAGTTGTTCAATGAAGGAGAAAATATTCGATGTGCATTTTCCCAGTTTACATGCATAGATGTATTTTTTATATATACACCTGGAACTTGATTAAGCAGCCCCTGAAATATTTCAAGACAGTGAGGTTGCTGTTACTAATTATTATGTTTTAATGATTGCTATGTCTTGCAGTACATTTCATCTAGTGAAATATGATGTTTCTGGTTGATAGCGTACCCCAAACACATCCCCTCGTCCAGGAGACTGTCAGAGGCACTAAGATGGCAAATCGTTGGCATGCATGCAACAGGCATGTTATTAAAAACTATTGGAAGGAAACTTGGCTATAGTCATTCTGTCATCAGCAGACTTGTCCGAAAACACCAACAAACCAACTATGTTAAGGAACGACCATGGCCTGGACAAACCCAAATGACCTCTCCTCGGGAAGATCGGAGTCTGGGACGCCTCGTTTGGCGTGAACCCTTTGCTTCAAGTGGGAATTATGAAACGCCTTTGGCTTACTAACAGGCGTTTGTGCAACAGAACTGTCCGAAACTGTCTAAAAGCACGGAGTATCAGGCCCAGAAAGGTAATCAAGCGTGCAGCTCTGTCCGATCAGCACCAAAGACGACGTTTGGAGTGGTGTATGGCACGACAACATTGGAATCTCGGGACGTGTTGGAGAGTCCATTGGTCAGACGAGAGTAGGTTCCTGCTTCACGTCACAGATGGTCGCATGTGAGTTAGGAGGCATTACTATTACAAATACTGCTTACGTGTCCAGGATCATCAGACCTACTGTTCCTTATGGTAGAGCATCAGTGGTGATCTGGGAATGCCTCTCTCATGATTGTAAACTTGATATTGTGACTGTACGTGGGAATCGCAATGGTCATCAGTACATCCGGAACATTTTCAATCGGTTGTCGTGCGTCATTTTGACAAGCACCCTTTTGCTACTCGCCCTGTTCATGACGACAATGCAAGACCACATCGTTCCCATTTTGTGAAAGCATTCCTTCAGAACAACGCTATTACAACACTACCTTGGCCTGCAATGAGCCCCGATTTGAATCCCTTAGAACACATCTTGGACGTCGTGTGCAAGCAACGGATCCAACTGTGCAGGATTTGGCCGATTCGGAAGGTGCATTGCATGAAGAGCGGAAGCAGTTGCCTCTGGACTGTATCAGAACGCTCACTGGTAGCATTAGTAGGAGGGTTCAGGCTGTCATCCGGGCACGTGGTGGATACACTCGCTACTGACGCCAGACACTGCTATTGTGTTCAGGAGATCACAAGTAGCATTTTGTGTCAGTAATTACCGGCATTGTTTCATCATGGACCGTTCCAGAGCCATACCTGTCGAGAGAACATTTTTCCATCAAAAACATTAGTGATAGATATGTGTAATTAGCGCCATTAAAATACTGCATATTTTCATCATTTGTGTTGTCTTTCATTTGACAATAGACCATTCTTTTCGCAAACAATGACTTTTGGCCATCTTAAAGATAGCATGAAGGTAATGACAGTTTCTATTAACACCACTGCGAAAAAAAACAGAGGGGTGCTAAATTAAGTTCCATGTGTATATATTAACATGGACAAAGTTAGTATATTTTCTGTTCTAGTAAATCTAAAAGGACGTAAGCGAGGTTCGGTGGGAGAGAAATATGGCATTTGTCTTTTAATAACTCTGAATATTTAAGAGTACAGTTTTTGAAAGTAAACTGTCAAAAAATAAACGAGGTATTGTCGCCTTTGTGCTGTTGCAGAATGTTCAAAGCTCTGTTTCAGAAAGTCTATATTTATGTAGTTTTGAATTTGTGCACAATATTCTCTGACACTTCATATTCTATAAAGTTTGTAAGTAGGTATTATACGAAAGGCACTTTTGTACATCTTCTCTTAATCTTGCGGGTGGATGTTGATATCCAGAACTGCTTTCCATTTATTTTGTGTATTAGCCGGGAAGGAAGTTGAAAGTTCTATGAATAAGGGATAAAACGTTTGACAACTTTTCGGGGAGAGTTCAACTGTTGGCAACTGTCCCGAGTTTAGTCGTTTGTTTTATTACTTCTTTTCCAAGACCTAAGTATCGCATCAGTTACTCCCTGGTAGAGTGTAAACGGAGTTCTAATATTAAACTTTTCTGAAAATTCAGAAAAGCTAAGAGAATAATTACTATCACTTAATAAATCATTTAGTATGAAAATGTCATTTTTGTCCCAGTTTTTATCAAAAAATGGCTTTCTGTTAATTTGTCATTGTTGAAGAAGAGGAGCGCGTTCAAGATTTCACACTGCAGTTTTGTAGTGCCTATGCACTGAAATTATCTTCCCAAAACTATTCACGTTTTCCTGCGTTTGTAGACCATCTCTGCGCAGTTGCCATATTTTGTAACGGCCAAACTTCTCTAAGTCGTCCAGAATAGGGGTTTTTCCACGGGGCGAGCACGTTAGCATCTAATAATTTCATTATCGATCACACTTTAAGGGAGTGACTGTAAGTTTTAATATCGGGGCCTCCTTTTTCAATTGAGTTAACTACTATTCCACCAGATTCCACTCCTTATTCTGTATTTTGTCTTTTTTCCCTGACCACAAATAATTGAATAATAGAGATTATCGTTTTTATATAATTCTTCTGATGGATTTGGAAGGACTGTCAGACAATGCATCAAGATGAGCAATGCGAGAGTATTCACCACTGTGACTCTGCCATAAAATGTTCAATTTCTAAAGGACCAATCACTTAAAACTTTACTGATTTTTTCCATCTTCTTTACGTAATTATTTAATATGTAGTTATCATTATAGAGATTGTATTCAATTCCTAGAATTGTAAACGACGAGTTGAGGTTCCAGTGAACTTTTTAGTCGGTATAGGATCCAGCATTATACCACTATTTTAGCTGATCCATGTGATTTGAGTTTCATCAAGATTCACTTTTAGTCGGGAAATTTTAGAAAAGATATGTACTGTGGTGAGCGCCTTATTTAAAGAGTCTCCGTCATCCTTCAGAAAAAGCGTAGAGTCATCTGCATATTGATTAATAAGATACTCAGAATTATTTTTAGATATAGCATAAATATTGGGGTTTTATTTAAGTGCTGCGCTTATCTACACTTAGTATAAAAAGATATGGTGAAAGTGGGTCCCCCTGTCGCACTTCGCGTTACAGGTCAAATGTTTCTGAGTGATGACCGTTATTTACAAAAAGACTAAAATATTACTGTAGAATGTTTGAAACCGCTGTACAATAGATGGGTCAAATCTGAGAAATATTAGTGTTTTTTTCAATAAATGACCATTCCAGTGAGTCAAATGCTTTCGCAAACACTAACAGCTCAGTAGTCCCAATAGGTCTAATTCTCTGCATTTTTTAGAAAATCGAATATTAGGCGAGTAGATTCACCAATCTATTTCCTGACATAAAGCCGATTTGTGTAGCAGAGTTTAGTTTTGGGAGAACATTTTATTTATTTATTTATTTATTTATTTATTTATTTATTTATTTATTTATTTATTTATTTATTTATTTATTTATTTATGGCGGTACTTGTCAATATAAGAGGACGACGGGATATATTTACATACATCACATGTCTTATGTTCGCGGCGGTCCAGAAAGCATGTTAATATATGAGGAGAGGACGCCACACACACCCTCACACACAAATCCACCCCCTCACACACACACACACACCTACCCTCACACCCTCACACACCCTCACACGCACGCACGCACGCACGCACGCACGCACGCACGCACGCACGCACGCACGCACGCACGCACGCACGCACGCACGCACGCACGCACGCACGCGCATATATGTATATACTGGAAGTACAAACATATATATATCATTGGGGAAAGTGAGGCTAGTCAACTAGTGTGTGTCCAGAGCTATGGGCTTGTATACTTCGATCAATGATAAACCCGTTCCACGGCCCCACGGGGCTGTCCGTGTACCGCCGTCCGGCCGCGGGAGGAGTTCATCTTTCTGTTCCGCAACCTCACACAGCTTTTCATGCATCACCGTTTGGCTACTATAGGCTGTGAACCCAAATAGCCGTTAATCACGTTTATCATATAGGGGGTCGGGTACTTCGGTTGTTTCATTTGGTTGGAACATTATTATGGTGGAGCTTTATCCGGGTTCATGGTCGATAGAGTTCAGTAACCTTACCTTAATGGGAGGGGATTGTTTGGTGTCAGCCGTATAGGTTGTTATCAATAATTTTTCGTCTCTAATAAAAATGTTTCCAAGTGTGTAGGGTTGCTTTGTATTTGTACAGATAAGGGAGGTCTGGGCTTTGTGCATACATGCGCTTTGTCTATGGTCGGTAAGGTTTAGTAAACTCAGTGTAATGGTAGAGGATTGTTCAGTTTCAGCCGGAAAAGGTAGTTAAAATTGATTCAAGGGCTCTGATGAATTTTGCTAGTTTACAGAGTTGCTTAGTATTTGCACTGGTAAAAAGATTCTGATACGGTTGGCTATAGCAGCTGATCCAATTTTACGTCTACATTTATTAACGACATGGGTCGCCAGTTTTTTATGACTATCTTTGGTTTATTTTGTTTCGGCATGAACGTGATTATACCTCCTCGATGTGTAATGGACAGTTTTCCTACTGAGCCGCGATGGGAAGTGAAAAAGGTCCTATATCTTTCTAAAAAAAATTGTAAAATTCAGCTGTAAATCCATCCGACCCTGGTGGCTTATTTTTGTCATCGATTTGAGGGCTGTTAGGCTTTCGGGAAGTGACAGAGGTCCCTCTGGAGATTCGCTTCCGTCTTCGTCTAAAAATTGTAGGAAGGGGTTATTTTCGTCCAAGATGTTTTTTTCATCGTCGTCGTTTTCTTTGAACATTGTTATTTTTGATGAGTACAAATTTTGGTAGAAAGATTGTTCTTCTGACGAAATTTCTTTTAACCCTTTAACCAACGCAGACGATATTAAAATTTATTATTTTAAATATCACTTTTGAAATTTTTTGAAAAATTTCAACAAAACCATATCATGTGACCCCTCGTTGGAATGAGCTCGACGAGCTCGTTCCAACGAGGGGGTCACATGATATGGTTTTGCTGAATTTTTTTTAAAAATAATATTTTTTCAACTGCCGAATTTGCATATTTCGCGGGCGGATGCGGCCGATTCGTTGGGTAAATGGTTAAATCAGATGTTTCTGTGCCGTCCGTTAGTTTTTATTTTTAAAGTATAGTGTCTTTTTTCAGGGTTGTAGAAGAAGTTTGTTGATTTTTCACCCTCCACCCTCCATTTGGCTTTAGTTCGTAATACCGTTCGTTTTTTTTTTAGTTTCGCGCGTTGTTTTTAATGCTGTTTCTAGTGTTTCAGTTTCCTGGCTGACTGAAAGATCACCGTTTCCGAGCTCTACAATTAATTCTTGAATTTTATTTTCTATGTCTAACTGTCGTTTGTGGATTTTTTGTGTAATATAGGAGGAGTATGGTATCGTTTTCCCCTTGTCATCATTTTGAGAGTTTCCCAAAACAGTTGGTCCGACCACTCCCGCCCCTTCTACAATTACTCTCCCTTTGTGGCCCGCCCACCTCCGATCACTCTGTTCAATGGAATGTCAGCAAGTTAAGCCCAATCGATCTGTTTTATTGAGCTTGAAGCATTCCAACCTTTCAAGCTACCTTGTACCAAGGAAGATAACTCTATTCAAAAGCTGTCCGTTGTTTTACAGTGTGTTTACATGTAATTCAAACTGTTTTGAAATGGAGATATAAAATACCACTGAAATGGTCATAAATGTTATGTTATAAGATGAAAAGCATGTCTGATTGATCAAAACATTAATCCCATATTTGAGAGCTTTCTATACACTGAGCGTGTTGTTTCATGCAGAGTTCCACCCACTTGCCCTTTTTTGACAACCTCCACCCCCGCCTTCCCCATTATTTTTCCAGTCAAGACATTTTCGTGTCTAAGATATCAATCGTGCTTGAACACATGTACTTTCCTAAAAGACTAGATTTGATACTTGGACTTACGTCACACATAGTCGGTCAAAGAAATAGAGGTCTGGAAATAAAAATAAAATAATACCAAAATAAAAAAGACTGTGGGGGTCGTAATAATCTCAAGTTATTTGGTCTTTATCTTCAAGACTAAGATCAATAAACTTGACCTGTCCCAAGTTCAGTACAAAATGTAGAAGAAAACTTTCTACAGTCGTGGTAGCCCCTAAGCCACCTGATGTGTTCCCGGGAACCACGACCATAGTGGTTCGAACATCATCATCATGGATCCTCGCTGGATGCATACATTTACTTGTTTAGTATGTGGTCCCACAGGTAGTAGAGAATCATCTTTTATAAATCGAGTTATTCAAAACATTACAAAATTTGTTACACACATTCCTGGTCATATACTGTGGTGTTATAGTGAATGGTAACCATAAAACGATTCTTTACTCCAAGTACAGAATTTGTAGAAGGTCTTCCCCAAGGAGTGAAATCTGATCGTTTAGATATTTTGGACGATCTGATGCTCGATGCTGACGATCGAGTGTCTAGATTGTCTGTAAAGGGTTGTCATCACCATAAGATTAGCGTAATACATATAGTACAAAATTTATTTGATAATAATAAAGTCCACAGGACGGTAGCTCTCAACACAAATTGTATGATTTTGTTTAAAAATCATAGGAATCGTTCCCAGATCACTCACTTGGCAGCAAAGATGTATCCAGATCATTCAAACGTTTTTGAAGAGACACAAGAGTAGAGCTTCTTTGATTCGTACCCGTTCGAGGAAAACATTTGAGAATGTGTTCTATGTACCAGTGGAGCGAAACAAATTCAGCACCCCCGGGTGTATATAAGGTACGTCACAGGAGCCAAAGTACCATTCGAGTTTGGGAAGGTGACAGTGACGGTTCATTTCCGAAATGTTAAATTGTATGAAGATTATTACACGAAACAAACTGGTGAGGGTTTACCAGCTTTTTCTGGAGTTCGGATACAGAGAGGTTATGGGTTGGGTAGTATATTGGCAGGAGGGTTGAAGAACGTTGTGTTACCGCTATTGAAAACTACAGCCAGATCCGTGAAGATATAACTTGTGAAAAAAGGAGTAGCATTTTCCGAGGGTGTCATCCAAGGGACAAATGTGAAACAAGCAGCGATAGAGAGATTCAAGGAGGCTGGTGTAGGTGCTTTGAACGAAGTGGTGGGAAGGTCGAAGCCCCCCGCAAGGATTGGTATAAAAAGACGTGCACCACGCGGTGTTAGCAAATCGAAAAAGGAAAGCGAACGGTGAACACGCAAGACGTTATCGGTGCATGATGTCTCTCATCAACAAAAAATCTTGTGAGTGTGTCGATAGAGAACTCAGCTTGTTTACCATACCACCAACGAAGACGAGTGTGGAAAATGGACAATGGGTGGAACAAAGACTATTGGCGACTATAGGAAATAGTGGATCGATAGAGTTTAACACTTCGGGTTTGGGAGACGATTATTTGAATCCGTTTAGACATATCTGTATGTTAACGCGGCGGTTGTAGATTCCAATAGGGCCTCAATTGCACCCGATGCCTAAGTGGGAACGGTTAATCTATGGATGCATTCCCTATTCCGTCAAATGAACATCAGTTTGAACGAGAAATTAACCCTTTGAAACCGAACGGCCTCTTTTCCAGCCAGGAACATGATACGTCATAATTGCATTAAATAGGATGGATGTTAAGTGCACGTGTGTTGTAGACCAATCAATATTTTCAACGTGCAGCCCCAAGGCCTTGGGGCTGCACGTTGAAAATATTAATTGGTCAACCCCTAAATAATGAACCTGGACTCCTCCAGTTGCTGTCATTGAACTAATATGGAAGATACCACCATGGCTCAAAGGGTTAATGTCGCCTTCCAATAATACTTATCACTACAGAGCCTACATAGAAACATTGTTGAGTTATGGACCAGCTGCCAAAATGTCACAGTTTACCAATTCCTTATGGTACAAGGGCACTGGCGGACACATGAGAGATCTAGAAGTTGAAAACAAAGGGTTTGTTATTGAGAAAGAAGTTCATAGAGAGAAGTAAAATCGTGGACATGACTGTAAGATTACATTTGGACATGTTTTTTTCACGTTGAACGGAGTTAACGTTCACGTTACAATGAACAGATCCAAACATGGATCATGCCGAAACCTACAAGATCAAAATTCTAGACGTATCCATGTTTATGTGTAAAGAGAGGCTTCATTCGTTCGTGAGAATGCCTCACGAAAAAACACTGGCTAAAATAACGGCAAAACGTCTCATCGACCGCGTCGAAACTAAAGTGTTTTCGGTGCCAAAAGGAAATCTGAGCATCACACAAGAAAATTTATTTTTGGGACAGCTTCTGAAACGCATCGTGGTGGGATGCGTAAACAACGATGCTTTTAATGGGAGTTTTGCAAAGAATCCACACAACCCCAAGAACCATAACATCAGTTACACGCTTTATACGTGGAAGAACAACAGATTCCTGCCAAACCTCTACAATCTCGATTCGATCAGCAAGAAGTGGCCAGATGTTATGCGACCCTGTTCCAAGATCGGACAAATGTACGAGAACGAAGCAAACCACTTCAGCAGAGAAGAGTACATAAAGGGCTTCAGACTGTTCGCCTTCGACCTAATCGCAGACCTATCGCATGGTGGTAACACTTCGATTTGGTGAAGAGATGAAACTTTAGATTGGAAGTCAATTTCGAAGACCCGTCACCGACCTAGTCGCCTGCGCAGCCCACTAGAGGTCAGCTAGCAACCTCGGCCATTTTAAAATGGCGGCGCCCATAGAGTGGAAGAAAGAAGTTTCTCGGTAGGGATTAGAAATTGTCCTGTTGTGTGCGTTAAAATGCCCAGATCTTGCCTATTTCTTTCGCAATCTTTTTCCAAAAGGTTGTGTGATCGACTTCGACTTGTACACAAATAAGTGCATGTCACCGCCAAACAACAGCATTCGACGCCTTTTTAACCCTTTACCCAACGTAACGGCCAAAACCGGCCAGCGCTATTCTCAAAAATCTCCAATTAATTTTCATTATTTTTTCATTTTTTGTCTCAAAAACATAGGTTATGACCCCTCATTGGAACGAGCTCGTCGAGCTCGTTCCAATCAGGGATCATAACCTATGTTTTTGAGACAAAAATGAAAAAAATTAGTTATTCATGAATTTTTTTTGTAAGTGTCGTCTGCTTTTCATGTTAGGTAAAGGGTTAATGTCCAAGAGTCACGTCGATTATTCATGTTTTGATCTCAAATGTTGATTTTTGAGCGTAGTAGTAACCATACATAGTGTATCGTGAACTACGCCCGACACCCGCCATTTTGACATCAACCACACCTCTATGCCGCAATTAGTTCAAAAGTTACAGCTGATTTTATCTTTTCGATCCCCACACCTTCGGGGTATGCCTCATCCGCGAGCGATGTGCGTATGGGACTTCGCGCACAACATGACATGGTGTGGCAAAAGGACACAATTTCTCACTTTAAAATAAAAAAAGTTATAAATATCGACACAGATGATAGAAAATCCCGATCTAATTCCCAAGTGCAGGTAACGGAATTTTCCCAAAATTCCAGGTGTGGTATCACGTTCTCACATGATGGATCTGAAAATAAGTCCATGGCTGTTATGGTGCTAGCAACTGCACCCATCCGTCACACTTATTTTAAAAGCAGCAGGTAATCCCCCCCCCCCCCCTCACCCAGCTCCCAACCCATTGCACACACACCTGTAGAGTGGAAGTTTACAAAACGTGCTGCCATTTATTCCTCAATGTTGAAAGAAAATATTCGAAAGAAAGAACTAGGAATTCAAATGTTCAGTGACATGATATTTTTCAACTTATTCGGATATACATGAAAAGATTAGAGATTGTTACATTAATTTTTATCAAATCGGTGGATGTCAGATTGACATTTTATTAAATGTCAATCTGCCATTCACCGATTCGATAAAAATTAATGTAACAACTCACAAAAATATAAATACCTATTTATGAAAAGCTTTAACCCTTTACCCAAAGCAGACGATTTCAAAATTTATTATTTTAAATACCATTTTTTAAAGTTTTTCCAAAAATTTCAACAAAACCATATCATGTGACCCCTCTTTGGAACGAGATCGACGATCTCGTTCCAAAGAGGGGGTCACATGATATGGTTTTGTTGAAATATTTCGAAAAAAATATTTTTTCAGCTGCTGAATTTGAAAATTACGCGGGCGGATGCGGGCGATTCGTTCTTAAAGGGTTAACATCAGTAAATAAATAAATTAGTAAAACAGAACTTGTTTACTACTGTAAACAAGCAATGCTTCACTTCATGGGGTTCCCACGGGGGATACATTTCTGAACAACTGTGTATGGATTGTGTAGGTTAGTAGCTTGCTGGTGGGTGTTTCTTCATTGCAGGTGAATGAGGAAATGCTTAAAATTATAGAAAATCAAGCTTTATACATCAGATTGCTATTCTCAACAATAGAACTTGGAATGGGACGTGATCTTCAATATGTAAAGAGGGTCATACATGCTGGTCCACCATCAACATTTGAAGGTATCTCATTTTTTTTTTTAATATTTGTGATATGTCATGAAAATTCAGGTCAGTAAAATGAAAAATTATGGCTTTCTGAAAAAGGGATTACAGTACCTTAACCCTTTACCCAACGTAATGGCCAAAAACGGTCAGCGCTATTTGCAACAATCACCATTCAAATTTAATTATTTTTTTTATTTTTTGTCTCAAAAACACAGCTTATGACCCCTCATTCGAACGCGCTCGGTGAGCTCGTTTGAATGAGGGGACATGAGCAATGTTTTTGAGACAAAAAGAATGAAAAATAAATTTTAGTTATTCAGTAATGTTTTTTTTTTCACGTGTCGTCTGCAAGTTGTACACATCAGAACCCGCCAGTGCATGTATATTATTTTTTTGATAAACCAAAATGTATCAATTTTTATCTTTGTATCCATAGCTTATTATCTCTGCGTGGAATGAGCACAATAAGCTTGTTCCAATGAGAGGTTATATGCTATGATTTGGAAGAAATTGCAAAAAATACAATTTGAATTATTATTTACTTATATGGTGTAGACAGGTGTTTACATTTTGCAATGTTTAGTGTAAACTCGAAACCCCCTTTCAGGTAACCATTTTCTGGTTGTTTGTTACAACAAGGGAATACTTTCCACTTTCTGACAAAAGAACTGCAGCTTGAGGCTGGTGGCTATTAACCGAAACATTACGTTTTCTACCTGGTATTTTCCCAAAATTTATGATTTATTGTCCATGATGTTTTAATCATAGATTGGTAACCCAAGACGGAGAGATAAACAGCATGACTGAAATTAATTATTTTCACATTTGTACTTCAAAATAAGAGCTACAAAAAAGGCATTCGAGCTGCAAATAATTTCTTCTCGAGTGTCTGTCATTGTGGCAGATGCCAACAGTTTTGTGTCTATCAGCCCATACTTGGTACCTGTCAGAGATTAGGACCCAGTCCCACTATAGTGGTGTAACAGAACACCCTTTAAAAAGAAGGTTTAGATTTATCAATTCAAGCCTAGAAATATATTTTGAAAGCCATATATACCTTGATGAGAGGCAAAGAAAAAGATGATATCTAGTGTTTTTGAGTGGATACCGAAAATTATCTCATGAGTGATCTAGACAATTGTTTACTTTACGCGAGCGCTTGCGCGAGCGAATATGTCCATTTATCTCGGTCACGAGTGAGATAATTTTCGGTGTCCACTCTAAAACACTAGATTTTCTTTTTATTATATGCTTTTTATAAGAATCTGATCATTCCTATCGATAATTCCACTCGTTTCAACCTTGAATTGATGCATGAAAGTGAACAGCCGATGCGCGTTGATACGCGGAAGTGATTTGGTCGATACTCGAAACAGTTAGCGCCTTGCGACCTGATTTAGCTGGCAGGTTTCATGAATGAATTCAAGCTGAATACGTGTTGAAGTATTGCTGGAAATGATCGCTATCCACTATTCCAGTGATAATTTGACTCGTATTCACCTTGAAGTGATGCTTTGAAAGCCGCCATTTTGATTGATAGCGTGAAAGTGAAAATGTCTGGATAGACAGACAGATAATTCTTTATTGACGTTACGCAATATGGTTTACAGTACAATTCACATAATCTTGTGTTACAGAAACAGGCACACCGCAGGGAATGACGTAGCCAGATTGGCTGTCTACCCGACATTCTTCACAGTGGGGATACGATTTCTATCTTTCCGCAATTTTTTCGATAATTTATCGTTTAGCGTATAATAAATACATATTATCGTTACAGTGAAGCGATCTGGGTCGCAGTATCACGTCGAGTTGAGGAGGTCAGATCGCCGGATCAAAACGAGCTGCCTGCGCGGCAGCTCGTTTGATCCGGCGATCTGACCTCCTCAACTCGACGGGATACTACGACCCAGATCACTTCACAATTTGATCAAAGGCTGAAGTAAGTGTAGTTTCTAGCAGTGACATTGAACTTACTTCACCATTTTGTCTTTTGGACACTTGGTTTGGTGTTTTTTATCTGTTGGTGATGTAAAATTTCTAATCCTTTTGGCTGTTTTCCTAACACTGTAGTTATGAAAAAACTTGGTATTCTATCCATCACTGAAAATAATGCAAAAATGGTAATCAAAACACCAAATCTGAAATGAGGTAACGCGCCCACTGAAGTCCAACTATATATTAACCATTTAGTTAACGTATCTCCCAGTGGAGCTTCGGGAAGTGAAACAGTGCTTGTTTACTGTTGTAAACAAGTTCTGTGTTACTGGTACAATAGGACCCGGGAACCAATGCCTGGTACGTGGTGATTAGATAAGCACTAAAACACTGTGCGAGTGGTGGTTTCCACGCAATTAATACCTATTGATTCTGGTTGTAATGGAGGTTCTCCATAGCTGGAACTTTGCTTGTCGTTCTTATGATTTTTTTCAGTCTGTGTTGAAATTCCACTCTGCAGGGGTTTTAGTGACAATCTACTCCCCAGATACATTTATGTTCAGTTAAGTGAACTTATTAATTTTTCTGATATGTCATAAATACTATTTAGCTTTAGCTTTTCATATCTGGGTATTTATATTTTATGAGTTGTTACATTCATTTTTATCGAACCGGTGAATGTCAGATTCACATTTTAATACCGGTACCTGCTCCTTACATATATATCTGAATATGTTGAAAAAAATGTTATATTGCTGAACATTTGAATTTCTGGTTCTCTCTTTCGTATATTTTGTTTCAACTTGCAAGAATAAGTGGCAACACATTTTGTAAACTTCTATTCCACAGGTGTGTTTGTGTGCAATGGGTTGGGTGGGGGGGGGGGGGGGAATTACCTGCAGCTTTTAAAATAAGTGTGACTAAGAGGTGCAGTTGGTATCACTATAACAGCAATGAACCTTATTTTCAGGTCCATCATGTGAGGACGTGATACCACATCTGGAATTGGAAATAAACATTTGGAAATTATGTTACCTGCACTTAGGAATTAGACCGGGATTTTCAACCATCTGTGTCGATATTTATAAAAAAAATTATTTTAAAGTGAGAACTTGTGTACTTTCGCCATAACACATCACGTTGTACGCCAAGTACGCGAAGTCCCATATGTACACCGCCCGTGGATGAGGCGTGGGTGACGAAAAATAAAATCAGCTGTAACTTTTTCTGGGTATTTTAACGCCCACAATAGAACGATTTCTACTCCCTACCGAGAAACGTGTTTCATCTACTTTGTGGGCACCGCCATTTTAAAATGGCTGAAGCCTATAGCAGACCTCTAGGTGAATGCGTCGACCACCGAAGAAGAATGATGTCTACGAATGCGGCCGTCTTCAAAATCCACAACGAATTACAAATTCAATTGCTCAAGCACGACGTTGGGTTCCAGTTTACCGCGAGAGATTGGGAACAGGTGACCAAAGCAGTGGATATAGATATAGATTGAAATAGGAGAACTCATGCCGAAGAGAGGAAGACAATCAAAATAGAATGATTAAAGAATGTTCACAATTCCATTTTTGATACAGATAGCTTGGAACGAAAGATAATCAAGGAATCCCAGAGATTGTCCAGAGAGCGTTTCATTCGAAACGTTATTTCCCCCACGAGTACTGGAGCAGCTTCTGAGTGGAGAGAATGGGCCAAGGTTAATGGTAGCTCAAAGGATAACCAGGCCAGTGCAGAGACCACAGACACACATCAAGTGTGCACTGGAAAATATATGATAATTAACCCTTCTACACGGAGAAACTCCCATAAACAGATGAATGTCTGTATTGATGATAAAAATATCTCTCGTGTCGGACCTCTCGAAGAAGAAAAATCCCTAAATTTTCTTGGCATCTATATCGACGAAAATCTATCCTATGACACTCATATTTCAAAAAATTGTTCTAAAATATCTTGGGCGAATTACTCGTTGAACAGAGTCAAAAAAACCTTGCCTCACTCTTTTCTGAAAACTCTGTATCACGCACTTGTTCAGTGTCATCTCCTCTATGGTATCCACATAAGGGGAAATTCTAGAGGGGTTAACAAACTTCTGAAAGTACAGAAGAGCTCTATCCGTATCATCAACAATAAAAAATATAATTCTGATACGGATCCATTATTTTCCGGGAACAAGATTTTGAAAGTCACAGACTTATTCACGCTGCATGCATGTCTCTTTGTTTTCGACTGGAAAAATGGCCTGCTTCCCGAATCTTTCGCTGATTTCTTTACTGTGCGCGCAGATCATCAACACATGACAACAAGACAGTCTGACATGCTACATGTTAGTAGGTCTCGAATAAAAACCTTGGACAAGCTACCTATATACGCGTTTCCAAAAATTTGGAATAAGCTGGATGATTCCATTAGGCAAATAACCAATAGAAATCAGTTTAAAAAGGCCTTAACGGACAAATTATTAACTAATTATAATGAAGATGTGCAGTGCGACAATCCCTACTGTCCCGACTGCCGCAACGATATTAGGACCCATAGGCCTAGATAAAATAAGTAGTGATATTATAAACACGTTTGACATAACTTCGTTCTGGTACCCTCGTCATATTGGGAAAATATGATTCGGTCACCAAGTTGTGAACTCTACTCTGGGGCTTAATTGGTAATACCAATACAAGTTGTAAACACCATGCGATGCTGGATGTAGAATTGTATATTTGGGGGGATTACAGGTAAACAATCAATCTGGTTATGTAATCTCCCTACGGTGTAAACAGATAAGTGATGTGTGTACAACTTTGAATCATACTTGTAATGTTTCTGTTTATACTGTTGAAATAAAATATCTATCTATCTGGAGGAAACTCGTCTCAAGTCATTCTACTTCATATTATAAAAGTGAATGTACAAAACACCGAAGGAAGTAGAAAGAGCTGTACTCTTTTATCTTGGTAGCGAAATAGAACGGGATGTTTTCACTGTTGTATTAGTGTGCGTTTCTGAGATAATGAAGATGATGTCATACAAGAACGCAGAAACTAGCCTCCATACTGTCATTACATTCATAATTCACCACCAGAATTTACTGACGTCGCAGAAGTTCAAGAAGAAGTTCCAAAAATAGAAGATTCACAGAAGATTAAATGTTGTGTCGGCTTATTAGCCAAAGTCAGTGTTGCTCCTCGATCATGTACTCATTTGGACCCGTGCAAAATATTGAGAAGACGTCATATCTTCAGAAAGACTGTTTATGAATAACTTGTAATCTACATATCATAGAAGAGTGTTTCCACAAAGAAGAATGCACCAAGAAGAAACTGTTTCATTGTTATCAAAAAAGAAGAAATTAGAATGTTAAAAAATGTTGTGTTATTTTTTACCATTCTCAAAGTAAGAAAGCATGGATGAGAATAAAAAGGACTTGATGGTCCTCCCGTAGGATAAGTGCCCCGCCCCCCCAGCCCTTAGATGAGAACAAGAGGGGTAAGAACGCGCCTCATGGCACCACGTGCTACTATTAAAAAGCAATGGAAAAAGAGGATTCGGGGGGGGGGGGGGCGAGTCAAATAAATATTTGTTTGGTTGTTTGTGGTATTTCTAGCTGAGGATTCTGGGTAATTAGATTTACTCTTATACAAAAGAACACGCCTATTATTTAAAAAGGAGGATTCTGGAGGTATCCGTTACGGTAGTTTTGGGTATCTTTTTTGGTGATTTGGGGAAATTGTCGGTCTATTTTGGTAATTAGATTTGCTCCAGCTTCATCGAACGTACTCACTCAACATACCCAAGTCCTACTGTAGGCCTTTGGGTCAATTACGTGCTACCTTAGAAACCAACATGGCGGCCTCCAGTATACAACATGGATGGAAAAAATATATGTCACCCTAATACGCGCTGCGCACTGAGACCATGTGTCACTATGGGGATGCCGTCATAAGATGGCCGCTCACGCGGGCTACCAGAGCAACTAAGCATGATGTAACTAGGTCACGTGACTATGGCGTCACATATGATCTCCCCCATGAGATCCCCCAATGAGGGACGATCCGTCGCTCGCCTTCTACTAATAACAAACGAAGCTGACATTTTAACCCTTTACTAAACGTAACAGCAAAACTGGGCAGGGATATTTACAAAAATTTGCCATTCAAATGTTGCTTATTTTTTTCATTTTTTCGCCTAAAAAATAGCTTATGAACCCTCACTGTAACGAACACCTTGAGCTCGTTGTAATGGGTGATCAAAGGCTATGTTTTTGAAGCAAAAATGAAATGAAACTTTTGTGTCGTTCAAAAACATTTTTTTGTAAGAGTCGTCAGCTATTCGTGTTTGGAAAGGGGTAAATATAATTGAACAAAGGCATTTTTGCAACGCGATAAATTGTTGTGCTGTGTTTACTACGAGATTTCAGATTGAAGAGGTGCTATATCATCTTACTTTCAAAACCATTAGATCCGAGGAAGCAGGATATCTCCCCCTCGGACATCTTTCCCCGGGGGGGGGGGGGGGGGTAATATATCCTAGGATATCCCCCACCTTGGATATCTTCCACCCCATCTAAATTTTTAAATGTATTCATCTAATTTTGTTTCTTTTACTTTTATTTCACAATATTTGATTACATTTGATATTAAACAGCTAAATCCTTGTAAAAAATTACTCAGGGTCATACAACAAAATGTGGAATAAGTTAAGGAGAGAAATATTTTGAATGAATTTTAGAAACAGTTCATCTTCCTACTCACCCTGTCAAAATCTTTAAAAAAAAAGTTACAAAGGTTCTAAGATATGCTGTGTCTAATTCATTAGTGAACAAATATTAGTACAGCATTCCAAAATTTGTTTTCACGTTTGATAAATATTTTGACAAGGTGAGTGGTTAGATATTCAGGCTTGGACCTCTCCCCCTCCCCCTGTAAAAAACTGTTTTCTCGTTATTTAACAGTATAAGATTGGAAGAATGTGTTTCCTTCCAATTTTGAAATAGGAGGGGGGGGGGGAGATAACCTGGCCTGGATATCCCCCACCTCCACCACCTTGTCAAAGTCTTCTAGACATTCATACGACCTTTACAACCATTGTTTGGACTGTGTTATGGTTTGGGTGAGAGTGTAAATAAAACCTACTTATTTTTTTTTCAAATGGTTGCTATGCTTTTTGAATGGATGAGGTAGAAGATAATCAGGCCTGGACATCTTACTCCCCCCCCCCCCCCACCCTTTCCATTTTGTCCAAAAAATTGCTGCTAAGGTTCTAAGATTGTCTATTTCTAATTCAGTGCTGTCGTTATTTAACAGAATAAGATTGGAAGAATTTTTTTCCTTCCAATTTTGACACATGGGTGGGCGGTGGGAAAATAATCAGGACTGGATACCCCCCCCCCCCCCCCCCTCCAACCCCCCTCCCCCACCTTGTCAAAGTCCTGTAGACATTCATACAACCTTTACAACCACTGTTTGGACTTTGTTATGGTTGGGTGAGCGTGTAAATAACTATTAATTTTCAGATGGTTGCTATCTTTTTTAATGGGTAAGGGAGAAGATAATCAGGCCTGGACATCTTAACCCCCCCCCCCCCCCCCCCCACACACACACACCTCCTTTTTTTGTCCAAACAATTGCTGTGAAGCTTCAACGATTGTCTATTTCTAAGTCACTGCTCTCGTTATTTAACAGTATAAGGTGGGAAGATTTTTTTTCCTTCCAATTTTGACATGGATATGGGGGTGGGGGAAGGTAACCAGGTCTGGATATCTCCCTCCTCCTCCCCCCCCCCCGCCACTTTGTAAAAGTCTTGTAGACATTCATACGACCTTTACAACCATTGTTTGGACTTTGTTATAGTTGGATGAGAGTGCAAACAAAACCTCTTTTCAAATGGTTGCTATTGGAATGGGTGGACGCGCGGTGGCTCAATGGTAGACTTCTATGCTGGCGGTCCCGAGTTCGATCCCCGTCTGGGACGACCCGCGTTGTGTCTTTGGGCAAGACACTTTATCCCGGTTGTCTACATGGGGGCGCGATGACGACGTGCACTAAGGCGTACTGCACGTCGATGGTGCACATATCTTCAACCGCTGTCACCCTGCTTGATCGGAGCTTGAACAGAGTTAGAATGTTGAGGAGCTGACAGTTGTTCGTCGATGCTCGGTGGTTCTCTCCGGATACTCCGGCTTCCTCCATCCGTAAAACTGTCACAGTCACGATTAGCCATTGTGCATAAGTATGTGACCTTAAACACCAATAAATAAATAAATAAATAATATTGGAATGGTGAAGGGGAAGATAATCATATTTTGACATGAACTTAAAAGAAAATGTATAAATGTATGTATTCCAGAGTTTGAACAACGTTTTCAATGTTAATGTGATGAAAATTAGGTAAATAAATGTTATGTTATTATAAGTAGTTTTATTTTATTTTTTTTTTTTGGGGGGGGGGGGTGGAGATATCCAGGGTGGGGGAAGATATCGTGGCACACCGGTTTGAATTGAGTTAATGGTTGGAGTTGATTGAGTACTGGCTGGTGATTCTTCCTATTCGCCGTGAAGCTGGATGGGTGTGAGTGGCCGGGGTCGCTCTAGCCGTACTCTTCCGCTACAGTCAAGTGGAAGTCTACACCCAAAACGCCCGATGACACAACCCTCGGTTCTTCAGTTTTTAACCTACCATAACTTCACGCTTCGTATTGGCCGTATTTCTTTATTGGGATAGTGCGCCCTACCATTCACGAGTTTAAACCAAAAGTTCAATTGCAGGACAATGACTGTGAGCAAGACTCCTGTAAAATGATATTGGTGCTGAAAAAAACGTGAGAGTAATTCAGATTCAATTTGTGGAATTTCTTCATATCTTGAATTTTGTGTGACTTTTATTTACAATATATTCGGCATGCACTTGATAAGACACATACACGCCGCAAAACGGGCCGGTACGTGCTTTCAAGACAACCAGTCCAATACATTCTACCTGACTTACACCTACGACCAGTACTATACTCTAGTACATGGCGCACAAAATAGGCAATGAAATGAAAGAACGAGTGGGGAACGACAATGAGGTGCGCTAATACGTCAACTAAAAAATAGATTCAAACCTGCAACCGCTAACCTTCACGGTGACTTTCCCCAAGCCCACTGGTTTACAACAACGCTTACAAATACATTTAAATTAATAAATTGCTAATAAACATTACTATAACGACAGTATTCAGAATTAGTGTTGAAACAATTATCCCTAGTTGTAGTCGATGCGATTAGTACGGTACACGCAGTCAATTGCAAAATCGCTCATCGATTAGTCCGGACCCTCCTAAATCTACTAGTCATCATAGTTTTGATGTTTCCAGCTTATCAAGCCGTATCACAGACTGTGTGATCGGGAACTGACCCTGGCTGAAGCATTTGCTAGCGGCAGTGCATTTTATGTCCAAATTGACGTCATGGGACACCGGTACGTGTGGTCTCCGTATGACTTCTTACCACCGCAGGCCTACCCGGGATCGGGCCGAGCGCAGGTAGGCCTGAAATGGTAAAGAGGCAACAAAAACTTTAGTGTTTGTTTCCCATTCGCTATTACTGTGCGCCTCTATTACTTTTCCACGTACGAATTTGGCAGTTAGCACATGATGTCCATGTGTGATTATACAAAAGTGAGCGAGTTTGCATTGATAGATCAATGCAAACTCGCAAGCAACAACTGGAGAACCATGATTGTAAACTGCGAAGGCATAAAGAGTAAAAAAGCCAAGTTCGCAGCTGCAGTTGACTATATTAAACCAGATGCCATACTAGGGTGTGAATCCAAACTAGACAACACCATTCATACTGCAGAGAAATTCCCAACAGAATATTAAGTATATAGGAAAGACAGAACCCTACATGGTGAAGGTGTATTCATAGCAATAAAATCATGCTATATCAGCGAAGAACTTGTGGAAGCAAACACCGAGGCTGAAGTCATCTGGGCAAAGGTAAACCTCCAGGGAGCCAAATCACTTGTACTTGGCAGCTTCTATAGACCACCAGATGAAAATGCAGAGAAACTCGAGTTTCTGAACCAGTCCCTGAGCAAACTCCCTGACAGATGCCTGGTCAAAACGATACATCTGGGTGGTGACTTCAGTGCTAGTGACATAAACTGGAACGCCAACACAGTAAAACCAGGAGCTCGCAAAGCTGGGGTATGCCAAAAACTCTAAGACATCCAAAATCAACATACTCTAACACAGATGCAATTCGAACCAACAAGAAAAACCAGCAACATTGACCTCTTTTTTACAAACAATACAATTTCAGTAAAAAAAAAGGTACAAACCGCACCATGGGTCGGATATCATCACATGGTAATTGCCGACTGTGACTTAAAGCCAGCCCAAGTCACTACCAAAAGGCGATCAGTGCCACAATTTAATCAAAAGATCCATATATTAAGAAAGGACCATCTCGTACAAGGAGTAAAAACAACATGAAACTAGCGGTATACAGAACACACACTGAGGAATTCAAGAACTCTTTCTTCCCACGCACGATCGTGGATTAGAACGCCAGTACCCAGACCGCCATTGACACACGTTGTGTCAAGGTCGCAGAGCGCAACTAACTACCACCATCCTTCCAACCTGTGTTATAATACGCGACTACACGGTCTACACAGTAAATATATTCAGATTCAGATTCAGATTCAGATCCTTAGCCCACAGAAGGGTCTCTTCGGACTAAAACAATTATATTTATAGCCTCGCATGATCGGAAGTGATGAAAATGGTTGTCACCGACCTATTTATGTCCGGAAAACATCTAGAGTGTGAATAATGATTTGCGACTTGCAAGGAATTCTTTATGAATTTGATCCCTGGATATTGGTGTGGCAGGAGAGATGTGTGTCTACTAATCGACTAGTAATCGACCAATGGTGGGCAACTGATCGACTGTGGAATTCACTTGTCGTTTCAACATAATTCAGAATGTAATTAACCACACCTTTCAATAAAACTTTCATAATTCAATTAATTAAAGAAAAATTAGAACAATGCAATGTATCAAGTAAAGACTTTACGGCTTCCTACTTGAACAAAAACCAAAGCCATGGGTATTCTTTCTCATCAAAATGGTGTACTCTGTACTCTCTTCTAACACCATCACCATCTGTGTATCTATGACGTTCGGCGGAAACCGATGTCCATTCCGTACAACGACTATCGTCGATCGTAGAATCCAGGAGCAGCAGAGCAGCCATACTTGTAGAAGACAGGTAGCACAGTCGGGTTTCCGTGACTAACGTGTCTACTGGCTTAATACACAATGGCGCAGATGTGACGCAGGTCAATACTTCCTGTTTACATAAAACAAAATGGCGAACACATATCGCCTCCGCCACAGTTGTGACGGGTTTGGTTATAACGGATTAAGTAAAGCAATTTTCTTTCCCTCGTGTGATCTATTGTTATTTTCTCGCATGCGGTGGTAATGACGAATCTGATTCAAACTCATCACAATGGTCAATAAATTACAGTGATATTATATTTTTAAGGATGCTGACTGGGCAAAGTTTGAAGAAAAATTTAAACCAAAGCTTGTGAATGTTCACAGGGACACCAATGTCCAGGAAATGGCAGATGCCATAGTGGAGGCAGGAAAGGAAAGTATACGGAAGACTTGGGGGCCAACACGAGGACTTGGGTACAGAATGAAGGACGAACTGAAAAAGGTGATAAAGGAGCAGAAAAGTTAAATGTGCTGCGTACAGGAGGACTAGAAAACTCAAGGGAGTGGAAAGCAACGAGGCCAGGGAAGCAAAAGAAGAATCCCAACAGGCACGAAATAATGTAAATAAGATTAAAGACGATAATCGAAGAGTTCGAAATTGCAATCTTATTAGGGATCGAGTTCGAACGTATTTTGGAAAATGAGTGAATAAAAGAAATAAAGGAAGTAATTATATTCATGTATTTATTGGTGTTTAAGGTCACATACTTATGCACAATGGTTAATCGTGACTATGGCCGTTTTACGGGTGGAAGAAGCCGGAGTACCCGAAGAGAACCACCGAGCATCGACGAGCAACTGTCAGTTCCTCGAGATTCTAACTCTGTTGAAGCTCCGCTCAAGCAGGGTTACAGCGGTTGAAGACATGTGCCCCATCAATGTGCAGTACGCCTCAGTACACGGCGTCATCGTGCCCCCATGTCGGCAACCGGGATAAAGTGCCTTGCCCAAGGACACAACGCGGGTCGTCCCGGACGGGGATCGAACAAGGGACCTCTAGCATAGAAGTCCAACAGTCTACCACTGAGCCACCGTGCTCCCAAAGAAGTAATTCATAGAATAGTAAAGTGGAGGGCAGAAATAATGACGACCAAGATCAAATTGCATCAGAACTAGTCAAGCACTGGGAAAAGGTAAACGATAAACGATGGGGCATGGGAAGCCCACCAGAGTGCCACATTGAGGTTGAGAAAAATTTATCGAGCTTCATGTGCAGCGAAATAAAGTGGTCAGAAACTTAAGGAACGAAAAAGCGGGAGGGGTGAAAGAAATACCTAACGAGTTCCTAAAAAATGGGGGAGAGGAACTCTGTAAAAGCTTAACGGACCTATTCAATTTAGCCATTAAAAAACAAAAGGTTCCAAAAGAATGGAGACAACGCGAGGTTACATTTATACACAAAAGGGGCAAAAGAATGTATTGGACAATTATCGGGAGATTCTGTCAGTAGCAACATTGGAAAAGTTTTCTTAACATTTTGTATGGAGATTGGAGGATGTGAACGCAGAGAAGGGTTTCTGGGAGAGATCCAGATTGGCTTCAGGAAGGGAAGAAGAGTCACTGACCATCTTTTTACACTGACCCAAAATGACAGAATCTGCGAAGCCAAAAAGAAAAAGATGTCTGTGACATTTCTGGAAGTGAAAAAGGCGTGTGATAGGGTTTGGAGGGAGGGAATATGGCGAAAGCTTGAGGCCTTGGGCCTGGGAGGTGAGTTTGTTGGAATCCCGAAATCATTATATAAAGATGTACAAAGTGATCTTAGCCTGGGTAACAAAACAACAAAACGTGTGCCTATGGAGATAGGCCAAAAGCAGGATTGTTATCCTTTCGCCGATTCTTTCTGCATTGAACGTCAAAATTTGGGAGACGAACTTCTGCATAGCGACGAGGAGGTAGCAGTTGGGGTTTGGAGATCCCAGGGCTATTTTCCGCAAATGATACGGTACTAGTGTCAGGAAGCGAGGGAGAGGTGGAGAAAATGCTGGCTATTGTTTGGAGATGTGGGAACAAATGGAGACTCGAACTAAATGAAGGCAAAAGCAAAGTTATACCCGTGGGTCGTAAAGTGGAACCTTCTCGAAAGTGAGGAGTAGAGGAGTTCTGTATTCCGGAAGGCAGAAGCAAACTTCGAGGTGTAGGGGAGACATGTGACTAAGAGTATATAGGGTAAGTATAAACATTACGGGAAGAGGCATCTGCCGAAACCACACGAAAAAAACTAACTGTGAAAGGGGGGGGGGGGGGGGGGGGGGGGTTAAACCTTAATCAAATGGAACTTATAGGGAGAAACTGCTTCAATAAGGTTTTCGTGGGGAAAACCAAGTGGGAAATGTTGGGTGTACCAAATGTAACATGTGGTACGAAAGTGGTACCTCTAAACCAAATGGCTTTAAAGTACTTGGAAATCCTGATGAACAATGCTGTCAGATGGATAACTGGGTCGAGTAATGCCGCAGCACTAGAAGCAATAAG
Source organism: Pictodentalium vernedei (assembly GCA_031216915.1). Taxonomy (NCBI): domain Eukaryota; kingdom Metazoa; phylum Mollusca; class Scaphopoda; order Dentaliida; family Dentaliidae; genus Pictodentalium; species Pictodentalium vernedei. The sequence goes on from CM062296.1 coordinate 615,147,387, forward strand.
GGGTGAGCTTGGGTGGATGAGGATTAAGGACAAAGTAGACTTAATGAAACTCTGCTATCTTAACTATTTGGTAAATCTCCCCGACTGCAGATGGTGTTAATTAATGTTCCAGAATATTTGGAATTCAAACATAAAGACAGGATGGATAGACCCACTGAGAGCGTTAGCAGAGAGCTATTCCATGGGGATCTCGGACTTAAAAGTGGGCACAAACCAGGGTAAAAAAATCGCCAGAGAAAGGATCACGGCGGATTGTAACCTGAATTGGCGAAATGGGATGTCAAAGTAAAGAGGTCTTTTGGTGACCTGCGCGATAAAGAGAAGCCAGGTTTTGAACAGAAGACAGTGAAAAGGAATGCCAAATGTGTACTTTAGGCGTTTTGGAGAAACAAAGTTTGCGAGTGAGTTGGTTTCAGAAGTAGAATTGAATTTATCTTCTCTGCTTTTGAAGTCCTTATGTTATAAATTGCACACTATACACGCTAAAAACTAAAGTGTTAAAAACTACACTTGAAGTGCTGTATTTAACACTTACTAAGTGCTGAACTAGCACTTTGTTCAAGTGTAGATATCCCAGAACTTGACAGGTGTTACAATAATACCACTTGACAACTGTAATGTCGCGACACTTAAAAGGAAACAACGCAGATGAAACGGATCAGGCTCGAACTCTCGAGTCTGATCCGCGTCATCTGCGTTGTGTCCTTTTAATTATGTACCCACCAAGCGCAAATCAAATTATGGACGATTCTGGAAGAAACACCAATGCTAGACACATGGGAAGTGCCATCCATTCAAGTTTCAGATGACTGACGATTGTAATGTCTAAGTGCTTAAAGCATTGCACTTTGAGTGTTAAAATCAAACCCTAAGAGTTAGAATGGGTTTAACACCTTGAAAGTGTCAGTTTTAACACTTTAGTTTTTAGTGTGTACCTGTGCGATTTGTCACATTCACATTCATCTTTCCTCCATGTTTTTGTGTTTTTCGGCGTCTGCTCTGTGTATTGGTTGTTTTTGGTACGCTTGTTTGTTCTGTTCCCGACGTGGACTAGGGTCAGTGTAGTGAGGGCTAGGGTTAGCTTACCGGTAAGCTAACCCCAACCCTCACTACACTGACCCTGGACTAGTTCAGCGATCCGAACGGAGTAGCTACCCCTCTAGAGGGGTAGCCACTACGTTCGGATCGCTGAACTAAACCTAGACCTACAATCGCAAGCCAAAGAGAAAACGAAATTTATGTAAACGCACACTTCAAAATGGCGAGAATGCAGAATAATATCTGGCACCGTAACATTACAAAAGGGTTTAAATTATCTCTAATCTCAGTCAAAAGTGAATATCTTTCGGTCATTTTATCGAAAACATGACTAGTAATAGGAAAATGTAGAAAAAGGGTGAGAAAAATGCGTTGTTTTTACATAAAAGGAAAAGTCCCCTATTCTTCAGCTTTACCCTAAAAAATTGTTAATATTCATCGGGTCGAAAATAGGTCACACCGTGATTTAGTAGTCATCAACCTTGAATTCTGTGAAGCTTCGAGATTCGATTCGATTTCGAATCTGAAGTTGGTATTCGGTTCGATTCGAAATCGGCTGCCCGATTCGTTTTCTTTCGAATCTTTTTCACTAGAATTTCGCTCGGTATCGGTTATTTTAGTCGTGTCACAAAACGTATAGCTGAGATAGAAATTATACATAAATAGTGTTGAAAATAAAGACTGAGTGTAATTTCCACTATATTAACATAAAAAGCATCTGTACCCATGCCACATTCCATGTTAATTCCAGTTTCACTTGTCATTACCACTGTTGAAAGCAAATTTAAAGTTCCCAAGCAATATAGACGACGAACTCACGGTTGCTAGTGGCTAGCCCTGTGCAGTGCCCAGTGCCGAATTCTCGCACCCACCCATTTCTGTTTTTGAACTAACATCCTTACTGGGTAATATTCCAACTACATCATCAAGGCATGCCTTCCATGAAGGCATGCCTTGATGATGTAGTTGGAATATGTTATCAGTCGGGACTTCAAGACGCCTGAATTCGATTCGAGGTTCGATTCAATTTCGAATAATAGACTCGATTCGATTCGAAATTCGATTCAAATCGAAAATAGTTGATTCGCAGGGCTTTAAATAATCCATCATTGTACTGTATATAAGTTCAAACCATAAACCATATGGCGCTGCGAACGTCGTGAAAGTTTCATCTCAAAACGTTTCATCACAAATGGAAAAACGAACGAAAAAACTAACATTGGTACTTCTTTGGTTCCTTATTTTGCAGTCGCCTCTAATAAATGCTATCGCCGTGAACGTCTAATGACGGACAGACCTTTGATTACGAACAGACAGACGGACAAATGAGCGAACAAAATAACGCTACTTTTTGAGACGCAAAATATTAGTCGCAGATAAAAACAGTCTGCAATATCCATATGTGAAGATAATGTCAGAATGTTCGCATTGTTTGTTCCAAAAGGGCCAATACATATACAAGTAACCATAATTTAGAAATAGAAAAGGGTAGACATAAACAACCCCCAACGCCCCTAAATGATAGGAGATGCCAGGTGTGCAATACCGGTGAAATAGAGAGCGAGAAACATTTTGTTATGTATTGTGAGGCATATGTCGAAATTAGGGAAACGGGATTCGAAGAAATTATAAAAGAAAACAAAGAATTTGAACAATTAAATGATTCAGAGAAATACTATTATATATTGAACAATACTTATAGTAAATCGATTAATATTATTTCTAACATGATCTGGTCATTCTTCTGTAAGCGAGATCACCTTGTTAAAGAAAAAAGTCATTAGTACTTTATATTATATATCATGTTTACTAATTCTTCTTATTTGTTATGTTTGTATTGTGCAGCTGCCATTATGGTGTAATGCATTAAACTATTAAACTAAACTATACAAGTTACACAGTCCCGTAATGGACCGACAAGAGATTGTTCGGATGCGTGGAATTTATACCGGGTCGAGACATCGCCGAGGTCAGGTATCAATTCTGTTGACCCGATACGATCGCGTACCTGCCCCCTAACTATCTGAATCCGTAGACGCACTTTCCTATCTAGGGTAATGATATAACCTGAATTCTTCAAGTAGATGATATCTCCGTGAATTTGCATGGTACTTGGAAATATTAATTCATAACCCTCGTATAACGAGTATTGACTCTTCCAATTGATGGCATTGGACTGACATGGAAGATACCATCAGGGTTCAGAGGGTTACGAAACGTGTTCACGATATCTGTCACGCTCCTAATACCACCCTTTTGGGCGTGTACTTAATCGGCATCTCAACGGATCAATGAGTTGTTTTTTTTTAAACAATATTTTATTCTCTTGAAATGGTTCGGTAAACAGGCTATAAGCTTATATAAATACCTTACCGTTATATATAAATACTTTTTTGAATTACAAACGATGGTGCATGAACAAGTGTGGAAATCTGAGTAGATCAATGAGTTGTATTTCCCTTCCAACTTGTTAGAGGTGTGGTAAAGCTTACTACTTCATTAAGTTTGGAATTTCATACTAGATGAGATTAGATTACCGTCAACTCTTAATCCACTGGGTATTTTTAAAAGAGTTTAATCAAATCTAGTCATGGCTGCTTTGAAGCAGCCATGACAAGATTTTATGAAAACTTCATGTAAATTTAACTCAACAAATCATTGGTCAGAAAGTCCAATCAATTTACAGGGGAGAAATTTGGTTGAAGGTGCCCAGATTATACTTACTTCAGTGGCAAGAGGTTTCTTGTCCTGGGTAGGAATACCGCGCAGCAGCATGCAACAAGTTGAACACTCACAAAATGAAGTTTCCACTCAAAAATTAAAAAGGGTGTCAGAAGCTAAAGCAATGTTTCAGATAACAGATCTCTGCGTTCATTACCGGAGGTTCATTGGCTAAAACATTGCTACTTTATAACATGATATAAGTTTAGAAAAGCGGATGTTGTTCGAGAAGTCGGGTGTGCATCATTGGATGATTAGAAAAACGGAGAAAATGTAGTAAACAGTCCGATCTCAAGCAAGATACTAAACTCCGGTAAGGTGTGATCGGAGACGACTGAAATCCCGTACATCACGTTTACTTACAAGAACTTTTTTATCCCTAGGTGGCTGATTTGAGCTGCACATTCATAACACCTCTGCACACTGAAGAAGGACAATGCAACTAGGAAGTTAACGAATTCAATCTTGTTAGACAGAGCCCGTTGAGCTCTGTCAAACAGGGGCGAATTGGATTAAATCCTTGACCTGTTCTGTGAAAAACCTGCTCCTTGAAATTTCGCTATTTTGTCGTCAGTGCGCATAGAGTTAAGAACGTAGAAATATTTGCCATCAGAGGGAGAGAGGCAGAGATAGACACAGAGAGAGAGAGGGAGAGAGAGAGAGAGAGAACGAGATTGTGATGAACTTCATGCGTTGCACTTTGTAGGTGTTTTCGTGAATGTGAAGCTTCTTTACGAATCAGAATCCACGACGCTGATTTGCATTTTGGTATATTCTCTATCACTGCGTTAAAAATGATTTTTCCTACAGGAAAAGAGGCAACCACCTCCGCAATCCCTGGGAGCCACTTTGACAAATTTATGAAGAGGGGCCAGTAAGCTTTTCCCCAAGAATTTGGGTCACGGTCCCTCCAAAAGCAAACCTGCAAATCTCGAGGTAAATACCAAACAAGGTATTGTCCCAGTCAGTACAGTGGAACCCTGTTAATTGAATAGCCACTTTGCCCATGACAATTATTCAATTAACAGGAGTATTCAGTTAACAGGGATTGTATCACTTTCCTGTATTATAGAGATAAACTTAGCATTTATTCTATTGTATCTTGCTTGACAGAGCTCCATGAGCTCTGTCAAACAAGATATAATAGATTAAATGTATGTATTGGATGTACTGAGGCCAAATAGGTCTATAAACAAAGGAAAACTGGGGAGAGTCTGGGTAATTTCTTGACAGGTTATAAGATATTTTATTCAATTAGCTGGAGTTTACTCTATAACCTATATTCAATTAACGGGTCAAATTTGTACTGGAGGTATGGTAAATGGTTTTGTGTTTGGAAATTATATTCATTTAACAGGATTATTCAGTTAAGAGATATCCAATTACGTGGGCTCCACTGTACAAGAAAGATTTTATTAGGTACTTTGATGCAGAGAATCGAGGAAAAAATCTCTTATTGGATTAAAAATTTCGAAATATGCTTGGAGGAAGGCCATTGCACCTATCAATGACTGGGAATAGCATACCTTGAATTTCACAAATCTTGCGTCCGACAGTCGTCGTTACCTTCGGGCCATATGGGTTAGGTTCTGACCCCTCCCATCTTTCCAATTCAAATTAATTCCAACGCGGATGAATCTCTACGTGGTGCATTAATTGAATAATGAGGTGTATGGGGGCCGTTTGTGCGTGATGCCTCTGGACGGATTGCCTCTACGTGTACTCTACCCTCTCTGCTGGAGTGACAAATTATATCTGTTAACTCTATTTCCAGCATCTGATTAAAATAGAGGTGTGACACGAATCTGTGTTTTGTGTCGTTTTCCTGCAATGTTCGTTCTTCAATAGATATCGACCTAAACGCCGCTAAAGAAATGAAAACTCTAAAGTGAATGACATTATTTGTGTATGTTGCAGTGGAAACAAAATTAACAAGCCCATCTTAAAAAACCATCGAAATGTACCACCCATACTCGAAAAGATTTAGATAAACATGGTAACAGCCTATGTTGATTCAGGTCTCTTGCCAAGGTGTTATGTTATTTCAGCAATTACACACTTCGCATTTAGTAAATTTTGTAGCATTGTGTAATGGCGTGATGAATGGGGTGATTACAATGATGATGTATAGACGGATCCCAGACAAAACGAGCATAACCCACCTCATTCTGGATGTTTTGGTCATAGACTGTATCAGCATTCCCCATGTTTGGTCACGTGGGATAGATATTCGTCATATTTGTTTCTAAAACAACAACCAGGTGCGGAGCGAAGTCGGGAGCCAGCGATGGCGGATATTGTCAATCGCTTCATATGTCACTCATTTCCTTTTGTTTCACCCAACTAAGCAAACACTTACACGGGCGAGACAGTCGTTACTTATTCCCAATTCCTTATTCGCCATTCGTTATCAGCCGATAAAATCGGTTGATAACAAATGTCGAATAAGGAACTGGGTATAAGTAACAGTTGTAACACCTTCGCACAGGTATTGACAGTACTTTATTTATATCGAAAGTTTAATTTTCGAAATGGTAGCTCAGATTCGCTTTGAAGCAATGAAGGTACGCAACTCGATTAGGACTGAGTGACATTTCAATGTTTTCTTAACTCAAAGTGTTGTTTTCAACTCGTATTTACTGTAATACTAATAATATTACAAATGATACTTACTATGAAAGTGAGGTCCTCGGTTCGAATCCCACCTGCGGCAACTGAGTTGTGTCTTTGGGCAAGACACTTCACCCCCATTGCCCACGTGGGGGGGGGGGGGGGCACGGCGACGCTATGTACTAAGGCGTACTGCACGTCAATGGTGAAATTGTCTTCAACCAATGCTAACCCTGCTTGTGTGGAGTTAGTATCTTGGGGAGCTGACAGTTGCTCGCCGTTGCTCGGTCTTCTCTCCGGGTACTCCGGCTTCCTCCACTTGTAAAACTGTCGTGGTCATGATTAGCCATTGTGCAGATATATGTGACCTTAAACACCAATAAATAAATATATAAATACCATGAAGGTAAATTTTAACACAAATGATCAAGCGCGTAATATGCCGATATCTATTTATTTGACGCCGAAACGAGTTAACGTGCGCCATTTTTGTTCCAGGACTGTGCCTGTTAATTAATCCACATGTGTTTTGTTTTGGAAACAAAAGTGACATACGCCCCCTCACGTGACCCAACATGACGAATGCTGATCTACTCTGTTGGAAAATATAGAGTTCTGGAAATATCAAATTTCGGGTCGACTCGAGACGAATCAGGCGCAGAGGATGTTGAATTGCATCTGAAATCAAATCTTTCCGTTTTCCAAATTGTTATTTTTTTGTTGTTGTTGTTGTTTTTTAGTTAAAACATATTTTATTTGCTAATTAGGCAAAAAAGGATTACAGGACAAGTGCTCAACACTTACAAAACCTGTTTTCCCAAAATCTTCCTTGAACACAAGTTACAATAAACAAAATACAAATAAACTGTTAACAAAAACAAACTTATAAAAATACATAAATATCAGAAGTACTGAAAGAATGTGAGCAAAAAGGAACATAGAGAGAAAAAAAATTGTTGATGTTGCACCTTCTCACAAACGTAGAATATTGCAAATATTGCTAGTTTCTACCCGAGTATTGTATTAAATGGAGATTCCTCTGTCTCGGCAACTCAGTCAAAAACGGGGAAAATTACAGAAAGGGTATCAAAGCAGTTTCGAAAGCGGAACCACATTTAGCTCTTCTTCCATCATCAGGTCACCTATACAGGTGACCTGATGATGGAAGAAGAGTTGAAGAGGGGGTGTTTTGGTGAGATTTTGACAACATTTCAATGATTCGAATATTTCAGAATCGGCGCCATTGGAATCGAATCGAATCATCGGGAAGATTTCGAATCACACTGAATTTCAAAGCTTCACGGAGCACTGAATAAAAAGAAATGAGCGCACACAATCGCAGTGTAGAAGAGAATTTAACCCTCTACTGAAAACCACACAGGCTAAAAACCAAGTTTTATACCACGCTCACCTATGCTACTACCTGTGAAAAGCCCGTATGTTAAATTTTATTTTTGAATCCCACTACCGGTGTAAAACTTATACTTCGGTTAGAACGTTTTCAGAGGGAATTCTATTACAAAAATTTATACCTAAAGTACATCCAACTTGACCTTTGACATGACCCAATTTGTCGACTTCGATACATTCACATTTCGCGATGTTTCATTCAAACATACGAATTTTCGGGGTACTATCTACTACGTGCAATGCCTTATTAAGTTTAAAATACCAACAATTAAATATTTAAAATAAAATTTAAGAATTGTTAATAATAATTTGACTGAAAAAGCAAAGTAAATTCAATTAACTTTGACGGTGTGTCTAGATGTCAATCAAGCATTCACGTGCAGCCGAAAGTGCTGACTACCGGCGCAGATGTAAACAAAATAAACCTATGTGTTTGCAATAGAAAGTAACGTTTTTTCTCCATTTTAAGTGACAAAGTCGATTATTTATTAAGAGCATGGTATAAATAAAACAAATAGGTACTAGGGCCGGTAATCAGATTAAATCACTCGTAGAATAGGGGATTTAACCACTCGACAAAGCCTCGTTGTTAAAACCCTTATCCCACCAGTGGCTTAATACTGATTACCGGCCCTACCGGCCCTAGTACCTATTTATTGTACATTTTTTTCTGGCAAAGTAAACACTTTTGTAAGGGCTCATATGTTACATTTTCTCTTCTGAAAGATCGTATGCGTACTGAAGATGGAAAATTTCAAGTACACGCTAAAAACTAAAGTGTTAAAAACTACACTTGAAGTGCTGTGTTTAACACTTACTAAGTGCTGAACTAGCACTTTGTTCAAGTGTAGATATCCCAGAACTTGACAGGTGTTATAATAATACCACTTGACAAGTGTAATGTCGCGACACTTAAAAGGAAACAACGCAGATGACGCGGATCAGGCTCGAACTCTCGAGCCTGATCCGCGTCATCTGCGTTGTGTCCTTTTAATTATGTACCCACCAAGCGCAAATCAAATTATGGACGATTCTGGAAGAACCACCAATGCTAGACACATGGAAAGTGCCATCCATTCAAGTTTCAGATGTCTGACGATTGTAATGTCTAAGTGCTTAAAGCATTGCACTTTGAGTGTTAAAATCAAACCCTGAGAGTTAGAATGGGTTTAACACCTTGAAAGTGTCAGTTTTAACACTTTACTTTTTAGTGTGTATCAGTTGTTGATGTTTACCATTTTTTTAATTTCTTTTGCAATATTAACGAAACACGAACGGAGTTCCTAATATTTTTATTTAGAGACTGAGGCAACATCCAATGACATCACCCTGTTAACGGAGGCGCCGGAAGCCCAATGAAAGTGGTGAGGCCAAAATTGAATATACTACCGTGGTACGGCCCGGGGTGAGAGCAATGTTCACACTGGCCTGAAACTGTCTGGTGGCATATTTTTATCCATTCTGGATATTTTAGAGCCTAACAAAGTGTTTTAGTTCCAAAACGCTAATGGGAGGGTGGGTGTACTTCTATGTCGGATCCAAATAAATGGATCGAGTTTTAAAAAGTGAACTGGCAGTTATTTGAAGAGTGAACGGACAATCAGTCTCGGAAAAAAATCCGTCAGAACTCGAAAGTTCTGACGAAATCATCGATAGGCAAAAAAGGTGGTTACCTAAGTTATATCTATATGCCAAATGATGATTCAATTAATGGTCAGGCTGATAATAACAGATTAATCGACTAATTACTGGTAACCCTTTACCCAACGTAACGGTCAAAATTGGCCAGCGCTATTCTCAAAAATCGCCAATTAATTTTCATTATTTTTTCATTTTTGTCTCAAAAAATAGGTTATAACCTATGTTTTTGAGACAAAAAATAAAAAAAATAGTTATTCAATAATTTTTTTTGCAAGTGTCGTCTGCTTTTTATGTTAGGTAAAGGGTTAATCCACTGGGCTTAGCGGGTCGCGAGTCTTTACAAAAGACAGTATTTAGTAAGATAGATATTTCATTCTGTCACGAGTCACTCACTCAGACAACAATTTGAATGCAATAACTGCCGGTGGCCACAGCTGTGAGGGACAGCAACGCATCTCGTTCCTACCTGAATTTAGATATATTTGTTTATTTACTGGGGTTTAACGGCACTTGCAACAGCTGGGGTCATATCGTGTCGGACAGTTTTGCGGTTGGAAGAAGCCGAAGTACCCGGAAAGAACTACCTAGTCAGGGCGAGTAACTGCAGACTCTGAGGAATTACTTAGTCGTCACAAGCAGGGTTTGCATCGGTGAAGGTCAGATGTGCCGTCGTTGTATCTGAATTTAGGTTAGGAACGCGTGACTGTGTGGCGGTTTTATCTTGGGTACAGGGACAGGAAACTAAACGTAAAATATCTTTATGGCATAACTGATCTTTCATTTTTTACCGAACACAAATAACAGGGGACATTTGTAAAGAAAACATTATAGAGCAAAAACATTTTTATTTTTGGATAAAAAACATAGGTCATGACCCAAAATTGGAAGCTCAACGAGATCGTTCCATTGGGGTCATAAGCTGTGTTTCTGAGACAAAATTTATAAAGTAACAAAATTTGAAATGTTATTTCTGTGAATAGCACCGATTGTATAAAAGATGCACTCATAGCAGTGAGAAATTCAGCTCTTTTGATCAGATTTGTGTTATTTTATCTGACGATGTGTGTTGATTTAGTGGTTTGCTGTTTGACTTTTTATTTCCAAGTAATATCTCTAAACATTGGGAGCGTGGTGGCTCAGTGGTACGATGTTGGACTTCAAACAGAAAGGTCTACGGTTCGATCCCCGTCAGGAGTAACTGCGTTGTGTCCTTGGGCAAGGCACTTCATCCCGATTGCCCACTTGGGGGCACGGTGGCGCTGTGTTCTAAGACGTACTGCACGTCGATGGCGCACTGGTCTTCATCCAATGCTAACTCTACTTGTATGGAGTTAGTACGCTGGCGAGGCTGACAGTTGCTCGGTGGTTCTCACCGGGTACTCCGGCTTCCTCCACCCGTAAAACTGCCTGACACGAGGTGACCCTGGCTGTCAAAAGTGTCTTTAAGCCCCAATAAGTAAACATCTCCAAACATTAAATTTCCGATGAATAACGTAAAACAAAACTCAAAAGTCCTCCTTAGTAGGGCAGTCAAGGTCCATAAATGTGCCTAGAATGTTTTATGGCATTTTCGCGCTAATGATGGGCATCCATTTGAATATAAGACCACATCGGATGCATTTCGGCATTAAAGGTAATTTTCAAGGTCATCAAGGTCATTCCGTTATCTTTGTTATATACAGGGGCGTTTCATGCCCTGAGCATTACATTTATGGCGGGATTCACCCCCAAAATTGCCTCAGTTATGGTTACAACAATTCCGGAAACCATGGTGCTATGATGAATGAATTCTAATGGACATGTTCGTTTTTTATAAATGAAAACTCTCCTTTTTATGTTGAATTACAAAGATTTCGCCTGATTCAAAATTTAAAACATCTATATTAATGAAAATAGAAATTGATCACAACTTCGGTCTTAATCTGACGCGTTGCGTCGAAAAAGAGAGAAAAGCTAGCCCTACCCCGCAAGGTGGATGTTTTCAAGAATTTAAAAAATTGTCAAAAGCGAAGGGTATGGGTGAAATATGTCCCCAACTGTTTTCTACGACAAATTCTATGCAGCATAATCACAGAAACACTATATTTCCACTTAAAAACAACATCCGACCACTTCTGTCTGAAAATGGAGCACAATCCAACTTACCACTGACAAATACCAAATATTCTGCCAAAACCTCAAATCTCGTCGCATAATAGACATGTGAAGGTAGCCAGAAAAGTTTAATCTTTAGATAATATTGACATGGACGAAAGTCGCATGGAAGCTGGCCACCTTGAGGGCAGGGTGGTACAGCCGGTTTCCCGACTAGTAGTAGGGTTAAAATTCGCTAAATAGCCACAAGAACGCTGCAAGATTTCTCGGCACAGAAATGGTAATTTGAAGTACATTACACCAAAAACACTTCCTTTCGTCTGGAAAACGTTTCTATCTATAGTTAACCCCTTGAAACCCGATGGTATCGTCCGGGTACATATATATCCTACTCAAAGTTTGCTAAGCACCAAATATTTGACACATCATTGTGAAATTTGCTTGTGACATATTTGCGATATTTTTGGTGGATATGATTGAGGAATGTATTGAGATGGTCCCAGTGTTTACATTAGCTCTCTTGACAGGCAGACTTTTCGTGACAGTAATGGAAAGCATGTACCCCTTGATTTTCATGATGTATTCGTGTACTGTCTACATGTACATGGCATGTGCAGGGAATTCAGTCTTCATTTTAACACAAACCCTTGTGATTTAATGATTGAATATGGCAAATGCAAATGAAAGAAGACATTTGTCTGAAGCAGAAATGTGGCGGGTTGCAGGGAAGGTGGAGCAAGGGGTTACCCATCGTCAGGTTGGTGAAGACCTTGGTGTGCACCATACGGTGATCACTAGAGCCTGGGCAAGATTTCAGCAGTATGGCACACCAGTAAGACGGCTTGGTGGTGGCAAAGACAGGGCAACATATGCAGCTGAAGACCGGTTCTTGATTATTCAGGCCCGTTGGAACCGCTTTGTCACAGCAACCCAGCTTCGCAGTGACCTTCAGAATGCATCCGGGGTAAATGTTTCGACGCAGACTATCCGGGCAAGATTGCACGAAGGTGGTCTCCGATCGAGAAGACCATGTATTCGCTTTCCGCTGTCTCAGACTCACGCCAGGCACGATATGAATGGGCCATGGACCACGTTGGATGGACTAGAGAAGATTGGCGACCTGTCCTTTTTACTTGTGAGCCAAGGTACTGCCTAGACCACACAGATAGGCGTTCTATGGTATGGAGAAGACCAGGAGAGCGATTCCATGCAACCAATATTGCTGAGCATGACCACTATGGTGGAGGGTCAATCATGGTCTGGGCGGCATCAGCAGGGATGGACGTACAGAGCTCTGTATCCTTGAACGTGGCACATTGATCGCACAGCGGTATATTGATGAGATTCTGGATGTCCACGTCAGATTGTATGCAGGTGCAGTGGGTGATAGATTCATTCTGATGGACGATAATGCCCGTCCTCATGTTACCCATGCTGTCGGGGAGTACCGACAGAGGGAGGGGATTGAGCGTATGGACTAGCCAGCAAGATCCTCCGACCTCAGTCCAATCGAACATGTCTGGAATGAGTTGCAGCTTGCAATTTCAGCCCATCCAGTCCAGTAAAGAAGTGTCCAGGAGCTTGGTGCCATGCTGGTCCAAGAATGGAACAACATTCCACAAAGGGCCACCAGGAACCTGATTGGGAACATGAGAAGGCGTTATCAAGCTGTAATTAACAGTAATGGGTCTCATACTCGATATTGAACCCATACCAGTTAGCCCCGTCAACTTTTTGGCAAATTGAAAAATTTCCTCTTTTACCAATAATATCCATTTTCCATGGTTATCGTATTCAAAAGCTAAAGAATAATGTCAAACACAAATAAAATCTTAATTTCTGTACTTAAATCATTAAAGATATAATTAAAAAAATATATATACACTTTTCATTACAATATTTCAACTAAAACGTAAAACAGGTAGTTGAATATACTTGGTGCTTAGCAAACTTTGAGCAGTATATTTATTTTTGGGTGGTGGACCAATTAATATTTTCAACGTGCAGCCTTGGGGGTGGGGTGGGGGTGGGGCTACATGTTGAAAATAGTGATTGGTCTACATCACAAATTCACTGAGCAGCCATCCCACTTAACCCTTTACACAACGTCCAAAACCGACCAGCGCTATTCTCAAAAATCGCCAATTAATTAGGCTTTCCCAAACCCAGTTTGGGAAAGACTCTTGTTATTCTTCTTTTTCAAAATTTTTCTTCTCTATTTTGTTTTGTTTTTTGGGGTTTTTTTTCCTCCTCGAATTTTGTCTGTTGAACCGGGGGGGGGGGGGGGGGGCACTAAACATTTGCAAGACGTGACGTCCTATTTTTTATTCGGCTCCTTTTTACACCCACCCACCCACTACGTGCAAATTTTCTACTACCGTTCTCAGACACCCACCCCCACTCTCCCATTAAAATCCAAAATAAACTTATAAACTTAGTAGGCACAGCTGTCTTTAGGGGGTTTTCATAATGTTCTTAACCCTTTACCCAACATAACGGCAAAAACCGGCCAGCGCTATTCTCAAAAATCGCCAATTAAATTTTATTATTTTTTCATTTTTTGTCTCAAAAACATAGGTCATAACCTAAGTTTTTGAGACAAAAAATGAAAAAAAATAGTTATTCAATCATTTTTTGGCAAGTGTCGTCTGCTTTTCATGTTAGGTAAAGGGTTAAACTGGTACCACCAATTTAAACCTCTGTGGGCTGCTGTGGGCCCCAATCTACAAATGACAAGCTGTTCATTATCAGGCTTGGCCAGAGCAGGTGTACATATACGGGAACAAATTTTCATTTGAATTGTTCCCAAAATATTGTCTGCACATTTTCTACATTTCGAACAAGACACTCACACCCTACTAACGTGTGGCATTTTCCCAGTTTAAGCCCAATATTCTCACATATAAAGCATCCTGATGTTGTATTTATGTTAACAGTGTGATGTACTTATCATCTTCAAGGTTTGAAACACAAATAATGGTATATATTAGCTGATATATTGATATATTTTTAAAAAATTCAAAAAATTGCACAAGTTGGAAATGCACATTTTTGGCGCACTCAAGAGACCCACCCACCCCCACGTCACGTCTTGCAAATTTTTGGTGGCCTCCCCCTGGTTGAACTGCTCAAAAACAAGCTGTACGATTTTAACCAAATTTGACATACTTATGTAATGTCATAAAATCTAGTGAAATGAGGTATCTCGTCAGGTCTTTGAAAACGAGTATTTTCAAAATATTCTGCCAAAACCGTCAAAATTTCACCATTTTTCAAATTCTCAAAATTGTTTACAGTTATTTAGCTCAAATTTTCCACACATTTAGAGCATAATATAATACACCACGAATACCACTCAAATCTTTCAACTTTAACCCCCATTGGCCAAAAATGACATGAATATAGATTTTTTCGTCAAAATTGACCAACTTCAAGAGTAAATTTCTCTAATTACCAGGTTGTTGTGTCAATTATTTTGGTATGGACAGATGCAACAATGATTGCGGAAGAAAGATACTGTTTACGTTTTAATCTCAGATTTAACCTTCAAGGACAATGAGGGCGGGCATAATAGTACCGTTTGAAAATGCAAAAATTAGCCAACTTTGTTTGCTTTTTCTATCATTTGGGAAAGGGTTAATTTCAATCACTTTTCATGTACGTATTCACAATTGACTACCAAACATATTTTCTGTTGTAAGTTTGGTTGTAACGTTTAACCCTATCCCATTCTGGATGCATAAAAGTAGGTACGTCAAAAAAAAAAATCCAATTTTTGCAGAATTTGGTTAGTTTAAGTGACGATTTACTCCATTTTTAATTGATTGGGTTCTGAATGTTTTCCATAGCTGCATGCAGCAGTCACAGTATGACAAATTCTGTTCTATCTCTTATTATTAAAAGTTTAACCCTTGGCAGATTTGAGACTACCGATAAGGGTACTGTCGGAATAATTGTTATTTTCGCCAAAATTTACATGCAATTTCTCAGCACTGGAACCATATTTTCTCAAAACGTTTCCCGTAAGAGGATAGGACATTCATCCAAGAACAATTTTGCTGTTACATGTTTTATTCCAAGTTTTAACCCTCACCCAGTAGTCGTGCCTTGACTTGGAGTACCCTCAACTTGTACATGTTCATTGAAATACAAAGATTCAAAATTCCGCAACGTCTCTTATCAGACACTCAGTCTGTGGTTGATCTTCACACATTCAGAGCATAATATGATACACGAAAATCACCACACACATATTTTGAAATTAACCCCTATTGTCCACAAATGATAGTAATATAAGTAGTTTAGCTCGCACGTTTCACCTCTAGGTCGCCGGATCTCATGTGACGTCATAGTCACATGACCCAGTGGCGCCATGTTGTGTTGTCATGGTAACCCGCGTGAGCTGTCATGTTGTGACGTCATCTCCATAGTGATACGTGGAGTGAGTGCGCATGTGCAGCGCGTGTTGTTAGGATAACACGTGTTTCCGTCGTCCATTTTGTATACTGGAGGCCGCCATCTTGGTTTCTATGGTAGCACGTGGTTGCTATGTTACCCAATTTTTCTGCAATAGGACTGGGTATGTTCGGAGGGTATGTTCGATTAAATCGGACTAAATCTAATTACCACAAACAACCCGACAATCTCTCCAAATCACCAAAATCCACCCAACTTTGACTATTTCGAATTCTTTCAGAATTCTCTGCTTCTGTCTATATATGTAATAGTTTATGTCTACCTAGCCATGTTCCTTTGTTCTGGAGTATACTCCAGTAGCGTAGAAGATCCTATTAGTTGGAACAGTTCTGCTTATTATTACTATATTTAGCAATTTCTGGTCTATTCTTGTTAGTTCTGACCCTATTCCAAGTACTCTTGTTGTTTCATATATCTAGATCATTTATAACCAATCAGATTGCTTAATTTTTCATAATCTGTATGCAGAGTTATCTCCCTTCTGCATAATAAAAGCCTATATCCAATGGCAATATCTCCAGGCACCCCAATTTTAGCACCCCTTTTTTGAAAACACCTGTGGCTATGGAATCACTTTTTAGCTCACCGAAGGGAGCTTAACTTATCACTTGCCGTCCGTCGTCGTCTGTCGTCGTCCGTCGTCGTCCGTCGTCCGTCGTCGACCGTCGTGAACTTTACCTTATCGACTACTCCTCCCAAACTACTGGATCAAATTGAACCACATTTGGTGTGCATGTTTCCCATAATATGTCAATTTAAACTTGTACAAATAAACATGCCGCACCCACAGGAGGCACCACAAGGGGCATAACTCTGATAGCACCCATGCATTTCTTTCCAAAATTCAAAAAAATCTTCTTCTTCAGATCCACCAGGCAGAATTCTTTCCTATTTGGTATACATCATCTCTAGGGGGGTCAGATTCAAGTTTGTTCAAATCGGCCCCCTGGATTCATATTTGGGCTTACTATAGAAGCCCGAATTTGAACTTAGTGCATTTCAGGCAAATTTCATAAAAAAAAATCTTCTTCTTCACATCCAGCAGGCAGAATCTTTTGATATTTGGTATGCAGCATTGTGGGGTGGATCTGATTCAAGTTTGTACACATTGACCCCCTGGGTTCATATTTGGGCTCAGTATAGGAGCCCGAATTCGAACTTAGTGCATTTCAGGCAAATTTCTTTTAAAATCTTCTTCTCAAGATCCAGCAGGCAGAATCTTTTGATATTTGGTATGCAACATTGTGGGGTGGATTTGATTCAGGTTTGTTCAAATCGGCGCCCTGGATTAACATTTGGGCTCAGTATAGAAGCCCGAATTCGAACTTAGTGCATTTCAGGCAAATTTCTTAAAAAATCTCCTTCTCCAGATCCAGCAGGCAGAATCTTTTGATATTTGGTACGCAACATTGTGGGGTGGATCTGATTCAAGTTTGCACAAATCGACCCCCTGGGTTCATATTTGGGCTCAGTATAGGAGCCCGAATTCGAACTTAGTGCATTTCAGGCAAATTTCTTTAAAAATCTTCTTCTCAAGATCCAGCAGGCAGTATCTTTTGATATTGGTATGCGACATTGTGGGGTAGATCTGATTCAAGTTTGTTCAAATCGGCCCCCTGGGTTCATATTTGGGCTCACTATAGAAGCCCGAATTTGAACTTAGTGCATTTCAGGCAAATTTCTTTAAAAAATCTTCTTCATATCCAGCAGGCAGAATCTTTTTATATTTGGTATGCAACATTGTGGGGTGGATCTGATTCAAGTTTGTACAAATCGACCCCCGGGTTCATATTTGGGCTCAGTATAAGAGCCCGAATTCGAACTTAGTGCATTTCAGGCAAATTTCTTTAAAAATCTTCTTCTCAAGATCCAGCAAGCAGAATCTTTTGATATTTGGTATGCAACATTGTGGGGTGGATTTGATTCAAGTTTGTTCAAATCGGCGCCCTGGATTAACATTTGGGCTCAGTATAGAAGCCCGAATTCGAACTTAGTGCATTTCAGGCAAATATCTTATAAAATCTCCTTCTCCAGATTCAGCAGGCAGAATCTTTTGATATTTGGTATGCGACATTGTGGGGTTGATCTGATTCAAGTTTGTTCAAATCGGTCCCCTGGGTTCATATTTGGGGTCAGTATAGGAGCCCAAATTTGAACTTAGTGCATTTCAGGCAAATGTCTTTATATCTTCTCAAGATCCAGCAGGCAGAATCATTTGATATTGGGTATGCAGCATGCTTAGGGGGTGAGATTCGAGTTTGTTCAATCCAAGTCCCTGGGTTCATATTCGGGCTCACTGTGGTAGCCCGAATTATAACTTAGTTCAAAATGAGGAATTTTTGTTTAAAAATCTTCTGCTTCAGATCCAGCAGTCGGAATGTTTTGATATTTGGTATGCAGCATCCTTAAGGGAGTGAATTCAAGTTTGTTCAAGCCATGTCCCTAGGTCCATATTTGGGCTCACTGTGGGAGCCCGAATGATAACTTAGTTCAAAATGAGGAGTTTTCTTTTAAAATCCTCTCCTTCAGATCTAGTAATCAGAATGTTTTGATATTTGGTATGCTTGGGGGGGGGGGGGGGAGATTCAAGTTTGTTCAAGCCATGTTCCTAGGTCCATATTTGGGCTCACTGTGGGAGCCCGAATGATAACTTAGTTCAAAATGAGGAATTGTCTTTAAAAATCTTCTTGTTCAGATCTAGCAGTCAGAATGTTTTGATATTTGGTATGCAGCATCCTTGGGGGGGGGGGGGGGGATTCAAGTTTGTTCAAGCCATGTCCCTAGGTCCATATTTGGGCTCACTGTGGGAGCTTGAATTGTAACTTAGTTCGAAATGGGGAATTTTCTTTAAAAATCTTCTTCTTCAGATCCAGCAGTCGGAATCTTTTGACATGTGGTGTGTAGCATCCTTAGGGGGTGAGATTCAAGTTTGTTCAAGCCATGTACCTAGGTCCATATTTGGGCTCACTGTGGGAGCTTGAATTGTACCTTAGTTCGAAATGAGGAATTTTCCATGGGTCATATTTGGGCTCCCTGTGGAAGCCCGAATTATAACTTAGTCAATATGAGGAATTTTTCTTTGAAAATCTTCTTCTTCAGCTTTAGCAGTCGGAATGTTTTGATATTTAGCATGCAGCATCCTTGGGGGTGAGATTCAAGTTTGTTCAAGCCAAGTCTCTGCGTTCATATTTGGGCTCACTGTGGGAGCCCGAATGATAACTTAGATCAAAATGAGGAATTTCTTTAAAAATCTTCTTCTTCAGATCCAGCAGATGAATGCTTTTGATAGTTGGTATGCAGCATCCTTGGTGTGTGGGGGGGGGGGGGGGGGGGTAAGATTCAAGTTTGTTCACGCCATGTCCCTAGTTCCATAAAATTTGTCTCTCATGACTTCATTCCTTTGTAGTGTTGTTGAACCATGTCTAACTGAATGTGACCTCAAATACTTCTTTGAACCACTTTGGCCGGTGAGCGATTAGGGCCTCTTGTTTGTCATATGTGCTTATGTGAAAAAGCACAATGTGACACAATGTGCCCTAGCACAAAGGCACATGCTTTATGTGCCGATATGTGCTTATGTGAAATGGCACAATGTGACACAATGTGCCCTATCACATAGGCACATACGGGTATTTGAGGATACCTTTGGCCTGGTATTGTATTATTTGAGGATACCTATCGAGGATACCTACTGGAGAATCCCTGTTTGTCATATGTGCTTATGTGAAAAGGCACAATGTGACACAATATGTCCTATCACATACAATACCAGGCCATAGGTATCCTCAAATACCCGTATGTGCCTATGTGATAGGGCATATTGTGTCACATTGTGCCTTTTCACATAAGCACATATGACAAAAGGGATTCTCCAGTACGTATCCTCGATAGGTATCCTCAAATAATACAATACCAGTCCATAGGTATCCTCAAATACCCGTATGTGCCTATGTGATAGGGCATATTGTGTCACATTGTGCCTTTTCACATAAGCACATATCGGCACATAAAGCATGTGCCTATGTGATAGGGCATATTGTCACATTGTGCCTTTTCACATAAGCACGAGTTATCTCTCTCTCCTTGCCAAAAACCTCTCTACATCATCGCTGGCGGGTTCGGGGCCCACCGATAAATTCGCCGCTCGATTCCGACTCTGTTTTTCCGCGGGAATCGACGTTAGATCGCTCGTCTTCCATCCGCACCGGTAGTGTCTTTTTGGTGGTATTCTGTCGAAAAAATTCACCTGAAATGGCGGATCTGTGTTACCTCTGCGAAAAGGTGAGTGTTTTCCCGAGAACGGTCGTTGTCATATTTGTCGACCCCACCAAAAAGTGAATTTTTAAGAGAAGGAATTTTTTAGTTTGTTAAAATTGCGTCGAAATTTTAGTCCGACCCACGTTAACCCGTTAGAAAAAATCGACGTCGAACCCACGACACCTCGTCTACCGCCACCACTGTAAGAACCAGGAAAAAGTGACGATATGAATGCGAGCGTGTCGCGTCGAACAAGTCTATACAATTCGATAGTGACGAACGCAATTTGTTCGAAAAAACAAAGTTTTTGTTGCGATACGATCTGTGCCAAAAATTTGGTGGGCTCGTATCCCCCATTTCACTCTACTACTCCCGTTGGCCAAAAATGACACGAATATGGCTTTTTTCTTCAAAATTGACCAACTTCAAAGGCAAATTTCTCTAATTTCAAGGTTGTTGTAACAATTGTTTTGGTATGGATAGATGCAACAATGATTGCGGAAGAAAGCTGTTGTTTACGCTTTAATCTCAGATTTAACCCTCAAGCATAACGAGGGCGAGAATAAGTCTACCATTTCAAAATAACAAAATTAGCCAACTTTGGTTGTTTTTTATATCATTTTGGAAAGGGTTAATTTCAAACAGTTTGCATGTCCGTATTCACATGGCAAATACTAAATGACGCCATTAAAAGGTCCAACGGTACGGAAGCCTATTAGCTTCACGTCGTTTTTAGTTATTAAATTGTAGCTACAATTTAATAAATTGTACCTACAATTTAGCTGAATTGTAGTTACTATTTTATAAATTGTAGTTACAATTTAGCTAAACTGTACTTACACTTTAATAAATTGTAACTACAATTTAGCTAAATTGTAGTTACAATTTAATAAATTGTAGTTACAATTTAGATAAATTGTAGTTACAATTTAGCTAAATTGTACTTACAATTTAATAAATTGTAGCTACAATTTAGCGCCTGTACTTTTATTGGTCAAGCTAAATTGTAGCCTCAATTTAACTGGCCAATCGGGTTCGTTGTTTTGTTTTCGCTGAAAATGGCCTGAATAATCTCTTTCTTTGAGATGTTTCACACATTCCGCCGGTCGAGTCAGTCACGGCAACAAAATCTAACAATAGAAATGGGAAAATAAAAGCATCATTTTATTATATGTTCAAGAATTTTGGAGCTGGGTGTGCCTTCAAAGACTGAATATTTTCCTAGTCGGGAAAACATCCTCAAAACGCTTACCCTTTTTGGGACGCATTTTGTCTCACTACCAGTACTATAACACCCAAGTCCCGCCGGTCTGTGTGTTATGATAGTGAGCCACTTTTAAGCTATCGCCCAAAAAATGCCACGGCTTCCATGTTTCCTAGGCTACACATATTACATTCCCTTTCTATCTAACACTCTTTTTAATGCCCCCTCCCCCCCCCCGCAGTTCTAGTGATTTCGATCTGACCCTGAACAACAGTGACCCCAAGCGAACCACCAAGATAACGTTCAAGAGCGGGCGCCTCTTTCTTACTTAGCCCGTCAAATAATATTTTAGATTTAACACCCACCCTCTCATTCCCATTACAATCCTCTAAAATTCTATAAAAAAAACTCGCCGACTGATACTGTTTTAAACTCCTAATATTTGCCACTCAAATTGATGATTTTCGACTATTTCAAGTGTAAATGCAGGATTGAGTAGTGAGCCATGGTACGTGCGAATGCCACCGATTGGCCACTTAAATTGCAGCTACAATTTAGCATGACCAATAAAAGCACAGGCGCTAAATTGTAGCTACAATGTATTAAATTGTAGTTACAATTTAGCTAAATTGCAAGTGCAATTTATTAAATTGTAGCTACAAGTTAGCTAAATTGTATGTACAATTTATTAAATTGTAAGTACAATTTAGCTAAATTGTAGGTACAATTTATTAAATTGTAATTACAATTTAGCTAAATTGTAGGTACAATTTATTAAATTGTAGCTACAATTTATTAACTAAAACCGACGTGAAGCTAATAGGCTTCCGTACAACGGAGCTTTTAACTTGCCTAAATTTTTTATCCATAATGATAAAGAAATAAATGACCCGACGGAAATAGCTAAAGAATTCAATGCTTATTCTGCAAGTATAGGAAAACAAACGAGTGATAAAATACCCGTCACCAACAAATCATCTCACGACTTCATGGATGCAGATTTTACTAATAATTTTTATAGAAGCCCAACATGTGATTTTGAAGTTATGAGTATCGTAAAATCTCTAAAGTCGAAAGGAAGCAAAGATTGTGATGATATTAGTTCAACACTACTTGAACAAGCTATTGACCCCATTGTTATCCCTCTAACACATATCTTTAATTGTTCGTTTACACACGACACTGTACCAGATAAAATGAAAACTGCTCAAGTTATTCCTATATTTAAAGCAGGTGACCGACATAATGTTACAAATTACAGACCCATCAGCATACTACCGACATTCTCAAAAGTTTTGGAAAAACATTAGTCAGCTAGGCTTGTAAAATATCTAGATCACTTCAGTATCTTACACCCAAATCAATACGGTTTCAGGAAAAATCAAGGTACGGTACATCCTGTCATACAACTGCTGAAAACTATATCAGAAGAAAATAACAAAAGAAGTAAGGACAGCGCACATTGGCATTATTTTTGGACTTTTCGAAAGCATTCGATACCATAGACCATGACATTTTAATAAATAAATTATATACATATGGTATTAGAGGATTAGGCAATGGCTGGTTTAAAAGCTATCTATCTGGTAGATCACAGTATGTCGCATATGGCGAGCATATATCTGACAGAGTAAAAATAACACATGGTGTTCCACAAGGCTCGGTACTCGGTCCAACACTATTCTTAATATATGTCACTATTCTTAATATATGTCAACGACATTTATCGCGCTACATCCCTAAATCTCCTATCTTTTGCTAACGACACTTCGGGACATTGTTCGGGTCCCGACCCAAATCAATTAACGCACTTATAAATACAGAGCTCGGAAAAATATTTGATTGGTGCTGTGCGAATCAACTTGTTTTAAATGCTACTAAAACTAAATACATTTTAATCAATCCCTCCGGCAAAAAAAAACAACAATTCATCACGACATTCTAATAAACGGCCAAATTATAAGTAAAATAGGTTCAAATGATACAGAGAAATCTCTTAAATTCTTAGGGATACATATTGATGATGGTCTATCTTATAAGCAGCATATATCTCAACTTTCTTCCAAGATTGCTCGAGCGAATCTCGCACTAAATTAAGTTAAGACTACACTTCCCCGTGAAGCGATAAAAACACTTTATTATGCCCTGATACACACAGATTTAGTGAATGGGATAAATGTTTGGGACAATGCTAGTACAATTAAAAAGATACTGCTTCTTCAGAAATGCTCCATCCGCATAATAAACAACAAGCGGTACAAAGCACACACTGATCCCCTCTTTCGGGAAAATAAGATTCTTAAAGTAAACGACCTCTTTAAACTCCACGCGTGCTTGTTCGTATTTGATTGGTATCATGATAACTTGCCGGTATCCTTCAGACACTACTTCCACCATGTAGTCAACACTACGGGTAGAGCTAGTGGAAGGAGAGATCTTCTTCAAATTGGCAGAACAAAAACTAGGGCTCTTGAGAACTTCCCAACACACATATACCCTAAACTCTGGAATGACCTAGACTTCGATTTACGTAACATAAGTAACAGAAACATTTTCAAGAAACAATTAACCTTAAAATTATTGTTCCAATACTCCGATAACATCGACTGTAATAATCCATACAGTAACGAATGCTCTATTTAACAACAGGCAGAATATTTTCAGAGTAATTGTGTGGGTATGAATTTTCAAGATTATACTAACTTAGCGCTTTCCAAGAACAGTACCGGCGGACTGTGTTGCTGAATGACTACAGAGAAATCTTGTAGTTGTTTTTGCTGGTATCCTTCAGATACAGCTTCCACCCAGTAGTCAACACTACCGATAAAGCTAGCGGTAAACACTCCCAACGCTTTGCGTCATTCAGTGGGGGGCTCTCCGTGGGAGCTTCGCACGGAGTAAGGTCGGGATTTGTGGCTGTCAGCGGGGGGAGAAGTATGAGAGGAATTGTGTAGTGGTTATCCAGTGACCCATTTCCGCTGGTGCTGTATATGTCTGGACATCTTCTCGTCTCTTAAGTCTCGCTACCGGGCAACTCGTAGTAATATGGTTAAATTAGGAATAAATTGGTTGATCCAGGTTTTCTCGATGATAGTAATTAAAACCTTTTATTTGATAATGCTAATTCACACCAGAAAGGAATTCTTCAACAGACATTTCCTATATCGTCCATTCTATTTGCGTTGTGGGTGTTTCTGGTGCCCCTGTGGAAGCTGTAAACACTGAAATAGGGGCTGATAAAAGTGTTTAGTTTGGGTAGTCTTGGGTTGTCCAATATTGTGGAATATATATTAAAAAAATTTAAAAATTGTGTTTGCAGTCTCTGAGTGGGCATTGGGAGTGCCCGCGGTGTGGAGTGGACGGTGTAGGAGGGGCTCTTTCCCACGTAAACAATGTAAATAGAGCTCTTCTGTGGACGCAGCATAGGACTCTCTTCAAACCACGATCATATATTTTTTACCAGGACATGCCGATGGCATCAGCTATTTGACCGAGTTCCCAGTGGCGGGAAGTAGGTAGATATGCTAGCTGCACCAAGCCACCAGCATCCAAGTACAGATGAAACTGTTATCTGATAGTCCGATTCCAATGCTGCACAGTATAATCTCTGGGAGACGACAGGTAGATAGCCAATCTGGCAGTGTCGTCTCCCTGCGGTATACATGCATAGTTAATCTCTTGTTTGTATTGTATGTATGTACATATCTATATTGCTGTATACTGCTAAATAAAAAATTAATTCATTTATTCATTCATTCACAATTGACTACCGAGCATATTTGCTGTTGCAAGTTGTTGTTAAGTTAAACCCTATGCCCATTCTGGTTGCATAAAAGTTGGTCCCGTCCAAACAAAGTCCCATTTTCTTGAAATTTGGTAATTTCAAAGGACAATTTACTCCATTTCTAATTGATTGAGCGCTGCATGTTTTCTATGGCTGCATGCAGCAGTCAAGGTATGACAACTTTTGTTTTATATGTTATTATTTAAAGTTTAACACTTGGCAGATTTGAGACACTTGGCAGATTTTTGCCAACTTTTGCATGCGGTTTATCAGCATTGGAGCCTTATTTTCTCAAACCACTTCCCATGAGAAGATAGGACACTATTCCTAGAACAATTTTGCTGTTGCATGTTTTATTCAAAGTTTTAACCCTCACCCAGTTGTCGGGCCTTGAATTTGGTGTACCATCAAATTGCACATGTTAATTCAAATACCAAGATTCAAGATTCCTCCTTGTCTCTTATTAGAAACTCAAGCTGTGATTGATGACAGGTCTCTGGAAAGTGAAATGAGGTATCGTCATATTCGTGAAAACATGTATTTTCAAAATATTCTGCCAAAGCCATCAAAATTTCACCATTTTTCAAATCTCAAAATTGTTTGTAGGTATTTAGCTCCGATTTTCCAAACATTTAGAGCATAATATGATGCACCAAAATTACCACACAAATATTTCAAATTTAACCCCTATTGGCTACAAATGACATGAATATAGCATTGTTTCTACAAAATTGACCAACTTTAAGGGCACATGCCAGTGTGAAAGAGTCCAGTCGGTAGAGTTGTTAAACAGGCCTGCCTGCCTGCCTGCCTGCCTGCCTACCTGCCTAACATTAACCATACATCATTCACGTCATTGTTGTAAGAAATGTAGTCTCCCTGTCTGCTTGATTTGGTCATTTCTGGCAACTGAATTACTCGATATTTTCCGGCAAATTGCTTGAAAATTCGGCTCCTTCCCGACTCAGGGTTTGGGGAGAGGGCACAGTCGTCCTCCCAAACACCCCAGGCCATATGCCCATGATTCATCTGTACTTATTTTTTCCAAAGCAAAACGGACATGGCTCGTTTTGCTTTCCATGAAAATATTCAGTAATTATTGAAGAGCAAATTTTGTGTTAAATGTTTTGAAGTCCTGCTTTATCTCAAATATCTGTTTTGGCTACATAAAACCTAGTAGCATCACAAAAAAAGTTTGCTTTAACTATATTTTTCTATTTTCAAAACTGATCGATAGTTTTGTGTACAATACAGTTTGCCTTTTTACATTAAAAAGTTTGGAAAGCCCGTAATTTGTCCAACAAATTACATTTCTCTAGTTTAGAAATGAAATGGGAAAATTTGTACAGAGACCATGATTCGAGTTATTTGCTGGGTGTTATCGCGGGCGGGGTTTCTTGGGAGGGGGTCTGCTCCAAGTGATATGTAACAGCAGTGTGACCATGCAAATTCTATGAAGTGTGAGAAGGAAATGACTTCGACATATTGTGATCAGCAAAAATAATTAAGCGCCCAATCATTAACGCGAATTGCAAATCTTGAAAATATTCGTAGTGAGGATAATAGAATGTGGATTGTGTTGTTTGTGAATTCCGTTTAGAAATGCAGTCAAAAGTATTTAAACCACCAGCAACGATATCCGTGAACCAAAGCTTGATTGTTTTATGCAATCCCTATTTTATTTCAATTCTCAAGTTGTTATCATATTAACCCTTTACCTAACATGAAAAGAAGACGACATTCGCAAACAAAATTCTTGAATAATAAGGTTTTTTCATTTTTTTCTCAAAAGCATAGGTTATGACCCCACATTGGAACGAGCTCGACGAGCTCGTTCCAAAGAGGGGTCATAACCTATGTTTTGAGACAAAAAAAAACGAAAAAATAATAAAAATTAATTGGCGATTTTTGTGAATAGCGCGGCCGGTTTTGGCATTACGTTGGATAAAGGGTTAATCGTTTATCTGCTCTGTTTTTTTATAGTGATATATGTGTTTTTCTTATGTGTTTTGTTATGTACCTTTGTTTTTGGAAGAAAATGGAAGTAGATAAATAAATGCGAATCAGGGTTAAAATTGTACCGATCGGAAACTTCTGTAAGATATGGGGATGTTATAAAACCATAAAACAGATTGATTCTGTCAAAGTTGTGTAATATGACACAGCGTAAACAAGTCTAATGCGGAACAAATGTGGTAATAAATTTCAGCAAAACACAGAAATTAAATGCTTTCTGTATAACTTTTTCACACGCAACCATGAGAACGCAGCAAAATGATGTATCAAGATAAAGGATTTTTATGTTAACCCTTTACCTAACATGAAAAGCAGACGACAATTGCCCAAAAAATTCTTGAATAACTAATTTTTTGTCTCAGAAACATAGGTTATGACCCCTCGAGCTCGTTCCTATGTTTTTGAGACAAAAATAATAAAAATTAATTGGCGATTTTTGACAATAGCGCTGGCCGGTTTTGGTCGTTACGTTGCGTAAAGGGTTAAAGGGGTTGTATAAAACGGATTTTAATCAAGATTTTCTACGAGTCTCTTTTTAAAATATTAACATATTGCAACTTTAACCCCCACCCCCTTCCACGATGATGCCAAAAGGCCGATATTGCAAGCAGCATATGTTTTTCCATTATGCAAGTAGGAATTTAACCAATCCAATCTTGTTTGAACAGTTTGATAGAGCACAATGAGCTCTGTTAAACAAGTTTGAATTGTTTAAATTCCAAGTTGCATTATGGGAAAAAATAGTGACTTGAAATTTCTATAGTTAGACATAAGTGCAGAAGGTTAATTACCTGGTGGTTTTTAAGGTTAGATGTTGCTGTTTTTCTGAGTCCGATTAACCGTTAGTCCGCTAGCAAACAAAATACTGGACAATCAATCGGTTAGGAGGGTAAGTTCTTATTTAGTCCAACAATCCTCAAAGATTAAATTAGTACTCAACCTCCCTTCAAATACAAAATGGATTCGCCCATTCGTTATAGGTTTAACCCTTTACCCAACGTAACGGCCAAAACCGGCCAGCGCGATTCTCAAAAATCGCCAATGAATTTTTATTATTTTTCCATTTTTTGTCTCAAAAACATAGGTTATGACCCCTCGTTGGAACGAGCTCGTCGAGCTCGTTCCAACGAGGGGTCATAACCTATGTTTTTGAGACAAAAAATGAAAAAAATTAGTTATTCAAGAATTTTTTTTGCAAGTGTCGTCTGTTTTTCATGTTGGGTAAAGGGTTAATCGAATGCGGCGATCCCTTTCAGACACTTCTTGTTGAAAAGGGTACCCAATTAAATTAACAAAAAAAAATTGTGCAAGCAAAAGCGCGCGAAAAAATACCAGGAGAAACTTTTCAGGGCCAAGATCATGAAATCTCTTCGTATCAGAACATACACAAGAATTATTCCGTGCAGTAACTTGAATCTCGTTCACTAAAAGAAGTTGAATGCTACCACTCAAAGCATTGTAATTGGGGGTTGACGTGAAACTATTTTTAATTTTTTCAAGCTTATTGCCCAGGCTTCCACAATTCGGGGCTTAACTCTTAGAAGCCGGAAGTCCTGTTTTCTTGTCTGTGATGTAATACGGCAGGTAACCTGGCTCTGACGGTTCGACTATCTTTGGGCTGGGGGAGAATTATACACTGAGCAGGTACTTCTAGTCAAGTGTTGTCTGCCTGAATAAGCAGACGACACTTGACTAGAAGCACCTGCTTTACTGTAAGTTTTTCGCGGTATGTCATGTTCAATAAAATCATTCTGATTCCCCGGCTTCTAAGAGTTAACATCCTGATCGCAGAAGACTATCCCCCAACCAAAAATGAAAAAACAAACACCAAATGAAAAATAGCCATTTTTGATACGGCTCGGTGTTTCTGGCGAAATCTAGAATGCAAAAGCGAACAGGTGAAGGAAGCAGGGTCGACGAACAACAGACAAGACGGATGATATATTTTACTTCCGTGACAGATTATTTTCTATGAATCAATTATTTGTCACAGATGGACAATCTAAATTATTTCAGAAAGTCAAATTCTTTAAAAAGTATATCCATAGAGATGTTTGTAAGTGGACCAGTAATCTTTAAAAGTGAGCGAATACCCAGGCGTTCTTGGGAGGTGAGCGAAACACGGTATGAGCTAAAAAATTAAATTTATTTTCACAGTTTGAAACAGTTTATAAATATTTTTTATGGCTAGAATTCTTAAGTCTCAAAATAGCGAAACGGATCACAATCACGGGATCAATTTTCAGGCAAGAAGAAAAAAAATAGATTTAAACACACAGAAAGGGTTAGGTCGTCAGCTCTTCTCGGACGAAGAATGTGAAACGTAAACAATGGCGAGCGACCAATTCAAAAAATCAACCTTCTTGCCAAAAGGGTTGTATTAGAATTAGACCGCAAGATGAAAAAAACCCAAATGTCTTCTAGAGACTGAAGGAGAAGAATAGGTACTAAAGATTCCAAAAATAGCTACAATAGGACTTGGGATTACATTCAGCACAGTACAGTCGCCGTGGACTGGTCATATTCCACGCGTGGGCAGTGATTTCCACTCATGTGTGGTTCCCGGTGCTTTATTAACTAAATTTTTGATGACTGTTCCTATATTTATTTATTAGGGTTTAACGACACATTAACAGCCAAGATAATATCGTGTCAGTGACAGTTTTACGGGTGGAAGAAGACGGAGTATCCGGAGAGAACCACCGATCAACGACGAGCAGCTGCCAGCTCCCCAGCATCGTAGCTCCGCATTGCAGCACGGGAGTAGTATGTCTCGTATGTTTCACCCCCTATTGGCAGGACCTCGGTGCAGGACCTCGGAAGTGACGTCATGTCACGTGACCCAGCGGCGCCATGTTGTGAGTCATGGTAACCCGCGTGAGCGACCATGTTGTGACGTCATCCCCATGGTGATACGTGGTGTTAGTGCGTCCATTTTGTATACTGGAGGCTGCCATCTTGGTTTCTATGGTAGCACGTGACTGCTATGTTACCTAAACCCTTCTTATAGGACAGGGGTGTCTTCGTAGAGTATGTTCGATTGAATCGGAGTAAATCAAATTACCACAAACAACCCGACAATCCCTCCAAATCACCAAAATCCACCCCAAACCACCGAAATTGACTTTATTTGATTTTCCCATTTTATCGGCTTAGCACGTTGTGCTATAGTACCGATTGGGTACCTGGGGTGTGTTCGATTGAATCGGAATATCACGAATTACCACAAACAACCCGACAAGTTGTACTATTTCGAATTCTTTCAGAATCCTATTTAGGATCGCGAAACTTTTGGTTTATAATAGTAGCACGTAGTGCTATAGGACAAATTTACCCAGAATCCTCTGGTTTTTTCTAACCATTATTTAAATTACAAGTAGGGCCCATATGTGTACATGAAAGCCAGGAAGCTAACTTCAAGTTCCACAATATACTCATGTGAGGATCTACCCATATAAGAGAATCCCTTTTTTGTCGTATGAGGTTTAATTTACTATCCCTCTTAGCCTCATTTCGGTTTTTTGAGGATACCTTTTTAGGTTTGTTAAAAAAAATAACAACACAATTTTTGTGTCGCCTGCCCCACGAAGTGGGGAGCGACATATAGGGATTACTTTTGTCGTCTTGCGTCGTCCGCGTCGTCTGCGTCGTCGTCCGCGTCGTCCGCGTCGTCCGCGTCACATTTTCTCTTATCCGCCACTCCTCTTTAACCTACGAATGGATTTTGATGAAACTTTCAGTGATTCTTTATCACATAATGGCATTGTGCACCTCCTATTTTATTTTTTGATCCGCTGTATCTTTTCCAGAGTTATGCCCCTTTTCTACTTAGAATTCTGTCTGAAATATTAAAATATAGTGCAGGCGACACACGTCTTCCATGGAAGACTCACATCTAAGTTACAATTTAATTTCTTTTCTTCAACAACAAAATACATCTTTGTATGGTATGTAGATTGTCCGATATTCATAAACAGTCTTTCTGCAGATTGGACATCTTCTCAGTGGTTTACAGCAGTCTTTTCACGGGTACAAATGGTTACATGGTCGCGGAGCGACATTGGCTTCAGCTAAAAAACACACTCTACATTTTGTCCTCCGTGAATCTTCTTCTTGAAATGATGTGTCCATTTCTTCTTCTTCGATGGCCATTTCTTCTTCTTGAACTTTTTCAACGTCCATGAATTCAGGTGGTAAATTATGCCATCCTGATCAAACATGGAATAGTGAACATTCTTCAATCCTTTTTATCTTCATTCTTCTTTGGTTTTCTTTCACTCTTTGGTTTAGGTTCTCCTATTTCAAAATTCTCTTCTTTGCAATATCAACTGCTTTGGTCACTTGTTCCCAATCTCTTGTGGTAAACTGGAACCCAACGTCGTTCTTGAACAGTTGAATCTGTAAATCGTTGTTAAGTTTGAAGACGGTCACATTAGTAGACATCCTTCTTCTTTGGCTGTCGAAACACAAATGAACTGAACACCAACCGCACCAGTTTTTTATAGTTTTTCTTCAATACAGCGACATCTAGTGGCTGGTTTCCTCTATGACGTCATTAACCAACACATCATTATCCATTAGATCAGTCGTAAACATGTTGGATGTGGTATCTATCGGTACACCGCGACAGCGATGTTTCAAGTAAAACAGACAGTATTGTCCACACACTGGTAATGGTCCTTGAAGGCGTTTTGTATTATACTTCCAATATCTGCAATTCTTCTTCAGGAAATTCTCGAATGGTCTGTGTTGTGGTGGTAATCCATAGGAATCAAAGTACTCTGCGTTGTGGTGACTCACAAAGAGAGCCACCCAATGTTCTCCTTTTCTGTGGTCTGGATCCGTGTTGGCTATCAAAGCCACTGGTCTGTGATCTGGTAATCTTCTTGGTAATCTGTTTCTTGCAACTAAACACAAACATATTCTCTTCAAACAACTATCTGATCGAAGTGCATTCTCTAACTGCAACGTGTTCATGTTGAGTAACCAAAGATTACTTGTCTATCCTTATCCACTTCTATGATGTTCTGGAATTCTGCATACACCAGTACGTTGATTGCGGTTGGTAATGGGTTTTCGAAATGGACTTCTAGTCTCAAGGTTCCTCTCTTCACCAGATCGAAGTGTTGATCATGTGATAGATCTGGAGTCAGGTCGAATACGAATAGGGTGTATCCATTTGTGTACTCTTCTCGGCTGATATGGTTTCCTTCATTCTCATACATTTGTCCAGTTCCTTGGAACAGGGTCGCATAACATCTCGCCACTTCTTGTTGTTCGAATCTAGGTTGTAATGGTTTGGCTGGAATCTGCTGCCCGTCCACGTACAAAGCCAAGTATTTGATTTTGTAGTTCTTGAAATTATATGGATTCTTTGAAAAGTTTCCATTGAAAGCATCGTTGTCTACACATCCCACCACGATGCGTTTAGGTAGTTGGCCTAAAAATAAGTTTTCTTGTGTAATTCTCAGATTTCCTTTCGGCACTGAAAACACCTTGGTTTCCACACGGTCAATAGGATATTTTGCAGTTGCTTTTGTAAGTGCTTTCTCGTGAGCCATTCTCACGAATGATTGGAGTCTCTCTTTGCGTACAAACATGGATACATCTAGAATTTTGATATTGTATGTATCGGTATCGGCCATCAGTGCGAAAGCATCTTTGGATCTATTCATTTTAACATGAACATTAACTCCATTCAGCAAGTAATGAGTTTGGAAAAACATGTCCAAATGTAATCTTTCAGTCATGTCCATGATTTTACTTATAAATTTCTTTCGAAGAAGAAATCCATTGTTATCATCTGTCAAATCTTCCATGTGTCCGGTCGTACCCTTGTACCATAATTCATTATTCAGTTGTGACTTCTTGGCAGCTGGTCCATAACTCAACAAAGTTTCTATGAAAGCTCTGTAGTGATAAGTATTGCTGGAAGGAGATACCAGTTTTTCATTCAAGCTGATATCGATTTGATTAAATAAGGAATGCATTCATAAATTGACTGGGCCCTCATTGGCAACGGGTGCAATTGATGCCCCATTGGAATCTTCAACCGTTGCTTTAACATACAAGTATGTCTGTGCCAAATTCAAATAATCATCTCCTAATCCTGCAATGTGGAATTCTATTGGACCACTGTTTCCTATAGTCGCCAAAGGCCTGTGTTCTACCCAAGTCTTGGGTCTGAACAGTTCTCCTTCTTTTTGTCCATTTGCGAGTTTTGCGTGGTGCGGGCCTTTTTATACCTTTCCTGCCTGGTGGTTTCGACCCACCAATCACTTCATTCCAAGCTCCTGCGCCAGCCTCTTTGACTCTTTTGATTGCTGCCTTTTTTACATGTTTCCCTTCAATGACATCTTCGGCAAAGGCTGCTCCTTTTCTCACGAGCTGTTTTCCCACGGTCCTGACTGTAGTTTTCAATAAAGGTAACACCATATTCTTCAGTCCTCCCAATATACTTCCCAAACCATATCCTCTCTCTATTTGAGCTCCAGAAAAAGCCGGTAGACCGTTCCCAGCTTGTTTCGTGTAATATTCTGCGTATAATTTGGGCTTACAACAGTAAGTCATGTTTATGTGAAATGAAGAGATCTACGATGATTTCTGAAATGAAGTGTCACTGTCACTTTCCCGAACTCGAATGGTACTATGGCTCCTGTGTCACCCCTTATATACACCTGGGTGGTACTGAATTTTTTTCGTTCCACTTACATAATACACATTCTCAAAAGTTTTAGAGATGATATTTCCATATTTTCCACGCACGGGTACGATACGAAGAAGTGGTATTCTTGTATCTCCTACGACTTCGTCACGAACCAAGTCACAGTATACATACAGTAAATAAAATCCTTGGTTGACATCGGCAACTCTTGAAGGATTGTAAGTTCCAGATTTAAAAACACACTCATTATATCCCAAAATATTTTGAAGAGTAGGGCTCAATGTGACCACGACTCCATCACGTACCGTGATACGAACTTTACCAGTCACTTCATCCAGTTCAAAAGCTACCTTATCGTGACGAGGCAAGAGTAATTCTTTAACACCATTGATAGCCCGTATCACATCAGTGGGATCCAAATAACGACCTTCCTTGAGAGTAAGTCGGTAATTCTTTTTCGAAGACCAGAACACTGTCACGAAAGCTTCTTCTCCGCGAATATTGAACCAAGTATTTGGTTACTGAATCTCTGCCAGACCGACTTCCCATTCTCCCGTGAGATTCACTGGTTGTGATAACTGAGTGGTGTACGTAGTCAAAGTGTTTTCAGGAAACACGTTCATAGAACTATTACTTGATAGAGTCAAATAAAACATTACTTTTTCTTAATGGTTGGATTTGGTAACAAATATCCTATGCTACTCCTCAAGAGAGCAGTCCACAACTTGCTGTCTGTGTTCTCGAGAGTGAGATTAACGACACTGGTAATGATGATGATATACAGAATGATTATTTTTTTAATTTTTACCAAAACATTCCAAACAGAGGCCAAGAACCGTTTTGTCCTTCTTCCATTTTGAAGAAACCTCAGAGGTTCACTTCCTTTTATAGGTGAGCTGACTCTGCTTGATCCACGAATTGAACGAAGCTGGATATCCCAACTACTTTACGAACAATTCCCTTTTCTTACCTCGACCACGTTTCTTGAGTACGTGTTCGATTTTGTAAATAGTTTTATGTGAAACTCGCTGAAGCTCTTCAGTGTAGAACGACCCTTTCAATACTTCCCCATTATCATCTTGTAAGATGTACGTGACTGGATGCCCTTTCTTGATGGCTAACACTGTGAATAACTGTTCGGTCCAATTGGGCAAATAACCTTTCTCAAAAGTTTTCTTAACTTTACTGATTCTCACTCTGTCTCCAACTTTGTACTTTGGTGTCTTGTGTTTTATGGGTTGTCCATACAACCTTTGCCAAACCTCTTCTTGATTTTCAAAGTTCACGGCAATGGGGGCCATACCTATACTACGATGGTGAGAATGATTATATGACTTCACCAAGTTTTGAAGTGGAAAAATTAGTGTATTGTTCTTGGTAAAATATTTCCACATCTTGGTTTTCAAAGTGCTATTGAATCTTTCTACTATGGAACATTTTGTTTCAACATTTTGTGTAGTGAAAAAGAAGACTTTGTGATCTTTGAGAAAATTCTGAAATTTTCTGTTTAGAAATTCTTTGCCTTGATCAGTTTGTAATTTTTGTGGTTTACGACCTTGTTTGAAAATTTTAGTAAAAGCTTTTACTGTGGAATCACCAAGTTTGTTTTTGAGGAGTATGACCCAAGCATATTTACTAAACACATCTATACATGTCAACAAATATTTTATGTTTTTGTTGAATTTACTTATGTTTGAAACATCTACCAAGTCAGCTTTCCATTGTGCATCTATACCACTAACTATCACGTTCCTTCTAGGAAATGTACGACGAACAGGTTTGTGAAGAGTGTATGTGTCTTGAGTCTCTAACCATTTTACAACTTGTTTAGTTTTTTTTTCTTGGACGCTCTATGAAGAGTGTCTACACCACCAAAACTACCAGGCGCTTCAGTATCATAGTATTATGCTTCCATGACTGCCTTGTTCAAGTGTCAACTCTATTTATACCCTTTTTCGGTCCACTTTGGCGTTTCTGTTTTCTTTGGTTGTTTTGGTTCCGACTTTATCGGTGCCTGTTTCATAAAATCCCAACGTTCTTTATGACTAATCAGTTCTTGGGGTATGTTACTCAAAGCTTCGGCCAACACTTCCCATCCCTTTCGTTGGAGAGATTTTCGTCTTCAAAGTAAATAGTTTAGAAGATCTGTTACATTCGGCTCTACCACTGTTTGATCTTTGTAGACTAATTCAACTTTCTCATTCCAAGATATATTTGGGTCACTTCTAATACGATTCAACAACAACTTTCCCTTTCTCTTCATTGCCATAGGTACAGAATCGAGAATGTCTTCGTCTTTATTATCTTTCTCGAATTCGACTTTGATTGGTCGAAGAGCCATTACCGTTTGTTGAAATGTCAAATATCTTTGTAAAATCTGATTATATTGAGTCATCTTTTCATCAGCTGAAAGAAAAGGGGCATCGAGAATACCTCTCATTTCTCTATCCAGAGATGAAACAGCCAGTTCATTCGGTTGTCTTGGAGTCTCTTGTAGACGTTCCAATAACCTTGGTTCTACCAAAGCCATCTTCTTTTCATATTCCATCATCCAGAAATACCTTTACCAGCACCCAATAGTACAGGAGGTAGCAATGCCCCCAAGAATCCCCCTTTCTGCAAGATTTGTCTCCTCTTTTTGTCAGAGGTATCTTTATTTGCCACTGCCCTCACTAGTTGTTTTTGGCGAACGAGTTTGGTTCTCTGAGCTTTGGTCAGAGGTACTGCTCCCTTCAGTATATTCGAGGCACAGTCACACAAAAAAGTAATCAATTCTTTGTCTGCATGTTTTAGTATGGATTTTAGTTTGGGTTTCGATTTAATGGGAACCTTGAGAAGAGCGATCTTGAGCTTGAGACGGTCAGACATGCTTCTGACTTGAGTCAGACTTGTTGCTCCCCTTTTATACTTTTCGGGGGTACACATATTGGGTTTCCCCTGGAAAAATTTGACTTCTTAATCTCATGTGTTCAGGAGTATCTTGTTTGAGATCTATTAAAAGGTAACCATATGGTGTCGAAGTGGCATCTTCGAAAACTTCTCTCAGAAACTTGGAATAACCAGGATACATCTGTGCTGCCAAGTGTGAGATCTGAGAACGATCCCTAGGATATTTAAACAAGATCATGTAATGACTATTGAGAGCTACAGTCATATGGACTTTATTTTTGTCGAATAAATTTTGAACAATGTACATCACACTAATTTTACAGTGATGCCTACCTTTAGTAAATAATCTAGAGACTCGAACATCTGCATCGAGCATCAGATCATCCAATATGACTAAACTATCAGATTGTAATTCTTGAGGGAGACCCTCTACGAATTCTACTTCGGGTAAAGTATTGTATAATGGTTGCCATTCACTATAACACCAAATGATGTGACTTGGAACAGGTGATATAATATTTTTAATGGTTTGAATAACCCGATTTACAAAGGATGATTTACCACTACCTGTGGGACCACACAATAAACAAGTGAATGGATGCTTCCAACGAGGATCCATCTTTGTTGTTCTATGTTGGGTACTACTTCCTTTTATACCTTTTTTTTTGGGGGGGGGGGGGCTCCTACTGAACGTGGGTACTACTCCCCCTTTATACCTTTTGGAGAGGTGGTGATGACCAGCATCCAAAGATATTTAGCATTGGTGGCCCTCTGACTTACTGGCTGGGGACAGGTTAAGTTTGTTTGATATTTGTCAAGAAAATAAACATCAAATAACTTAAGCGTCATTACCACCTTTTTTTTCTTTTTTCTTCATTTTATACTTTTTTTCTTCTTTTTTATAAAAAACAAACACCTATTTACAACATCTATTTACATCTACAGACTGAGTGGTCTTGAAGGTCAGGAATTCAATCACCAAATCCATAATACATCGTCTCCGTTCATTTGTGAGAGGTTTCTCGAACATGTCTTCATACTCTTTCTGTACTGGTGGTGGATTCATTCCAGAAGTATTATGGTGCCACAGTAGATGGACATCATTCTTGTTAACTCTTTCAAGTGCTTCACTAAAACATGTTATAATCTTCTCTTCTTCAGACATCATTAGGCATACATTATGCTGAATCTGACTTGGGTGATCGACTGTACATCCATAGCATTTTTCTTTCACTACAGCATCAATGTTCTCTTCGACATAATGAGCATATGCCAAGCAAAGTTCATGCTGCAAGCGAACTTGCCTGAGTTCACTATCAATTTTATCAACGATCAATGATCATGGTTGGGTTATTCTCACTGTGATCTTCTTCTTCTTCTTCTTCAAAGGTGGTTCTTGAATTGGTTTTTTGAAGTCTTCATGGCTAGTAGGTTTAGTAGGTTTAGTGTCTTCAGGAACTTCACTTAAAGTTGTTTGTTGGGTTTTGATGGCTGTATCTACTTCTTCTATTTGGGACTTCAAGGCATTCCATTCTAAGGATAGAGCAATACCAGTCTTCGTAGGATAAGGTTTCTGGTCTTTTCCCTCAAATTATCTTCTGAGATGAATCTTCAGTTCACCCTGGTACTGAGTGACGTTAGCATAAATCTGCTTGGTACCAATGCGGAACATCTTCTCTAGTCAATGGTTCGATCGTGAATGATGCCAAGTCCATGCTTTGCCTAATCTTATGTATCTTTGCTGTACGTGTTTGAAAACATCACCCTAGTTCAACAAATTTTGATTGACTTTTTGATTCTTGATTGAGGTTTGTGTTTGTTTCCTATAGGATTGTAGGTTAAAGTTGGAAAATTTAGAAAATTAGTATAGAAGTTAATGGGAAAGAAATACAATGAGAATACAGAAATTTGATTGGTTGATTAAGTTCGATCTGATTGGTCAGTTTGGCGATCAAACTGCAATCTTGATCCTTAAGCTGTAGGATATGGCCATCTGCATTTTATACTGGCTTGGGACAGGTCAAGCTACAAACCTATGTCCAATGGAGATAAGTCAAATAGCTCGAGTGCATTCCCACCCCCTACAGTTCGTATCCTTAAAAACAAAAGAAAAAGAAAACAACATGTCCAACTTAGCAATTCAGTTTTTTATCATCAAAATTTCTCATTTCTTTAAATATTCACAACAGAGAATTTCTTAGTAATGATGATGATGATGATTTATTCCTTTGGTTATACAATAGGGGTAGCCTAAAAGACATGAGGAATCAACTTTTTTTTTAAAAAAAATGAAATGAAATTAAAAAGTTTGGAATAAAGAAGAAAGATACCATGAATCAACATTTTTTAAAATAAATGGAACTAAAAAGTTTTGAATGAAACCATTTAGGATTTTTTTTTATGACTGCGATAAAGGACTTTATGAGGACTGCCATAAAGGACTTTAGAGAATGCCATATAGGACTATGAGGACTGCCATAAAGGACTTTTTAATTAGAGAAAAAACTTGCCATAAAGGATTTCGTGAGGACTGCCATAACGGACTTATGAGGACTGCCATAAAGGACTTTAGAGAATGCCATTTAGGACTTTATGAAGACTGCCATATAGGATTTTAGAGAATACCATATTGGACTTTTTTTAATTAGAGAAAAATACAGCCATAAAGGACTTTAGAGAATGCCATATAGGACTTTATGAGGACTGCCATTTAGGACTTTTTAATTAGAGAAAAACTTGCCATAAAGGACTTTATGAGGACTGCCATATAGGACTTTAGAAAATGCCATATAGGACTTTATGAGGATTGCCATATAGGACTTTATGAGGACTTGCCATAAAGGACTTTAGAGAATGCCATATAGGACTTTATGAGGACTGCCATATATGACTTTTTAATTAGAGAAAAATACTGCCATATAGCACATTAGAGAAAAAACTGCCATATTAGACTTTAGAAAAAATTTGATGAGGCTAACATGATTGAGTAGACCACCTAAAAAACAGGACTTTTTGTAGGCAAAAGCTAGACTTTGTTCTGGTTGCAGAAAATATGACACTCACTCAATTGTTTCTTCTTTAAATCTCTAGTGGTATGGTGCTAACTCCATCTTCTAAAACTCTTCGTTTGGGGTAGAAATACGATAGTCCATCTCTTCTCTGCTGGTAGGTATACATAGTGTTGTCATTCATAACAAATCCTCGGTTGATGCCAGATCCACTTTGTTGAGTCTTCAAAACTTCCAAATATTTGTCTTTCGTCAAATCATTGTGGCGTTTGCTGATTCCTTTACAACTATATTTATTGGTGGCACCGAAACAATAATATGTTTTACTACACAGTCCAACAATGCCGGTTCCTTGCCATTCTGCCTTGAACAAGCCTGGAGTTCTCAGGTCAAAACGCTTTCTTTCTTGGCAACATGAGGGTGACAGCCATTCTTTGCCTTCTAATTTGGTTTTCACATAATCATCTCTGTGGAAATCACAACACTCTGAAGGAAACCACTTGTGATTCTCTTTGTAAAATTCTACTCTCTTCTCTGGTTTCACTAATTCATCTATGGATGGTGACGAGGTTCATAGATATGCAGAATCTGTGTCCATTTCAGCATATTCGAAATCTTGGCAGTTGATAAAAGTATCGATGACATCATAATAGAACTGAAGCATCCGGAGTTTCGCATACTGGTAAACAAAGAATCCGATGTGGAGTGACAGATCCAACTTGAGGGTCTTCTTGTTCAGTTCGACTTCATATAAAGTTTCATCTAATGGATTCGAAGGCTCTGAAGGACATGTCATTTACAGCTTTGGTGACTTCTTCGTCGTCGCAATAGCACACTCGTCGATGCTTCTTTTTGTTGGTAACGGTTTTACCATATCCAGAATTTCCCAATAGCTTCATGGTGTCGGCAACGATCGACTTGTCAGGGTCAACATCTCCTTGTCTTCTTGCTTCAGATACTTCATCTCCAAATTTTTCAAAACATCTTCTTGGTTTATATTGGATAACTTGATAGACGTGATCAACTTCAATACCATGCTGGAGGTACCACTGCAGTAAAGGGGTTGCAAACAACATTTGTTTCTGCTACATAGCTTCCGATCAAACTTCTACGGGGTTTCTTCATCATTCCATTCTTCTCAGAAAAGGACTTCATGTGTTCACCAATATCATCTATGGAAATATCTGTATTCTTGAAGATAGGTGTCATCTCTTTAAAGTACTCTTTCAGGTGATCTGGTACATGTATATCACATTCGACCAAACCAAACAGTTCACCGGACTTCACTTTCTTCAATACTTCTTCATCTGTCATTGCAGCATCTGTTTTGTCTGAAATGATCTCTTTCAGGAAAGCTTTGAGTGTGGCATCGGTCTTCTTCATCTCTCTCCACACACTCTCCCAGATTTCAACAAGTTTATAGCCCAAATCGGTGATGTACTTTGCGTTGGTACGGGTGTCTTGTAGCAGTTCTTTCATGGGTTTATCTCTGACTTCATTATGGATGATAGGAAGGCCATTCTTATCTTTCATGCAGGTATGTCCGTGCCAGAAGCAGCCATGGAATTGGTATACAGTCTGTGTCTCTTTGCACCAACCATCAACAGGCAACTGTCTTCGACCAATCATTTTTTCAGCTCCGTTAAACTGATGTCTGATGTGGATGTCATCTCTCATCGATAAAAACTCTAACCATTGTTCGGCCATTTTACCATACTTCATAGGATGTTCTGGTTTAAACTGGTTTTCTTCACGACGTCTAATACTCCAACCCGTTGGAATCTCTTGCATTAGGCACCAAGGATATAATGCATTCGCATCAAAGCCTATAATACTTCCACATGGTTTTGCTTCTTTGCCATATCTTGTTTCTCTGATTCGGTTAACATCTTTCTCGTGGTACCGGTTGAAGATAATTGAAGGTCCACCAACGATATTATCTTTCACTAAGTGATGCAGGTCTTTATTTTTCTGGTTAAATAACGTGAAGTAAGTGTCATCATTCATGGTCTGAAACAGATATTTCAACCTAAGGCCTGGAACACTGATACCATCTTTAAACATGTCGATGTGGCGTTCTTGGTAGAAAGCAAACTGCTTGGCAACTGCTTCAAGGAATGGTTGTACATATCGGTTATTATACCAGATTAGAAAATCACGGAAAGTTGTCATCTCCAAGTCGTTCCATACATGCTGGCAGTACTGGTATTCTTCATTGGATATGTTTTCTTTCTTTAGAGAACTGTAGAAGGTGTCATGGTCAGGAAGGTGGTCTTGATCCAATTTGTCCAAGCTGTCGATCCATTCATATGGTGAAAATCCCTTCGTCACGGAACAGCCAAATGCTTTCAAAAACTTGTCATAGCTGAATCCTGGAGCGAGGTGGTTGCAAATATCACCAAACGGGAAAGATTCTGTCGAGACGCACATGTAGTTATTCGATTTCTTCACTGCAAACTTGAGTGGATTCTGTCTCTTCAGGTATGTCATCAGTTCACACTTGACTACATTCATATCATATTTTCCAGAGTTGAATCCGATGACGGGCATCTCTTGCAGGTAGTCTTGAAATTTCTTCTCCAATTTTTGTAAAGGGTGCATCTTGGATGTATCTTCTCCAGTAGCTCTGGCTTCCGCTTCCAGCGTTTCATCAATTTTCTGTTTGAGTTTAAATAAGGTCCAAGTATGATAGGTCTGCATCAGTTGGTGGCAATGAGATGAAATATCTGTGAGGTATGCCATCATTTCTTCAACAAGTTCTTGAGAATTTCCATTTGCAATAAAACACTTCGGTTCTTGGTATTCTGGAACATTACTACATACACTCACACTCAATGGTCGGTGTTCTGCTTCCCATAGCAGTTTATCACTGTCGACAGGTAGACTGGATTTGACAAAGTAACTTTCAAAATCAAAGGTTGCACGGTATGGATAAAACTTCTTCTCTTCAGGCACTTCTATACCTTCATCTTCTAACAGATCAAATACGGACTGGGATGGATGGTACACACTACCAACAAACTGGTAATTTACTTCATCTGTGCATGTTTTCTCGTGACGATTGAGTAGAAATCCATTTTCTATTTTCCATAATTTGCCGCATTTGCGGCATTCAAAGGATTTGCAGTATTGGTCTATATCGATGATGTAGCTAAAATGGTTCTTGCAGACGTTCACAAACATGGTATTTTCAAACTTTCTATGAGATCTGTGTACTAATTTGGCAACAGTTTGGTCATAATCATTCTTGACAAGTTCATATACTTGGATATTCACTTCAAAACATTTCTCCAAGTCGGGTAATTCGGCTAAAGTTACCCCACGGAATTCATTCTTTGGCTTCTTTGTATATTTGCTGTACATGGCATCTGTTGTATTATTCAAATTGTGTGCTGTGAACCACTCCATAAAGCTAAACATCGGAAGATACACAGGTTGTCATCACAATAAAACTGGTTATGTTCATCTTTCACCAAAGCATTTACTGCTTTGTTCTGGAAAATATAATCAGGAAGTTCTTCTACCATTCCAATTGGGTGGTCTTTCAGCTTA
Source organism: Pictodentalium vernedei (assembly GCA_031216915.1). Classification (NCBI taxonomy): domain Eukaryota; kingdom Metazoa; phylum Mollusca; class Scaphopoda; order Dentaliida; family Dentaliidae; genus Pictodentalium; species Pictodentalium vernedei. The sequence goes on from CM062296.1 coordinate 615,190,751, forward strand.
TTCACATAAAAGGTGACGTTCGTAACTCTCTCCACAAGCCATTTGGTGTTGGGTCGTTTTAACTTGGCCCATTCCAGGATATCTTCTTCCATGACATCATCTAGGGATTCTTCAAAGTCTTCTTGGCAGCATACTAGTTGTGGAATATCAAGTACCCGAGCGTTGTTTTGTGATGGGTGGTAATACTTCAGTTCATTTGTTTCATTGTGTCTCAGGATAAAACCAAAACTAAGATTAATTTTAAATCTTAAGTGTTGTGGCAGAAATACGGTAGTCATCAATTCATCATTCATCATCTTCAGGTTCACATCGTTGATCCGGTAGTTATACTGGTCCTGGACTCTTCTGTTCATCATATGGCGAGTTCCAATAGAAATCCAGTTATCTTCGTACACATTCAAAATTTCATTGCTCTCTTCTTCGGACATCATATCATAACGGTGGTCGTCGTGGTCCGTGGTTGTTTGATTGGTCCTTTCTTTGGTTCTTCGGTCTTCCTTTTAGCTGGTACATGAACTGGTCGGTGGGCGACGCTCTGATGCCGGTTAAAATGGAGTAGTTGGTTAAACTCCTGGCCGCATTCCATACATGTGTAGGTCTCCAAACATTTTTTCAGATGTTGATCCAGATACTCCTTTCTCGTAAAGGTCTTGTTACAGTTGGTGCAATCGTGGGTCTGCTTCTCTCCCCTGTGCTTGGTACGCACATGGCGGTTCCGGTTGCAGCAGTCCGTAAAGGTCTTTCCACACTCTTCACAGGCATAAACATCAGTCCTAGTAACGGCAGCAGCAGCATCAGACTCCATCTTCATAAAATTTTTGCGAAGGCAATATTGCTATAGAAAACTCTCTAGCGATGTGTTCATTTCGAAGGATCGAAACAGAATGACGCGACGTTACTCTTCTCCGGAATTTATATCTATGTGACGGACGTTTTTGAAAACGTCACGACGTCACAGCGTTTTATCATCGATATTTTCATTCTCGATGGGCGTTTGTGTTTGTTTCCTATAGGATTATAGGTTAAAGTTGGAAACTTTAGAAAATCAGTATAGAAGTCAAAGGAAAAGAAACACAATGAGAATATACTAATCTGATTGGTTGATTAACTTCGCTCTGATTGGTTAGTGTAAAAATATCTTGATCCTCATTAATTTTATTATTTAAAATCATATAGTCAGAGGTGTCATTTAAAAAAATTGCTAAATATAGACCCTAACAATTAGTTAGGGGGTCAGTTAAGAATGTTACTAAAAATAGAGCGTAGGAATTTATAAAAATATAGTTCCAAGTAGAAGCAGAGGATTGTGGGTGAATTTGTCCTATAGAACTACGTGCTACTCTTATACAATTTATTGGGAAAAAAACGTCATGGGATCCAAAAAGGGATTCTGGAAAAATCCGAACCAGAACATTACTCCACTTCAATCGAATACACCTCCAGGTACTCTCTCGGTACTATAGCACTAATTGCTACTATTATAAGCCAAAAGTTTCGCGATCCTAAATAGGATTCTGAAAGAATTCGAAATAGTACAACTTGTCGGGTTGTTTGTGGTAATTCGTGATACTCCGATTCAATCGAACACACCCAGGCCCCCCTCGGTACTATAGCACTACGTGCTAAGCCGATAAAATGAGAAAATCTGTATCAAATAAAGTCAATTTCCGTGATTTGGGGTGGATTTTGGTGATTTGGAGGGATTGTTGGGTTGTTTGTGGTAATTTGATTTACTCCGATTCAATCGGACATACCCTCCGAATATACCCCTGTCCTATAAGAAGGGTTTAGGTAACATAGCAGTCACGTACTACCATAGAAACCAAGATGGCGGCCTCCAGTATACAAAATGGACGACGGAAGCACATATCACCCTAACAACACGTGCTGCGCATGCGCACTAACACCACGTATCACCATGGGGATGATGTCACAACATGACCGCTCACGCTGGTTACCATGACAACACAACATTGCACCGCTGGGTCACGTGACATGACGTCACTTCCGAGGTCCTGCACCAAGGTCCTGCTAATAGGGGTGAAACATACGAGACATACTACTCACGGGCAGGGTTAGATTGGTTGAAGATATGCGCACCATCGACGTGCAGTACACCTTAGTACACAGCGTCATCGTGCCCCCATGTGGACGATCGGGGTTGATGTGCCTTGCCCAAGGACAGAACGCGGGAGTCCGAATCGATCGCTCACATGGTCACCCATCCAAAGACTAACCGGTTCGACGTTGCTTAACTTCGGTGATCTGACGAGAACCACCGCGCCCCCTCGACTATTCCTATAATTAGTTAATTAATAACTCCACGGTTGCCGTATTGTATATATACGACGTGTGGTACCAATATTTTAACTTCAACCTATCATATTTCAATTTGCTTGTATAACATGACTTCAAATTTGCGGTCTCTCAGTTTCGCAAGTTGTCCAAAAATAAGAAAATGAAAATAATCTGCTGGTACTAGAGACTCGAAATAAACGCTATCTGGTGAATTTATATCAAAACTTTAGTACTGGTAGTTGGGTGTTAACACATACAGAGTGAAAAGTATAACTGACTTCAGACTTGCGGTCCAAAGTTTCGCAAGTACAGGGACAAAGAGATTGCAAGTAATCTACTGGTCCAAAAAAACATTAAATAAACGCCAAAGTATACGCTATATCATGTATATTAAATATTCATAAGATGGTTGCATTGTTTTTTTTAACCAATTTTATTTGATGTATAATGTTTGAAAGAAAATCATAATAGTCTCGCTTCCTCCAGACAGAGAGAGACACAGATAAATCATGTCAGAAGCAATAGTTCTTATTCCATCAGAATTATTACCACATAGGCTGCTGGGCATGGAAAGGAAATTGGTGTTCCGGGCTGTGTCATGCCTTTAGAAAGATAATGTCTTTGAATATACGATATATGACATTTTAACCCATTTTTGTTTTATGTGAGTGCTATGTCATGTACCCGCCGAGCATGCGCACTGTCACTACATATCACTATGGTAATAACATCACAACATGGCCACCCACATGGGCTACCATGACAATCGAACATGGTGTCGCTTGGTCACGTGACTATGACGTAATGCATGAGACCCTGCATGAGATAATGCAACCTAGGGATGTCCGGGTACGTGACATAACACTTACGTATAATAATTGACAAAAAACTTTTCGATCACGCTTTCTACCAGATTAAGAGACACCGACATGCAGTTGAAAACTTTCAATACAAGGAGTCAATTTATCTGATTCTTGTTATCACGTTTAAATAACAATTAAATTTCTCCTAATCGTGTATCCGGTCCAAGGATAAAGTAGTAAACTTGCCATTATTAGAGCCACCAGATGCAATAACTCTTATTCCCTCCCATTTATTACCAAACATATAGGCTACGCCACTTGGAAAGGGAATGTGTCGTTTGGGCTTTGTAATGCCATGATGGATGGGTGATGGGTGTAAGAGATTAAAAAAGTACAAAATTTAAATCTGTCAAGTTTTTTTTTTAAATTTGCCTATCCAAAGCTCCCCCACCCACAAGTTTTATTTCTTGCCGGTGAGTAGTATGTTTCGGGCTTTTCACCTCTAGTTTGCCGGACCTCGGTGCCTAAATATAGACCCTAACAATTAGGGGGTCAGTTAAAGATGTTACTAAAAATAGAGCGTAGGAATTTTAAAAAAATATAGTTCCAAGTAGAAGCAGAGTATTCTGGGTAAATTTGTCCTATAGCACTACGTTCTACACTTATTAGGAAAATAAAACGTCATGGGATCCAAACAAGGGATTATGGGAACATTACTCCACTTCAATCGAACACGACCTTTTAAAATCTATAGCACTACTTGCTACTTTTATAAGCCAAAAGTTTCGCGATCCTAAATAGGATTCTGAAAGAATTCGAAATAGTACAACTTGACGGGTTGTTTGTGGTAATTCGTGATACACCGATTCAATCGAACACATCCCCTGGTACTATAACACCACGCACTAAGCCGATAAAATGGGAAATCCGTATCAAATAAAGTCTATTTCGGTGATTTTGGGTGGATTTTGGTGATTTGGAGGGATTGTCGGGTTGTTTGTGGTAATTAGATTTACTCTTCTACAAAGGAACATACCCTCAAAACATACCCCGTCCTATTGCAGAAATATTGGGTTACATAGCAACCACGTACTACCATAGAAACCAAGATGGCGGCCTCCAGTATACAAAATGGACGACGGAAACACGTATCACCTTAACAACACGCGCTGCGCATGCGCACTCACACCATGTATCACTATGGAGATGACGTCACAACATGGCCGCTCACGCGGGTTACCATGACAACACAACATGGCGGCACTGGGTCACGTGACATGACGTCACTTCCGAGGTCCGGCACCGAGGTCCGGCAAACTAGAGGTGAAAAGCCCGAGACATACTATTCCGGTGTCAAGTCCAGTTAAAAAATGAATAGGCATTGCCACGGGTGGCGGTGTGTCAGGAAAAAACATGTAGACACAATGTCGAAAAAAATGTTTCATCAATGAGGGACCCAGAATCCCCCAATGTGCAGAAAAAAAAATTCCTCGACAAAATTAAAAAATCAAAAAAAAAAATCACTGTCTATTTTTTAATCTTTTGCCTCATTTATCTTGTAAGTGAACTACAGTTACTAACATTTTATCATTTTTTAATCAATTTTTCATGTTTTAGTTCCTTCAGATACTGATCTGTCGAATCAAGAAGACGTTTTATTGTTTCATTTATTTCAGTCATTACAGTACATGGAGGGTGAATTACTATTATGATCCCCGATGAGTCCGGAGGTGGGATGGGGACATTTCACCCGAGGGGCAAGATATTTGAACCAGACCCGAGGCTTGTCGAGGGTCTGGTTCAAATATCTTGCCCCGAGGCTGAGATTTCTCCATTCCCACCTTCAGACTCATCGAGGATGGTTCTTCTCCTCCCACCCTGCAGCGATTACGCTAGCCAGAGGTAATCGGGAGTCACGTGCTGATTCAATCAACTCATTTTTTATTCGTTGTTTTGAGAAACTGATGACATCACCGGAAAGAGAGCATGCACAAGTTATGTATATACCAAAGGTATATACCACGAAATCGATTAGGAACGGTGGCAGCTTGGGCGTTGAAGAGTTTTAGAGCATCGAACTTTGATCACACTGCATTCCGATGACGTCAATATGAATTAGTTGGTAGCAAGAAACTGATACGATATGCATAACGTCATAATAACGTTATATATGTATAACGTCACGTGGGTGGGGTGGGATACATCTGTCTCTCCCTGCTATCTCACCCGGGACACACGTATGTTACACAGTGGGGGAGAATATTATGATTCCCGATGAGTCTGGAGGTGGGATGAGGAAATCTTATCGAGGGGCAAGATATTTGAAGCCTCGTGTCTGGTTCAAATATCTTGCCCCGAGGGTGAGATTTCCCCATTCCCACCTGCAGACTCATCGAGGATGATTTTTCTTCCCCCATCATGCAGCGATTACGTTAGCCAGAGGTAATCTGGAGTTACGTGCTGATTCAATCGACTCATTTTGTATTCGTTGTTTTGAGAAACTGATGACACCATCGGAAAGAGCATGCACAAGTTATGGCAAGGAAATAGTTCAACAAACAACCTTTGGATGAATGTGGAGTTTGTTTCCCTGAACATATTTGAGGGACAACTAGTGAATGGTGCTCTAATTAAAAATGCGTTAATGGTGCACAACATGGTGTACTATTTTTTTTAGACTAAACGATAGATGATCGAAGAAATTGAGGAAAGATAGAAATCATATCCCCCACTGTGAAGATATAGAAATTTTCCCTTTCACGGTATCAATCAAAATGGCGGCTTTCAATGCATCACTTCAACGTAAATACGAGCCAAATTATCACTGAAGATGATGAATTTCTTCTAGAAACGTATAATGAAAAGAAAATCTATTGTTTTTGAGTGAATACCGATCTTTTCCAGCAATAATTCAACACATATTCACCTTGAATAGATGCATGAAACCCGCTAGTCCAAACATGGCCTGAAAGGCCGTAATATAAGTTTTTGGTTTGGTACGTCCTTTCAAAGGACGTACCAAACCAAAAACTTATATTACGGACTTTCAGGCCATGTTTGGACTAGAAACCCGCCAACTGAATCAGATCACAAGACGCTATCTGTTCCGAGTATTGATCAAATCACTTCCACGTATCAATGATTCAGTGCGCTGTTTATTTTCATGCATCAATCCATGGTTGAAACAAGTGGAATTATCAGATTCTTATAAAAAGCGTATAATAAAAAGAAAATCTAGTGCTTTTGGGTGGATACCGAAAATTATCTCACTTGTGACCGAGATAAATGGTTGTTTTCGCTCGCGCAAGCGCTCGCGAAAAATAAACATTTGTATCGGTCACTCATGAGATAATTTTCGGAATCCACTCAAAACCACTAGATATCCTCTATATATCAAGTCAAGAATATCTATGTACAGTTGATTGTTCTTTATAGTTTGTCTAATTTCCAAATTTACATAAAAACAAATTCAGTTAAAAATGTTATCCAATAATTGTCTCCCGTTATATGACATCTTCGGTGAGAGAGTTTTACCTGGTATGTACTAGGCTTGATAAAGTGTGAAGCTGCACACGAGTCCCTGCATATGTTACAACTTTTTGTTTTATATTATGAGCAGGTTATCTCCTCAAAAATCATTTCTAATAATATCAATCCTTTATCCGGCTGCATTACAAGTTTCGCGATAAACTCTCTTCTATTTGAATTCTTATAGTTACTGGTTTGGGCCACAGATGCGCAAAAGTTCCACCTATACTATCTTAGATGGGATATAAATGATTAAAAACAACATATATTGGTTTTTGTGTGGCTATATGTTGTTAATTTGAGAGGAAATTGGTTTTATTTTACAAGAGGAAAACAAATTGCAAATCATATTTGTTTTCTGGGTTTCAATGACGCACCCCTTAATTGTGTCACAAAACAATATTCAACAGCCTCTCCCCCACCTCCCGATTGACACCTAGTAAAGATATTGCACTCAGTTGGATTATTGCAGGTATCAAACGAAACGCAATTCAATTCTCTATCGTGTGGCAGCGGACTGAAGGCGGTATTCGGCGAACTGGCGTCGTTTCAAGCGATTCTTCTTTGTCGGAAGTGCACGAAAGCTTGTTTCCATGAGAATCGAATTGTTCTGTGGCTTTCTTGTTCATTTGGTATTCCATTCTAAGTTGTTATATCACTGTTGTAGATATTTTCGTCAACGCCACCGCTTGGGGATGTTTTCGAGTCCTTCCCCGACATCAACTGTGGCGCTAGTTCTGTGAACCCTCTCTTACCACCCCTATATTTTCTGACGTTTCATCGGGGTTAGACCTTGCCCCGTGAGGGCGCCATCAATGTGTTCAACCATTCTCTGGGCGACGCACTTGAGATCGCCATCTTTCAGCAGTGCTAGGTTTGCTGGGTCTGTCTGTCTAAGAGGATAGATCCCGCAGACGGTGACAGGTGTGCACTTTTGTAGTATGGGCCGTCGATTCCAGTCAGGGGAACCCGAGTAATTTCGACAACCCCTGACCTTTCCCTCTTTCTGGGTTCTACTTTGTCCTTGGCCATCCAGTCCCCTTCATCCTGCTCTCGAAGGAACTTGACCTCCATGACGTACTTACCCTCGGGTAGTTGTCTGTTGAGCTGTGCTGCTCGTCCAACTGTCATCCTAGCATCTAGGGCCATACAGCTTCGATTCTACCAGCGACCTGGATGACCCCAATATCGAATGGGTCGTCCTCCTCAAACTCACCATGTTGAGAAGATCGCAGTGGTGCCGTCAACTTAAAACTCGACTCCTTAGTCATCTATACCCACTGCTCGTTGACAGGTTTGCTCATGGGAGAGGGGCCTGGGAATCCAGGGTTCAACGGGCTAAATATTATGTTTTGATCAGTGTGTCCCGATTAGGCGTACGCAAAATTAGCCTTGTGACTACCTATACGTCAGTGTGACGCGAAACTGAACTTTGGTATAAGCCAAACTGAATCAACAACAGCATTAATACCGTCGGCGGAACGTCAGTGCTGAGACGTATTCGAACTTTGATGTAAGCTAAACTGAAGCGACAACAATTAATCATATGACAGAGACATCAGTGTAAAAAAATCAAATTTAAACTTTAATGTGAGCCACACTCTTGCTTTTGAGAAGCAAACGTGAATTCATTGCCACTTGAGAGATGGTAAGCGAACAAATGATTGAAGCATTGCTTTAAGACGGTAGATCAGCCAAAGACTAGATTTTGGATTAACAGGTTCAAGGTCAACAACAGCCCATCAAAGGTTTATAACTCAACGGTGTGGGCCCGAATAGTTGCGAATTCTTTGCCCAAGGCTTTTTTCAGATTAGTGGTTTGTAATTCATGGACTCGCTTGAAAATACATTTAAAGCGAAGTCAATTTCGTCTGTATAATTTATCTGTTATTAAATTATTTATTGTTGGCCATCGTCGACCCCGTCTTTATACTCAAGTCACTGACACCTTTAGGGACAACCTACCCCAAAAGAAGAGGTGATCTGTGGGTGATGATTATTGCGAAATTCAGCACACAGTGGGAAATTTTATGTGAGGTAAAGTGTAAAAGGGTCATTAGAGACTATAGTAAATTCTAATGAAATAATATACGAGTACTTGAAAGTACTCGACAGGCAGAATATAATCGAGTACAACAGAAAAGTATTAAATTAAACTGCACAATGAAACACGAGAGTTCTGGTGAGATTGCAAGATATGTTATTACTACCTATCAATCAAATTCCCCATTGTTCTAAGCAAACACAATGTGCGCTTGCAGGTGTATATTCCAATAGTTGAGAATTTTATACCAAACTGTCAAAGTAGTAGCTACGCGTTGCCGAAGGTTACTAAAGGTTTTCTCTCTAACGACACTCATCCCCAACTCGAACACCGACTAATGCGTCACGTGATGTTCAGCCAGTATCAGCTGGTTCTCAGTGGGCAATCACGTGGGCTTCTAACAGATGACGTCCTCCAAGCCGACGTCAAGTGAAGCTTGGGGACTTTGTTAGAATATCGGGACGGGCTGATGGAGGTGCCCCTTTGGCTATGGGTGCCTCATATCACATGATCTACTGACTGAAGTGCTCTAGATAGCATGATGCTTAGCAAGCATGAATTTACAATTCTGCCCAAGGTCATCACTTACTTCTGTGTATATAACAGCCAGCAGGGGGCGCGGTGGCGTTGCGGTAACCGGTTCTCGTCAGATCACCGAAGTTAAGTAACGTCGAGCCCGGTTAATCCTCGGATGGATGACTGTCTTAACGATCGCTTCGGACTCCCGCGTTGTATCCTTGAGCAAGGCACTTAACCCCAAATGTCCACATGGGGGCACGATGACGCCGTGTACTAAGACGTACTGCACGTCGATGGTGCGCATGTCTTCAACCAATCTAAACCCTGCCTGTGCTGCAGTGCGGAGTCACGATGTTGGGGAGCTGACAGCTGCTCTTCGTTGCTCGGTGGTTCTCTCCGGGTACCCTGGCTTCCTCCACCCGTAAAACTGTCACGGTCGTGATTAACCATTCGTGCATAAGTATGTGACCTTAAACACTAATAAATAAATATATTCGCCATTACTCAACTCGGGTTTTAATCAATACCAAACAATGTTGAATTGGATAAATTCTAGTTGCATTATGGGAAAAACCTGTAGCTTGATTTTTTTTATATTTTGACACCAGTGTGTAAAGGGTTAACAGTATAATCTGATTAATAGGTGGAGAGATTCCATATAGCTTTTTCCAACAACTAATAAAATGATAGAGTTACATTTGTGTTATAAATTTCCTTAACCCTTTACCTAACATGAAAAGCAGACGACACTTGCAAAAAAAATTCTTGAATAACTAATTTTTTTCATTTTTTGTCTCAAAAACATAGGTTATGACCCCTCGTTGGGACGAGCTCGACGAGCTCGTTCCAACGAGGGGTCATAACCTATGTTTTTGAGACAAAAAATGAAAATATTTTGAAAATTAATATGCAATTTTTGAGCCTAGCGCTGGCCGGTTTTGGCCGTTACGTTGGGTAAAGGGTTAAACTTCCTCACATCCAAGAATATAGATAGGTCTTCCAGATATGTTAACCCTCTCCACATTGATGTCAAAATACCAAAGTTTTCGGCAGCACATTTTTCCCGCAATGCAGCTGAGAATTTAATGAATTATATTTTGTTTGACAGAGCTCATTGAGCTCTGTCAACCAAGATACAATTTGTTAAATTCTTCATGCTACATTAGCAGTACGGACTAGCAGAGTGCTAGGAGATCAACGGGGGAAAGGCGGGATAAGGTCGAAAGCTTGGTAAAATGTACCGATCAACATCGAACGTGTCCTTGGAGCAGAGCTTACATTCCACCAAGAGTGATGCATGTACAATGAACAGAAACAATTCAGCTTCATATCTCAGTTTCAAAACTAAAGGTTAAAAGCTCCATTAAACTTTCAAAATGTCAAAGCTGCGAATTCATAGGGACTGTTTCTTTTCAGCGTTCACGTGTACCCCAGAGGTATAGTGTTGTAGTTCCCAATCAATAAAGTATTGAGTAAAGCGCACAAAAGAAAATCTTTATAGCCTGAGGCCTTCAAAGATTTATATTTCACAATATGTTACGCAGTCTCTGAGAGTCAACACGGCTGAAGTTTGTTCTTCCTTTGTGTTCTTAATAGCACGAAACATTTTTGTAGCTGCTTTTATTTCCAGAACTCGTTTCCATTGATTATGCTCGTGAATATTTTATTTCAGTGATAAAGTATGCATGCAGGACTACTATTTTTGCCGGATGCAAGTCCGAAGATGTTACTTTCACTCTGAATATACGAACAGCTTAACGCTTTACTCAACGATTCGTCCAAATGGGAGCGCAGTGGCTCCGTGGTAGAGAGTTGGACTTCTATGGTAGAGGTCCCGAGTTCGATCCCCGTCCAGGACAACCCACGTTGTGTTGTGCCCTTGGGCAAGGCACTTTATCCCGGTTGCCTAAGTGGGGGCACGATGGCGCCGTGTACTAAGGCGTACTGCACGTCTATGGTGCATATGTCTTCAACCGCTGTAACCCTGCTTGAACAGAGCTTGAACAAAGTTAGAATATTGAGGAGCCGACAGTAGCTCCTCGATGCTTGGTGGTTCTCTCCGGTTACTTCGACTTCCTCCACTCGTAAAACTTTCACGGTCACGATTAGCCAGGGTGCATAAGTATATGACCTGAAACACTAATAAATAAATAAATAAATAATTCGTCCAAATCAACCCATTTGTAAACATGCCTTTCAAATTTTATTATTTTTTATTATTGGGTCTCACTCAGCACATAGCTAAGGACGCCTTGTGAAGAGGAGTCCTTCGAGGCCATCCAAATAAAGCCCCACAAACTATGTGTAGATTTGAATGAAAATATGTACACAGTGCGGCCGCCGTGGACTGGTCACTTTTCACGGATGGGTATTATTTCTACAGATACAATAATATTAGATTTCAAACACTAATTATAGGAATAATCATCAAAAATTTTATTAATGAGGCACCGGGCACAACCCGGTCGTCCACGGCGACTGTACTGTATATGGAATGAAATATTGCCAGAAGCTGCGGAAGGTCAGCGTATGTCCAGAAAGTGTTGGACATTTATTCCCCTCCCCACACATCTACCTTTAAATTGTTAAATGGGCAAGTAAGCTCCAATTAAGAATCAAGTAATTAAAAAGATAACACATGTGACATCAGTACAAAATAAAGCCAAGTTTCCTTTTGTTACTTTTAATAAACGAAAACAACAGACAGCTCACTTGGCTATCTGCTGTTTTCATTTTTTAAAAGTAACAAAAGGAAACTGGGCCTTTATAGCAATTAATTCACAGCTAATCCCTCATTACGAATATTTATCATTTTATATTAATAGAAAGGACAGTGTCTGTATTGTATGTCATAATGCGTACACTGTTGACAAAATTAACAGAAAAAGTTACAGATCGTCAAAAGGTGGTGAAATTGCCGTTTTCTTATTTTTAAATGGGTTTCCACTGAGAATAATTGTGAAACGTTCAAAAGTGTTTGGGGAAAAAAAGTGTAGAAATTCAGCTTCTGTGTTGTTTACAGAAAAATGCCTGAAGTTTGTGAAATAATGCGCACAGTCGCTAATGTTTCGAAATTTTTATATGAAAGTCCCATATCAGTAGTAAGGGAAGGCACTTGGGCGTAAAAAATTAACTCTGAAATCTCCATAGACATTAGTTCGCCAGAGCAAAATCACGATCGTGGGACTTTGGGCGTAAACATTTAACCCTTTACCCATCGTAACGGCCAAAACCGGCCAGCCTCATTCACAAAAATCACCATCTAATTTTCATTATTTTTTTTATTTTTTGTATCAAAACCATAACTTATGACCCCTCATTGGAACGAGTTCGTTGAGCTCGTTCCAATGAGGGGTTATAAGCTATGGTTTTGACGCAAAAAGTCCAAAAAATTAGTTATTCCAGAATTTTATTTGCAAGTGTCACGAACTTTTCGTGTTAGGTAAAGGGTTAACACTGAAAATCCCCATAGGGCTTTGAAACTTCTGGCGTAAAACTTCTGGCGTAAAAATTTAACACTGAAAAGTCCCATAGGGTTTTGAATGGCCATTCAAAAAATAAAATCGGTTGATAACGAATGTCGAATAAGGAACTGAGAATAAGTAACGGTTGTCACGCCCGTCTTTGAGTTGTGGTAACCGTACTGCAGACCAAAGCCCGGATATGGGCTTCCAGCACTTTATCAGTTAATGTATGCAATAAAAGCAATTTATTTTTGTTTCAAGTGGAAACGAGTCATGAACGCGTGTTCTTAATTTGCATATAATTTTTTATGAGCCGTTTTGTGGTCGCGTCTTTTGAATGAAAATTAATAGGTTCAGGTTTCCAGACGCATCCTTTACTCATAGATTACATGCGCTGGTGATATCACCAAATGATGAGGTAAACAAAACCTTTCTTTACAGGGCTTGTATTTACATATTACTGAAAAGGAAGGACTTCTGTGCTGTTATGAACATATTTATTTACATATAACAACATTTTGGGTCTATTAACTGACATGGCTACTTTCAGCTCGCCTCACCCCTCCACCTCTTGTTTGTTTGTTTGTTTGTTTGTTTGTTTGTTTTCGTGTTTTTTAGGGCAGGTCTCCTTTTTCGACGCGAATACGGTAATCTGATTCTCGTAATATTCCATAGATACTGCCTGCTTGTTTGTTGGGGCTTAACGACACTTTCAACCGGTAATATCGAATTTGACCGAGGGGGGGGGAGAAACCGGAGCACCTGCCTACAACCACCGTGCAGCGTTGACTAATTGTCGTACTCTCCAACTTAACTAACCCGGTCCAAGTAGATTTAGACGCGATTAAAGTCAAGTGTACCATCGTCGAGGTCAATACCTTAGCACACAGCGTTCAGGTGCTCTCAGGTAGGTACTAGGGTTGACTCTGGAATTTATTACAAGCGCATATCTAGGCTTCCATAAGCTTAGACGACTTCAAAACAAAACCCAAGTCCCATCCCTTCCGAGAGGTTTTCGAGATTTCAGCTACCTAATTTGATCAGTTTTTGTTCACATCAGTGCTTTCAGTAGGAAGCTCAAATATGTATTTATTTCCCATGTAAAGCGAATTAGAGGACAACCCTGTGTTTTACGCTATATAAAAACCATGTACTATTATTATTATTAATAGGGTTGACGTAACTTGTCCATGGACACAATGCACTTAACCCATGGAGCTCAGGATAAAACCATAAACCTTTCGACGAGCTCAAGTCCAGAGATCTGACCCGCGCCCCGTCGACTTAAGTAATCAGATCTAGAAGCATTGACGGTAGAAACGAGGGAGAGAAACGCAGATGAGACATGCTCCCTCACACTTTTAGATCATATTTTTCCTCTCTCCCACATACTTTTGATGAATAAAAAATATCCATCTAAGTTTTTAATCAACATTTCATTTTTATTTGTTTACCCTTTGCATAAAAAGAAAAGCAGACGAAACAACTTGTTTTGTTTTGTTTGTTTGTTGTTGTTGTTGTTGTTGTTGTTGTTGTTGTTGTTGTTGTTGTTGTTATTGTATTTATCACGAGTTCCTTGTGATCTTGACCTTGGGCCTTTGAGCATTAAATGTACAGGGCTTATCACTTCCCAGAGGCAGTGTATCTGTGCTGTTTCGTGATCCTAAGCCAAAATGTTTTTAAGGTAAAGTCCTGAAACCGTACCCCAGATCAATAGAGTTTATCCCTTTCCTCCTAGCAGTGTGCCTGTGAAACTTTATGGTTATGGCCAAAAGCGTGTTAGAGTTCGGAAACCAGATCAGACAGCTCGACGCAAGCTCGGCCCTACGCATGAACAGAGCGGTCACTGTAGGGCTCTCGCCTATTGGCCAGTCCCTCATAAGTTCATATTAATTTGTGGATTAGATTAAACATATTTTATTTGTTATAACAAAAGGGACTGGATAACAAGTGCCTAATTTGTGGATCCAACTTTCACTTCAGTTCCTAAAGATGGGAGCGCGGTGGCTCAGTGGTAGACTGTTGGACTTCTATGCTCGAGGTCCCGAGTTCGATCCCCGTCCAGAACGACCCGCGTTGTGTCCTTGGGCAAGGCACTTTATCATGGTTGCCCACGTGGGGGTGGGAGGGTGGCACGATGCCGCCGTGTACAAAGGCGTGCTGCACGTGGGGGGGGGGGGGGCACGATGCCGCCGTGTACAAAGGCGTACGGCACGTCGATGGTGCACATCTCTTCAACCGCTGTAACTCTGCTTGAGCGGAGCTTCAACAGAGTTAGAATGTTGAGGAGCTGACAGTTGCTCGTCGATGCTCGGTGGTTCTCCCCGGGGGCTCCGGTTTCCTCCACCCGTAAAACTGCCACGGTCACGATTAGCCATTGTGCATAAATGTGTAACCTTAAACACCAATAAATATATAGTTCCTAAAGATAAAATATAATCATAGTATAAACGTTTTTCTATAAATAAAACGAAAAATCGAAACTATATCTTTGCGTTTTCGTTATTTGAGACATAAAATAGGCTAGTAACATTGTCGTCAATTGTTTTATTTTTGGTGGCATGAGACCACATGTGACACGCGACGACGTACTACATCGGTCATTTCTGTCGTAAAATGACTACCCCTATCACGCGAGGTGATAACCTCACTTACACGAAAACAAAAACTGAAATAAAAAAAGACTCAATCTCTTTGATACTAACTGCCAGCTGGCCATTATTTCCGTCCGTTTCTATATTAATTAAATTTATTAAATAATTTCTTTGTTTGTATATTTATTATTTATTGAAGTCACTTTCACCATCAAATAAATAGTTAACTGATTGACTGATTTATTTACTTATTGGTATCTAAGGTCACTTTCAGCATCTACGGCTATATCATGACTACAACAGAGATAACTCAAGTATATAGCCAAGAGTTTATGCCTGAGCTGCCCGTTTCTATTGCATATATAGGGCTTATCTAACAAGTCTGGATTTCAGGTCTAATGAGATAATTCTGACAGACCTTCAAATCCCCTCCGGCTCCCACCCTGTATCCAAGCTTCTGATAACTAATGAAAATATACTTTAACTGTATTATCCACCAGGATTTTTCATTCAGTGTAATCAACCCAACGTGATATTGCATGTATTGACTTTCTTCTGTTTTAACCCTTTACCTAACATGAAAAGCAGACGGCACTTGCAAACAAAATTCTTGAATAACTAATTTTTTTTCATTTTTTGTCTCAAAAACATAGGTTATGATCCCTCATTGGAAGATCTCGACGAGCTCGCTGCAAAGAGGGGTCATAACTTATGTTTTTGAGACAAAAAAAGGAAAAAATAATAAAAATTAATTGCCATTTTTTGTGAATAGAGCTAAATAAATCTGGTAAATGTGTAGTCGAAAGTGTGCGAACTGTGATAAGGGTATTAACAGTTATCACCCGATTTACCCGTTGAAAATAAACTTGGCCTGTTTTTTTTACATCTGTGATAAAAAAAAAAAATATTTTTTATTAGTAAATGAGAGTAGTTATTTAATTATTATCTAAACATTTTTCAGTTGTTTATTAAGTTTACAAATCAAGATATAACGTGCCCTGTTTTTACATCGGTAGTCAAAATGATTTTCTAGTCAGGAATATCAATAAATAGCATCGGTTATTAAACTGTTTTGAAAATACTCAAGATGTGGCATGATTTCTCAGAAAGCTCTATTTGGAAGCTTCACAAGAAATGATGACAGAGCCTGTTATCAATATTGGTTATTGCAGCTATCCCCAGCTTTGAGCCTTTTTTGACATCAGAAAACAATACGGTTTGGTTTGCCCATATATCGCACCTTGAGTCAGTGCAACAAGGCAGCATCTGCTATGCTAAAGCATTACAGATGACGCCTTGTTTCGCTCAAGGGACGATATATATATATATATTTATATATTTTTATAAAAAATAAAACAGGTTTATAATTTAAATGATTCACTTTATAAATATGCTGCTATTTAGTCAATGGTCCAGTCCACTTTTCATGGGGAAATCACGTGATAACTGTTATTATTATACATCAAAGTTAGTTTGTCCAAGAATGCTGGAATGCCATCTAAGGGCCCCGCAGTACCAGGTAACTCACCTGGTATTATTTAACTTCGGGTGAGTGGGCGCCTTTACTATTTTGATGCATTTCCACACGCTTCGAATTTTCAAAATTTGAATTAAAACAAAGTAAGAGAATTTAAGTACCAAAAATATTTTCAAGGTAACGTATTTATTGATTTAAAACATTTAGTATTTAAAAAATGGTGAGAAAATATTATTTGTAGCCCCGAAAGTTCTTTGTGGTTTTTTATGTTGAAGCGAACATTTTCTTTACAGTTTACTCAACAGATTAAAAGAGATTTTTTGAACGTTTAAAAGTGCTTTGTTAACCCTTTTCAAATATTAATGACTTAACCTCACCATCCCAAACAGTGCACTTTCGCCGCCAATTGTACCAGATTTATTTTGGAATCGAAAGAGAGCACTGTAGGCGACAGTAGACCGAATCCCGTCCTTCGTCATGACAACAAATAAATCTTGAAGATTTATAAAATTTAAAAAAATCACACTACTTCTTGTATTAACCTGAATAGGGTGATTGGTGTTAAAAATATACCTTAGAATTCACACTGATTGTCCTTTTTGAAAAATATGAAAAGTTCTGCTGCAGCTGTCGTACGATGGCCCAGTGGACATCGATGTTGGCTCTATTTAAAATGCTTAAATATTACATTTTGAATGGAGTTTTTGCAGAATAAATTACAGGAATTAATAGTTCACAATCGTTTTGATCGTGGAAAAATACAAGGACAACACAATCTAAGGGAAGTAACTCAATGTAAAGTTGTGAGACGAATTTGTGGATCTCATGTATGCCTGCTGCGTTCATTGAATCAAGATTGTGTACCAGTGGCATGGGCGTTGTCACCGGTGTGTGTGTGTGTGTGTGTGTTGGGGATCTCACCTCACCTCACCATCTCCTTATGCGTCAGATTCACCATAGTTAGAAATTCGAAGCTCTAAATTGGAAAAAGATGGAAATTTCAGACAGGGCGCTATTGGAATTTTTCCGAACAATTATGTCAAGAATTTGGCCAATGTTTGAAGTTATTATACTGAATAGTAGTGTATGTTCTCCAAATATTAACTCCCAGAAGCCGCGAGTCGAGTTTTCTTGCCTGTGATGTAATATGGCAGGTAATCTGGCTGTGGCGGTTTGGCTATCTTTGGGCTGGGGGAGAATTAAACACTGGGCAGGTGCTTTCCTGTAAGTTTTTCGCGGTATGTCATGTTCAATAAATTCATTCTGATTCCCCGGCTTCTAAGAGTTAATTGAAAAGTAGTAAAATCTCCCAAAATTTGATTTGCAGTTGGAATCTGTGACTATCGAGATCATCGGTGGGATAATGTACAGTCAAGGGGTGTACTAATATGGAATTCTGCATCTTAAAACCTCTACTTGAAAACAATTGATTCGGAGGGTGAGGGAGCTGATAGAATTCCCCACTTGTTGGAAATTGTGTAGTGGTAGTCGAAATGTTGCTTATGGGGTGGGGGTGGGGGTGCAATTGGAAACCTAGAGATTGACACACCCGTCCTCACCCGAGATCCCATAGCAATGTCCCGGGCCATTCAATGATTTTCAAAATGGGTGCGTTAGGGTGGTGTGGGTCTAGGAGATTTATGGGGACATGCGGACGTTGTATGCATTTGATCCCGAAACCAAATAACATTTGCAGAAGTGGGAAAAATGCATCGTATGGATGCGCCGACAACCTTTTGTTTCTCAGATAGCTTCGCGATGGCTCAGTTGGTAGAGGTGCAGCCTGCAAGCCAAGAGGTCCTCGGTTCGAATCCCACCTGCGGCAACCTCGTTGTGTCCTTGGGCAAGACACTTCACCCCCATTGCCCACGTGGGGGCACGGTGACGCTGTGTACTAAGGCGTACTGCACGTCGATGGTGCACCTGTCTTCCACCAATGCTAACCCTGCTTGTGTGGAGTTAGTATGTTGGGGAGCTGATAGTTGCTCGCCGTTGCTCGGTGGTTCTCTCTGGGTACTCCGGCTTCCTCCACCCGTAAAACTGTCGAGGTCATGATTAGCCATTGTGCAGAAATATGTGACTTTAAACACCAATAAATAAATAAATAAATTCTCAGATAGCTTTGCCATTCTTCCACACAAGAAAAAACAAATAAAACATGTATCTGGATACCACAGCCCAACACCTCGAACGACGCGAAAAGCACTTCAAAATACCTGGCTTTTCTCAAATTCAAAAGGAACAGAAATGGAATATATGAACTACTACGGCTCTTATTTAGACCACGAAGTGAGTGAAGTAGCGACCCAGTCGAAGCATCACTCATTCCACAGCGATCAGGAGCTGCATCGTATAATTATGCAGCTCAGCTATCAGACCTCGTTAAATCTCCATGAATCTGAAATGTAGCGCTGTGCTGCAGAGAAAATAATCGCATTGGGAGGCTTACTTCACCACATAAAATCTAACCAGCTGTGCACTTGAGATATTGAATTTTGCCAAAGGCTCAAACATGGTTAGATGCTTCTGAACCTCCTCCACGCGAGCAACGATCAGAATCGTTGATACAGTTCTCACAGGGAGCCCAAATTTGAGACCATGTATTTGATTTGAACAAACTTGAATCTACTCACAACACGGATGTCAATACTATGTAACAAAAGAATCTGACTCGTGGGTGTGAAGATGAAGTCTTTCAAAGAATAGTGCTTATATTACATTAAGTTAAAATTTGAGATCCCACAGGGAGCCCAAATATGACTCAAGGGACTTCATTTTAATAAACGGGAATCGAAGCCCCCTAAGGTTGCTGCATATAAAATATCAGAAGATTCTGGCTGGCGGATCTAAAGAAGAAAATTTTAAAGGAATTTCCCCAATATTAAACTAAGACAAAATTTAGGTTGCCATCGAGCCCAACTATGAACCCAGGGACTTCATTTGAACAAACTGGAATATGACCCTACTGAGGATACTGCAAACCAAATATCAAAAGATTATAACTGATGGATCTGAAGAAAAGGATTTTTAGAGAATATTCTTCATATTGCACTAAGTCAGAATTCGGGCCCACTAGGGACTCCAAATATCACCCTTAGAACTTGAATCTGAACCTCCTAAGTATGCTGTATATATTAAATATCAAAATGTTCTGTCTGGTAGATCTGAAAAAGAAGATTTTTAAAGAATATTCCTCATATTGCACTAAATTACAGAGACTGGATTTGAACAAACTTGAATATGACCCCCTAAGGAAGTTCTATACCAATCATCAAAAGATTCTGACTGGTGGACCTGAAGAAGATTTTTAAAAAAATTTCGTCATATCGGACCCAGTTAAAATTTGGGTTCCCACAGAGAGCCCAAATATGAACCCAGGGATTTTATTTTAACAAACATGAATCTTGCCCAACTAAGTATGCTACATACCAAATATCAAAAGATTCTGTTCGATAGATCTGGAGAAATTTTTTTTAAAGTATCCCCCGTATTACACTACATTAAAATTTGGGCTTCCATGGAGAGCCTAAATATAACTCCAAGGATTTGATTTGAAAAAAACTTCAAGCCGATCTCCCTGAATATGCAGTATACCAAATATCAAGAGATTTTGACTGGTAGATCTAAAGAAGATTTTTAAGTATGTTTCCTCATATTGTTCCAAGTTAAAATTCAGGTTCCCATTGGGAGTCCAAATATGCACACATGGACTTGTTTCGAACAAAACTGAATCTGACCCCACTAAGGATGTTGTATACCAGGTATCAAAAGATTCCTTGAAGGGTAGTTCTGGAGAAGATTTTTTTAATTTTGTAAAATAATTTTTTGGGGGGTGCTAACAGAATTATGTCCCTTGTGGGGCCCCAGTGGGTCGGACAGCCTTATTTGAACAAACTTAAATTGACATATGATAAGGAACATGCATATCAAATTTAGTTCAATTCGGCCCAGTAGTTTATGAGAAGTTGATAATGTAAACTTCACGCCTAACGGACGAACGGCCGACTGACGGACGTACGGACGGACAGACGGTGGGCGGAAAGTGATCACTAAAGCTCCAATTGAGCTTCGTTAGGAGCTAAAAAATATTTATTTTCAATCTCAGTACTGGAATAAGGATAATAATTCGGTTAGCGCCCACCCACCCCCTCCTCCAATGTTAATCCACATGTTACACCTAGATTGAGGCAAAAACGCTGATGCAGTGTTTGGTGTTGGGAACGTTCATAATAGTTCGTTCGGAAATAAAGCACAAGCACGTCTTCCAGGTCAATGTGGGTTTGTGTCATGGTTTGAAAACCGATCATGTGTAAATGGTTTGTTCGTCTATCCATCTGTCCTGTGACCATCCATACTTATTTGGGTTTCCGTACTATAACTTAAGTAATGGACGTATCTTCTTCACATTTGATATGTAAGTCATTTATCCCTTTACCTAACATGAAAAGCAGACGACACTTGCAAAAAAAATTCTTGAATAACTATTTTTTTTCATTTTTTGTCTCAAAAACATAGGTTATGACCCCTCGTTGGAACGAGCTCGACGAGCTCGTTCCAACGAGGGGTCATAACCTATGTTTTTGAGACAAAAAATGAAAAAATAATGAAAATTAATTGGCGATTTTTTAGAATAGCGCTGGCCGGTTTTGACCGTTACGTTGGGTAAAGGGTTAAGAGGATGATTGAGAGAGAATACTGGCATGCAGATATTTGGTGACATGATCACTGACATCATATCTGACATTTGGAGCCTGGTTAACTTGTGAGTGTAATGCTATAGCTATTTGTGAAATGTCAAACAATCACCAATCATTTTGCTTATTGAAGATCTGTTTGAGAAGCTGTTCCCCACGAGAACGATACAGGACTTAGCATGTCTGTCCACACCACAATTTCCTTGTCTTCCTGGCACAGAATAATTACCTCCAGTTGGAAGCAAATTTCACCCCAGATTCACTTACAGAGCACTAGATTTTTCAAAAATTTCCTGGGTAGAGCCTCCGGACTCCCACTCTAGGGAACACCCTCACCCAGACCCACTACTCGCTCCACCCTTCGGGCCTCGAGACATGTCTACGGAATGCCGTGCCGCCCCCCCTCCCCACCCCTTTGAATATTGTCCAGCCCCCCCCCCCCTCCTCCAATCCCCCAACCCCAATTATTTGAGAATCCTAGCTCCGCCACTGGGTGTGCTGAGTGTATGCGCTTACTATTAAATAGTAGTACTGAAATGGTTAACCGGATAACCGGTTTGAAACCGGTTACCTACCTAACCGATTTGAAAAAAAACGTCAACCGGTTATCCGAAATATCGCTAGTGATCGTCATTCCACGGTTAAAACGTAGTAAATCTGCCGCTTCTCCTTTGGGATAGATTACACCTCAAAGCAGCACTATATATATTGAGAAATAGTCGACTTTGGCGTTCAAGACTTCGTTAATGACCGGCAGTAGGTATAAAAGGCGGGTACCAGGACACCAGTGTGTGTACATGTACACAAACATGTACGTTTGTGTACATGTACCCATAGAGTTCAGTGTTAAAATGTACACAATCTCGAAAATTATGATTTATCCTATCATCGTGTCCTAGATGGTGCGATCGGTCGTTGACTAACGTTGTTGTAGAAAATATGAAAAATTAAGATGTTTGAAAAATTAGAATCGATGAAATTTTAGACGTTAGTCATCGCGTCCTAGACGGTGCGATCAGTCGTTGACGAACGATTGTGGATTCCAGGACAGCAAAATATAAAAATTAAGACATCGAAAAAAAGAATCTACGAAAATTCTCTCAACGTTCGTCATCGCGTTCTAGATGGCGGTGGGTGCGATCCAGTCGGTGATGAAGGATTGTGGATTCCAGGACAGGATGCGTGGAAGGAAATCAACCCTAGGATAATTTCTCAACGTTCGTCGTCGTGTCCTAGACGGCGCGACCGATCGTTGACGAACGCATTGCGGTTTCAAGGATAGAAATGTGAAAAATTAAGAATGTCGAAAAAATTAGAATCGATGAAATTTTCGACGTTTGTCATCGCGTCCTAGACGGCGCGATCGATCGTGGACGAACGGTGAAGATTTCTAGGATGGGAAACAAAATGAAAACATCGCGAGGAGTCGAGATAAATTGTAACAAAATCACGAGATCCGCGAGAGGAAATAAAAAAAGTGATTGATATAATATAGGAGAAAAAAATATATATAAATAAATAGTTATTTAAAATAAATAAAATATCAAATCGAATAGATAATAAAATATACGTAAATCATGAACGATTCCGAAATTGTGAGAGTGTCATTTCTTCTAAAGGCGTTGATGAGAGCCTACACATTCTGCGTGAATGAACAATTAGTTCGCATCTTGATCAAACGATGCATAGGGTGTCGGGATCATCTAGACTTTGATCACGAGGATCAATCGTATCTGACGATGGAAAGGGAAGACGTCGTCATCAAGTATTTCGAACCGGCGTTCGAATACGTTCGAATCGACGATGTGATCAAGTTATGGAGGAGATTCGTCTTCTGTAGCAGACGAGACAGGCCCACTGGTTCGGAAGAAATAAAATTGGCGTGTAGAAGTCTGACTTTAGAAGACAAGGGATGCGTCTTGAAATTATTGCTGGCGGGGGCATACGACACAACTAAGTTTTCTTGTTGATATAAATAAGGGAGAGAATAGAAAATAGAAAAATAAATACACGTGTAAATAATATAGAAAAAAATTAGAAAGAAAAAAACACAAAAACTGAAAACCAGAAATAAATTGTATCCGTCGTTAGATGACGACGAGGATGAGAAGCCAAACGGTGTTTTGCCAAAGGCACCGTCACCAGAAGAAAAAGAAAGAGGAGAGAGGCATCGCATCGATCACATCAGTAGAACCCAATTGTATCTGGCTCGAGAGAGAGACTCTCGTCATTCTCTCAAGAAGAAGTATTCGCGACTCGTGAAATTCGTCAATGCAGTCGACAAGCCACTCATCACGATTTCCATGGGTGTACACACAGCTGGCATCAGATTGTTGTCAACCACGGCCGGCGTTCCGATCGTGTTGACCATAGAAGGAGTGGCTCTCGCCGCCAGATTGTTTAGCATGGTCGGAAACTTTTTGAGTATGAAATTATATCTGAAGGCTAGGAAACACAAAAAGATTCGCGTCTTGGCCGACTCCAAGATCGACACGATATCCGAAATGATCTCGATGGCATAGAAAGATGGTAGGATAACGGACAGAGAATACTTCATGATATTCAGCGAGAAAACGAAATACGACACCATGAAAGAATCCGTGAGAATCAAGACTCGTCAGATCATCAAGGAAGAGATGAAGGATTCTCTCATGGAAAGGGGAAGGAAAGAGTCTAGGGAGGAATTCAGTAAGTTGATAGAACTCAAGAGCAATGACTGAAATAATACATATATAATAAGAATAGAATTTTTTAAAGGAAAAAAAAAATATTAAATTTATATATATAAAATAAAAAAAAAATAAATACGAAGTTATTGAAATAACCCTCAAAAATGTATTGCATAAAGTGTAAAAGTGTTACCAAGATGGGTAATTCTCGAGAAGTACGAACTAAAAATGACAGACAGATGCTTCGCAGAATTTGCAAGGTGTGTGGTTCGATCAAGACTCGATTCGTAAAAAAAAAATGTGCGGCGAAGGTGTGTGTGAATAAAATGATCAATAATCTACCGTTCGAAATGCATCTGCCGGGTCACAGTTTCACAGGACCCGGGACGAAATTGAACAAGAGACTCAATGCCGATCAGACTCCTAAATCTTGGAGCAAACCCGTGAATAGGGTGGACGCAGATGCGTAGATCACGATCTGTGCTACACTAGATATCCCAACACCAAGACTCACAATGACGTCTGCGATAAAAACATGTTGGCGAAATTGAGAGACATATCGAATCCGACTAGGAGAGAGAAGCACGAAAGTTTGCTGGTCGGCAAAGTGACCGATGCGAAACGTCACTTTGGATGGGGCGTTCCAAAAAAAAAGCATCTCGGAAAAGAAGAAGCGATTATTGATGAGCGAATTGGCCGAGGAGCTACACAAGCCCATCGAGCATACATTTCGAAAGAGAAGGGTGTTCATGAAGGGTTTGGATGACATTTGGTCCGCCGACTTGGTCGACATGAGATCGTTTTCGAGGTGGAACGAGGGCGTCAAATATCTATTGACGGTCATCGATGTGTTTTCCAAATACGGTTGGATCAGAGCCTTGAAGAATAAATCGGGACCTTGCGTCACTGAGGCTCTGAAGAGCGTGTTCGACTCGTCTTCTCGAAAACTGAATAAATTGTGGGTGGACAAGGGGAAGGAATTCTACAACGAGGATGTTCGTCCGTTGGTCGACCTCTATTCGATCAAAAATGAAGAGAAAGCCAGCATCGTGGAACATTGGAATCAAACAATGAAGGAAAAGATGCACAGGTACTTCACGGTGAATTCGACCAAGAAATACATATACGCTCTGAACGGTCTGGTCAAAGATTACAACAACACGCAACACAGTTCAATCAAGATGACCCCCGCAGAAGCTAGTGATCCTCGAAACGAAAAACGGGTCTACGCAAAATCTATATCTGAAAAAATCTAAGATCAGGAAGGAGTCTGGACCACTGAAATTGGCGGTCGGCGATCGAGTGAGAATTTACGCTTATAAGAAGCACTTTGAAAAGGGTTACACTCCTCGATGGACCATGGAAATCTTCGTGATAATCAGAATATTTCACACCGATCCGGTGACTTACAAAATCAAAGCTTTGGATGGCGAAGAGATCGTCTGAAAGTTTTATGAACAATTTTTATTAAAAAAAATATATATTTACTCTCTTTAACATTTTCTTGTTTACGCACACATATATATAAAGGGAAAAAAAATAATAATAATAAAAATAATTAAAACTATTTTTAGAAAAAAAAGCAAACAAATTAATAAATAAAAAAACAAAACAAAAAAACCTTCAAAAATGACAAATATACTAGATATCACACAAGGCGTACTGAAAGATGAAAGTATTCAGGAATACGAGGTTCACGAATATGAGCCGATAACCGGAACGAGTTTCAACAATGCGGGAGAGATAAGAATCAACGTCGAAACCCAAGATCTATTCATTCATCCTAGCGAGAGTTACATAGTGGTGCAGGGACATCTCACCAAGGAAGATGGGAGCGAATACATCGACGATGACAGTCACTCTAGCCAATAATGGCATCATGCATCTATTCAGTAATATAAAATACTTGCTATCCGGAAAAGAGATAGAATCCATGTTTCATCCCAGTCAGGCCACCACAATGTTCGGAATCTTGACGTATCTGGACGATTTTTCGAAATCCAGGGACTTAATCAGTTGTGGGTGAAAGACATTGTCAGCACCACCATCATGATATTCGACTACATCATCAAGACATCCAGACCCAAAGGAACGTTTTCGTTCAGGATACCTTTGAAACACATCTTTGGATTCGTGGACGATTACAACAAGATAATGTACGGATTCAAACACAATCTGATGATGATTCGAAAGGGAAATGATGATGCAATAGTGAAACTCACTGCGACCGATGCGGGTAAGTTAACTCTACACAAGATATCATGGTTCGTTCCTCAAGTGCGGCCTTCGGACGTGGAAAAAATATGTCTCTACAAGATCATAGAATCCAAGAGTAAATTACCTGTGGGATTAAGAATGAGACAGTGCGACATGGCTAGCATTCTGCTTTCCACGAATCACTTCGATTGGAGATTGTCTGTGAAATCTACTTCCGAGAGGCTGTGTTTCATCGTGGTCGCATTTCAGACCAACAGGGACAGGTCTCAAGAAAAAAATTTGTCGCTGTTCGATCACTGCAATTTCAGAAACATGCAGGTGTTTCTGAATGCCACGAGATATCCTGCAATCGATTACAATGCATCGTTCGACAAGAACGATTTCTGCAGATTGTACGTCGACACCGCGGATTTTAGAAAGAAGTATCACGGTCTGGACGAATTGATGAGCAACCCTAATATATCTCCCACCGAATACAAGTCGATATATCCCATGTTCATATTCAATGTCAGTAAACAGAGCGAACGACTCAGGAGTAGCGTCTTAGATATTTAGATCAAGATGCAATTCGACAGGAACGTGCCGAGAAAAACCGAGTCCTTTGCCCTGGTCCTGTCGGATAGAGAATTACAATTCGAATCGGATGGAAATAAGATGTTGATTGTTCAATGAAAATAAGTAATTATTAATAAACAAAAAAATAATAAATCCAAAAAGTTATAATTAAAAAAAATGATTACAAAAATGAATGATAAAGAGAGTACTTGAGAAGAAACAGACGTGGTTTGATTAAAAATATTTTGAGAGATTCGCTAGCAATAATTCTAGACACTTTAGTCGGCACAGAACCTTTTATATTGACTGACTATATGAGACGCGAAATAAATCGAAAGTAAAATCTTAATAGAAGATAAGACCAGAAAACTTTTAGACATATTGATGTATAGAGGACCAACTGCTTTTCGGGAATTTATAAAAGCTCTCCGAAATGCCAAAATAGATGCCGGTGTGTGTTTCGAGATAGGCGATTCAATTTAGCGAGATGAAACATTACGAGAAATAACATTAAAAACAAAAAAACAACAAAAAAAATAAAAAGTAATGAGATCTAAAGAGATTGAACATCTTTCTAAATCTCATTACATTTTATTTTTTTTGTTTTTTTCTTGTTTTTTTTGTTTTTAATAATTACTCATTATTTTTAATTAATTATTTCCATGCGTTCACTGTTTGTTCAGAGAATCTAGTTCGATCAGTAGGCTCACCACGAAGGTCGCGGCTTCGGAATTATTGGTTTTCATCCTGAAATTAATCCTGTCTCTGTCATTCACTTTGAGAGGCATGCCAAACGTGCTGACATTCAAGTGTTGATTCTTGGTCTTTTCAATGCTGTATCTCTTATCGCTCTCTACTCCATTCACCATGAGATTGACATTGACAGACATTCGAATGATTTCGCCTCCCAACAGCATGGGATAACCGCTACCTCCGTTTCCGAAAGACCATTTGGCTTTTCCCTCATCTAACACGCCACTCTCCTCGGCCCACACGGTGATCAATTGCCTGGCGTATTTGACTTTTTCCACCAACGAAATCACAGTGCAGGCGTCCAACATGTGCACGGGATCCGGCAGATTCGTGAGCGCATATCCGCTCATGTCTAGTTTACCTTCCATGATGTCACCCTTTCTTCAGAGTGAGTTGTCGTCCACGTACTGCATACTGACTGCGCGGGAATCGAATTCGTGATCGTGAGAGAGACCGAATAAATTCTGACCGTTCATGTTGATGCCACCCTTCATGGTTCCGCCAGTTCGTTTGTTCAGGTAGAGATCATCCACTTGCGATTCTATGTATTCTTGAGATCGCATCATGGTGGAATCCACATAGCCCTTGTTGACCGCGGTGGAGTCCTCGTCCACGTTGTCGATCTTCAATAGATTCAATATCTTGTGGAATCCCGCATTCAGATCCGATTTCATTTCTTGTTTGGCAGACTTTCTCTGTTCCAGGTCTATGTAGTGTTTGGTCGCCGCATCCTTGGGATTCGTGGGAGTGGCCACGTTCGTTATCTTTTGAGAATTGGCATTCAGTTCCGATTGCATCGTTTTCTGAACGTACCTACCTCTCAGGTGTTCGCTGAATTGCACATAAGAGTCGCCCGTGCATTTCTTAGTCGCGGCATCGGTGGAATCTATGGGACTTGCGATGTTCACCAAACATTTGGATTTCAGATCGAGATCATCGGTCATGGCTCTATTCACGTAATTATCTCTCATGATTTGTTCGAAATCCACGTTCGACGTATTTTTTAGTCATTGCATCTGCGAGAGCTACCGGCTTGGGAAGATTGTAGAGCTTGTTATCGTTCATGTTCAAAGGTTCCTCTCAAGGTTCGTATCTCCGAATGTAATGTTCATCCAAGTTGGCAACGTCATAACCAGCACCGACTTCGAGTGTCTTACTCTTCTTTTTGGGGCGACTTTCGTCATCACTCCTACCAAATTTATCGACTGGCATGTTTTGGGGGTTTTTTTTAAATATATTTCAACGCAGTTTTTAAGAATGAATTATTTTTCACTTATTTTATTTTTTGTTCAATTCGATTAAGTTTTTTGAAATAATTTTTTTACCTTTATATATATATACTATAAAAAAAAATCTCTCTAATGTAAATCATTGAGAATGTCTTGAAACCGATCTCCTTCTGACCATCTCTTGAAAACGAAGAGACACAGGTGACCGCAAAACACTTGATCTGGCGATTGCACTTGTTCCATATTGTAACGAACCACCGATTCGTCGAAATAGTTCTTTATTTCTTTCGGCGGCGAGATTCCGTAGCTGTCGAAATAATAATTCTTCTTCCCGTTCTTGAACCACGCCACCCAGTGAGTGCCTTCACCCAATAAATCGTCCAGATTTAAAATTCCACATTCTGATTGTCATCGAGGTCTTCTCTTCAGCAAGGCCTCTCTGGAAAACACGCCTCAAAAATCTTTGATTTTCAAGGCTTTTGCCGCATTCGACAGATCGATGTTGGATAGGGGTTCATTAGGTAAGACGACACCTTCTACGGATATCCGTATTTTCTTATTCATAAATGTATATTTTTTTATTTATTTTACTATAATTCATTAAATGACGTAATTTTTATTTTTTATTTTTTATTTTTAAACTAAATTTCTCGATGTCTCTATCGATTTCCATAGTCTTGTATTCGTCTAATTCCTCTTGATTTTCTGGAATCCTCTCATCATAAATTATATCCAAAACGCAATGTTCGATCACCAAAGTGCTTATTTTATCATCTAACATGAATCTCTTATCGTCGTCGGCCATCAGCGAAATCTTGTTGATTATTTCGGTGCACAAGTCATGATTGTCGCTTCAAATGATTTCATAGTCTTGTACACCGGCCCACTTCCAAACAGACAATCTTTATACTCTTGGAAAGAGATGTTTTTCTTCACCACACACGCTTGAACCCCTTCGCACTTTTTGATCTCTTCGCCTTCTAGGCGATAAGCATACAGTTTGGGACTCAAACCCACGAATTCGACAATTTGTTTACTACCGCACTAGTCTTTAAAATTACCCAACACCTTCTTGTTGTCGTTCGATTGAATGTTAGACAGGTGATCGACAGGATAATTGCATGTGTCGAACCAGATCGATGTATTTTTTCATCCAAGGCTCTTCGTCGAACTGAATGACGCAATGTATGTCACGTAATTTCATCCCGTGATCAACGTATTGTTTCACATTCTCGCTGTAGACAACGCACTTACATTTGTTATATAAATTGGGAACGAGTTTTTCGTTGTCTCCTTCGACCGGTTCCATTCCTTCGGCAGCCAGCGGATAATTGTTGTGCAGGTCGTGTAACTCTCCCAGATAGTTCAAATCGACTTCTAAAATGCAAGGATAGTCTTCCATTTTCGCATCTCTTCCAGTTCCGTCACCCATTTGAAATCTCCAATCAGTAAAGGATGCCTCATGGCCCAACCGTACAGATTATTAGCATCCCAATACTGTATGTACTTATTCAGTCGTTCCAAATCAAAACCTTCTTTCATGTAGGGCTTGTTGGCTTCAGAATACCTGTGGGAGATCATTGAGATACCACCTCTCATGGCCTTTTCGAACATGAGCAACATGTCCACGTCGGATAATAATTCCAATTGGACTTCGGTGGTCTTCAACAGAGCGTCCCATGCCAGGACGGGTGCGGTGAAATACCAAGCCGGATCCAGATCGTAATTTCGACAACAGATGTCTTGAAAATTTTCGAACACATCTGCCAGGAGTAGAACATCTTCAGATAGAGATTGTGATAATCTCTCATGGTTTTCATATCAAACGATTTCCACACGTTTTCGGCGTGTTCAAAATCCTCGTCGGAAATGTTGGATTTGTATAATTTCGAATAAAAATCTTCTTTCGAAGGTAGCGCGGTGTCGACGAATCTCTTTAGATCGTTCATGTTATCGTAAGGATAGACTCCTTTCCTCAACATGACGTCTACTCGTTCTCCGAAGTGTTTGCTTGTGATTTTAACTTTATCCTCGCTCATGTTATTGACTAATTTTTCCAGACTGGTCGACATGAATTTAAAACTGCCGATGAAACGTAGGGTTCTACGAATGGATTTTGTTTCTTCTTTCAACATCTCTTTGTCAATTACTCTTTTCTTCTCCATGACCTTCCATTTCGTGAAGGAAATGTATCTTTCTTCGCTGTTTGCGATGCAGTTTAATTCTTCATGGGAGGTAGCAAGATTTTTCACGAACAGATGACTGTCATAACCCGAGAGATTGTGAAATATCACTGGATAGAAAGTGGCATCTCGATATCTTAAATTACACTCGCTGTGGGCCGGACCATGATACAGACCCGTGTAATGATTGTGATCTCTGACTTTCTTCTTTTCCCGCAAATTCTCATCGAATGATTGTCTGCATATGTGACATTCGGTGGCTCTGTTATTTTCATCCTGTTGCTCTCGCATGATGATCATTTTCGCCGGAGATTTGAATTTGTCGTATAAAATTTGAATTTTTGATTCTAACTCTTCCATGAATCTTTGAGCCACGTCGTCGTCTTCAGACCATTTCGTGTAGGTGAAGGGACCCATATTGTGTTGCGAGTCGAAAGCACATTTCACGTAAATCCAATAGCCTGAAGGCACGTGTTTTTATATCTTTCGGTGTAACTTCGAAGAGCATTGTGTTGGCAGGAACTCATTTTCACGGTGAAGCATTCGAAATTGGCGTACACGATGAATGGCACTTTTAACCTTTTACTGTGATTGCGAAAGTTCACGAAGGTGTTGGGTTTGGGTGTTGTATTTCGACGGCAATGCCTTGCTTTTTGTTGCAATATTCCTGATGTTTTGCTAACGATTTTTCACTCTGAAACATGTTCATGCAATTGCAACATAAATATATCATACTTTTATGTTTATTATTTTGTCTCGCCAGTAATCGGCTTGGATGTTTAACCCAACAATAATGACAATTGTCACCATTCGAAATCAATAATCAAATAATCGCCTTTTCTCTTCCGAGATACGAAGTCTGTCTGAGAGGATAGATCGTTCGTTTTTCCTTGTCGTATCCCAAGACGTTCACCGCTACGGGGGGATTTTGAGCTTCGAAACGTTCGATGTCTTTTAACGACATTGGAAAAGTCACTCCGGTCTAATCGAGATTTTTACAAGTCTCCTCATAATGAGAAACTCTCTCGGAGTGGATTTTGATGAGGTATAAAGTGGAGGTGACTGCCCATTTAAAACACCGATCATCTTTATTTCTCACGTTGACCACAGCGTTTTTTTAGCTAGGAAATACGGTAATTCCACGTAGGAAGATGCTTTCAATGGATCATTTTCTGTTCACGTGAATTTTGAGATTCAACACCTCTTTGAATGTCCAATTACTACCTCCTCGTTGATAATTCGCGAGAGACGTCAACATCTTGTCTTTCATCGTTTCAAAAACGTCTGATAAATCAGAACCTCGAAATATGGTCTGGACACCGGATCTGAAATATGCATCTCTCATGATGCTCTTGCCGGAGTTTGCATCGATTTTATTCAACACGCAATGGAGTATCATCGCAATTTTTAGCCCCACGTCCATGTGTTCATGAAACAAATCCAATACTTTATTCTTTTCCCGTTCCATGAATGATTTCAGATCGATTTTTTTGATCGGGGGAACCACGTCAAAAGTTTTAAAAAAGCCTTTGATTGCACTTTTCTCCTGTTCTATGGGAATCGATTTGAATGCTTTCATGACGATTCGTCTTACATATTCTTCTCCTTTCCCTTCATCGATTGCTCGTCGAATTTTGTTCAATATATGTCGCTCATCTCGATTCTGAACTGCATCACTTGTTTTCGTTTTTTTTATTATTTTTTTTTTTAAACTTGCAGTTCTTCGACAGCTTTTCGTTTGGTTGTCTTCTTATTTTCCACAACCGGAACTTTTTTTTTTTAAGTCGGCATTTTGATTCCCTTTGCCACCTTTTTCTTCTTATATTTTGCAACCAAAACATTTTTTGACATCGTTGCTATCAGCATTTCGTTTCCCTTTTCAAACTATGTAACTCCTCACATATGATCTCTCTAAGTTTTTAATCATTTTGCACTACTACCGCTTTTCATTTTCTATCATCAGGTGTTACTGCCATTGGCTTATTTTTCGCAATTCGAGTTTGTTTAGGTTTGTTTACTTTCGGTCTTTCGAATTCCTTTCCATCACCTCACGAATGATACTCGCGTATGGCTTTAATTTTATTTGATTTGGTTCTATGATTTCTGTAATTTGGAATTTCCAATTCTTTACAAATCTCATTTAAATAGGATACGGTATACTTATCTAAATTTTCCATTTTTTTTTATTTGTTTGCTTTATTTCTAAGAAAATATTTGGAATTTTGTGTTTTTGTTAAATAATAATTTTTGTAAAAAGTTTTTAAAATAGTCTCTTATATATTTGTTTTTAATTCCCCTCAAAAAAATTTTTTTTGGTGAGCTTAATCGATTTTATTTCCTTTAACGTGGAAAAAATTGAATTAATATGACAAAAATAAAGGAAATTAAAAATTTAAACTTTTGTATATATATAGAGAGAGAGAAAACTTTCACAAAAATTTCACATTAAAGAGAAATTAAATTTAAAACTTTCTGTATATATATAGAGAGAAAAACTTTTTTACAAAAATTATTATTTAACAAAAAACACAAAATTCAAATATATTATTATTTTCAATAATTCATAAAACAAAAAAAAATAATCAACCATGAAAACAACACCTAAAAGATGCGAATTGAAATTGAAACAAGTCGAAACGTGCAAGAAACTTGGTTGTAAAATTTATAGATTACAATGACACGATGGTATCGAATTGAATTGGGTCGAGACGAAGGGCTTACAACACAAATACAACACATATAGCATGCCTTTGAAATTGGATGAAGCCGTGCTTGATTTGTTTTACGAGTACCAAAGTGATCTACAGAACATCGTCATCGCCAAAGACAAATAATTCGATAACAGCGATTTGTCATTGCCCTACGGAAGTTACATATATCCAAAAATCTCTCTCGAACTCGTAGACCGCTTGGGTGGTGAGAGCACGTTGACCGAAATAAAAAAACTCGCAAAAGTAAAGATAAACATTCAACACATATGCAAAAAAGGAGAAGATACGACCGTTAACATGTTAATAACAGACTTGAAAATATAAAAAGACAATAGAGAAAGCGATAATGAAGAAGAAGGGGAAAAAAATAAAATAAATTTTTTTTTTTTCCCTTCTTCTTCACTATCGCTCATATATATTGTAATAACATTTCCCTTTCTCTTCACTTTCATTATCGATTCTTCTTTTTTTTGTTAATATATCACGTTTTTTATAATAAAACATTTCATTCCCTTCATCATATTTATGAACGAATGCGGTGCATCTCTTGGCAACACTCATATCATTATTCTCTTCAAAAGGTGGTGGTGGAAAACAACTCATTCTTCTTCTTTTAAATTTCCACAATCTATCCCTATTTTTTTTTCGCTTCTTTTTCCAGTTCTTTCCTGAAATATCCATCATTATCATCCGAAAAAGCCTCACAATCCTTTTTATCTATTTTTATATTATATATTTTTTTCATACTTTATATAATTTATATTTTTATACTTTATATAATTATATAATTTTTTTACTTTATAATAACATACTCAAAAGTGGTATATTCTTAAACGGCAAATTCGGACCAAACAGCAAACCTCTACCGAGTCACTCCACGTTCTGTCCTCTCTTCAGATAGAGACCGTTTCCACCGAAAAAGTTGCCACCTCTTACAGGTTTTAGATACAATCCTTTACCACAGTCTGAGTCAACGTGACACACGACTCCTCCCTTCTTCAAAAACAGTCCACCACCCATTAATTTCCCATCAGCGGTAGGAAACCACCTTTCATTCTCTTATTATAATTCACTTGAGCAGGACTCAATCTCACCGTCGACACTCTTCCATCACAAATCGCTTTCCCCATCCTTTTGATGTGAGTTCTGGTCCAGGCGATCGGATCGCGACCGCCACTCACCAGATCTTCATGAGTGAGTTTGAATCTCACCATCTCGCCTCGAGTTAACACTCTCCAAAGTTTTCCCTCTGTCTTTCGGATATGTTCACGTTTTTAACCACGTATCGAGTCATACTTCTTTTCTTTTTTTAAATATATTTTGTTCAAACGCGGTTGTTGAGAATTCAATTGTTTTTGTTTAATGATAATTATATATTAAATAATTTTTGTAATTAATATTGCTTTTCTTTTGTTTTCTTATTTATATATATACACAATATCTTCTTCTTTTTTTTGCTTTATATTTCTCTTATGTGAAATCGTACCGTCACCCTCTCTCCCCGAAGATCTAACAGCTGACCATTTTGATCTGTCAGTGTAGTTTTCAGGCTATACAACGTGTCTAAAATCACGGGTAGATAAACTAAATTTTGAGGTCGTTCCACGATCTTATAACCCGACAACATGTTCAGAAAGAAGGAATAGATCGTCGGTTGCACACTACCATTCACGTAGCTTCCAGCAATCACATCCATGTTCAACAGAATACTATTGATGGCAAGAATGTTGGCCATATTTTCGGATGCCGCATAGCCTCGATACATCTTTCGATTGAATCCCAACATCTTGCCAATCGAATCGTCTGAAAATCCACTCGAAACTTATCTTCCAAATCCAATATCGTCTGTACGGTATTAGGGCTGGGAGCGAGTCTGATCTTGTTGCTTCCCTTTCCATCCGTCTTCATTCGCATCTGAATGTAATTGTTTAAATCGTCTATGTCATAACTTCCTTTGGGAATTTGAATCTCCTACCAATCCACTCCGTCGGAATACTTGAACGACTTATTCTTTTCGGTGACGTTGGGAAAGGAATAATAAGTCTCCAGATTCACCAACTCCATCTCATATCTTTTCTCCCTATTCAATTCGACGGAAGGTTCGATTTTCATCACGAATCGAGTCGAATCGCCTCTCACCACGATTTTGAATGGCCTGTATTGCAGCTGTATTCTCAGCTATCCGTTCTAACAATTCTCCTTGTTTGAACATTATTTCATTTTTATTATTTTTAAAAGTACATTATCGATGATTATTATTTTTAATTTTTGTTTTCGCTCTCTATTTATTATCATCGGAAACATAAAACTTGTCAAATCCGCTCCGATATTTTTCGTGATTAAATTCGCCAGTCAAATCGATCACGACGAAATCGTGAAATCCTCAGTCCCAAACCCTCTTGCAGAATCTCCTGAATTCTTCTCTGCTCATGTCGTTTGCGACGTGATCTCCGTAGATGTGATTGAGATTCTTGAGATCCTGGCGAAAGAGACACAGGAAATTAGCGTTCTCCCTTATCGTCTGTCTGGGCAGTCAAAAATAATTCTGGGACAGGTAGAAACAGTCCACATTGTTGTGACGACCCCTGATGTAATACGATTCGCATCGGTTCTGTCTCTCCAAAAGCAGATCGTCGAAAATCATGAGATTCTTATTTTCCAATTTCAATTCCCTGGGATCCGGAACGTCGCTTGCATTCTCGTAAAATCGACACTCGCCGTTCAAAGACGCATTTCTCTTGATCAATTCCATCGTCGCACCATCCAAAATGGTCGAAAGAGAATCTCTGCATCCGTCGAATTTCTCCCTACTTTCGAAGATTCTGGCTACGACGTCCTTGGGCAATCTACGATCCATGCACTCTCGAAGCAATCTGTATTCGGGTTGAAACAGGCTCTTGCCGAACACGAATAATCTGTCGTAACCAGCTGGGTCACGACAACTGATTCATCAACACATTGGTCTTTCCACAATTTCGATTTTCCCACTATCAAACCGCTTATGCTCTTGGGAAAGAACTCATTCGACCTCTTGGTCGTGGCGTCGTTCCAAGACATATCTTTGATGTTCATCTTTTTTTTTATTTAGGTTTTCAAACTCAATTTTTTTATGTTTTTAAACTCGGTTTCTTTATGTTTTCAAACTCGGTTTTATAAATATATATTTTTTATTATTGTTTATTTATATTACACCATCGTTGGTTCTCTTCAATCCAGATCCACTCGTCATTTTGGCTAGATCTTGTATGGGTACCACAGCATCCTTAAAATCTTTCCAACTTTTCGATGATCACTCTAACATAGCTCGCTTCGCTGGTGAGCTGATCAATTTATCGATCGATGCATCTGATGCCCTCTTGCCCACTACCGAAGCGATCCTACCACTAGCTTCAGAAGTGGCTTTCTTACCAGCATCCAAAGCCGTCTTCTTACCAAACTCCAGCATGGTCGATGCGAGTTTTCTACCGGCATCACTCGTGAATGCTCGCATTATAGAATCCATGATATCAGAACCGCCTTGGAAGCAAGTTCTGGCATATCCCGTTCTTTATCACCAACATATTTTTATTGTTATTTTGTTTTTTGCTCGTAAATCGTTTTTTGTTTTAAATACTTTTTTCATTATTTTTAGTGTAGATTTACTTTTATTTATCTATTTTGTTTTTCTCTAGTTACTATATATCATTCTTTCAATTCGTTCATCAACTTTTATAATCTCATCTATCCAAGACCTTCTGCCTCAACAATTCGTCGCATATACTCACTATCTGATTATCCACCCCCGTATTACCGGTGTGCTGATTAGCCATCAACAATTTCAATCTCTTGAACAGAGCGTTGGAATCACGCAGAAGAAAAGTGGTCATCACTCCCTTTCCCATCACTGATTCGATGAATTTATTCATCAACCATATGGATTTCACCACATTCGTCCACTTGTAACCTCTATTGGCTTTGGGTCTCGTCTCTCTGGCGTCATTATTCCTCTTCATGGCATAGGTCTGAACCAGAATGTTGCCATAATTGTCGTGATCCTCATCCGTGTAATCTCCAGGCTTGTCGTATCGAAGCAACTTTTGTAGTCCCGGAGTATTCGGATACTTATTCAGACCGACAATGAAATATCGATCCTCCTCTCGCACTTCAGTGTCGCCCACGAAAGTCCTACCGTTCGAATCCTCGCGAATTCCATACAGCAGATCTCTCTTACCACCATCATCGGACGATGCGACGCTACTAGTGGTAATAGTCGAAGCTGTATCGTCGCTCTGACTCACCTCTGTTTCAATTCCCACGGGAACGTAATCCGACGGAGATCTTTGAACGGAAAACTGTGTAAAACTACCAGGTAACGAACTCATTCTCAAAGAACTCTCTTTTATGTATCTCAATTCCTCGACGATCTCCTTCTTGCTTCGTTCTTGAACCTCCGTCATGGGTTGGAATAGTTTGGTGGTCTCTCGTCTCAATTCCACCTCTCCCAATCGTCTGCTTCTTTCGGTGGACTGAATGCTTTCCTTGAGCCGCTCATATTCGTCAAGGAGCTCGTCCCTTCGCTTGGAATCTTTGATTTGCAAAAACATTTTTTCTCTCGATTATTAATATTTCTTTTTAGAGTGTGGTAACGTCGATTATTTATTATTCTCAAAATTAAATGTGATTATTTTTATGTTTTAAATAAATAAAATTGTTATGTCTTTAAGATATATATAACTAAACAAGTTGGAAAAAGAAAAACATACAAATAAAACGTTGATAATGCATCGCTTCAAATGCGTTAAATCACATCAGCGGTTGTTTCCCACAGTGAGAACTCAGAGTTAATCTTTGATCTGCTCGGCTTTCATCCTTAGAACTGCTTTCAGCTAAACAACTTAATGCTGTCAAAAACAGTATCACTTTGAGTTATTGGTGTAGTTTGATTAAACGTATTTTCAACCTTTTAATAGTAATAGTTTATTCAAGCAAAAATAACACCTACAGAGAGACAGACAGATTGCATAAAGAGTATACTTCGCAAAAATGTCATTCTCGCTTTGCAGAGTTAATCTTTGACCTGCTCGGCTTTCATCCTTAGAACTGTTTTTTCAGCTAAACAACTTAATGCCATCAAAAACATTATCACTTTGAGTTATTGGTGTAGTTTGATTAAACGTATTTTCAACCGTTTAATAGTAATAGTCTATTCAAGCAAAATAACACCTATAGAGAGACTGACAGATTGCATAAAGAGTATACTTCGCAAAAATGTCATTCTCACTTCGCTTCGAGAAACATGTTTGAAAACATTCATTATATAACCATTCACACAGACGCTCGCCCATTCAATAGATGAATGACAAACGTTTTTGAAAACAACCATTATAATAACTATTCACACACTTCACCATTCAATAGATGAATGAAAAACGTTCATTTACATCCACATTGTTAAACGATTAGGTGGAAATGAAAGAAACTCAACAAAACTGTTTTGTTACAATTTATCTCAACTCCTCGCGTTTTTTTCATTCTGTTTCCCATCCTAGAAATCTTCACCGTTTGTCCATGATTGATCGCGCCGTCTAGGACGCGATGACAAATGTCGAAAATTTCATCGATTCTAATTTTTTTGACATTCTTAATTTTTCACATTTCTGTCCTGGAAACCGCAATGCATTCGTCAACGATCGATCGCACCATCTAGGACACCACGATGAACGTTGAGAAAGAATCCTAGGGTTGATTTCCTTCTGCGCATCCTGTCCTGCAATCCACCGACTGGATCGCACCCACCGCCATTCAGAACGTGATGACGAACGTTGAGAGAATTTTCGTAGATTCTTTTTTTCGACATCTTAATTTTTATATTTTGCTGTCCTGGAATCTGCAATCGAAAATTTCGATTCTAATTTTTCAAACATCTTAATTTTTCATATTTTCTACAACAGCATTAGTCAACGACTGATCGCATCATCTAGGACATGATGATGAACGATCGAAAATTCTAGGATAAATAATAATTTTCGAGATTGTGTACATTTTAACACTGAACTCTATGGGTACATGTACACAAACGTACATGTTTGTGTACATGTACACAAACAGGTGTCCTGGTACCCGCCTTTTATACCTACTACCGGCAATTTCCGTGAATACTAAGTTACCGCAGAAACTATTCTGTAATATGTCTACAAACGAACGTTGTCGAGTACTCGACAACGTTCGTTTATATACACACTACAGAATAGTTTCTGAGAATACTGCTTTTCAAGCTTTGATCCCAGATTCGGTTAAATAATGGCTATGGATAACCAGATATTATCCGGTTATAGCTCTCGGTTAGTCGGCTGTAAAAATGAGCCAACCGTTTTAGCCCTATTAAATAGCCATCGACAATTAAGACATTGTTAAATAGGATGGTCAGTTAGGTGTGAATGTATAGGCGTTAGATTTGCCTGGGCCTTACAATAAATAGGCTATCCTGTATTAACGATTGATATGTTAGCTTTCTGGTGTCGGGTAGCAATTGCATAGGCGAGTGTGCTTTCAACTAAGTGCGCTCAGCCCGTATTATTCGCTGTATGGTGTTTTGTGTATAGGTCGTATCAGTTTTGGCATGTGTTGTAATCGATGGCGCCAACGGAAGAAGATCAAGGGTGAATGGCTTAGCTACCCGTTTCCTCCATCTAGTCCCGGCCCTCACTCTACGGTTCATATATGGGGGCATGCTGCGTTGTTGAATGCAAGTTTTTTCCACTTTATAGATTTAGCCCATCTGAGCAACAGATCGCCAACAATTAGTGAAGTAGCCTGTAGATAATAAGAGCTCATTAATCATAAATACGCTTCACATTAATTGAGGCTAGCCTGTCATTTAGGTATATATTTATCGACAACTGGGCCTGTCATTTAGGTATATATTTATCGACAACTGGGTGCATTTGGTCTGTGTGAAACCTTTTGAACAGTTCTGATTGTACAGAATTTATTCATTGGTGTTTAAGATCACATATTTCTGCACAATGTCTATAGTTTTAATCGTAACGTGGAAAAAAGTCAAGTTCAGCCAATTGTTTATACCCATGTTGCCCATTTTAGAGGACTTCCACCCAGGCATTAGTTACCTGGTCCTATTTTACCAGTAAAAGAGAGATTGTTTGCCACAGTAAACAAGCATTGCCTCACTTTCCGGGATTCCCACGGGGAGATTGTGTCGAATGATATGATGTTGAAACTGGAAAGTATCAGCGACCTTGGTGGTCTACAAATTGCTGATAATGCCATTATGAGAGTAAATTGTTCCTGCATTTTAGCTAACTTGTAGCAACAGTTTAATAAATTCTACCATCAGTTTAGCTGCATTGCACCTACAATTTACTAAACTGTACCTGCAATTTAGCTAATTGTAACTACAAATTAGCATCTTCACTCTCATTGGCCAAACTAAATATATATCTAAATGCGAATGTCTGTATCTATCTCTCTCCCTATCTTTGTTACGGGTGAACTCCTCCGTTTCTCGACCGATCGATCTCAAATTTTTTACACGGGGGTAATTCGTCCCTGCGAGTAACATGGGATGTGTGCCGTGCCTGTGCAGGGTGACCTTGGCCTTGAAATGGATGACCTTGACCTTTTATTTCGAAAACGACTGGGCCGATCGGGCTAAAATTTCATATGTGCGGGTATATTGACCCATCGATCATTTTGACTTTGTCAGGGTGCCCGTACGGGGTGACCTTTACCTTGAAATTGGTGACCTTGACCTTTTATTTCGAAAGCGGCTGAGCCGATCATATCTGAGGGTATATTGATATTACCATCTTCTCCCGTGCAACGCCGGGTATTCACCCGCTAGTACTATATATACTGGATCCACTATTCGTTATATCTCGAATATTTGACGAGATGTCTACGTGATTATTTTCTCCCAATTCGCGATTTGCCTGTAGCCCACATTTAAGCATTCCGCTTTGTTTATTTTGTGTGGATGGGTGGGGTTGTTTTCCAAGTTTTTTTTCGAATGGAGATCTTAACCCCAAAGTGTAGCCACCATCACCCCTTTCGTCCAATAAGCTTGAAGTTCAAAAATATTAGAAAACCACCACTGAAAATATACTTAGAGATGATGCGGGGCAGTTCCTCTCGTTTTGTCCCCAAGTCGAGTTTCGTACCGAACGATTCGTCCAAAAAGCAAAGTCTTTTAGGGGGAGATGTGTTTGTATTCGAAGGAAGATATTAACCCCCATAGGATTGACCGTGTCCTATAAACTTGAAATTATTTTAAACTAATATCTTGTGAATAATCAGTCACAATGCTTTGAGATGCGGCATTACCTTTTTTATAGTGAGAGGGACTCCACTTTGTTCACAAAATGTTTCTTGTTTATGTTGTAATACGAAACGATTGCATGATATATGCACAAAATAAGTGTTTTCATGAGCATTTTATCTTGCTTGCACAAAACTTTTCTTGTGGTTTAATGTAGTTCTTTCGAGCCTCGACTTGTCCAGTACAGCATGGAATTAAAGTCGGAATCGGCATTAGAATCGGCCGATTCTGAGCTCAAATAATCGGTAATCGGTCAGCGACTATTTTTGGTAATCGGTCGGTTGAATACTAGTTGCACCCCTTGAGTGGTGAGGACGCAGATTTTGTACATTGAAACTTACAATAGCTTCGGTATATACTTTGTTGGACTAGTTCCAACAAAGCGGTTTTACCAAATAAACAGGTACCTCAAGACTTCAGTTACTGTAAATTAGTCGTGGTTTTTCAATACTTTGTTCATATTTCAATTTGATGTATTTTATTTCGGTCACATGGTATGAGGGGGCGGGGCCATAGTTCATCAATTTCTTAAGAAAATTGACTTTTTCATTTTTGGGAGAGATCCAGAATGGCTCCAGGGAGGGAAGGAGAGTCATTGGCCATGTTTTCACTCTATCCCAAATGATAGAATCTGCGAAAGCCAAAAAAGAAGATTATTTATGGTATATGATAGAGTATGGAGGAGGGTATATGTGGCGAAAGTTTGAAGCCTTGAGTCTGCAGGTGAGTTTGTTGGAATCCTGAAAGCATTATACGAAGTGAACTTAATCTAGGTAACGTAGTAACAAAACGTGTGCCTATGGAGATAGTCCTAAAGCAAGGGCCTATCCTTCATCAGTTCTTTTTGCATTGTACATCAGATTTAGGAGTTGAACTCCAGCATTGCTACGAGAGGGTAGCAGTTTGGAACCCGAGAACCTCGGGGCTGTTTTTCGTACATGATATGGTAATTGAAGGCAAAGATGGGCTAGAGAAAATGCTAGCAACTGTTGGTAGATGTGGAAAAAGAAGGAGACTCGAACTAAATGAAAGCAGAAGTAAAGTTGTGCCCGTGGCTCGTAAAGTGGAACCTACCCGAAGGTGGAAGAGAGTGGGGGCATTCTGTATCCCGGAAGGTAGCAACAAACCTCTTAGTGTTAACGCTGGAGAGACATGTGACTACGAGTATTTGGGGTAAATGTAAACATTACAGGAAGAGGCATCTACCGAAACTACACGAATAAATTACCTGTGAAGGTTTGGGAGTGAATTCTTAACCCTTTACCCAACGTAACGACCAAAACCGATCAGCCCTATTCGCAAAAATCGCCAATTAATTTTCATTATTTTTTCATTTTTTGTCTAAAAAAACATAGTTTATGACCCCTCTTTGGAACGAGCTCGTTCCAAAGAGGGGTCATAACCTATGTTTTTGAGACAAAAAATGAAAAGAAATAGTTATTCAAGAATTTGTTTTGCAAGCGACGTCTGCTTTTAATGTTAGGTAAAAGATTAATCAAATGAAATTCAACCCTTTGAACCCGAGAGGCCATTTTCCGTCACAGGAACATGATACGTCATAATTTCATTAAGCATGGTGCCTGCTAAGTAACTGTGTGGGGTAGACCATAATATTTTTAATGTGCAGCCTTAGGGCTGCACATTGAAAATATTAATTGATCTACCCCTAAATAATGAATATGGACCCTCCAGTTGCTGCCATTAGGCAGACATGGAAGATACTACCAGAGTTCAAAAGGTTTAAGGGATATCTTTAATAAGATTTTCGTGGGGAAGACCATTTGAGAAATGGTGGATGTACCAAGTATAACACATCGTATACGGAAGTGATAGCACTAAACAAAACGGTTGTAAACGGTTGTAAAGAACTCAACAGAACG
The DNA here is from genome assembly GCA_031216915.1 of Pictodentalium vernedei. Classification (NCBI taxonomy): domain Eukaryota; kingdom Metazoa; phylum Mollusca; class Scaphopoda; order Dentaliida; family Dentaliidae; genus Pictodentalium; species Pictodentalium vernedei. The sequence continues at coordinate 615,234,683 of CM062296.1, forward strand.
ATAAAGGCAGATGAATAACAGAATCGAGCTAACATGGTATCTATAACAGCACTAGAAGCAATCAGGAGAGAGCCCGGGTGGATGAGGATCAAGGACAGGATAGACTTCATGAAAAAACTGTTACAATATCTTAACTATCTGGTAAATCTCCTCGACAGCCGATGGTGTGAAAAAAGCATATGATGGGGCACCTTAACGCGCTTGCCGAGATTAATTTGAATTTAAATGGTCTAGCGGAAATAAAAAAAAAAAGTAATACATGCAGTTAAGGTGCTATATGTGAGAAAGAGAAACTTGTTTACTTTGAAATCCCCTTTCTCATATTCCATACATTCAGATTAAATATACACAAATTATACATCAAAATGAAGGT